>CM074441.1:1849145-3049145 GCA_037101425.1 Elopichthys bambusa | reverse complement strand
TCCCTCTCTTTCTCAGTTTTTTGGTCTTTCTCTCCTCACCCTCATGTTTACTCCTGGCTGATTAAGTATCATCTCTGTTGTGCATCATGCCAGTTTGAGTTGGCCCCTTTTCTCGTTCCTGTTGTCTGAAATCTATAAATAACGCTTCATCGTGCGCTAGCCGAGCCGGCCACTCTGCACTCAGTGAGATAAAAAATTTATTTCTTGCCCGTAGGGAGAGAATTACATGTGCACGCAAGACTTTGACATCACAGTCAACCAGTTGCATTTTAACGTTTAGCTCAGTTTTTGTAAAAGGATCTGTTCTACTTTTTTCTTCAACATTAATATTTGAGTTTATAATAAGCTTTAGCTTATTTTTTGATTAGTAATGGTGAACATCTCCAATTATGTGGAGGCATCATACAGCGCATACATACACTTTATTAGGTACACCTTGCTAATACCAGGTTGGACCCCTTTTGCCTTCAAAACTGTCTTTGTGGTAGAGATTTAACAAAGTGCTGGGAGCATTTCTGCATCACGCAGTTTCTGCTAATTTGTCGGCTGCACATCCATGATGTGAATCTCCCATTCCACCACATTCCAAAACTGCTATTGGTTTCAGATCTGGTGACTGTGGAGCTCATTTGAGTATAGTGAACTCATTGTCATGTTCAAGAAACCAGTTTGAGATGATTTGAGCATTGTGACAGAGCGTAATCCTGTTGATCAGCAAAAATACTCAGGTAGGCTGTGGCATTTAAACGATACTCAATTGGTACTAAGGGGGCCAAAGTGTGCCAAGACCTTCTGCAGACCTCAGTTGTAACAAGTGCTAATTTGAGTTACTGTTGCCTTTCTTTCAGCCGAACCAGTCTGGTCATTCTCCTTGATCTCTGGCATCAACAAGGCATTTTCACTCACAGAACTGCTGCTCACTGGATATTTTCTCTTTTTCGGATCATTCACTGTAAACGATGGTTGTGCATGAAAATCCCAGTAGATCAACAGTTTCTGAAATACTCAGACCAGCCCGTCTGCCACCAACAACCATGACACGTTCAAAGTCACTTAAATCACCTTTCTTCCCCATTCTGATGGTCAGTTTGAACTTCAGCAGATCATCTTGACCATGTCTACATACTTAAATTTTGCTACCATGTGATTGGCTGATTAGATATTTTTGTGTCAACAAGCAGTTGAACAAGTGGACCAAATAAAGTGGGCAGTGAGTAAGTATATATATATATATATATATATATATATATATATATATATATATATATATATATATATATATATATATATATATATATATATAGGAGAGTCACATTGCTATTTTGAATAAATAATATGTTATTACACAAATTCTTTGTTCTTTGCTGTCAGATGTTAAAAATATAGATGAAATATAGAAGAATCATGAATCATGACTATGAAAAAATATTGATTGTCTTTAAGAACTTTAAGGCTGTTTTTAATTGCATACATTGATCTGCATGCACTGCAGCAATTTATACCAAAACACACTGAGAATCACTTTACTTAAAAAGTGTTTGTAAAACTGAAAGATGAATCAAACTGCTTCTGAATCAGCAGTCATGCACTGTATAGAGAGAGAGAATGTGTTCTTGCAGCACATTCAGTTTTTTTGTCTTTTTTATAACAGGTGTGCGCAGGCTGAAACTCATTTTGTGGAGGGAGATCTCCCTGTGAATCAGTGCAATGACTCACCCCTCTCAAAAGATTCAAAAAAAAAAGGAAAAACCAAATGGTAAGGGAGAAAATGCCAGTAGCAAGGCATCTTGCCTTAAATTCTGAAACGATAAAATAAAAGAACACGAAATGGTGGGTTTCTTTTCTTTTTTTTTTTTTTCTTTTTTTTTTTAGGTGTCTTACTTTTTTACTCCTCTGTGTAATGGAAATAGACACAAGTGCCTTATACTGGCAGACAAGCACTTTAGGAAAAAGAGGCAGGAAAAGACCCTTCCAGTGAAGATGGCCATACATTAACTGGGATTTGATGAATGTGGAACATGACAAGGCTTGGAATGGCTTTGACTTGTTAATAGCAAGTACAATTGCCTAAAAGACATGCCACCAATGCATTGTGGGTGCCACATTCTCAATTACACATAAATGTGGCAAGTTTTTTTTTTTATTCCAATTTCTCTTTTCCTTGGCAGCACTTTACTGTCCCCAAAAACTGATGAATAAGCCAACATCCTGCTACACTAATTAAATTAAATTTTTTTTTTTTTTTTTTTAAATATATTTACTAAAAATGGAAATGTGTGTAGTTATTATAAGCCTGGGATGGTGATGGGTGTAACGCTTACAGGAGCATAAATGAGACTGCTGACAGGGCAAAATTAATGTTATTAGTGTGCATTACCACGGCTCATATTAAACTCCCTGCCCTTTGGAATGCAGTGAATCTTTTTTCAAACTCATGCCTGATGTGCACAGTGCCTAAAATAACACTGTAGTACTGCATTTATTCATCTGACTGTAGCTGATCTGACTTTAAGCACAGAGGCTATATGAACGAGTGATTTCACACTGATTTAACCACAGAAATAACCAGATCTCACTTGTTAAGTCCCATTGTGTAAAAACGCTGTAGGCTACTAGACAAAACCACTTCCCTGGTTTGTGTCTTTCTATAAAACAGAGGCTCTATAAATAGTGTTAGCTGCTCCACTATTCAGCTGCCATGATTCTAGATCTGACCCGTGGGTTTTTGAGGCTCTAGGCGAGATTATGAAAGTATGAAAATAAGTCCACTGGTGTTATAAATACATACATGCAATGAACAAAATAAATAAATAATACAATCACTGCAGGCCTTAAGTTGTTTTTTCATCTTTTCTTTAGAGAAAAGCACAAAAATAGCCATATTATTATCACAACAGCAGGTCACTCAGTGCCTGGCTATATGGACTACACTTTAAACTGTTACTAACCATTTCTTTGCAATTTCTGAGTAAAGTAATTCCAACACAATTTTTTTTTTTTTTTTCCAGTATGCAAGGCAGAAAGCAGCATGAATACATTTCATAATGATGTCAAACGGACCCGTACTTCAGTACCAAGCAGTGTAGATGAAAAGTACTTTTAAAAGTGATGCGCTAAAATATTGCGTTACTTAGTTACTTTTTATGAAAAGTAATGTGTTGCATTACTTTTGCATTACTTTCTCTCATCTGGGCTGGGCTTGCTTGTTTGTTTTTCAATAACCATCATGTTCACACAGCGCACACAATTTACTCGTGATTTCTCTCAACATGGCGACAGGAAAGCTGCCAGTCAATAAATGGGACAACAAAGTACTTGCATTACTTATTTGAAAACGAAACGATATTGTGTTGTAAATTTAAAAGTAATGCAGTACTTTGCTAGTTACTTAAAAAATGTAATCTCGTTATGTAACTCTCGTTACTCGTTGCCCAACACTCAGGAGATCCTGGGTTTAATTAACAAATATGACAAATTAGGTAGCTTCAGGGTCAACACAAACAGTATTTAAAAAAACAGCAGTGAGAATGGAAAATTAACTGAAACTCTAACTAAGTGCACCAGAAAGGAAAAAGATAAGCTGAAATGGATAAGCTAACAATTAAAGGGGTCCTATAATGCCCCTTTACAAGATTATATATAATATAAGATATAGATAATATACGTCTCTGGTGTCCCCAGAATGTGTCTGTGCAGTTTCAGCTCAAAATACCCCACAGATCACTTATTATAGCTTGTCAAATTTGCCCCTATTTGGGTGTGAGCAAAAACACATGTTTGTGTGTGTCCCTTTAAATGCAAATGAGCTGCTGCTCCCGCCCCCCTTTCCAGAAGAGGGCGGAGCTTTAACAGCTCACGCTTCAGTAGCTCAACAACAACAAAGCTGGAGAATCTCACGCAGACAAAATGAGGATTGTCAGTAACGGTGTTCAGCCTTACATTGTTCTAACCGGAGTCGGACACTGATGGAGAGACTCAGGAAGAAGTTACAACTTTTTTAGAATTAGCGTTGTAACTTTGCAGATGTTGTTTATGCTCTTACAGCAACACTACACACTAACTAAAGTAAAAAAAAAAAAAAAGTGAAATCATAATCAACCACCCCTTTAAGACTGGGAAAAGGAAACCCATAGACAGGAAACACAAAATATTTTACATGGCAAAATAAATAAAGGTTACCGAAATCAAGTGAGCAGTATTGACTGGTTATGTGATATTGACATATCTGCCCCCATGAGGCGACCCGCTCCATCTACAATAAAATGGCTTTATTAGGCTAGCTGTCACTGGGGCGGCACCCTTTCAGAAGATACATCTCTGTACCCTATTTACCCCAAAAGTGTAACAAAATATTTTTATAGCCTAACTTATAAAAATTATCATGTCCCTTAAAAAAACAAAGAGAACCACAAAGTAGATTGTAGCATGATTGCGAGAAAGTTTTGTTTCATTCCTAAACTTTGAAACAGCAGGGCCCCGGGCAAGCAATTCCACCCCAGGCAAGAAAGTTTGCTACAGGGCATCTAACTCAAGTCATTTCTGATTCCTGCCCATGTGCTGCATGATTATTCTTGACACAGAACAAACTACAAATGTGTAGACCATTTAATGCCTATTTCTTTCCTTTGTATAGCACTTTTGTCAAATGTATGGGGTTACACTACAGCCTGTCGAAATGGTGGGGAGACGTAGGTGAAAATGCACTTAAAATGAGTTACTACATTGTTCTTTTAGCGTTTAATAGTGCATTCAGTAGTTTGGTGCTAAGGTTTTACACACTATGAAATAAACTGTGATGTCGACATTTGAAACGTGTAGACTTAAATGAGATGAAGAATGTACTAATCGGTTTTCTTTAAAAGTTGTTTTAATATGGTGCATTTCTATGCCCGCACATGACATGCAAGAAAAAAATTAAATTGTGCACACGATTTACTAATTCGTTCCCTTGATTTACTAATTTGTTCCCTCGATTTACTAATTTATAAATCATGCGCATGATTTATAAATCGAGGGAACGAAATAGTAAATTGTGCGCACGTTTTAGTAAATCGAGGGAACAAATTAATAAATCGTGTGCACAATTTAGCCTACTATTTTTTTCCTGCATGTCATGTCTGGGGCTCCGTACATTTCCAGCCCAATCTCATGAAAAAAAGTAACTTTTTTTACAAGGTGGCAATTTTGAATGAATTAACATAATTGTGGTATTGGTACTTAAAGTACATGAAGAACAGTGATGCTAAAGCTAGCTAGATAAGTACTGAATGCACCTTTAATGTAAAATATAAAATGTGAAATGGCTGACATATTGTAATTCTTTATCAATATTCAATGTTTTCCATATAAGAATTGATTTTCAATCCAGTTTGTACTGTCTTTTAAAATAAAAATTGGCTCTCTGAAGGTCATTATGGTATAGCTCCCATTTTCATTTTAGAATTTACTTTAATTTTTAAAGCATTAGTTCACTTCAGAATTAAAATTTCCTGATAATTTACTCACCCCCATGTCATCCAAGATGTTTATGTCTTTCTTTCTTTGGTTGAAAAGATTTTTTGGTTTTTAAGGAAAACAGGATTGTTCTCCATATAGTGGACTTCACTGGGGTTCAGGTCCAAATGTCAGTTTCAGTGCAGCTTCAAAGAGCTCTACATGATCCCAGACGAGGAATAAGGGTCTTATCTAGCGAAACGATCCGTCATTTTCTAAAAAAAAACCCAAAACATTTGTTTAACCACAAATGTCTTGCACTGCTCTGTGAAGAGCCACGCATTACGTAATCACGTTGTAAAGTTCACGCGCGACGTAGGCGGAAATAGCGCGGTATGGCGAAAAACTCCATCTCATTTTCTCCTCCAACTTTAAAATCTTCCGACATCGTTGTTTTACCTTTTTTTGTAAAGGCCATTTGACTTAGTCTTTGCACGTTCACTTTGTACACACTTGCTTGGTATATCCGTCTACATCACGCGTGACCTTTCCAACATGATTATGTAATGTTGTAATGTAATGTAATGTATGTAATGATTTTTTTTAAGAAAATGACCAATCATTTTGCTAGACAAGATGCTCATTCCTCGTCTGGGATCGTGTAGAGCTCTTTGAAGCTGCACTGAAACTGACATTTGGACCTTCAACCCGTTGAACCCCAGTGAAGTCCACTATATGGAGAAAAATCCTGGAATGTTTTCCTTTAAAAACCTAACTTCTTTTCGACTGATGAAAGAAAGACATAAACATCTTGGATGACATGGGGGTGAGTAAATTATCAGGAAACTTTAATTCTAAACTGAACTAATATTTTGTTGAGAATTCCATTTCTGGTACAAACCTAAACAAATCTTTTTTTTCATGCATGTTGGAATGGGGAAGCCCTCTAATGTGAGATGTATTGTACAGTATTAAACTATATTAATATTACATATGCATTAAATATTTTATCACATTAAACCCCAATGAAACAAAGAATAACCTCTGTTCCTTCTTTCTCTCCTCTGTTTTTCTCCTCTATTGATCTCCAGATACCTGAGACTTCCTGACCCCCTCCTTATGTCCAGCAGTTCTACTGAGCACTTCCTTTCTACTCATGCTATGTGGATTCCAAGCAACAATAAAGCCCCATCGATTTTCTCCTTCCCTCCCATCTGAAGGACAAATAAAGGGCATCTGCCGCACAGGAGCCCAGGACTTAGTTAGCCCAGCAATCTGGGCCCACCACTTCAGCAGGTGTCAATCAGTCCCAGCATATATGCTTTTCATTTAACAGGGAGAAACTCCATTATGATAGTGACAGAATTAGCTGTGCTTATCAGAGGTGCTGTAGTGACTTACAGGCTTAGGGACACATGGTTTGTTTACTGTTTCCACTGACTAATTTCTCTACAAGAGAACTGTTTACATGGTACACACGATTAGTAAACACCCCCGATTATCCCTCGGGCAATGTCGTCTAGAACAGGTGGGAAAAATGGCTAATAATAAATTGAGGCGTTTTGCTCTTGTCGCTTAGTCATTATTATCTAATTAATTCCAACAAAAGCTACACTTTTAATGGAGAACTTAAAGCCTAAAATGGCCTAAAATATAAAGATACAAGCATTTAAACTCATAAAACTGATTATCTGGCTTATAATGTAATGTCTGTTTGGAGATATTGGTTATTAAAGCATGAAAACACTTTATTGCTAGCTTTCCATCAGTTTTCTGTGTAATCTACACAGAACCGTGCTGAAGCAATACTGTGAATCACTAGATCTAATAACTCTGAAAATGCCATATAATCAAAGGGGAAAAAAATGGAGCCCACTAGTGCTGTTTGTGTAATTGGCCTTTACTACATAAAAGTGCTAAGAGCCGCTTAGGGGAAAAGAGCGCATGCGCTATATCAAGATAATAGGAAAAGCATCTAATCAAGCTTCTCTTAGTTGATGGAATGGAGTCAAAACAGCTAAAGATGAAATCAGGGGAGGGAACAAATCAAGGTTAACCACCAAATTGCACTAATGAGTGTATGAGCACCACTTCCAACAAGACAAACCATCCACTGACCTCTTCAGACCACTCGACTTTAAAAGCAAGGGCCCCTCAAAGGCCTTGTAGATTGTGAGAGAAAGGAAGAGATGGACAATTTGACCTCTTCCTGATAGGAATGTTTCAATTAGTGGCTTTTCTCATGATGAACCTCCTCATCTCCCTGCACTTAATTACCTTAGAAAGATGTGGCCACGAGCAAATCACGAGTTCCCATGGTGAGCGGTCCCTTGAGGGAACTGTCTGCAGTGTGTGTGTGGGTAGGGAGTGCACAGCTTCCAGTCTAGTCAGGAACTTGGTTGTCACCTGTCATAACATGTGGATGGCTGGCACACTTTGGTCGTAGAACCACTGCGAGGCTGAGGACTTTTTTGGGATGTGCGTCGACAATTTCAGCAAGTGACCTTGACATGGCGGCCTGTGCTGGCCTGGCCTGCAGCACTCTTAACATGGACAGTGGGCGGTAGTCAGTCCACCATCTCTAATCTGTGATGAAAAACGACACATTTGTTTTGTTTGAAAGGTGAAAGGGAGAAGTATTAACATTGACGTGCACTCACTCACCAAATACTCAAGATAAAACAATCATAAAATGCTCCCAAGATAAACTCATAGTGGGGTATTATTGTGCATAGTGATAGACAGATACTAGAAAGGTTTGCTTACCCTTACGAAAAAGAAGTATACTTCAAGTTCATTTTATCAAGTATACTTAAGTAATGTTCAAGTATATTTTTTAAGTATACTTTATGTAGTAAATATACTTGTATCAGTGTACTAGTAGTAAACTTGTAAGTGTACTATTTTAATACCGCTTGGGACTAAATTGGCCCAACTGAAGTATACGTTTAAGTGTACTATAAGTGTAACAGTAGTAAACTTTAAATACATAACTAGTTCACAGCTTCGTTTCTCATTTGTACTGCATCTGTACTACAGGTGAACTTATAAGTATACTAGTAGTTTACCATTTTAATACTAGCAGTACATTTTTAGTATATGAAAGTACAATTTGAAATATACTCTCAGTAAACTACTAGCTTAGTGCAAGTATACTTGTAAGTTTTCTTTAAGTGAACATAACATCACACTTATAGTTTACTTTTTATATATAATTTTTGCACATTAAGTATACTACTATACTATGCTAGTACTAGTATACTATACTATGTTCCTATTTAGGTATTATATTTTATACTTGAAATACCTTTAACTGTACTTTAACTTTCCATTTTAAAAAACATTTTATTCTAGCTTCATGAATCCTTTTTTAAGGATTCATTTTCTAAGTTTCATTTTTTTTAAAAAGGCAACATTTTAAACAAAAAGCTGAGAAAACTGCATTTTTGTCAAAGACTATGTCCGGATGGGATTCAGAATGATGATCAAACACAGGTGGAGTAGATTGAGTCCATAAACATCCCCAAAGCTTCATAGTCCTCAAAGTACACATAACGTTTGGCAGTTTTTATTTATATGCTGTTTATTATTCGCTTTATTTTATATTTGCGTGAGTAATCTTCTATCGCTTGTTTCAGCTTCTTCTCCTCCTGCATTTTGATCCGGAGATTCTGTACTCTTTCAGAAGACGCGTAACAGCGCCCCCTACCGTATAGCCTGAAAATTCAGTCAATGGCGAGGAAAGAGGGAAATAGATTTGAAATAAATTCCTATGTACACTACCAGTGGACTAGCCTACACAAAAATTCAGACACTCAAAATTAGGAATATATCGGTTTTCTTTATAAATCAATATTCTTAAACAATGTACTTTTATACTATACTTTTAATATTATCTCGATCAAGTATAGGCCAAATCAGCCTGGTCTCATTGTTAATACGTAGGTATTAATACGTAACTTTCAAAGACACAAAACGTCCATTATGTACATTTAGAAAGGTGCTAAAACGTACAATATTGACATAATTATAGCACTAAAACGAGTTTTTACAGCGAAAAAATATTTACGAATCTTTCATTTCATAAAGATATATGTATAATTTCCATTTGATCATTTTGTAGATAAATCTAAGATCCCTAAACCCCATCCCAAACCTAAACATACCCATTTTATACAGAATTTTAAAATAATATAACATAATGGACAGAAATGTGTAGGAAAATGACAATTTTAGTAAAAAATATAACATTAAAACGATATTTTGAGCCGCTAATCTTACACCTACCCATAACCAATTATTAAAACTCTGTACTGTCATAAATAAATAAAAGAATAACAGCCTAAACACAATAATTTATTTATTGTCAAAAGTGGTACCAGAAGTAGTTCAAACGATGATGAGTTGCAGTCGCAGTGCTCTCTGGCAGTAATAGCTTTTTATAGGGTACAGAGCAGAATTTAACTTATTAATCAATTAAAATATGATGAATCCGGCTTCTTTCCGTGAAGGCGCGCACTCATTTCAAATGTCAATCTACTGAAACACGGCATGTCGCAATCTGTGACGAAGCAGGTGAGAACCAATGAGCGTTCGATATCAGTCCAGTAAACCAGGGGCACGTTCAAACTCAAACCGGTGCGCAACGTTTTGCAACGGTTTCCGGGTTGAACGACATGTTTCCTGGAAACGGTGTGCAACGGGTTTGTTTGGTGGGTGTGTGAAAAAATCTGTCTAAATATCATTTAGTAATTATAAAGTCTTCTGGTCCATGTCCTTTTCTTAGGAAGGTGTGCTAGACACTAATTAATGTAACATAAAAATACTATACTTATATATTTTGCTAGCCTATTGTATTGTGGAGTGATACTTCATAAACTTTCATAAACATAAAGGCAAATGTTGGATCACAATAATTAGGAACCACGGTTTCCACAAATCTCTTCACTCGATTGGGATGTTCTCTTTAATTCTGGATGGCAAGGGCAGTGTTTGTAACATCGAGCGTATTTTGCAGTATTAAATACGTATTTATACCGACTTCATCAGGCTCTGAAAATTCTTCAAAAAGAACACAATTAGAATGACCTTCTCAGCTGCCATAGTTGCAACTCATGCGTCATCAGAATGGGGTGTTCAACGCACCACCGTTTTGCAACGTTTTGTCAGGGCTGAACGCAACCCATGTCAAATTTGAATATTAACGAGTGCGGGCTTTGACTGTGATGGTCGCTGCTGCTGAGAATGAAGATGAAGATTGATGGATAAAGGGCTGAATTCCTGAATTCCTATGGATTCTAAAGATTTGGAGTAGAGCAAACAAATAAAATTGATGTGATTTGTGAATTTATGTTGTGCTTTGGTGTATCTTATGGTTATATTGTCAGTCGCTGCATAGGAAAAAATGCCTTCTGCGTCGTACAGCAAACAAACTAAATATTACAAAATAGTTAAACAATTAACAGAAATTTTATTCATAAGGTTTCAAAGTGTAGTCTTGTTTAACATTATGTAGGCCTAATCCTCCGAAACGAGTTTGCAGTCACAAACAGAAATGTTATTTTCATATTAAGTAGATGAGTAAACTGCATTCAATAAATGGTACTAAAAACATGTATTGTTATGACAATTGAATACAGATTTAAAACATTAATGCCACGATGTTAATATTAATACATGGGAATTCATATACATTCACACTTGGATACACAAATGATTTACGTTTTATTGCTGTTAATACGTAAGTATTTTTACGTTTTAGTGCTATAAATACGTCAATGTTGTACATTTTTTTGTGTATGAAAACGTAAGTAAATGTACGTGTGGTAGAACCACACTTTACGTAAAAATACACACGTTCTCATGAGATCACGTTGGCCAAATATACATTGACGTTTCTGTCAGTATAAGTCAAGTATACTTAAGTGCAATTTTAAGTATATTTCTCAGAAGTAGCTACATTTCTGAGAAGTATATAAAAAGTAGACTGAAAGTATAATTTCTTATTTTTAGATTAAAAGAAGTATGCTAATAGCACATTTGAATAAACTTCTTTTTTGTAAGGGTACACAAGAGAACCATATGCAAATGAAATTGAGTGAAACAAAAAGGTTAATAGCGGAGCAGAAACTGCAAAAGCACATAAATAGATTGTTGTTATAGTGGAGAGAAAATTGATCGGCAGCAGTTGGCTCGCCATGTGTATTGTCATCGTCTTCGCTGATATCCATCCATACAGCGCGTCTGTGTTTCTGTGGTAAAATGAAAGAAAGCATTGCATATAGAGACTGTTCTGCAGTACACATAATAGTACAGTCACTTGCATTTAAAAAAACTAATGATCTTAACATTTAGAGTCCAAGGATCACTTTCTACAGCTTTACCAAGTGAAAATGTCTTGGAACAAAAGTTATTGGAACAAAGCAAATGCAATGGCATTGGAATTGTTCGGTATATTTGCAGTGTTAATTGGTCTGACAGTTAAAAAGGGTTTGTTCTCATTAAACCAGCCTACAGTGAAATATTGGAATTTATATGGCTTACAATATATGTTCAATACCTGACATTTACCTCTTAAGAAGATCGAACTTGGCAAGTATTCCACTTGCTCTTATTCTCTTTGTGACAACACTAGTAAACACTTTAAAAAAGACTTGAGGGAAAGAAACGTGGCATGGTCATTTATTTCTCAGTGGCCCTGAGTTGTGGTGTTAATTGCAGGTCCTAGTGGAGATGTGAGAAGAATGAGAACCAAACTGCAACGTAGATTGTACACACAGACCTAAAGAGAGCAAGAAAGAGTTCGGCCTTGTGGCCAATTCACCTCTCACACTGTTGCATTTCTACATAAAGCGCAACCCTGGGTTCTATTAACAAATAACAGACCAGCAAACAATGCAATGACAAATTCCCACTAAAATTTGTGTATTAAAGAGCTAAACAAAGGCTGAAAATGAATGCCCAAGGAATGAGCATCAGTCACTCTGTACTGGTTGGAAGTGGTTGGAAGAAGGGATGGTAATTCAAACAAGCAAGTTATATAACCCTAAAATCTAGGGGTGTAACGGTACATGTATTTGTCCCGAGCCGTCACAGTACAGACATCACGGTTTGGTGCATACAGTCAGACGACAAAAACAGTCAGTCACAGGCAATCCACACTCCAATCCAGGAGGGGGCGCACACGGTAATGCAATGCTGTTTGCTAACTGCCACAAAAGAAAAAGTGCAGAAGAAGAAGAACGGATGATCTACGCATAGATATGTTTACATGTAATCTCTCAACCAGTGTTTCAACTGCAGAAAGACATCAATAAAACAGCTTGAGAATATCTTGTGTAGCATTACATTTACCTCAGGCAAGTCATTCAGTGTCCACAGCATGTTAGTTCACTAGAGAAATTAAGCATTTCACTGAATATATGCACTATATTAGCTTATACACTGCTCAGCTATAAGAAAAAAAAAAAAAATTCACTGTTTGGATTTTAATAGGTAAATACTTAATAGTCTACGGATGGATCATTATTACGTTGATTATTATTTTTCTAGCATGTTATGTTTAGCAACAGTTCTTTTAACCCTAAAAGATGGAGTGTGTAGCTTTTCATTTCTTAAACAACCATGTATTAAGATGTATCATGGCCATATTCCAGGATGACAATGTCAAGATTCATCAGGCTCAAATTCTGAAAGAATGAAGAATCATTTTCACACATGAATTGGCATAAATATGTCATGAAAACATGTTATGACATTTATTTTATTTGAGTGTTGATTATAGTATCTAAAAAATAAATAGCAGCTGAATTTAATAGTTTGGGCTCTGTTGTTAATTGTAACCTTTAATATTATAGTAATGTGCAAGAACCCAAACAGCATTAGCTGAGATAGATTTTTTTATCCTTAAGAAAATGTTAATTATAATTGAATTTATTTAAAGAGAGAGACATGATTTGTTCATTAAACCACTGTTTAATAAAAAAGGAGAAAAAAGAAGCAATTTTATGTTTAGTTTTCTCTTCCCTGCTGTACCGAAAACATACCGAACCGTGACTTCAGTACCAAGGTATGTACCGAACCACCATGTTTGTGTACCATTACACCTCTTAATAAAATGTCATCTAGATGTGGACTTGAGTGTAAGATAGACCAGATCTTCTTATTTGACATAGTGCCAAACAGGAAACACAGGTCATGCCGGCACATGTGAGGAAGTCTAGTGTTTATACCTTGCTGACATCCACCTCTCTTCCTTTGGCCATCGTCTTGCTTATTTCATATATAATCCCCATGTTTTGGATTGGACTGTTTGCAGCTCTGGAAACCATCATGTAAACCTGAAAAAACATTCAGATTTCTCCTTCAACTCTTTCAAATCCACGGATTCTCATAGTTTAGGCACAAAAAACACGCACCTGACAGTGACAACTTGACTGATTTTAGCAGTTATCTTGTCTGGCTGTTAGCCAAGAAGCCTGGGAAACTTTTCCATGATGTTAGCCACTTACTCTGGAGTTTTTTTTTTTTTCCTTCCCAGTCCTCACCTTGGATGAGAGCCAGATGAGTGATAACTCTCCTTCTCAACCATGCAGAACTACACTCAAGGCTGGCCAAGTGCCATAAAGTACAACAGGCAGATAAATGACGCACCACAACTGATTAAAACATATCTCTTGTTCCTGTTTTGTACTCAGGCTTTGGTTAAGCACCTGCTTTGAACTTCAGGTTGAACCTGTCTCTGTATTTTTAATTTATTTGCGACTGAACACCCGACATGTTCAACATCTGTTATGTAATTGCCCACATTCTGTGCAAAGTTAGCATAAACGTGTCGAAACTAAGATCTTAGGATGTGACAAGTATGACGTTGCCACTTTGAACAGTTTGATGTTTTGACTGGCGACACATTGATGTGTAAAAGTAGATTTGATGAGTCCCTCTTAAGTGCCAGATAACTATCAGCGTTTGACAGAATCCATTCTAGAGTGCCACAGTGTGTAGACAAATCAGTGTCTACCACATGTGTTTGAAATACAGGTGATCTATTATAGTTGCACTCATCCTGCACAGGTATTCAAGAGATGTGCCATTTCAATGCAGCCAACTGAAACAGTGTATTACTTTTGTTAGAGGTGACACACACAGACAGTGTAATATCTGTATCTAACTGTCTGGAAGATGGGCAGAGGTGTAAATGCATTTCACGCTTCATACTTATGTCTGAAACACTGCATTGAATAAAACAGAGAGAGACAGGAGAGAAAGCTTTCAGCATAAATGAACCTAAATGTTGGCACTGTGGCTGTACGCAGAAGTGAGTCCCCATCTATGGTGGAAGCCAGACTGATCCAGGCCAAGTTCCACCCACCTTGGATTATACATCACACAGATCCACTGATGGAGGTCTCGACTAAATGAGTCATGCTGACTTGCACACTCAGCAAGGGTCCATCCCAGCTTTGGCTCAGTCCCAAACACAGCAAGGAGAGGAAGTGAAAGGGAGGGAGGGAGTCATGCCATCTTGAGTCACTTGACTCGGCTTCTGCAATTGCAGAGACTGAGCCATTGTTTTCATCCCGCAACTTCGGTTTCGATTAACCTTCTAATTGCTACTGTAATATAGCTGTGCCTGCAAAACACAATCTCCAGCACAGGCTAATTGAAGGAAGCACCTTTTAGCGTGTCTACTGATCACATGGTATTGGGATTGGTGCTTCCCTCTGATCAGATTCCTGCCCTGTTGTATTTAGTCAGGATGGCTACATGTTGTTGCTCTCCACACTATGACCATCTGTTGTAGGAGTGGGTTCCAATTCCTCTCAGTTTGGCTAACTAAAACAACCCAGAAGTGAATCCAAGTGATCACCAGGAATGTAATTGTATGAAAAATATTTTTGAATTAATTGCAAATTGAAATTTGGCAATTTGAAGTTCAGTTGTGTTCAGTTCCGTTAGTTGTGCTTTTCTAAGTATCCTAATCCAATCTCAGTATCCTGACCCTAGAGATCCTTTCCGACCAATTACCTCTCACTGTATGTTATTTACTTCACATAGTCTCAGGAGAGGAGAGTGCTGGGAGAGGACATAGGTGGGGTGCCGCTAAAAGCTACATCACAACATACTAAAGTGGCGGAGAGGGAAAAGAATCAAACACTCTTGCAGGGCAAACAGAAACTGCATGTCCCTACTTGTCAAAGGCAGCGAGGCTATTCTTTGCAGCTGAGTGGATATTTAATGTGAGGGGCTCTTCATCCAAAGTTTGAACAATCTCTAAGAACGGTCTGTGCTCGTCTGTTCAGACAGTTATGAACAACCTCCGGCTACGGCTACTGACCGGTGCAAGGAACAACGACGGAAACGCCAGACACAGTCCCTTGTCCTTTCTTCTTCTGCTGTCTCCTGAAGAAATGAAAGAGAAAAAAGTCTGGTAACTGACAACCTGTCTTTCTGTGTTTGCGTGCCCTTGAATAATTTATAGGGCCCCAGTTTCCCCGGAGCCACAGACATGTTCGGCTTCTTTAATGCTTCATCTCCCTCACTGAGGCTTACCAAAGAGATGTAGAGGAAGGATCCGGAAAATCTGCCATTCCGTGGCAAATCCTCTGAATAAACTGCTGTTAACTGCAGACCGGGTCCTGACTGCTTGTAACTGCTGACCAAGCAGGTGTAAGTCTGGATAATTTTATAGCTAACACAGGGCCAATCACCTCTGCTTTTATGATTTCTGTCTCTTTCATTAGAGAGGACCATCTTGTCACTACAAACAAATAGCTCTCTTTTACACTGTTAACTGTCAGACTGAAGATATGATATTCAAGTAGGGGAAACTAGGATTAGTTATCACCAGTGTTTGGGGTAACGCATTACACGTAATTTGAGTTACGTATTCGGATTACTTCTTCAAGTAACTAGTAAAGTAACGCATTACTTTTTCAATTTACAACAAAATATTTAAGTTACTTTTTCAAATAAGTAACACAAGTTACTTTTTCACATTGACTGACAGCTCTCCTGTTCCCATGTTGAGAGAGTGCAGAGGTAGACTAATGTGAACATGCATTTACTCATCTCACTTGCACAAAAACATTCAGTATTCCTCAAAATGAATAAAAACAGTGAAATGCAATCTCAGAATTTTATGCAAACCTGTAATAATTACCTATATTAAATTACACAAATATACTTTATGTATTTAATCTCACTTTATTAACCAATGTCTTTGCTGCTGACTTTTAATGATCTAATTCAACCATGGCTTTAGATTAGATTTAGAAATAAGAGTGTTGAACTTCTATCTGTATCCTATTCTTCTTTAATCCAGAATGGCAGCCCTCTGCGCCCCCTACTGTACAGGCGTAAATATGCATTTCCTTCATCCTGAGGCTTTTCAGGTGAGAAAACGTAGTGCAAAAGTAATGTAATGCATTACTTTTCATAAAAAGTAACTAAGTAATGCAATGTTGTAATGCATTACTTTTAAAAGTAACTTTCCTCAACACTGGTTATCACATTTTTTACTCCAGTGAACACATCTAAATTTCTGTATTTATCTCAATCTCTCAATTTTTTATACACGAACGTTAAAGTCCAGGCTACAAGAAACTGTTGAACATTTTCTCCATTATTGCCTAGGATAAAAGAGGCAGTTCATTTAGCATGTTGACATTTTGTGACCCTTATTTAGGCATGTTGTCACACCATATGTTGTAAGTTGTCACAATGGGACCTGCTATTAAACTGACAATATAGAGTTCTCAGCTATATTTAAACTGTAAAGCAATTATGCAACCCAAAACAATTAAGACAAAATGCACATTTGAATAATTGGACTTTTGACTTTTAACATTTTAGTTATGGCAATAAAGCCCTTGTTACAACTTCCCAATGTGCGAACTAGCCTTAGTCTCCCCTGCATTAAATTATACCAGAGCAGAATAAAGAAGTCATGGCCATGGTTCATGAAACACAAGCAGAATGATTTTCTATGTAAATTGTTCTCAAAACAACTCTTACATAAATTGATTTGATAACTTTTGACGTGTGAAAAAAAGTAAAACTATATATTTACATAATAGAAAAGCATTATAAAATAAATGCACAAAACTAAAGGAATAACAAAGAAAAACAAGCAACACACTCAGTGACAACCACTATTATCCAGCTCTCCCTGAAAATGTTATGCTCACTCAAACACCTCAACATGACTCAGATCTTCATCATCCCAGATCATCATCACAAATCACATCCAGTCAAAACCTTCAGCGTTAAGAAACACGTGAACCATGACATCATGAAGCCAACATCCTGCATCTGATCATTCTGGTGTATCTGGAAAAGCATGCAGTGACCCTGGGGCTTTACAGTCACAGAGTTTTATTAAGGGTTACTCTTGCATCCTTCTGTTCCTAAGTGTGGCATTACTCATTGAAACTTGGGTTATCTGGCAGGCATCTTTACATAACACCATTGTCTGAATCACAGAGCCCACTAGGGAGACATGAGGCGAATGTCACTTAGCCTTCACTCTGGAGAGATTGAGATTCAAAACAAACCTATCAGAGACTTTGGATCCTCCACTCTGGATGGGGAACTATAATCATCATCATTATTTCTCCTCGTCATTGTCTAGCCTTTCTCACCTCTTTTGGCACTGAAATGTAGGTGGATGTTATGGTTCCTGTTGTCAAATTTGTTCTTACCAATGTGTTTCTTATAAATGTGTCCACTTGATTGATTAATCGCCTCTCCTGTGCGAATCCACTCCAGGCCTTATGACCCAACATCCACTGCTGATGCATGGAATTTTTTCCTGCTAGCGTGTGTGTTTTTTGTGCTGTGGGTGTGTACATGCGACTGGCTGCTGTAGGCTAATCACGGCACATGTGTCCTCCTCCAAATCCATATTGATTGTGTTTGAGGGAAGAGGACACGTAGGGGCCTACTGGTTTGACAGGTGTCCTTGGGGCCTGTTTCGTTTTGGCTGCGGCAGAGCGAGAGGAGGACCCCTGACAGAAAAGACGAGAGCTTTGATGGACGTGCCAGTCGATACCAACAGTCCTAAGGATGGCAGGGACAAACGAAACAGTGCCCATCTGCCAAGATGTGTAAACATTGGGGGTTTTTACATATACACCAAGGTTTGCTTCGCCCACATACATAAACACCCACTTTCACAGTGCCTGTGGGTTACGGCGGAGACTGCCCCACCTGCAGAACTGGTATATTGGGTTGAGTCTTAGCAGCATGTCTGCGGTGAGTTGATTATGATGCATTCCACAACTCTCTTTATTACTAGGATATGCTGCAATGATGCTACCCGTTCTTCCGTGAAATTGAAGAACTGACACACTATGTTTACCCTCTCCATTTTCATCTCTTCCTCTCCCAGCCTGCCTTTGAGTTCAATATCAAGCTGGAAGGTGGTCATTGGCTTGTTTTTCTTGCTTTCTGCTTTTTTTTCCGAAGCTCATTTTGATGGGCATTCAGCTTATCGACTCTTGACTGCCCTTTCTAAGAATCAATCTAACCTTTAGACAGCCGAGTCTTTATGGCTGGCTAGCTGGAGAGAAGTGTGCTGTGCTGTGCTTTATTGTTTAAGGCTAAAAAAGCACCTCTTTTGACAAGACAGGGATTCCCTGTGCAACACAGGTAGAGAGAGTTTCAGGAAGGACTTGTCATTGGATATGAGCTCAGTGGAAAAGGAACACAAAGCAGTTGAACAACTGTCTCTAAGTGCTTGTCTGCGTCTGCACAGAACGTCACTTGTTTGCATCAACATGTTTGCAAAATATTAACATCATTAATAAACCTGCAGGGACAGAGTCGACCCAATGCACAATGTTAAATGTGACGGCAATGCTGTTCGTGTCTCATTGGTTTCAAATTCAGCTTCCTGTGATTACTGCACTCCGTTGTGCACCGTTCTCTGTGTTGTTAGGATATATTTTTTTTAGGCTGGTCAGCTTTAACTGTCTGATGTCTTGTCAGTAGTTGGGTTTCCATTCAAACATGAAGCGAATCTTTTTAAAGTTTGCAAAAAAAAAAAAAAAAAAAAGTGAATTAGGTGCGTTTCCACCAAGTTGTTCAAGCGGATGACAGTGGTATTGGATTCTAGCTGACTGCTATATTAGAACACTTTTTTAGAATGTATTAATTCCTTGGCGATGTGTCGTGCATCAACACTTTGACAGATATGTATCGCGTTTATTTCACTTTTCCTTTTTTATTCAAAATATTCACAAACTTGTTAACTATATCATGAATTAAATGATATATTCCGATGTAAATGTGTTTTGTCGCACAATGAGTTTGCACTGCAATTCAGAGGATCTGTCAGATTTACATCACATAAATTCATCCATTTTCATTGAAATACATAAAAGTAAGTGACCATTGAACTGGGAGACAAAGAGAGTAAACTTTATTGTTTCATACACAAAACACTTCGACAAATTATAACTGAAAGGATTATTATTGAATAGTTGTGATGCACTGAAAAGCATTGAAAGCATATGAAAAGCACTGAGCATGTTCATCTCTGGCTCAGCGCCAGCCAAAGAGCGAAAGCACATTTGAATTTAGCAGTTCTAATCACACCGGTTTGATCGCAAACGTCAAAGGGTTAAAATCAATCCCATTTCAAATTGAAACTGAGGGGGCAATGCCCCCTTTTGGCCCCTTGTGGCACCAGGCCTGAGAAACAGCCGATTAGTCACGTGGGTTTAATGTTCACTACAGAATTTATTCAACAAATTTGTTTCCATTATTCACATTAACTCTTTTTTGCACAAGTTAAAAACCACCTCAAGCGAGCATAAAAAAATTTCAGAAATTTGGCGTTTCCATCACATGTTTTGGATGTGATACTTCAAAATGTGCACAAAAACAGGGTGATGGAAACAATGCTAATGTCAAAATGACTGAGATGGCCATTCAAATCAAAGAATTGGCACATGAATTCTATCGATGCTTCAGTTTTAACAGTGAAAGAGTGCAAGTTAAGATGTAAGTAGCTAAACATATCTTTTGACAACTGTTTTACAATGGAAATGTTAAACGACTGACAGCAATATCCACACAGTAAAAAGTAAGTTACCTAGTTGCCTTAAAACTTTGAGTTCACTGAAACTAAAAATTTGAGTTAATACAATGAAGGCAATTGGTTTAATCAACAGAAACTCAAAATATTATGTTATCTGAACCACATTAATTATTGAAGTTGATTTGACAAAAGAAAAAATGTTGTGATAACAAATCATTAAAAAAAATTACTTTTACAGTGCAGTGACTACTTGACTTTGTCAAATTTCGCCATACTTAATTGAGACAAGAATATTTTAAAATAAAAACATTATTGGCAAATAGTCCAAACAGATTACAATAAATTTTAGTTCTCTTTTGGTATTTATTTTTCTTTATTCCCTTGAGTCCCTTTAAATCCTTTAATTATTATTACAGTTAAATTCATCTAAATTTACATCAGAAGTGACAAATATACTGTATAGTGTGTTTACAAAGACTTTTCAATGGCACAGTAGATGTACTTACATAGGCATCAGAAAACACATTTCCACCACTGGATTGAACAGTTACTATTGCTATATTGTGCCTTTCTGTACCGATCCGAGCTTCTGTACTTTGTGGTGCTGGAACATCAAGATTCACTTAAGTCACTGCACCAGTGCAGTTCTCCTGTCTTAAGTACAGAGAAAATAGCAGAGAAATACATGCATGAACAAAAATGTACAAAATGTATTTAAAACTATATCTCTAGCGCTAACTGCTGTAGCAAAGATTTACACTTTCTTAATGATAGAACACAAAATATGTTAGCACGGAAAAAGGATAAATAAAGAATTTCAGAGAGGGATAAACTGCCCAAAATATATATCATCATCATGTCTGCCTCCATCAGTAATACTATTTTAATCCCAAAGCAAAAGGCGTGGACAAATTGTGGACAGGTTTTCTTTCATGGTTCATGGTCGAAACCCTCAAGATGAAAACTACTAATAAATATCTAGATTAATTTCTTGTTTCTCTTCACAGTCCATCACAGGCACCCATAATCCATCTCTTTTTGCTGAGAAGATAAATAGTATTAGCAACAGCAGCAATGTTACATGATTTCTCAACTTCTAAACAATTGACAGCAGTGCTTTCGTAAAATATTAAGAAGAGAGTTATGTTTAACCATGTCTGTCAAGAGCATTTGGGACAAGAACATTGCATGCCAACAGATTTTCTTGTGCAACACGAAATTTCGACCAGAGATTATTTTCAAAAAACGTGTTATGTATTGATTCCTCATGTTCATTCAGCTATTAAGCAGACTCAACTTCAACAACGAGACAGCTCTCATTTACCGCAACCACGTCACCACTGCCCAGCCATAAACCAGTGAAGCAAAGATGACCTAAACAGACGACCTCAGCCCTTTAACGAACATGTGACACATCTTGAAGAAAATCTGCCCTCGGCATTCTCTGTCCCTGTCTCCTAAGTGATCACTTACATGCTCTTTGTGCAGAGAAGCATTAAGGTGTGACTGACTCTCATGCCTTTAGCAGAACAGACAAGGGTCTGATGGCTCTCAGCGCTCCTATTGAGGTCTTCTGTTCACTCTGAGCATGCTTGATATGTCTTTGAAGCTTGCCAATATAGTTACGTCCCATAAGAAGCTCTTAAAACTGACTCATTCTCTCATGTTTTCCATTTTTTTTAACTTCTTTCTTTCCGTCTTACACTCTATTTGTCCACTTTGTCAGGTCTCATCAGCACAGAGATGAAGAAATGCTCTTTCCGGGGTTTGTGTGTGTATGTGTGTCTATCTCCCAGTAGTTCTTTTCTTCTTTTCTTTGTACTTTGCCCTATTTTTCTTCCATTAGACTCAATCCCCCCCGGATGTGAGACTTTACTTTATGTTTTTGTCTTCTCAACATTTTCTACAACAATTAACGTGTACAAGAAACAGGCCACTGCCCTTGATTGGTAAAGTTTTTTTAGTTATGGGATCCAGGCTAAAACCACTCATTTATTCTGGTACAGACATGATGTATTGAATGTTAAAAAGGAGTCAAATTGTGAATAATCACAGCATTGCTAATGTTTTGCGAATAACTATTATAAAAACAAGACTCAAAAAGACCATTAAACCTAAACTGCAAAAACAACTTGTTCTGTTGTTCTGCAACTTTCTCATGTCAGACTAATACATTTAAACATATACATGTCTGTTTAGGAACTACTGTTGCTAAACACCAGAAGAACTAAAAATATAAATAAAAAGTGTAAAAATGCCGAAAAACCTTGTTCTGTTCATGGCCGTGTGTAGCACCTACAACTCTGTACCTATATTCTCCCAGACAATCTTGGCGGTAGGAGTGACTGAAGTTTAATTTTAACAAGGTCCAATATTGTCTCAGACTGATCTTAATTGTTTTAGAAGCACATTTCAGTGTGGATTGTCAAAATGACTGTTATTGAAGAATGGGGCTGCACAAACTAGATTAGACCTAACACTATGTCCTAATCAGACACTGCACAACAAGATTAAAAAAACACATTCGAAAAGCAAAGTTTCACTCTCGCTGTAAAAAAAGAGAAAAAGTACAAGAGCTGTCACTGGGACAGGACCCTTTCTAAAGGTACACCTTTGTACCTTATTTACCTCGTATTAGGGGTGTGTTCTTGTATGTTCAAAGTGTTGTGTTCCTGCCTGGATCTGTATTTATCCATTGGATTATCAAGTAAAGACTTATTTGAGAGTATTCTTCGCCGCGTGTTTATATGCAACCAGGACGTTACATAAGGCTGTAGTCAAACTTTCCTCATTATTTGGCAGCCAGTGCTGACTTACGTACAGCAAATGGATCCAAATGTAATTTTCTCTGTATTAATTTTTTTTTTTTTTCTATCTGGCCCTGTGAGGCCATAATAATATGGTACAGAATAGTTTGTAAGAATGTGTAAAGGTGCAGTGGGGATGGGGAGCTCTGTTGGAGCAAGGGAATTGATTTAATCTTAATTTGTTTTTAAAATTGATGTTATATTATACTATGGAAAATATCAATAAAAAGACTTTGAACCAAAAAAAATGAGCAGAGGAAGATGGTGACATATCCAGGCCACAGCCAAGACTGCGCCCCAGGAGGAGCCATGGCGATGTTGTCGATGTCACCACCATGGGGACAACCGGAGGCGACGATGACATGGAAGGTGGAGCCCACCGCACAGCCGGAGAGCCGATGACGTGAAGGGACCCCGATGGCCTGAGCAACCGCGATGGAGCTGCAGCGATGACCCCCCGAGGTGGAAGCAGAGATCCGGAGGGCAGAGGTGGAGCTGGAGCAACCGAGGGTGGAGGTGGAGCCTAAGGAAGGGCGGAGGGCCAAAGAGCAGTAGATGGACAACAAGTCCGCAGCGGAGGCGTGGCGATGTCTGACCCAGGCAGAGCCGACGTGCTGAGGGAGCCCAGCGAGGCCGAATGCCCGATGGTCACTGCTGACGACGAGGGTGGAAGGAGCGTAGGTGTAGGAGCCAGGTTGACGGGTCGAGGGGGAGTGGAGTGCTCTGAGGTCGGAGGCAGAGCCACAGGCTCCTCATGCCCAGGAGGAGGTGGCTCCCAGCAGTCCTGAGGAGGATCCACGCCACTGAGAGGAGGTTGAGGAGAAACTGAAGGGCTTATGGGAGACAGCGATGGCTGGGTGACAGGCGTGGCTAGGGACTAGAGAGGGGTTTATCATATTTTTAGCATTATTATCCAAACAGAGCTCTGTAGTCAAACCAAATATTGCAAGAATGGGAGAAGGATCAATAGATACAAAAAAAAAAAAAAAAATAATTGCCAATAGTTAACAAGCTTAGGACATAACCAAAACATGTGTGTATATTTAGCGATCTCAACTCTACACCTATCACACAAGGAGTCTATATTTGGTGAAAATTTTGCTAATTTTGCTTTTGTCCAGTGTAGGCCATGAACTACTTTAAATTGAATAATTGTATGTCGTAAACAAATTGAGGTTGAGTGAATCTTATTTATAATATCTTGTCATGTTTCTTCTGAAAATTGCAAATCAAGTTCACTTTCCCATTGTTGCTTTGATTTTGTTAAAGGTGTGGAATTCTGTGAAGAAATCAAAGAGTATATCAAACCAATGTTGTTCTTGCCGAGTAGTAAAATTTTAAAAATTTTATCAAGAAGTGATTTAGTAGGTAGAGCAGGACCATGTGGTGGGAGAAGGACTGAAGACTGAAGCAGGGCAGACAAACAGGGTGAAGAAGGCAGGGCAGACAGCCAGGTAAGCAGGCTTAAAGACCCCCAGGGCGAAGCAGATGACCACCAAAGCAGTTCAGACGGGCTGGAAGACCTGATGAAACAAGACGAGACTCTGGAAGATCTGATGAGAGGAGACGAGACTCTGGAAGATCTGATGAGACGAGACTCTGGAAGATCTGATGAGACGAGACGAGGCTCTGGAAGATCTGATGAGACAAGACCAGACCCTGGAAGATCTGATGAGACGAGATGAAGCTCTGGAAGATCTGAAGAGGCGAGATTCTAGAAGATCTGATGAGACGAGATGAGACTCTAGAAGGTCTGACGAGACGAGGCTCAGGAAGATCTGATGAGATGAGGCAAGGATCTGGAAGATCTGAAGAGGCGAGTTTCTTGAAGATCTGACGAGGCGAGACGAGGCTCTGGAAGATCCGACGAGGTGAGGCTCTGAAGCTGATTCATGGGCTGGAGCCGATGTGTGCGCAGTCCACACACACCAAATGGCTGTGGCCATAGTGGTCAGCGCTGTAGTCTCTGAGGGCTCAGGCGTGGCGGCCATCTCAGCTGAGGGCTAATGCGTACAAACATTTTGGAGACAGAGCAGTTTGGCGACACCAATGGTGAAAACCACTTTAAATCCTCATTATGAGTCATAATCATAAATACAGTGCATGTTCACAATAACAGTTTAAATAAATAAAAGAATGATTTAAACTCGTGTGGAAACTCATGTTTTCATTTGCTATACACATTTACATTAATATTACACTTTCACTATTGGAGATAAGCACTGAAATTACATTACGCAGTCATTACAGAGAAGTTGAACAAAAATTATATGAATTTAGATAGTAGATGTGCTACTTTCGATCACTTTTCCTGTGACACGCTGTTTTAATGACAGTGAGGAGTGATAGGCGCACAATAATTCCTCTTTAAACAAACTGCAGATGTTATGACAAAATATTTTAGAACAATGATCAGTGATGCACACTTAACGGTAAGATTTGCATGTTTCCTTTTTAAAATACTTTGTCAGTGACGCGCCAAGTCAGACAATTGTATTTACACTGCAATAAATAAGTAGGCCTATCTGTGTCCACTAAAAATAGCCTATAAACCTCCTAAATGATATGTTCACCTTATCAGTAAAACTGCATACATTTGATTTGAAATTTGAATTGTTTAAAACAATTAAAATACTATTTGGCCAGTGGAAATGAATGAATCAACTCTATTCTAAAACCTTTATCTGAAGTATTTTATACAATTTTATGGATATTTTGATATATTTATTCTAAAACAAAGATGATACTGGATTTTTATCAGTGTAGTGTATTGCACAAACGGCATTTATAGTCCATATCTAATATTTTCCAATGTCTTGTACCTTTGACGGTGTTAACCATGGTGTCACGTGGATGGGAACATGCATGGAAATGATATGCAGATGAGGTTATGCATAGTAAAACTAGGCGTCGTAAGCTCCATATATGGTGATTTCGGGGAGAAGACAGGGTGGAGATGCATGTACGCACAATCTTCCGTTGACTGGGATTTATAAAGGGATTTGTGCGCAGGTTTTGGCGTACGCATGGTTTTATAAATCTGATTTTTTTGGTGCGTACGCAGAATCTAGATTTTGTGCGTACGTACACTTTTAGAATGAAATCTACGCAAAGTTTTATAAATGAGGCCCCTGGTCTCCTTACCTTCTGCTTACCTGAGTTTACCGTGTTCCCATCCTGTCTTCCGTCTCCAGTTCTCCGATCTCTGTGTTCACCAGCATCTGCAAAAGACATTACTCTGTTATTCAGCCAGCTAAGTTACCCTTCAAAGTGCTTGTTCATTTATTCAGTTGCACCCACCGTCTGCCTGTATTCGTGCCTCTGTTTAATAAACTTGTGTGTTTCACTCACCTCTCTCCCTCCGTCTGTGTCCTGACAGTAAGTGGGTGAGACAAGTATATAAGCATATCATCTGCATAGATATAAACTTTGTGTTCGATACCTCTTCTATGAATTCCTCTAATGGCAATCTGCTCACATATAGCCACAGCTAGTGGTTCAATTACTAATGCAAACAAAAGGGGCGATAATGGACAACCCTGTCTCGTGCCACGCTGTAGAGAGAAAAAGGGAGATAAGTTATTATTTGTGCATACTGCCGCCAAAGGGGATGTATAAAGAACCTCAATCCAATGAATAATTTTTGAACCAAACCCAAATTTCTTCAAAACATAAAACAAATAGACATAAAACATAAAACACTCCACCCGGTCAAAAGCTTTCTAAGCATCAAGTGATAGTAGTACCTCAGGGACATCAGATGGAGTGGGGTCATAAAGAATATTTAAGAGTCGACGTATATTAAACAAACAACTGTCGATTTTTGATAAATCCAGTTTGATCACTCAATATTATATAAGGCAGAACAGTTTCTAACCTACAGGCCAGCATTTTTGCCATCTTACTGTCCACATTAAGAAGAGAAATAGGACGATAAGAGCCACAGTCAAGATGATCTTTGTTTTTCTTTAAAATGAGCGATATGACTGCCTGTTGCATAGTTGAAGGTAGAGTACCAGAAATAAAAGATTCCTCAAATACACTTAATAAAAGTGGAGATAATTCATTCTTAAATTTTTTATAAAACTCGCTCGGAAACCCATCTGGTCCAGGCGATTTCCCGTTTTGCATTGACGTTACTGAGGCGTTCATTTCTTCAACCGAAACGGGAGTCTCAAGTTCAACTGATGTCTCGCTATCAATTGAAGGAATGGTAATCTTATCAAAAAATGAAGAAAACAGCTTCTCATCCTTATAGGATTCAGAAGTATATAATTCTGAATAGAACTCATAAAAACAATGATTGATCTGTGAATGTTCTGTATACCCAAGGCCTAATTATTAGGGATATAATGTGATCCACCGTCTTTTGTCTCAGTTGATGAGCCAAAACTCTCCCAGCCTTCTCACCATGTTCATATGTATTATAGCGTGTTTTGTTAATCAAATTTTCAGTGTGTTTAGTACTTAAAAGATTATATTCTGTTTGAAGTGATAATCGTTGTTTATGTAGATTAGGTGATGATTTCAGAGCCAGAGTTGCATCTAATTTTAGTATAGCATTAGCTAATTCCTCAAGTCTGACTGTTTGTGTTGTTCTAACGTGGGAACTATAAGGTATTATTTCTCCTCTAAAATATGCTTTCATTGCTTCCCATTTAACTGAAAATGGTATTCCTGGGCAGGGTTCCCACTCATCCTGGAAAACCTTGAAAACATGGAAATTTGATGACAAATTTTCCAGTCCTGGAAAACACATGGAAAATTAGAGAAAATGTAAAATGTCACGGAAAATCTTGTTGTTGTCCTGGATTTTTTTTTTTTTTTTTAAAGTCCTTGGGTTTTTCTTTAGTTGAGAACAAAAAGTTTATCACTGGCCCAAAACAATCACCATTAGTTGCAAAAAAGTGCGATGTTCAGGAATGCTGAGTTTTGACACGTGAGAGTAGCATTTTCAATGATGATGTTTAGTCTTGTTAGCTAATGTTATTAACTGCTCAAATGCATGCAGCAAATGTTAACTGGTAACTAATTCAGTAACTACAGTGCATGCATAATTATTATGCAAGTTGATTTTCTGATCATTTTTTTTTTCCTAACACATTTTACCAATTCCAAACCAATCAATCTTAATAACTACTATTCATTTTGTATTTAATCATTTATAAGTCATATGTTGTTCATTAAGGCTGGAAATGCCTTGTATTCAGGTGTGCAAAATTATTAGGCAGGTTTTCTTTTACAGATAAAACAAGACATTTGACTCAGACTGAAAAGTCAAAAATTATTAAATGCTCATGAGAAGGATGCAATACTAGAAATTGCAAAGTTAAGGCATGACCACTGGACAGCGAAATGTTCATTTGGTCAGCAGGGTCAGACAAAACAGGTGGAGAAGAAAAGACACATCTTAACTGCAAAAGAATTAAGGTGAATAATTAAGTGTGAAACCATTAGGAACCCTTTAGTCTTCAGCACCACCATTTTCCAGAAGTTTGTATCACGCAATTCTGACCTTTTTTTCTCGCAATTATGACTTTTTTTCTGGCATTTGACAGTTTATATCTTTATATCTTGCAATTGTGATTGTCAAATCACAATTATGTAAACTCGCAATTGCGAGAAAATGAAGTCAGAACAGCAAGATAAAAAGTAAAATAAGTCGCGATTACCTTTTTTTTTTTTTTTTTTAATTCTCTTAGCGGAAACAAGCTTCCATAGTCATAATGTATGATTAAGAGCTCATATTAAAAACTGATTTTATAGTTAGGTCATGGCAATACACTGTAGCTACACATAGCGACCTGTAGAGTCTGCTTCGACCATAGAAGCCTCAAATGGGATGGCTTTTTTCAAATAGAATCGCTATGCATCTAGATTTAGAATTAAAATTAGAGTGAAATTAACCCATTCACATTTCAACTAAAATGGTCTGTTTTACATAAATGAGTTTCCTGAAGAAAGGCAATCCCCACTTTAAGTTGTTTTAAATGCTGAAATACTTTTCTACGCTTGACAGGGTGATTTAAGGACTTGACATTCCAGCTAATAAAATTTATATTGCAGCCTGCTGATATACTGGCTGTATTAGCCTACTCATTTTTATTTAAGAAAGCAAAAACAGAATCCAGCCATGACAGTATGAGAACTGAGTCATTATAACAGTAGTCCCTCCTCTGAATTAACAAAAAAAAAAAAAAAAAAACAGATTAAATAAAGTGCAAAATAAGAATCTGGTGCATTAATCAAGAGGGTAACAAGCTCCACTGTAATTTACACCCGTAATGTCATACTTACCCTGTAACTACATGAAACGAGTATATTTCCCCAGTATTAAAAAAAATTGCAATATTGTAGTTTTACTTGCCTTGAAACAGTGCACTTTTGCAATAAAAACAAAATACTGTGTAAATGCACTGATATGTAGCCTACCCCGTAAGTTTTAAAAAAGCCTTTATATATTTGTACACTATTATTACAAAAAGGTGTGCAGTGCATGTTCTCGCTCCCAATTGCTCCCAAATGTAAGATTGTTGTCTATCATAATAGTATAAGTACCCCTTAATTCTAAAATACTTACAGTATAAATAATTTGTTATTTTCCTGGTTGTTACCCCTTTATTCCACAGACTTTACATATTGCTCCCCTATACTTACGCATACTTACTTTATAGCTACACAATAAATACTCGAAGTTACACTGTAAATACGTTGTAATTACGCAGTACTTTCTGGGTTGTAATCTAAAGCATTACCATATTTAATTTATTTAACTAAATTTAGCAGAGCTCAACAAAAACACAACTTAGCCTACTCCATACCTGCTCACCAGAGGGTGACTTGACAGAGGGTTCAAAAAATATAGCTTTTTATAAAAAAAAGTGTTTCTTTGGTTCAATTTGCCCCAGGTTAGGATTAAGTTTAGTTGAGTTAAGTATAAACTGACCATGTAACTGAATCTGAATCGAACCCATGTCTTTTAAAAACTAATTTAATAATCAGTTTTCCTTTTACAAATAGTCACATTTCTTAAAGGGGACATATCATGAAAATCTGACTTTTTCCGTGTTTAAGTGCAATAATCAAGTCCCCGGTGCATCTACTAATCCAGAACAACCCGGTAACTTTGTTTGGCAAGCCTTTCTTTGCAAGCATGTGAAAAACGAGCCGCTCAGATTTTGCTCCCCATGTGACATCGGAAGGGGATCTTATTATAATATAGCCACCTAATATTGCACCCACGGCGCCATCATTTTGTTTTCGGAGCGAACAACAGTGTACCATTTCTAACGCCATGGCAAAAGTTCTAGCAAAGCATGCTAACTGTTCTGCCGTTGGCTGCACAGACGAGCACAGAACACTGTTTAGAGTCTCGTTAGCTTGGATAGCCTGCAAGTTGACCCTCGCAAGCTTGATTGCTAAAAAAGGAGTGTCTCTGTCTGAGCGATATTTTAGAAAAAAATATTAGATCATTCACAGCATTTGATAGCAATCATAAACGTGGCTCTGTTTGGCATACAGGTACGCTATGTTGTATAGTGGGCGTCTATACAGGTTTTGCACAAAAGATTAACATGACGGCACATGCTAGTCGATGAGTAGAATCAACTCCACAGCAACTACATACATGTATCCACTAACCGTTCAGAAACGTCCAGGTGCATTCTAAAAGTAATAGAGTCTCTCCATCAGTGTCTGACTCTGGTTTGAACAATGTAAGGCCGAACACCGTTACTGACAATCCTCATTTTGGCTGCGTTTCTCCATATTTTTTTTTGTTGAGCAACTGAAGCGGTAGCTGTTGATGCTCCGCTCTCTTTTGGATTTGCATTTAAAGGGACACACAAAAACAGGATGTTTTTGCTCACACCCAAATAGGGGCAAATGACAAGCTATAATAAATGATCTGGGGTATTATGAGCTAAAAACTTCACGGACACATTCTGGGGACACCAGAGACTTATATTACGTCTTGTGAAAGGGAACCCTTTAAAGTTAACTTAAACAACATAAAACCAACCACGAGAAATTTAACTTTCAATTCACTTCGCCCAATAGCTGCCATTTTGTAAAAAGCTATCTAGCTTACCAATTTAGGCTAATATTTAGCTAAATGATTTGCATTGTTTTATAAGTTGACAAATTACCAACATGCATCATAAATATTTTTAGACCTGGATAAATTTGCTTTGTTGTAGCAGCCATTACATCTGATCTGCTAAAATTTTACTTTGACAAGCCAAACAGTTAATTTTTAAGCAAATGGGTGCTTACCACTCCCATGTGCTTCTCCTTTTCACAGTCTGGCAGAAATTATGGGTGTTTCCGAAATGTATGGTCACATGACAATAAAAGTTTTCGGTTGCCAAGATACAGGGGGTGGGTCAACTTACCCACTGGCTCATCTTACCCCACTCTCCCCTACCTGTTTTGTGAGAATGCTGAAGGTAAAAATGTTGTACAACCAAGAAAAAAAAAACAAAAAAAAAAACGCTTTACTTGCTTTTCACTTAGTGAATCTTAGGGGAGGAAAAACGGTTGCCTTTGACCGTTGGAGCATATTCACACAATGATGAGCTTTCCAAAGCAGACAGGGGTGGACAACCATTTCACACATTTATAAGACTGGAATACAGACGGACAGATGACTGGGCAGGAAAAATAGAATGCCAGAGAGCAAAAGGAAGAGAAAGAGGTTGTCATGATGGAAAAGAGAGGGGGAGAGAGAGGGAGAGAATGGAGAAGCAGCATGTAAACAGTACTCATCCAGGGCTGGAGATGGTTGGCTGGCTGATCAGGGGGATGAGAGATGAAAGGGGCTCGCGCTCCTCTCGTTGACTGTCTGTGCATGTGAGATACAATGTGACAGCTGAGCGAAGCTGGAAGGCCAGACATGAATTCACAAATGCTAGCCCCAAGGATGAGCACCGGGTTAGGGATGAAAGGGTGGGGCCGAACGGATGTGAGGGTATGCAGTAGGTGAAGAAAAAAAAGGGATCCCACATTTTTCCTTGCAGTGGTCAGCTGACATTCACATCTAGCATGTACAAGTCATGATCACAAATGTCTTTCAAGTGAATTGTTTGTTTGTTGTGTTAGACTATTGCTGTACTTCAGATTAATTTATGCAGGCAAATAATTGTCTAATGGCTTTAAAATGCCAAAGCGAGCAAGACAGTAGACACTTCCTGTCTGTTGAGACATAATTTAATTGTCTGCTTTAGGGAAAACAAACAGCCCAGACAAACAGTGTCTTCTTCAATGGATTGTTAAAGACAACACAACATATGAAGCAATTTAAGGCAGAGATTTAGCAAAAGCTTTTTTGTGGTGTGACCAATAATAGCAATAACTATTAAAGAAATGTATATAGTTGTATTGTTTGTAAACAAATTAAAAACAATACAACAAATACTATAGATATACAAATTAAATAAACCTTTTTTTCAGATATAGTAGGTTTATTTACCATGTATACATTTATTTAACATCTTTTGTTGTTTTATTAACATTAATGAAAAGTATTTAATTACGGATTGTGGACGCTGACACATATCCTGTTTTCACCCAAATGTTTACGTCCACTTAAGCCATAACCGACTGTATTTACGTGAGATACTCCACATGATGGACATTTTTACAACTATGTGTGCATTTGACCATTCAGGCGCGAGGAGAACTGACCGCGCTATCTGAGAGAACTGGGATCACGCGCAAGAAAGAGCGCACATATGCGAGAGAACGCTTCTGGTCTGTGTCATTCAGTGCGATTCCGCCTGTCCCGCCTTCACTAATCGATAACGAATTGTGATTGAAAGCATGCAGTTCGCAATGTGTGGGTTGTCATCATTAATTTGGAAGTATTTCCACACCCCTGAGGCTGACATTGTTTCTGCTGCTGCCGCCGGTGTCTCTGTGCATGGAATATTCTGTCAGTTATGTCACGTGAGGTATCGGTCTTTGGTATCAGGGGTATTTTTCCAAGTACGAGTACAAATACATGAGCTTGGTATCTATCGGGCCGATACCGATACTGGTGTCGGTATCGGTGCATCCCTAGTATATATATATGCACACATACACGCACACACATATATTATGTAAACACAAACTTTTATTACGATTAATCGATTTGACAGCACTAATATAAATACCATGATATAAAATTACCCATATCATGAAGATTTTGGTCAGACCTATCACTCTTTGGAGTGTCAAAAGAAAAAAGACACAAAGTCAGTGTGACTTCTCGTGCCCTCATCACCACCACATATGTGTTCTCATCTCCGTTTTATTCATTTCTGCAGTAAGTCTCAGCATCTGACATATTCATAAGGAATCATGGGCATCTGAGGCCCAGGGGTTTTTAGAGGAATCAATTTAAATTGGTCCGACGGATGATGTGATTCCATCGGAGGGACCTCAATGCATTACATCAGTGTCTGGGTTTGTGTTGCATCAGTAATTTTAATAAAAATACCATTTCTACCTCAGTGCAGCTCTAACACCATCGATAGGCACGACAGAGGCTAGATGAAACTGTGAGGTTTTATTTTTCTCCAGGGCCGGATGTAGGAAACAGGGAAGAGAGTATTAATATATCTCTCTTCTCCCTCCTGAGAAAAAAAAAAAAAGCAGCAACCCACATTTGCCTGTTAAAAATACCCACACCCCAACTGCAGGGACAAACCTATATACAGCATCTGCGCCCCGATGAAGAGACTTCTCATGCCTCTCATTTAAAGCCCACTTTACCACTATAAGATCACACCCTGCCCTCTTCCTCCGCTGTAAACAACTCATAGCATTCATATCGATGCCCAAAATGAATATGCCAGTGAGATCTACACTCTAAAAACTTGGTAGCCCCCAGCATCTGTTATCATTAATGACATATCTCTTCCCTTTTCCCCAATGTAGACCCAATGTAACTCAAATATTTGGGCCATTTAAAAAGAAATATTTGAGTAATGTGAACTTGTTTCATTTGAATCCACTAAAATAGCAGCTCATAATTCTCAAATATTTTATTTGAAATTTAATGCAAATATTAAGTATATTTTAAAATGACTAATTTATTTCTGTGGAAAAAAAAAAAAAAAAAAAATCACTTAAGTGATATTCAGAGATTGAGGTAGTGTAGTTCTTTATTACTGTGATATTTACAAATCCACTGAATTAATTTTCCATATGCTCTTGATGGGGTTTGACCCCGACAACACAGTGAAGAGTTTGAAGCGGTAGACCTACAATATTTTTTATGTCATTGAAAGAAACAAATTCTTAAATGGTTAGTTCACCTAAAAATGAAAATAATGGCATTTATTACTCACCCTCATGTTGTTTCACACCTGTAAGACCTTCGTTCATCTTCAGAACACAAATTAAGATATTTTTGATGAAATCTGATGGCTCATTGAGGCCTCTATACACAGCAATGCCACCGAAATTCTCAAGATCCAAAAAGGGACTCAAAACATATTTAAAACAGTTTATGTGAGTTCAGTGGTTCAATCATAATATTATAAAGCGACGAGAAAACTTTTTGTGCACCAAAAAAACAAAATAACTTTTCAACGATATCTAGTGATGGCTGATTTCAAAACACTGCTTCGAATCTTCGAATCAGTGATCGGACTGCGTGTCAAAATGCCAAACTGCTGAAATCATGTGACTTTGGCGATCCGAATCACTGATTCGAAACAAAAGACTCGAAGCAATGTTTTAAAATCGGCCATCACTAGATATCGTTGAGATATCGTTATTTAGTTTTTTTGGTGCACAAAAAGTTTTCTCGCCGCTTTATATTAAGATTGAACCACTGAACTCACATAAACTGTTTTAAATATGTTTTGAGTACCTTTCAATGGCATTGCTGTCTATAGAGGCCTCACTGAGCCATCGGATTTCATCAAAAATATCTTAGTGTTCCAAAGATGAAGGACTTACAGGTGTAGAACGACATGAGGGTGAATAATAAATGACATTATTTTCATTTTTGGGTGAACTAAGCCTTTAAGTATAGTGTAACCCCTTCGGTCCTACTCACCCTGCAATGAGCGAGACTCGAACCGGCGTCTTTGGCATGGGAGGCGGGCACGCTAACAACCCTGTTTAAAAAACCAGCATATGCTGGTTAGGTATGTTTTGAAGCATGGCAGCTGGTTTGAGCTGGTTTGCTGTTCCTGAGCTGGAGCTAGTTGCTTAGGACCAGCACTTGACCAGCTTAAACCAGCTCATGACCAGCAAAAAACAGCTGTTATGCTTCAAAACATACCTAACCAACATATGCTGTTTTTTCAACAGGGAAGGACGCTACAGACTGCAGTCTCTAGTATCAGTTGTTAGTGCGCATTTAAAATGTTTTTTTTTTTTACCTGCAAGAGCAAAACTCAATTTTTTTCAGCCACTCCTTCAGTCTACTAAGAAAACAATGTTACGTGATTCTTCAGAAACCATTCAGACATGGTAATTTGGTACCTGTTTTTGTTATTAGTACCGCTGAAAATTGTTGTGCTGCTTAATGAAGTGTGGAAACAGCAATAGTTTTATTTTCAGCTGCTGAAGTATTGAGCACATTTGCATTTCTCACAAGTCGCATTGCACTTGCTAGTTAAACACAAACACATTTTTCTAGTAACACAACAGTCTGATGTTCTTTTGAAAGATGAAGGCCACTATCTTAAAAATAAAAAGCAAACTGGATCAAAGCAGCACAGACAGAGAAGTGAATGGTCGAGATGCACAATATGAGGAGCACATGAGAGTATGTAGTTTTGAGAAACAGACCCCTGACTGGTGCTCAGCTGGAAGCTTCACTGAACACTACACACTAAACACCAGCTTCAACTACAGCAGTCAAGAGAAGAGATGCCTTTCGGGAGAGTTTCAAAGACAAAGTCACATCTGACACTGGCAAACAGAAAGAAAACGGTAGAAATGGGGTAATAATTATAGCTCTTGAAAAATTATCCATATAATTTCTCCATTCTTAAATATTTTGACTAAAATTTAACAAAAAGTATACCTTTTATATACACCAATCAGGCATAACTTTATGACCACCTTCCATATTGTGTGGTGGTCCCCCTTTTGCTACCAAAACAGCCCTGATTTGCGAGGCATGGACTCCACTAGACCACCAAGATGTTAGCAGCAGATCCTTATTATCCTTATTATCCTTGTTAAGTCCTCTAATTTGTGAGGTGGAGCCTCCATGGATCGGACTTGTTTGTTCAGAACATCCCACAGATGCTCGACTGGATTGAGATCTGGGGAATTTGGAGGCCAAGTCAACACCTCAAACTCGTTGCACTCCTCAAACCATTCCTGAACCATTTTTGCTTTGTGGCAGGGCGCATTATCCTGCTGAAAGGCTATGCAGCCCCATACACAACAAACTCTGATGCACTGTGTATTCTGACACCTTTCTATCAGAACCAGGATTAACTTCTTGATCAGTCTGAGCTACAGTAGCGCATCTGTTGGATCGGACACGGGCCAGCCTTCGCTCCCCACATGCATCAATGAGCCTTGGCTGCCCATGACCCCTGTTCCTTCCTTGGACCACTTTTGATAGATACTGACCACTGAACACCCCACAAGAGCTGCAGTTTTGGAGATGCTCTGACCCAGTCGTCTAGCCATCACAATTTGGCCCTTGTCAAACTCGCTCAAATCCTTACGCTTGTCCATTTTCTAACACATCAAATTTTAGGACAAAACGTTCGCTTGCTGCCTAATATATCCCACCCACTAACAGGTGCCGTGATGAAGAGATGATCAGTGTTATTCACTACATCTGTCAGTGGTCATAATGTTATGCCTGATCGGTGTATACTACCTGTCAAAAGTCAATTAAGATTATAATTAAGATTGTTTAATGTTTTTGAAAGTAGTCTCTTATGCTCACCAAGGCTGCATTTATTTGATCACAAACACAGAAGAAAAAAAACAGTAATATTGTGAAATATTATTGTATTTTTCCAAAAGAAATGTTTTCTATTTTAACATATTTTAAAACGTAATTTATTCCTGTGATGCAAAGCTGAATGTTCAGCATCATTACTCTAGACTTCAGTGTCACATCCTTCAGAAACTATTCTAATATGCTGATTTGCTGCTCAATTGTTAATAATGGTTCTTACTGTTATTATTATTATCAATAACTGAACGCCCGTGTCAGAGTTCTGTCACGTCTGTCTAGTGTGTTTCTTGGTTTTGTGACAGAGCCCTGACACTCCTGTATTCTCATGTCTTTGTCTGTTCTTTGTTCTGTGTAAGCTCATGGCTAGCGATTGGTTATCACTGGTCATGTGTTTGTGTGTGTGATTTCATGTTTGATGTGAGCACATGGCTTGTCTTGTTATGCTTTTCTGTGCCATGTGCTCTCCTGTCAATTGTCTTGTCCCCGCCCATCTTGTTACCTGATTATTGGTTAATTTGCCCCACCTGTCCTCCCTCGTTACCTACCTTGTTTGCTGTTGTTGCACACTTTTGTATGTTGTTACCCTACCTGTCTGATGAGTCCGAGTCCGAGTCCGAGTCCTATTTCCTGAGAGTCTAGTCTATAGTGTTTTTCCCCCACGGGGTAGTTTCTGTTTGTTTTGTTTTACTTTTATATAAATAAATACATATTCCTCTGCATCCTTGAGTCCTCACTTCAAACATTACCTCAACCCGTGACAGCCCATGAGGAAAGATGGTTAATTTCAAATTCTGCATGAGCCAGCCAAGAAACTACCATTGAAATAAATGGGAATGCTAATGGATAGATTTCTCCAGATGTTACAGACCTATTTGCTTGAACTCCATGTAAGGAAGGAGTGTGATGGAAAGCATAAGGGGGATTTTTAAATAGCTACGGCGCCAGATTAATTACAGGAAGTGGAGCAGTTAGAGTCGATAGTGTGGGATTCCCGCTCTTATTCACTTTACTATGCCATTACGGAGTGAACTAATCTGCGCAGCCAACTTTATCATGATTGGATGAGGGTGATTTATTGCTAGTCATGGGGAGAGATGACAGGGGAAGCCCTGCTCTCGCACTTCAGTTCTTGAGAAGAAGTGGATTAGTGTAGAAGCAGCATGCTACACGTGTATTGCTTCTGCACACAATGGCCCTCTCAGCTCACTCATACAGCCTCATTTGACTAATATGTTAATTCCTGTCTCATAGATGCATTACTGCCAAATTCAATGCAGTTGACAACTCTGGGCTGTTAGAGATATTTTTCTGTAAGGCAGAAAAAGTTTTTCTCCCAGAGCAATTTACTCACAGTCCACCTTCAAGGATCTGCCTGTGTAACCTCAGGAGATCTCACACTGTTGCAACAAAAGTTTCTGTGGTGTCAGACTGTTTAATACAATTCAGACTGGCACTTTACCTTGGACTATAAGAGTAGGGAGGTGTGTGACATGTAAGAAAGCCTTTAAAAATACATTCACAAAGAGCTTTTAACAGACCCTGCACCACAGCGCCGTAGCATCAGTCGCACACAACGACAAGCTCTCTCTCTGCCTCTCTGACAAGTTGTTTCCAAGGCCGCTGAGCACCTTTATATTTAATTTAAACAGTAGTTTGCATAGAATCTTGTAAAACTCAAAATGCACTTTATTGTACAATGCTACGGTCGCAAGATTTTTTGCTCGTACACAGGGCAGCAATGTAGTCTTATTCGCACCAAGGACAATAACTATAAAATTTTAAGAATCGTTCTGATTCTGTGAGAATAGGACTTCCACACTGACATTCCCCATCGCCGTCTTCAGCGAGAGGGAGAACTCGGATTGGCTGTTCAGCTTAGCGAATCAGTGCACGACAAAGTAAAGAGGGCACACAGCTGTTCTAAAAACAGTGTGTTCAAGAACAACTTTTTTTGGCGAAGATGCAGTTGACGCAGGGCAACAACGCAGTCGGCTTTCTTGGCCGCTAGTTCTTTGATGTCAGTTTGATGTGTCACAGCCTTAAAGGGATAGATCACGCAAAAATTAAAATTCTGTCATCATTACTCACCCTCAAGTTGTTCCAAACCTGTATAAATGTCTTTGTTCTGTTGAATACAAAGGAAGATATTTTGAAGAATGTCGGCAACCAAACAGTTGTGGGGCACCACTGACTTACATAGTATGGGGAAAAAAATACTATGGAAGTCAATGGTGCCCCACAATTATTTGGGTACAAAAATATCTTCCTTTGTGTTCAGAAGAACCAAAAAATGATGACAGAATTTTCATTTGTGGGTGAACTATCCCTTTAAATTGCTACTTAGCTATTGGTTCACATTATTGTAAGTGATGGCAGCAGAAAAGAAAATGTAATGTAATGTAATCTATAACATAACTTGACTTATATTTTGAATAAAGACACATGCACCAATTAAGCATTCCCAATTAGACCAGAAATGTGTATTAGGAATGTAAAAGGGGTCCATTTTGATTTTTCTTGTCCTGTGCCTGAGTCTTTTTGTTTGTTGTGTGTGGGAATCACCACAATATCCACCTAAGGGCCTTACAGCTAATCCTATTCTTAATGCTACCAAATGACATTTCCCTCATGACTATCCCACATGGCCAAAAAAGCTTTCTCAAAAGCTTACAAAGAAAATGTGACATTTACATTTGTGTTTTTGGCAAATGCTTTCTTACCAATGCTGCTTAAGAGAAAGCACACGATTAAGGAGGAAACAAGAACCATAGTCTCAGCTTTAAATGACACACACAGACGGTTTGTGGAGCATATTGCACATGAAAATAGTGAAATCTGCCAGTTACCATCTGGGGTCGGATTCACAAAACATTCTTAAGAATAAAATTCTTCTTGGCTGCCATTTTCTTATTTTCTAACTTGATAAAGTTCAGAATGTTCTTAACTTCTTTAAGATTCTTGCTCTCACTGGTCTATGGTTTCTGGTAAGAGAATGACTCTCATTGCACGTTCATACAGACTGTTTTAGAGAAGATACTGTAAGTTGCTGTTTGAACGAGACATTTCGAGACTCACACCTGTAAATAAATGCAGTTGTCAATCCCAAAAACTGACAGTGTGAACATAGCCAAAGAGATAGGAGCTATACTTGCATGACTGATATCGCTGCCCGAGAGGTGTTTCAAAGATGGCCGCCGAGTGACCTTAAAGGGATAGTTCACCAAAAAATGAAAATTATCCCATAATTTACTCACCCTCAAGACATCCTAGGTGTATATGACTTTCTTCTTTCAGTTGAGCATGATCGAAGTTATATTTAAAAAAAGTTCTGGCTCATCCAAGCTTTATAATAGGAGTGATTTGTAACTGATATTTTTAAGCCCAAAAAAGCACATCCATCCTTCATAAAAGTAATCCATATGGCTCCTGAGGGTTAATAAAGGTGAAGCGATGCATTTTTGTAAAAAAAATATCCATATTTATAGTGACTATACTCACTAGCTTCTGTCCGCGCGTTCACGAAAGAATCGAGTTCCGGCGTATGACGCAACAAACTCAAGGTCCTCCAACATTTCTCTTTAAAAATGATCATTTTAGACTTCTAATTCGTGACCGCTGCGTCTCCACGTTTGTCAATGCGTCAGGTCAAAGTTCACTCTTCCGCTGGTATCGACTCGCATATGGAAGCCAGTGATTCAAGTTTATAAAGTTATAAATATGGATATTTTTCTAACAAAAATGCATTGCTTCACTTCAGAAGGCCTTTATTAACCCCCTGGAGCTGTATATAGATTACTTTTATGATGGATGGATGTGCTTTTTTTTTTTTGGGCTTCAAAATATCGGTTACTATTCACTCCCATTATAAAGCTTGGAAGATATTTTTTAACATAACTCAGATTGTGTTTGGCTGAAAGAAGAAACACCTAGGATTTGTTGAGAGATTTGTTCTCACGCATTACATTGACGCACTCTCGATATTTGTAACCATAGAAACTGATAGTTGCAGTCACTTTTTTTATTGGTTAAAATGAATGGAGAATATCTTGTGTTTTTTCGTGGCTGCTCGAGCCCTCAGGATCAGCGCTTATGGTTTCATAAACAAGGCCCAGTTCTACGCTGGATTTACAGATCATTTGAAACTGAAAGATGGAGCGGTCACAGCGATAATGATCCCGGTCATGAGTCAGAACCGCAGGTGGTGAGTAAAACTGCTTCAAATGTCTGTTTTGTTGGCAAAAGGCGCCTAAGTGCATATAATGTAAACAACACGAACGTAGTGAATTCATAAATTCATTATTCATCATTGAATATTCATTATAGTGATTCGAAATCGTTATTCATGGATAATGCAATGGTGTATTGTGTGTTTAAATACATATGTTTAGCTGACCATTGATAGCTTGTAGACGATCTCTACACAAAAGCTGCGCGTACTGGTGACTCTATCTCCGCTCACAGGACACGCCTCCAAGCGCTCGGCTGTTTTCGGAAATACTCGGTACAACGTATGTATCTTTTATAAATATGGTTAAACTAAAGACTTTTTGGAGATATGAAGGATGCACTACTACTCTATAGGTACTCAAGATTAACATGAGATTGGCAGAAACTGTGTGATACCCCCCCCTTTAAAGGGACTTTGGTTTAAGGTCTAAGTTAGTAGTTGAGGATGCATATTAAAAGGAACTACAATACATTCCAGGAGCAGCAAATGAAGCGAGTAGCCTCACATTTTATAGTGTGTTTATAGAAGAGGACAAAAGCTGGTACCATGCCTCCTGTCTAATAGCATGGGATAATCTGCTATTGCATTCAGGCACTATTAGCATGCACTAATGGGACCCAAAGAGGGAGACTCAGGGCTAATTACACTCTCTGCTCATTAGTGGGCCATGGGGGTTGGAGCAACAGAAAGTGCTTGTAAATAACAGTAGTTTCAGCCTGGTAGGCGATGAAAGATGCTAGGAGGCTTGTGAAGGATGTGTGAAGAACGGGACTCTTTCCAAAACCAACAGTTACATCGTTTAAAGGATGTGCCGATTGCGCTGTTGATTTGAAATTATTGCGTTAAGCGTCATAACGGCTCACAAGTCTCCAGATGGCTGTTTAGAGGGAAATATATGATTTCATAACACCCAGAGATAAAGTCAACAAACAGCAGAAATCCTGGCATATTAACACCTGAAGAAATAATTTCTGCACAGATTTTTAGAGTCTGCATGATATTAATTAGGTTTAAATGAAATGTAGAGGAATTATAATATATTAGAAAAAACTCCATTAACATTTAACAAGCGGTAAAATGGCGTAACACAAACAACAGCACCTCTGGGCTAAATACTAAATCAGACCTAATTAAGATGGAGGAAATTATGAATATAAATGAATGCAGAGCCCTTCAGGATGGAAAAGCGCGCACACACACACACACACACTCATGTACACACAAACAATCACACTCTCACGATCTACACAAAGAAATTAAGAGTGACCTGTACAGGTGCTCATTACAAACGGATGTCAGACACCGCACTAATGAACTTCAATGGGAGAGGTAACGATTTATTAAAACATATAAACAAGCAATTTATCTCTCTCTGTAACAGACAAAGAAAATACGCTTTTCATTAAAAGGCATTTTAAATATATAGCTTTTTAAAAACATCCTACAGCAAACATGTACTGGGATGCAGTCATGTGTTGATAAACATCATATTAAATATTAAAAGTGTTAATACACTTAAAAAAGACCAGTCCCATAATGCACTGTACAAGATCAATGAAAACAAAATCCATCTAAGAAAGTGGACAAGAAAGTGAGGAATACGATTATAAATATACGTACATATTAATCTTCTGTGGTGCTTTAAAGTACACTTATTTTGATGTGTTGACTAACATACTAAAGCATATGTAAACTACTTGATTTAAACTGTAGTCATATTTGATGCTACATTTAAAGTTGATATATTTTTAATTAATTGCAAATGTATTTAACTAGATGACAAAAGTTTTGGTTACACTTTATTTTAAGGTGTCAGTGTTACAATGTAATTATACAATTAAGTACTGAGTAATAATAATTAACTACATGTACTTACTATAGGGTTGGGGTTAAGATTATGGTGTGGTATAGGTTTAGTTGCATGTAATTATGCATCATTTATAGTTATTACTACAGTAACTACTGTACATGTAACGTGTTACAGACACTGTAATAAATAAAGTGTTACCCAAGTTTTCAATAGAAATTACATTAAAGTATATTTTAGTTTTGCATAAATGATTGCCAGTAGATTCAAAATAATTATAAAATTACATATAAAAATGTAGAAGTAGGACAAGTTCAACTAACTGCATTTATATATATATCATTTAATTGTACAAAAACATGCAATCAAGTGTCAGAAAACATTACATTCAGTTCACACTATATTCTTTAAAAGGGTGGTTGATTATGATTTCACTTTTTTTTTTAACTTTAGTTAGTGTGTAATGTTACTGTTTGAGCATCAACAACATCTGCAAAGTTACGACGCTCAAAGTTCAAAGCAAAGGGAGATATTTTCTTTTACAGAAATCTCTGTTTAAGGACTACAACAAATGGCTGGTAGGGACTACAACGAGCTTCTTCCAGTGTTGGTGACATCACTATCCCTAAAATGTACAAAGCCCTGCGCAGGAGAACACACAACAAAGGAAATGAGGCCATGTTTATAACTTCTTCCTGAGTCTCTCCATCAGTGTCGACTCCGGTCGATGTAAGGCTGAACACCGTTACTGACAATCCTCATTTTGTCTGCGTGAGATTCTCCAGCTTTGTTGTTGTTGAGCAACCGAAGCGTAAGCTGTTAAAGCTCCACCCTCTTCTGGAAAGGGGGGCGGGAGCAGCAGGTCATTTGCATTTAAAGGGACACACAAAAACGGCGTGTTTTTGCTCACACCCAAATAGGGGCAAATTTGACAAACTATAATAAATTATTTGTGGGGTATTTTGAGCTGAAACTTCACAGACACATTCTGGGGACACCAGAGACTTATATTACATCTTGTAAAAGGGGCATTTTAGGTCCCCTTTAAAGTGTACTTTTGTAATAAGCACTCTTTTTAAAGTTTTCTTCAGTGTACTTCTTTTTCACAAGGGACTGCTCATGTACAGTGTTCTAAACTGGTGACTTCTGATGCTCCATTTCAGTTATGATTTAGTTAGTTACGCTGCCTAGGCAGTAGACAACATCAGCGCAACTCTGTAGGTTTTGGAACAGAGCCCTAGAGTTTGTCTTTGATTTACCATTTTCACTATACAGCTCGTGGCTTTCTGAAGGCATCCAGCTCTACACATGGCTGCTAAACCAGCAACCCAGACCCCACCCCCATACTTTATTATGCATGTCAGTGGTATCTCATTTTACAGATATGGGGCCTTGAGCATGTTACACTAGCCATAAAATGCATGAATTCTCTGTGAATCCTTCAGACCAACAACTGATTTATGAATTCTTACTCTGATTTCCCAATCCTTCGCACACTGAGGTCTAATTACACTCAGCAATGTCTTTTTCCTCTGTATGTGCCATGCTCAAACTAATGTGCATAATTTACCTCCCAACAGTTTTTGAATAAGAAACACAAAATAAGAAACAATGCATAACATTGGTGCATTCACCAAGCACAGTCATCTCACTGTCACTTTGAATATAAGTGAGTCTGGATATGCTAATTCAGTGAACACACAGTCGTGACTCCCTTTTGTTTGTCATCAAGAACCTTGGCTGTGAATACAGGAACAGACCGTGGATTGCTCTCTATTGCCATATTTTTAATATTCATTTTAAGGGCAGCATAAGGTGTAGATCAGTGGTTCTCAAACAGGGGGCCTCAGCAAACATCCCACAAAATGACTTTGAATTATTTAAAATGAGACAAAACAAGCTTTAAAATAAGCTAAATGGCTAAAAATATTTAGTCTTCACTCAAAAAAAAAAAGAACTTTCACTGTTATTAGTTTACTCAAACCATCCTTGTTCACATTACTTAAAAACTCATGTAACAACATGAACTTAATTAAACTAAGTTGTTTTTGTAAACCTGGTAATGTGAGGAAGACTCATTTTAAAAGTGTTATTTCTAGAACTGGATAAATAAATATGCAACTATTTTTTTTGCAAATAATATAAACTTTCTAGTTATGCTAAGCTCTAAAATATATAGGGTAGAAATTGTGTCTTTCACTTCAAAATTGTATGTTTAATTCAATGTGTTACTTGCCATTTCTTTACTAACAATTTCAGAGTAAAAAAAAATTTTTAAAAGTCGACACTCCTAGTTTCTGTAAATAAAGTTTGAAAACAAGCAGATGTGTCATTACCAGAGGAATATAGCTACAGTATTAGTCCACAATAAGTCAAGAGGATTGAGAACCAGTGTAGAGGACATAAGTAAAGCAAAAGCACACAAATGAGAAACCATGTCATTAAAGCATGTATAAAGGGGTCTTATTGGTCTGAAGACATGGCAGGACTATCAGGCATATTTATGCACTAAACAGTCCATAAGCATGCTAGAGTTCAATAAATGTTGTGCTAGTTATGGGCATTATCTCTGCTGGGTTAATGAACAGAACGAGTGTTTTCAGTGCCCTGGGCAACATCCTACCTCTCACATTTAGGGACAGCACCTCCCATAATACAGATATTAATATTTCACAGGGCCATAACACCCATCAGACAAATGCGTGTGGACGTCCCGTCAATACGTGGCTGAAAGATTGATGAAATATGATGGCTGTGGGCAGGCCATGAACCTGTGTGAGTGGGCGTTGATACACAGGCTATTTTTGGGTGAGTTTTATATATTTTAGCTCGGAGCCAGAGTCGGGTAGGCAGGCGCAAGTCATGGTTTCCTGGTAAATTAGAGCCAACAGCTTCAATGCAATGTACTGACTTGCCATCTTAAAATGAATTTATTGGGTGCATGACAGTGGAATGATCTGCTTCACATCAAATATTACATTTATCTCTAAATATCCACCTTGTGGCTTTTCATACACGTTGATAAAGAAGGAAAATATCAGAACAATAACCCTTAACTTGTAACCACAGTTATTCTATGATAAAACAGAGTGCAAAATGTTTGTCAGGCTGGTCTGTTTGCTGGTTTTATAGGGGTTTTGGACACTTTTCAGCTTCTCATTTCAAGGCCAATTGTAATTTAAACCATTTAACAATGGTTTAGTGATTGGAAGTCTGACTCATTTCCCCAAATAGTTTGTTTGCGTAATTATGTCATCATGTGGTTACTGACATTCCAACACAGCTTGTCCCAATTCAAAGGCTAAATCCTTTGAAGGACATGGACTTCAAAGCCCACGCCTTCGAAGTCTGCGAAGGTCGGACCGAGCATTGTTAAGCCCTTTCCCAAACGCAACCTAGCAGGCTCTGCAAAAGTGCACATTGAGTGCGCATATTGGCCGTAAAAGGGGGCGCTCATGAGCACCCTTCTGAAACCTAAAATGAGAAATGGGACACCCTATGGTCTTGTGGACTTAACAGACATGCGCACATGGCGACAACTCTAAGACCGCAAGTGTACATGAATTGTGCCGTTTGGGACAGGGCCTTAAATGGGACAGTCTAGCCTACAGAGGATTGCTCTTGACGCTTAAAGCCCTGGAGTATACTTTGTTTTTTTACACATGCGTGCACAGTTTTGAGCAATCTCTTGCCATGAGGTAAAACCCATATAAACCCATGTATTCTATCATGCTAGAGTTGTACAAATGAAGATACTTTCTAACCTCTTCACACAATCTCTTGTCTATGTAGGCCTCCATTGTCACTGTAGCTTGCATGCGTTCCGGTCTGTTCTATTTATGCAGTTTTTCTTTGACTACCTTGTGAAACGACGCCCCCAGGGCATGGTTGCCACCTTGTGGATAAACGAATTACTGCAAAAAAAATGTAATGCGCATGTGCGACCTGTGCGTACAAAGTATACGTGGTTACAAAAATCCAGCGGTGCACATTCAGTACAGCGCGTACTCTGATGATGAAATTTGTGTCACGCATGTTGACCCTTGCGTACCCATAAAAAGTGAAGTATACTTTAAGCTTAACTGTGACTAGCTACTGCTGTTATATTAAACTGTCTGAAAACAAAACAGAATTAACAGCCTGTCTATATGTTCACCCTGGTCCATTTATGTACATAATAAAGGGTATAACTATCTATAAAATCACATTTGGTAAGATATAAGTCAACATTTGAACCGCTTTCTTTTTTACATTTGTATTGTTAGATATTCGAGTAAGTTGAAACCCAATACTTACATTTAAAAGTGTAATCCGGCATTTTCTTTCAAAGAAAATAAAATAAAAAAAAAACAGGTTAGGCTGCGAAGAATCTGCTCGTTCTAGTCTTCGTGGCCCAGGAAACAAAGGACGCATTTGGAGGCTGTATTCGAAGTAGCCATCGAATTGGGACAGCCTTCATGGCGCCGCTGTGACGCATTCAGCCTTTGAAAGATACATCTTCTGAAGCAACTACAATGTCATGGCATTCATAACTATTTCAGGCTTACGAGAATTGGTGGCTAATTTGTAAGAATTCGTTCCTATGAATCTCATTCCTATGTTTTTGTACAATCTGCTGGTGCCCCACTGATAGGTATGTTTAGAGATGGGGTTAGGGGTAGACCTTCATGCTTAATTTTTTCTAATAATTGTACATTTTTGTATAATTCACATCATATGAATTCATACAAAATCGTAACATAGTTACATTTTCCCGTGAGACCATGTTGGACATTCTAGCATGGAATATTACATGCTCTCAACAGCAAATGTTGTTGATGATTACAGCTTTTCTATTACCTTTTATTTTAAAATTCAATTTTTTATTGGCTGTGTTTATTGTAATTTCATGAGCATGAGCATGAGCTTTCATTTCTTGACCCATTTTTTTGCCTGCATTTTCATAAAATGTGTCGGATATTTCTGTCATGCACTCTGTATTAATATATCAGTGAATCTGAACTGCTCAAATTTATTTAAACGATTCAACTGATTCACTAAAAAGATCTGGCTCAGAAAACTGTTTGGTTCACAAGCTGGACATTGCTTCAGTGGTTTACTTCACAACCAAAGACAAAACTGATTAATCACATCAAGAAAGCAGAAACATCACTAGCACTGACATCCAGTAGCTCATACGCTAGAGGACAGAGTAAATAAGTAATGTGATGATCTAACCACAAGCATCGCTTGCACTGATTGCCTCATTACAAATGATTAACATGCCTCTTCGGCTAAAATTAGCATGGCAGTGTGTACAATTAATTAACAATCTATTAGCTAAAATATCATTACACACTCCATGTACTTTTTCCGGGTGCTGATGAAGCAACTTCTGAATTTATCAACATACATATCGAAGCAGATGGATGCAGACTTAATTAGCAGAGACAAACTAATTTCAGACTGTATAAATGTACTCTCACACAGGACTGTGACCTCAGCGCTGGATGGCTGTGCCTCCTGGTTTATCTCTGAGGTACAGAGGAAAAGGTGAAACGTTTGGATGAGAGAAAAAAACAGGACTGCCTCCAGAGAGTTCACTTCTTATTTGAAGGTTAGCTTTGCAATTTTCTGCCGATACAAGTCTGCTACTTGATTCAATTATTCCATAAAGCCTCCTCCCGCAATTAATTTACACGCCAAGCGCAAGATTGAGGATTCTTTGACCTTCTTTTACGCTCTGTAAAATGCTTGACTATACAAATAGATTTCTGCTGTAATTACTTGGCTAAATGCAGATCTCACTCTTCTGCCCATTTCATCACTGACTCCTGAGGCCTAGATGCTCTTCTGTACCAATTAAGGCTCTGAAATCTGATTTATATGAATAAGAAAACCCTATACCAACACCTATGTTTGTGCACTACCCAACAAACTCATACAGGGATTTTATAATGTAATATTACCAAGTATGAGATCAACATCTTTTGAGGCTGAGTTTAGGTTTAAGGGTAGGGATTATGTTTTTGGACAGGAATGTTATTCCAGGATCAACAAAAGATGGCAAAATCACAAAATTACTTGGCAAAATCACAGCAACTCTGAGGTCCAGGACTGATAAAAGATACTGATCCAGCCACGATCCTAACCACTGATTCGAAACAAAAGATTTGTAAAGCTTCAAAGCTTCATGAAGCAGTGTTTTGAAATCGCCCATCACTAGGTATTGTTGAATAAAGTCGTTACCACTGTAGTCACATGAACTGTTTTAAATATGTCTTTAGTAGCTTTCTGGGAATCTGAAAGTGTAAATTAACTTGCTGGCAATGGAGGCCTTACTGAGCCATCGGATTTTATCAAAAATATCTTAATTTGTGTTCTAAAGATGAACGAAAGTCTTACGGGTGTGAAACAACATGAGTGATTAATGACAGAATTTTCATTTTTGGGTGAACTAACCTTTTAACTGTGTATTTAGAATACATAAAATGTTAGCTATTAAATTAACCTTAACAGCATGAGGGAAGAAAATGTGATTTCGACACAGAATGCTTTTAAACACAATAAATATTTTGAGATATGTTGTAAATGACACTGTGTTGGTATCTTCAGAAAAAAAAAATATCATGTCCTTACTGACCTGTAAGACTGAAGATTACAACATTAATGTCATTAGATATTTTTGTCTCAGGCACTTATTGATTCCCAATTGTTTTGTCCAGGGCTGTTTTGTTGCTGTTACGTGTGTGTGCTCTCTCTCTCCCTGTGTGTGCTCTTTTCCCTATCCCGTTCCTCACAGGTCACTCCGCCCTAATTAGACATGCTGCCTGTGTGCGCAGTGATTGGTGACAAGCAGTGCAGGAGTTTTTAAAAAGAAACAGAAAGAAGAACATTTGAGCAGAGAGAGAATAAACAGTTGTTGGGAGTTATTGAAAGTGAGTTATTGCGGATGCTTCAGAAGTTTTTACTATTTGCTGTGGTGTATCTTTGCCACTCTTGTAAATAGCGTAAAATAATTTATTTTGAATTACGAAAAACACTTTTTGACTGACTTTCTCCCTTGTTTTTGTTTAGGAGTCAGGGAACATCCTTGAATATGTCTTCTTCCATACTTTATAGTAGATGAAAAAAAGTATGTGAACTGAGTATGTCCAAATTCACTGTATTCATAAAACAGTAGGCGAAAAGCACCCGGATGAACTACTACTTGTGGCAAGATTCTGAATTGTGCATTCGATAGACACTTTACCATCCAATGAGGCCATGGGAGAGGATTTGTGATGCAACTGATGCTGGTAGGTCACATGACAATGTCAATTTTTCTTTTGTTATTGCTGTATTATTTTGTGACTACTTTTGTCTTTCAGTCCTCACAATAAAGAAACCTGAGAAAAACAGCCTGTCTGGTTATTTATCATTTTATTTTTATGTTAACTCCTGAACCACGTGTCGTAACAAACTGGTCATCCAGTCTAAATTTATGCCACTTTAGACAAACAAATTGAATTTAATCCATAGTGACGATCTGGGTCAGAATCACGGTAATTCCTACAAATTAAACTCACTGTGGTGTCAAATTGCTCTTTTGGGTGAATTTGTCTAATTTCACCCTCAACTGCGCAGTCATGGTTACTCAGATTATGCTAAATAAGGATCAACGCTTTGTTTCCTCGAATTCTTGGAAGAAACATGTACTCTGATTCCTTCACTGAATCCACTCGACCTCAATTGCTCTCTGGCGAAGTGGTGCTATAGGAGAGTGTTCATATAAAAATCTGAGGTTTGACAGGACTCATTATCTCCTTTGAAGCATTTGAAGCGTAAAATGCAGCATGGTGATCCAGCAGATGCTGGAGATTGGAGATGAGATAGCACTGATCTTAATGTCCCTCTGTTAATTGCTGCTGTAGGCGCATGGTTAATACATCCAGACTCTCATTCCATAAAGCATCTTGATTTTAGCTCCTCTGGCTAAAGCTATCATCTCATCAGGAGATGGAGAACGATAGCAGAGAGAGGAGTCTCTCCTGTGGGTGAATTAAGGCTAATGGAGTGAGTTTGTAAGTTTGTAACTCTTTGATTCATGATGTGAGGGCCCTCCAGTCTCTCCTATAGCAAAACCAAAATGATTCGGCCTTATTGAAGTAATTAAACACCTCGTGAGACAGACTTGATGCAGTTTGATTATACCAGTGGTAACTATTCTGCAGTCTATTTGTGTGTGTGTTTTGTAAAGCATTGTGAGAGTGATGCAACTGTTAGTATGACAGTAATTGTGCCTCCAGTCAAAACAGAAATGTAATAATGCTTCAGTGCAAACAAGTGTTTAACCCAACAGGGGGAATCTATAGTGTATGGGAAGTTTCATACAAACCCTACTCAATGACTTTGTATGATACACTCTTAAAGGGTTAGTTCACCCAAAAATCACCCTCATGTCATTCTACACCAGTAAGACCTTTGTTCGTCTTTGGAACACAAATTAAGATTCTTTTGATGAAATCCAATCTGATGGCTCAGTGAGGCCTCTATTGCCAGCAAGTTCATTTACACTTTCAGTGCCCAGAAAGCTACTAAAGACGTATTTAAAACAGTTCATGGTTCAACCTTAATATTATAAAGCGACGAGAATACTGTTTGTGCGGCAAAACCCCCCCGAAAATAACGACTTTTTAACAATATCTAGTGATGGCCGATTTCAAAACACTGCTTTGAATCTTTTGTTTTGAATCAGTTGTTGGGAGTGCCAAAGTCATGTGATTTCAGCAGTTTGGCAGTTTGACACACGATCCGAACCACTGATTCGAAACAAATGATACGAAGCAGTGTTTTGAAATCGGCCATCACTAGATATTGTTAAAAAGTCGTTATTTTCGGGGGGTTTTTGCCACACAAACAGTATTCTCGTCGCTTTATAATATTAAGGTTGAACCATGAACTGTTTTAAATATGTTTTTAGTAGCTTTCTGGGCACTGAAAGTGTTAATTATCTTGCTGGCAATAGAGGCCTCACTGAGGCCTCACTGAGCCATCGGATTTTATCAAAAATATCTTAATTTGTGTTTCGAAGATGAACGAAGGTCTTACGGGTGTAGAACGACATGAGGGTGAGTAATTAATGACATTTTTGGGTGAACTAACCTTTTACAAATAAAGGTTCTTTATTGGCATCAATGGTTCAATGAACAACTTCTAACATCCAAGAAACTTTAAATTCCACAAAAAATTCTTTATTGTGGAAAAAGGTTCTTTAGTTTTTTTTTAAATGTTCTTCACCCTAAGAAAAAATGCTGCTTTTAAGAACTGTACACTGAAAGGTTCTTTGGGGAAACAAAATGGTTATTCTGTGGCATCGCTGTGAAAACAGTACCTCAAATCTTAGTGCTGCGTTCGATCAGCACTAAGATCGAATCTAAGAGTATTCGATAGAATACTCTTAGATTACAATATTACATCGGTATTCAGGGACAGGCATTAAGGTGGTTTAGATCATACCTTTCAGACCATTTTGTTTATTTAAATGGGGAAAAATCTAAGATAACATCAGTAAATTATCGAGTGCCGCAAGGATCTGTGTTAGGTCCTCTGCTTTTTTCAGTATATATGCTGCCACTTGGTAATATTATAAGAAAACATGGAATTAGTTTCCACTGCTATGCAGATGATACTCAGTTATATATTTCATCACGACCAGACAGATGTTTGACAGAATATTGGATGACCTGTAATTTTCTTCGGTTAAATTCAGATAAGACTGAGGTATTAATTATTGGACCAAAAACCTGTACACAGAATCTCTTAAAATACAATTTGCATTTAGAAGGATGTACTGTTACTTCACCCTCTACAGTTAAAGATTATATTAGACAGCAACTCATTTGTTAAAAAAACACCTTTTTCCACCTCAGAACCATCACTAAGCTACGGAACGTTATCTGTTTCTGATACAGAAAAGTTAGTTCATGTGATAGCTTTTTCAAACTTTTAGGCCTTCAAACAAGGATTTGTCAAGCCAGCATTCAAAGTTAAGTATGAAATACTTTGTTTTATTTATTTATTTTTTTTTGTTAAAAATAACAGCTATACGAATTTCTTTGAATTTCAATTCACTGCAATTGATCTACATGCAAATGTGAATTGCAATTCTGCATTCTGTTTACGCTCAAATTCAATTCAATTCAAAAGACATTTTCAATTCAATACTGAATGGATCACAGCCCTTATGCATCTTAACAGCCTCAGTTTACTACCAGCATGTTCTTACAAAACATCTCCTTAATGTCATACAGAAGAAAGTCATACACGTTTAAATGGTGATTAAGTGATTACAGATGTTCCATTTCTGGGTGAACTGTCCCTTTACATTCAAAACGTTGTCCACTAAAGCAGTGCAAAGTCTGAGGAAATCAGTCTATACGTCTGCTTGGGTTATGATACAACATGACGCCTTCCGAGATTTCTCAAAAAAGTAGAAAATTCTGGAAAAACACCGTCAAATTTAATAACTAGAATTCTTCCAATCTGTCTCTAGGACACAGTTCTTTGCCTTTGGCTCTCTATATGACCCGCACACTGCAAATAGGACATGACATCAGTGTTTCGGTCTGCGCACTGATAGGACTTGTATTTTCACTTCTCTTCAGGACATTTCATCGCAGTCTGGCAGCCATTTCACAGCTACGACAGGCCCGACGTCTGTTCCAGTGGAGACCTCCTATCACACATCTGCATAGTTTATGTCATGAGCCGCATTCCGCCTATCGCTCTGCTTTTAATATCCCTTACATGTGCATGCTTATCCATGCACTCTGCAGATCCATCAATAATTACAGGCATTCACTTACGATGCAGCAGAGGGCAGATGCATTCCCTGGCCGTTGCATTAAGCAAGATTGATCATTGTGCTTTCCGTGACACCTCGGGGGCATTTAAAAAGCAATCTCTCCCCAGCGGAGGGGGCAGAGAGGGCGTAAGCTCGGTTCGTCTCCCATGAAGCCATTACGCCCTATTCTGAGCTAACAGGACACAGCCATTCAACCGGGCTGAAAGTGCCAGCGGCCGGCACGATTAAGGTTTCATCCCACAAATATTCATGTGCATTTAATGATCCTACATCACTTCATTCCACATGAATTATGAATACGATGAGTCAAAAAGAAAATTGCTGGAGAGGCGGAGGAAGAGGGAAACTGGGACAGAGGTTGAAGCCACCAGCGAATAATCGTAGCGATGCTGGTGTTTTTCCCCAAGGTTAACGAAGAGGGTGAGCGCGTAGCTGACGTAGCTGATGGCCTAGATCTGGGAATTTCCACAGCCGCGCTTTGGTTCTTTTTTCACGGCTTCACCCGTTTCAACCTCGCTCAAAGCGATAAACCCCCACGTCACGTTCCTCTGTGCTGCTAAAATAATGCTGGCTGGCTAAAAATGCTCTGATATGATAGAGACACGGATGCCAGAGTGCATGTCTTAATCATGTTAAGTGTAACAGTTGACATTTCAGTCCGCCTGGAGCTGCCTTGGACACATTTTAATCAGGAATTCAATACGCTTAAGTGCCCCCTTAATATAAACAAACTAGAACTATTCTGCGCTCACACGCTTTAACATTTGAGTGATTGACAAACAAGAGTGTTCACAGTAAAGAAAAGGAAAAATCTTTTAAGAATGGATTTAAAATGCATGCCAATATTTAAAAAAAAGAAATACTTCTTGTCTTCATATTCATTTCTAAAAAAACTTCTATAGATCTTAGTCAGGGTAGCACCATATTTATTTTTTGACAGGAATGAAAATGAGGCTGTGAGAGATAGAAGTACAGTTTGGTCAATAGATCAAGCTGTTGTTTAAACATACCAAGTGTCCAGCCAATAAAACGTCTTCCAGAAAAAAAAAGAAAGAAAGAAATGTGCGCCATTTAAAGACTGTAAGTCTATCCCTCAAAGCCTAGTCTTCATCCTAAATTCAATGTGGCGTCTAACCTGGTCTATACCATTTTCACAAGACACATTTAATGACTTGAAGAAAAAAAATTCCTCACACTTTAGAATACATATGAGTGGTTACTGTGATGGAATTTTTTTATTAATCATAACAAGCATTCTTTTTCCTTGCAGGAATAACATTTATATGCTTTTGAAAGTCCTCAAACCTTGGGCCTAAGTCAGTGTGTGTCTGAATCATGTCCAAACTAAAAAAAACACATGATTTGGGCAGATCTTGCTTTACATAGTAACATATGAAGAACCAATCATATTGTAGAATGCTTTGCCATGCTCCTATCCTATATAAACTGTTGTATTCTTTTTTTTGCTGGTGGGATTCTCTGAGATTGATACGAGGTCCTTCGGCCGTGATTAAAGCATAGTTAGGAACAGCAAGGTAGGGAACAGTCCTTATTCCCAAGTGATAGTGTTCAAAAGGGTCAAGACGTTGACCGACTCAGCCGACGTCGATTAGGAGATGCGCTAGAGTATAAATTATTTAAGTGTCGATTAGAAGATGTTTAGGGGCGTCAATTAGGAGACCCGGTTTAACTTAAATCAGGTGCGTAGGGAAAAATCTACCACACTACACATATTTTCAGTTTTGAAATAAATATTTTTCCACACACAAAAAATATGTTTTTGTTTACAAATACAGTGAATTGTTCATTTTATTCATGTAATAAATATCCTCATTATATAAATATCACGATTTTGGGTAAATTGCACCACATGAGACTGATTAACTTGGATTGACTGAAGCCTATTAAGGAGTGGTTTTCAGTCTTTTAGATGCCATGGGCCCCAAATATCATCATGTGAGGAACCCCCATCCTAAAAAAAATATATATATAACTATTAAAAATAAATTTTCATGTATAAAGACCCAATTTATACTGTGAAAAATGAATATTACAAATGTGAAATATTATTTGGAAAATAGTTTCTATTTCTATTACAAAATAAACAATACATGTATTCATGTAGCCTATTATATTTGTTTACTTAAAGGCATAACATGTAGTTTTTCGCCGCTAGAGGTCGCCTATTCAAAACAAAGGTGTAGCTTGATGCCGCAGAGATTGAGCGCGGAATCATGGGAGTTGTCGTCTTCACCTCACAGCCGGTGGAAAAGAATCAGGACTTGACTCGGGCAGAAATCATGTTCATGGATGACATTATTATCATTACTGTAATATGAAGCAGAGCAGGGCGAGTGCTGTTGGAGCGGAAACGAGGAGCTGGAGCGATTGCTAATGAGAGACGAGCGCGCCACGCGACTCAAGAGCAGCAGAACTTTTATGCCGCAGTCGTTGCTTCTGCTTCTTCCGGTCAAGCGTATGTGGGATAATAGATACATTTGAGTGTGTTGAAAATGATGTTATAACGTTAGTCTGTGCGTTCGCTTGGCGACTGCTATGAGACACTTGTTGCACACTGCAGTAAGCTGGATCGATATTAGAATATCATATTAATAAATGCTGAATGGCTTGTGTTGTTACATGGCATGCAATTAATTTTAAAACATACTGTATGATGGAGAAAATGCTGTATTACTGTTACTAAAAATAAAGCTGCATCTGATTATGGTGTGTTAGCTACTTGACAAAATAGTGCTGTCTCCTGGCAACCACCAAACCCAGACTCGTCCATCGGATTGCCAGACAGAAAAGCGTGATTCGTCACTCCAGAGAACATATCTCCACTGCTCTAGAGTCCAGTGGCGGCGTGCTTTACACCACTGCATCCGGCGCTTTGCATTGCACCATGGAAACCCATTCCATGAAGCTCTCTATGCATTGTTCTTGAGCTAATCTGAAGGTCACACGAAGTCTGGAGGTCTGTAGCTCTTGACTCTGCAGAAAGTTGCCGACTTTTGCACACTGTGCGCCTCAGCATGCGCTGACCCCGCTCTGTGATTTTACATGGCCTACCATTTCGTGGCTTAGTTGATGTTGTTCCCAATTGCTTCCACTTTGTTATGATACCACTAACAGTTGACCGTGCAATATTTAGTAGTGAGGAAATTTCACAAATGGACTTATCACGGTACCACGCTTGAATTCATTGAGCTCCTGAGAGCGACCCATTCTTTCACAAATGTTTGTAGAAGTAGTCTGCGTGTCTAGGTGCTTGATTTTATACACCTGTGGCCATGGAAGTGATCGGAACACCTGAATCCAATGATTTGGAGGGGTGTCCCAATACTTTTTTATTGTTCTTCTCTAAACATTCCCATGGACTCCCCACACTTGATTCCACTACAATATTAACTATTAGCTTCCCATCATGATATCTACTAATTTTAATTCAGGTTATGAATAAAATAAGGTACACTGACTGAAAATGAAGGCATTATGCTAATTTGCAGCACGCTGACATGTTGCAACAAGACGGGTCGCGAAGCATCAATTAAATATACTGGCATTTATTCTGCCTTGCCAAAGGCTAACACGGGGTCTTGTAAGAGTACAATGCCAACACATTTCATTTTAGTGCACGAGGTCGTGACTAAGACAGAAGAAATCCAGCACTCATGTGCCACACCGGCCACCCTGTGAATCCGAGCTCGCCTCAGGACTAAGGAACAATAAAAGTCGGAAAAGAAACTGCAGAGAGCATCTTTCTTTTCTAGTATCGCTCTTTTTCTCCTCTCTCCCTCTCCTCTGTCTTTCTTTTTCTGACTAAGATTTGTACAATACACATTGGCTCAACAGAGATTCAACAGAAGTATATTTTTATGCTTTAGGAGTTTGTTGAACGTCAGTGCAGTTCTGAGGGCGAACACTGCCATCTAATGTTGGATAACGGAACTGCACCTAAAGTTGAAGTGTGCGATTTCTGCAGCACCAAACAACATTGCAATCTGCTGTCTGACCTTAGACTTCAAAGACTGGCTCAACAAAACTTGGTTAAGCAATGTCAGTGTTTGAAACTTGTTTAAAATCCACAATTTTTCACATTTACAGAAGGAACTTCAAACTATGAAATAAAAAGTTGATACTAGCCTACTACTATTTTATTGCTGCTTTAGATATAAATAAACTATTTTGAGTGAAAAGGTGCAAATATTTAATCGTCACTTCTAAGTTTTAATTACTTGCGCACCTGCTTAAACATTTTCATGATCAGATCAAAATGATCTTTAAATTAATCCTTCAAATATGAAATAACACCAAAAACAACAATAGCATCAAAATGATCCATCTCTATATCTGAGTCACTGAGTCTTTAAAACGATTTTGCATGTTGCCATGAAATACACATTATTTTAACCAAAACATTAAAACTTCTTCATTTTGAACCTCATTTCGGTCATTAGCGTGGCCTTGAACACCTCACTGGATTTTATGCCAATACTTAGTAGCCTATATAGGTCTACTTATTGAATAGAGGCTACTTTAGTCATTAAATAAGGTTAAAGACTAAAACCCCCCAACTTTTAAAAAAACATTTTTTTATTATTATTATTTATTAGCTTTGACATAGGCATGCTGCAGCAATAAAAATAACCCAACAATAGTAACCTATCCCTGTCTCTGACAGAGCCAAACGTTATCTCCACAATGTCAACAAGAGCAGCCTTCTGTGTTCTTGAGGTGTGACCGAAAAATCATTATATTTTAATTAGCCTAATCTAATTTAAGCACATAGGGCTAAGAGCATTAAGTTGGATATATATTGATTTTCGCTTTATTAAAGGTGGATTGTATGGAAGCTTGTTTCCACCACGGGGGGAAAAAATAGAAAAGGTAAATGCGACCTTTATCTCACAGTATGTTATATTCTTTAAACTGTTAAATAGCGCCTCCCTGTGGTCGGAATTGCAAGTTTGTGTCGTGAGGCGACTGTTCATCACGACAGTTGTTGCTCACACACGGCAAACGCGTTTTAAAGACAGATGTGTTGGTGATAAATTCAAGCTAACAGAGTTAACGCAATCAATCTGCTGGATTATCAATATTTTACAAAATGGGAATAGCCGATGAGGCTGACCGGACTCTGTATGTCGGGAACTTGGACCCTCAAGTAACAGAAGAAGTTATATTCGAGCTGTTTTTACAGGCAAGTGCTTTAGCGTCATTGATTAGCTTGCTAATGCTAACGCTAACGATTGACTGTTTGCTGTTTGTTTTCAGCTCGATTTGGAAAGTATTAAACGCGTGATTGACTAGTACAATGGTGTCGTTTTAAAATGTGTATGAAGTGCCATCACTGTGTGTTTCTTATTTGACATCGATTTGCTCGAGATAGTTTAGTCTGGAGCGATTTAGGATTCTGTTACGGTTTATTTCAACAGTTAATCTGTAAGACTATAATATGTGTTTTTGCGCAGTTTATATGAAGTTAATGTTGTTGTCTTTGCAAATACACTTTAGTTCTAGTTATTCCTTTGCATTGTCTTTATTTTGATTTGTTTCGTTCATTAAGGCAAGACAGTACAGGTGAACATGGTAAACATTTCAACTAATAAATATCACCATACTTCCCTATATGATTAATCGCTGTATATCAAGACAATTGTTTTATATGGCAGTTTTTCTGAAAAGTTATGTTCAAATATGCACGAATTTGCATTTCCAGAACGGCAATGTGAACATTATATAAAGCCAGGTTTAAAATTGTTTCATTTTGTTGACATGAGCTGAATAGAAATCAGGCAAATTATATACGAATAAACTTTTCTGTAAAATGTTGTTGTGTAGATGTATAGATTACTGGTTGTGAAAGATGGCCTTTAAAGATACTTATTGTAGGTTAATTGAAATCTACTAACACCAATGGATTTTTGGATCTCTTCTTTCCACCAGTCTAAAAGAAGACCTGTTGAAGAAGAACAATTGCCCTAAATCTCAGAAATAACCAGTGAATGAAAAGTGTTTGTCAGTAGTGTCTTTCTTACATAACATCAGAAATCTCACATGTATTTCTCTTTCCAATAGGCTGGGCCATTGATCAAAGTCAAAATCCCCAAAGACAATGATGGAAAATCAAAACCGTTTGCATTTGTAAACTTCAAGCATGAAGTGTCTGTGCCCTACGCCTTGAACTTGCTCAATGGAATCCGTCTGTATGGACGGCAGCTCAACCTACAGTTCAGAGCCGGTATGAATCTCCATATTATACTGCTTTATTTTGTGTTCATTAGAGGTTTGTCATCGTCTGTCATTTCAGCATAGCCACTAACCAATCATTTCATGAGTTCATGAATATGTTTTACAATTATCTTTAAGAACATGATGTTAGAAAACAGTAGTAATTAAGGTTTCCATTGTACGCAAAATTTAAAAGCAATATTTGACGCCATTTGTGATTCAAGTGTGCAAATACGTCGCAATTTTATAACTCCGAAACCTGCAATTTTGAAGCAGTGCATGGGCTTATCACATTGATTTTTACAAATTAAAAACACCACAAAACAATAACCAGATTAATAGTCATCTAAATCTGTCGTGCTCTTAACAGGCAGCAGTCATATTAATCAAGAAGGCAAAAGTCCAGCGAACTCTCAAAACCCCAGTCCGGCGAATACACCAGGTCACCGCGGTGGAAGGTAATCTTTGTTTTGAATGTAGTTATTCAGTGCTTATGTTTACACCTGCTATGAACATCTGTTTCAAGTGATCCCGTCACAAGACGTCCGCTGAGACAGATTTACATCTGGTATTTACTGGCATCTCAAATGTGTCTCTTGTGACCATTTGTGATTGGATTTCTTTAAGTGGCGTGTCTCTGATTTCATGACTGCATTCTTTAGTTACTATGCACTTATATTTTAAATTCATTAAAAGTGTATATTCTTTTTATTTTTTTTATTTGACAGCGCTTTTTCCTCTCTCCCTCCCTCCCTGTCTTTGTTTATATACACTAATATTCAAAAGATTGGGGTTGGTATTAACATTTGTTTTAGAAAGATGTCTTCTACTCAACACTGCTGCATTCATTTAATCAAAAAAAACAGTAAAAACAATAATATTGTGTGGTATGTTTTCTTTTGTAATATATTTTAAAGTGTCATTTATTCCTGTCATGCAAAGCTGAATTTTCAGCATCACCAGTCTTCAGTGTCACATGATCCTTCAGAAATCATTCTGATATGCTGATTTGATGCTCAAGAAACATTTCTGATTATTATCAATGTTGAAAACAGTTGTGCTGCTTCATATTTTTGTGGAAACTTTTTTTTTTTTTTTTCAGAACTCTTTAAATACAACGTTCAAAAGAACAGAATTTATTTGCATTATCTTTTGTAACATTATAAATGTCATTATTCACTGTCACTTTTGATAAAAATCAATGCAGCCTTGCTGAATAAAACCATTAATTTCTTAAAAAAAAAAAAAAAAACATTCTGACCCAAACTTTTGCGAGTCTAGGCTAGATTCACGAAAATATTAAGAAAGAAGTTAAGAAAATTCTTAAGGTTGATTTTAAGATGTTTGTAATGTTCCTAAGCGCGATTCTTGAAAAATTCTAAAGTTCTCAAATATTTTCTTAAGAAGAAAATGACTGAAAGTTGTATAATAGCTACAACATACTGCCAAATTTTATTTTTATTTTATTTATTTATTTTTTTTTTAAATGTATCTTGATCATTTATTCAAATGTAAAGCGCATGAGCTTATGCATTTAACAACATTAACTGGTATTAATGGTCATATTAGAATTTACTTGCTGGAAAGTGGAAACGTGGATTTGACCTGGACACAAAGAAAAGAAACAAGAACTTCAGTAGGATAGAGCTGGAGGTTCTTATAGGCCGCACTTACACTGCAGGTCTTGATGCCCAGTTCTAATTGAATTGATCTGTCTGCTTGCATAGCAGATGCAAGTGAACGTATCTGATTCATATCAGATTTATTTCCACATATGAATGAGGCCTGATACAGATTTAAGGTCCAGTTTACACCTGGTATTAAGATGCGTTTTGGTCAATTGGATCACAAGTAGACGAGGAAGACATACCTGTTTACACCTGGTATTTTAATCCATCTCTTGTCCACTCTTGTCAACCATTTCTGTCCTGATTTCTTCGAGGAGAGGGTCTATGGTAAATGTATGGGTTTTTCAGATCTTTCGATCTAATGGACAAAAAGCTCATGCAATTTACATATGAACATGACCGGAGACAACGGGAAAAACATACAGAGAGCATCAGCTTTCGTTTCTGCTCTGACAGCCGCAAGACCACGCTGAACGCTGTGAGTGTGTGTTAGAAAACAGGAATGGTGAGAGAACATTGTGCTTGGTATGTTTTTCATCTTCAAACCAAACTTGGATCTTCAGCCGACAAAGTTTAAATCCCGTCTGGCTAGCGAGCTTTCCATAATGTTTACGCGTTAGGTAAGTAGATGGAGAGTAGGAGGTCTTTAGTGGCTGTTTGAACGCATTCGACCACATGAGCGTTTCCACATTTAGCGTCATCCAGACTGATGAACACGCATCATAATACCAGGTGGAAACGGCTAAAGAGTATCGGAAAGGCACTCTTGGGAGGTAAAAATCAGAGTTGGGTCACTTGAACCATGTATAATGTAAATGCGGCCCTAGAGGAAATTAGCACAATAACTTAAGTTATTTATGAATGATTTTTTTAAGAACATTCTTTTCAAGTATTTGCATTCTTAAGTTTTGTCTTAACAATGGTAAGGAAAAATAAGAATGTTCTTAAGAAGTCTATTTTTGAGATTACAAATTATCCTAAGCTTTTTTTTTTTTTTTTTTCCCTAAGTGAGAAAACCAGAAAAAAATAGTAGTTAAGAATATATTTTTTCTTAAGAATGTTTGATGAATCTGGTCTGTAGTTGACCTAAAAACTTCTTTTCTGTTGTGGTCTGGCAGAACCCCAGAGCAGATGGGCTCTCCATCCTACTCTCCTCCACAGCATATCCAAAGGTCTTTCAGTTCACCCGACAGTCTGCAGAGACAGGCAATGGTGAGGACACCTCTACATGCTACATTCAAAAATCTGTTAATTAATGTTCGTTTTATTGCTGCATGGACCTATTTTAATATATACCCTGAAGCATTAAAATTGTCATTCACTTGCATTTTTTTTTTTTTTTTTTTTTAAATAGATGAACAACGTGTGGCAGGTTCAGATGCAGCAGTTGCAGCAGTTCAATGGAGCCTTCCAGCCGAGCATGCAGCAGCTCCGGGGTGCTGTGGACGGTAACCCCTGGCAACAGGATTGGTCTGGCCAGCGCGGTCATCGCCACTCTCACCAGGACAATAACAACCATCATGGCAGAGATCAACGCCACGGAAACAATGGGAACAACTACGACCGGCATCGGCGTGATAGCCCGCGGGGTGACTTTCATCATCACGACGACCGCAGCGGAGGACACAACAGAAACTACCCCCCTGAGAGGCGGAGAGACTCACGGGACGGCTCTAGAGAGGGACGGTGGAAGCGCTTTTAGAAATCAATCATTTTAGTTCTCCTGAAAAACATTTTTTTTTTTTTTTAACTGTTTTTATAACCTTTTGTTATCCTCCTAGATTTTTAAATTTCATATTTTTGGTGGATTATATCTTATCTGTTTAAAGAAAAAAAAAAAAAAGAAAGTTAGCAGTACAGCTATGGGGGGAAGAAACACATTTTTGACAAGTTTAAGGCATTTTGACCAGAAACTGTGTGTTGAGATGCAAGAACAACAACAACAAAAAAAAAAAAAAATCCAAAATCGGTAAGAAATTGGCCGTTTCGTGTGCTGGCCTATTTTTAAAATACATGTTTTGATCTCAGGGGGACACCTATGTTTATACATTTATATATTTTTTTTAAAGAATGTCCTTTTTTGAGAAATTTCTGTATGTACAACATCGAAATGCATAAAAGAATCAAATTTGCTATGGTGGATTTTGTTTTTCTAGAAATTTGTAATTTCTCAGGATTTCTCATTATAAAGAATAGACTTTCAAATGCTTTCTGTTTGATTTAACAATGTTTAATGTTTTGGTTTTTTTTTAAAAAAAAAACAGATTGTTTTACTTTATACGTTCCTCTTTTGGGATGAAATGATTGACTCTTAATTCATCATGACACTTTTTGAAAACTTGGAACTGTAACTAGTTTTAATACTTTTGTAAATACATGATTTTTATTGTCAAGTTCAACATTTGGTTATTTGTTCATTTTCATAAAAGTCACTGTTCACTGATCTTTTTCATTGTTGCACTCCTTTACATTGGTTTATGTCCATATTAACAAGGTGTTTAGCTAGTATTTCTTAATGGATCATTACAAACAGCTTTTCTAGGGAATTTAGTAGTCTGTACCCATAGGTGGCACCATACTTCATTCTGGTTGAAGCATATTTAGGCATACTATTTATGCTTCTGGCTTCTAATGCAGACTTTTAAATTAATAAAATTGTAGGGTTTCTGGGCTTTTTTTTTTTTTTTTTTAAACACAAGCCTAAAAAAAATGTGATATCTGTTTTAACTTTATATAAAGCATGTTAACAATTTTAAGTATTGCAAAAAAAAAAAAAAAATGTTGTGAAAATTGTTTTAAATTAGAATTAAGTTCCTACAGGAATATACCTGCCATATCAGCCTATGGTTGTGGTAAGGTTGCTGTCATATTTGGTGGTCTTTAAAAGCTTTAACCAGCTTGAACAAAGTCTACCCGGTCAGGTCCCACTTAAGCTACTGCTAGTCTATCTAAAGTGTTTTGCTAAAATGTTTGCAAAGTTTGTATTTGTGTTCTTTATATAGAGAATTATTCTTTGATTTGTATGTCACACTCTTTAGAAGAAAAAAAAATAAAAATAAAAAATGCTGGGTTAAAAACAACCCAAGTTGGGTTAAATGTTTGACCAATGTGGGCAGTTGTATTTAACCCAGCTATTGTTTAAAAATGACTATATGGCTGGCTTAAAATGAACCCAAAATGGTTGGAAATTAAAAATCAGACACATAATTACTAAAGACAATACTAAAAGATGATCAGTTATAAATAAGTATTTTAATAAATGTTTAATTATTATTCATTAAACATTAATAAATGTTCATTTATTAAAACTAAATTTGGTTTCATTTTAAGCAAGCAATACAGTAATTTTTTAAACAACAGCTGAGTTAAATAAAACTGTCCAGCAACTTGGGCAAACATTTAACCCAACCACTGGGTTGTTTTTAACCTAGCAAATTTTAGTGTACAACTGAAAACTTTTCCAAGAGTGCTTCTTGACATTTAGAGGGAAATTAATTTAAAAAAAAACTGAAATGAACTCATTTTACTACAAGTCTTGTACTGTAGCCTACGTTCAAACTTGAAACATTAAGTCTTTAATCACTCGAGAATAAATTCGCCAATTACCATGGGCTACAGTTATTACAACTGTAAATAAGGAATATGGAATTTCCTGCAATCAGGGAAGCACTCAAAATATTTGTCTTTCTGGCTAGTAGCCTAACTATGTTATTTTGCAGAAAATGGCAAAGGTATCAAGAGAACTTAAATAGCCGTGATACAATTAGCGGCAGCATTGACCTCAGTGGTCAGCGCGCTTGCAACAACTAACGTGACACACGGCGGAATCCTTTAATGTCCGATCTGGGGTCATAATCTGCCCTTCCGAAAGTGCTTTAGCTGCTAACAGCGGCTCCCGGTGTGTATGAAGCCGTACATCCCCACAAAGCTCCTCGATCCAAAAGCGGAGGTGCATTTGCACCCCGCGCGCTGAGCCCTATGTCTCTCCATTAATCTGCGCAGGATCGGGTTCATAATGAAGCTGCCGTACTGGGAAACGCGTTATTGAGGAGCTCAGCCTCTGGACATCACTGCTTAATTGGTTGAGCTGCTTGGCGTCCGCGACCCAGAAGGCGGTGGCTGCATACTGTGCCCCTTCACTGTCTCTGTTCAAATTAATATATGAATTGAATAAGTCTCTATTATTAAGTTAAATATAGACTACATTTTCTCTCCCATTGGGATGATTTTAAAGAAAAAAAAAACACTTTCAACTTTATATTTTACTTTTTCCTAGCTCATTTTAAATGGATAGTTCACCCAAAATGAAATTTCTGTCATTAAGTACACTCACCCTCATATCGTTCCAAACCCGCAAGATATTTTTGATGAAATCCGAGTTTTTTATTATTATTATTATTTATCTCCCAAAGCAACAAAATTACAACATTCAATGTCCAGAGAAATAGTAGAGACATTGTTAAAATTGTCAGCGTGACTACAGTGGTTCCAACTTAATGCTATGAAGCGACTAGAATATTTTTTGTGCGCAAAAAACAAACAAACAAACAGAAACAAAACAAAAATTGCGACTTCATTCAGCCTTCTCTTCCATGTCATTCTCCTACTTTGTTTACGTTCAGGGCTTCCAGGTTCTACGTCAGAACGTCGGCTCCTGCGTCAGCATCACACGCATATGTCGTGCTGCTCACGTGAACAGTGTCGGCCAATACTAAGCCTGAACATAAACAGCATAGGAGAATGACACAGAAGAGAAGATATTGTCGAATAAAGTCGTTATTTTTTGTTTTGTTTTTGCATACAAAAAGTATTCTCATCGTTTCATAAAATTAAGTTTGAACCACTGCAGTTATGTGGACTATTTTAACATGTCTTTACCTTGAAAGTGTCGGTTAAATTGCTGTCTATTGAGTCATATGCCTTCTATCTATCTATCTATCTATCTATCTATCTATCTATCTATCTTCAGTCCACAGGTGCCGCAGTGAGTCCACTTCTCACACTGTCTGTTTATCTTGATATTCTGCTGTATCCCTCTGTTTTAAAGCCAGCAGCAGTTGTTCTCATTTCTTCCCTTTGATCGAGCAAAAAGAGCTCAAAGCTTTTCCAGTGGAGATCTCTATATTTCCTTTACATAATCCCTCACGCTTTGAACACGGCGGCTGTTATCTCGGATTCTCTGCGAGTTATATTTACTCTGATACATGGGAAAATGATAATCATTTGGACAGCGGACACACGGCTCTGGAAAGCAGAAACCCGACACTGTGCTCGATGAAGGAGTTCAGTGCGCCATGAACATCAAAGCTCCGGTCCATCTGTAATAAGCATCATAATGTCAAACAAAACTGTTGCTGTCTGGAAAGAGCTGTCTTTCTCACTTGTTCTGTAACAAAACCGAGAGAAATGTCTGTTCACCTCCATCATTTCACACGGTCAATACTGTCTGAACTTGCTGACACTGATATGAGAAACAGTTCGGGAACACCTGTTGATTCTGCCTCTTAATTCATGAAATACTCTTACAGAAGCAATGCAGGGAAAATATGACTTAATTTCATTTTAAAATAGTACTTTTTTTTTTTTTTCAACGAATATTGCTAAATAAAAGGAAAACAGAAACTTTTCAGAATTTAGGTGTTTTATCGCCAATTATATGAACTACGATTTCAAATGTAGCCTGTACATTATTTTGGGGATCTCAATGACCATTTACAGTTTAATAGGCTACACAGTTGTAGGCTAACTATAATGATAATTATTATTATTACATCAAATTGCCGTTGCTCCTACTCCAGAAACTAATATAAACTGTTAACAACACAAAACCAAACGCATTCCGTCTGCACAGTTATCTATCAACTACAATTTATTATATTCGTTTTTATGCCCTGGAAGTTTATGATTTTTGAAAATCGAATATTTGATTAGACTACTACATGATTAAGTTTAATGCTGCAGTAAACGTTTACTTTTTTTCTTTTTTTTTTAAGTAAAAAAACAAACAAAAAAAACAAGACATTATTTGATAAGATATATCACTACAAACTGGACTTGGTAGTGTTTCTGTCCCGCCGTCATATATATATATATATATATATATATATATATATATATATATATATATATATATATATATATATATATATATTCACTTTGAATGTAGCCTGCAATCTAATTAATCTATTTGAATGTTAGCCAGTAGGTTACTAAAACATATAGGTTATATACGACCTTTAGTAATAATTGTTGTGAGTGTTAGCTCTTAACATAAACATATTAATAAAAGTTATGGCATTTATTTTGTATTATTATTTTTCTATCATCACATCTTTGAAAAAGAGCCACGCGCTGCTGATTTACTGTAGCTCTTGTTGGTAAAGCAAAGCGCTTCACTTTGCCCTTCATATGTGAATGAATGATGCCACTTGTCCTGGCAAGTGAAATAGTTGCTTTACGTGATCGTTGAAAGTTTTAAGACACGCAGGCGTTTCCGTATCGACAGGAGTTTTCCACAACAGCAGCAAAAAAATAACCGCAATAAATGAAATCATTAAATGATTCAAATTCGTCGTCTTTAGTTCAAATGCTCTATTAAATAAATAACATGCCTGCTCCATGTTTACCTAAATATTTTATCACAAATAGTTCAGAAAAACTCGGTTTCTTTTCTTTTTGTTCTTTCTTTTCATTTTCAGCACTGTAGGCTAAACAATAAAAACTGACTGAACCTCATTTACGATTTTAGAAACAAAGCTTATTGCGCAGCTTTATCATTTTTCTTTTTTTAATTCAAGGCGCACATTTGTTTCCTCTGCAGATAAACTTTGATAAACTGAGATACAGATAGATAGATAATTTCTACCTTTTTTTCTACAAAAACAACAACAACAAGAAATGCAGACTTTTAAATGAACACTAAATGAACTGTAATTCCATCAGATCTAACTCTAGAGTTATTATGGTTCAGGAAAAAAAAAAAACAAACAAAAAAAAAAAAAACAGAAAACCAGTTCATTGTTCTGTTGTACAGTGAAGGGGGAGTGAGAGAGAGAGAGGGGGAGAGGGAGACAGAGAGAGAGAGAGAGTGATTGACGTGAAGTGTGTCGGCTGTTGCATACAGCAGTGCAGTAGTGACAGGATAGTTGGTTTATATAGCGGTGACTCAGAGCGCAGCGCGCACTCGCCGCATGAATGAGCGCGCGGAAGACACTGTAGACACTATCAGCGCAGCACAGCTGCAACAGGACGCCAGAGCTGTTCAAATGACATGTCGTTTTAGATCAGTAACATATGAAATAAGTTTTACACAACTTTTAACCAGGCGAATAGCAGAACTTTTGTCGTGAACGTCACGCGGCTAAAGGCGCGAATCTGGACACTATGCATTGTCAAGCAGAGCTGAGACTCGCGAGCAGCGCGCAGCTGAAAGCAGCCAGAAGACGATACAAGACCTTCATGATCGACGAGATCCTCTCCAAGGAAACTTGTGATTACTTCGAGAAACTTTCTCTTTACTCGGTTTGTCCCTCTTTAATCGTCAGACCCAAACCTCTGCACTCATGCTCGGGTAAGTGACGCAAATTCACGTTTTCAAGAGATCTGAAATGCTGACTAATTTTGAATAGGCATCGATTTCTTTCACTTTTTCATTTTTATATTTTTAAGAATTTCTTTGCCCTCATAACTGAAAAAGAAAACACTGCACTGTAAAAAAAAAAAAAAAGTTCAACCCATCAAAACTAAAGACTGACACATTGAACTTTTTCAGCCTCTGTTATTGCAATTAGGCCTACTAGTAAAGTAAATCGAGCGGAAAATATAGTCATAATATGAGAAGAAATTACACAAATTATTTTGACAAGTTAAATGGAGGTTTTAATAATGAAAGAATGTCTACAGTGTGCATGTAGCATGCAACATGAAAAAGAGCCACCGACATTTCAAAACAAAATGACGTTATATGCATATGGCAAAATAATGGCTTTTTTAATTCGTGCATTTTAGAGTTTGAAAAATATGCTACTTTTCCGAGTTCCCACGTATTTTTGATTCTCATAATGTGTTCATTTTAATACCCAGTAACTAAATGCACGTTTTTTTGTTTTTAACAAACCAACAATAAGAGGAAAAATATTACTGTGTTTCTAAATTCTGTATATGCGAAGGAACTTTTAAGCGAAAGTTTATATTAATTCTATATAGCCTATACCGAACCCATTGTGTTTTCTAAATTATGTAGGCTACGCGAAGGAACGGCCAAGAAACTGATGGTTATTATTAATACTTTTACCCCAAATTAAACAATATGTCGTCCTGAAAAAAATAAACAGTCCCTGCATATTGTATATAGACTTTAAAGCAGTCTTTACGCAATAAGTAAATGCGCTTTAAAATGTTCAGAGTTCCTGTTTAAAGTTGACTGGACGCATTTAAGCTCAAAACATGTTTGTAGGTCGAGAGTGAAACTGTACAGTAAACGCTGTTTGTGCGGTAAAGCTTAATTCGCACCCAACGTCAAAAAAAAAAAAAAAATACAAGATAACGAAACTGCTGACAGTGGAATTACATTTAGTCTTATAATATAAAATGGTAGGCTATGATAGATTTGCTTCAGTAAACATACGTGATGCGTGATTACGTTTACATTAGCCTTATCTGATTGGTGACTGATGTACTGATATTTATCTGCCCCCAAATACATAACTATTTTATTTGCACCACATGCATAGAGCTCAAATTAGATTACATTTAAAATAATAATAAATGACAGTTGAATAGATAATAATAGTTGACATCCCTTTAAAATATCACTACACTTCCCTGATGGTTTATCATGGCACAGTGAGACCTCATCATATTTCATCTTTAAACTTTTTTTTTGACCACCATTTGAGCTTTTTGCGTCAGTGACCTCAAGGTACTGGTGTGTGCACATTCATTTAAACTGTCACATTTATAATGAGTTGGGTATCTGTGGTAAAATAATGACATCTTCTCCTCTTACTTGCCCCAAGGAGCACAAACTCTTGGAAGCCACAAGACATTTATCTATTTACAGAACTGTTGCCACACTCTTGACTATGCAAAATAGGATGCAGTCAGGTATGACATCCTTAAGCAACAGGTGCGATGTCATTCCATCATAATGAGAAGCGTTGTGCGAAGTTCACAAGACATTTTTAAATGTTCCTGGCATGTCATTAATCCGGGTTGTAATGCATCAGCCAACACGGGACGTGTACAAAAACGTTTGACCCTCAAGATCATGATTGTATCGGTAGCGGCACCCGTGTAATTAGGTTTAAGGGATTGATTAAGTGCATCCAAAGGTTTAGCAAGGACTTATCTCTGTGGTTTCCAATGTGATTTTCCAAACAGGGCATCATCACAGATCAGATATTATTCTGGTTGTCGTTTAAAAACCAACTCACCGTTTCATATACTCATTGCATATAACTGTGCCCTATATTAACAGAAAATGTATCCATACCAAGCCACTTAATTATTTATGTTTTGTCTGTTGGTGTACGACCAGATAAAATCTCCTTGTCTCGTAAAACTAAGTGTTACTTCTGATGCTTGTAAGACAAGCGAGTTTTTCAGGTCGGAATGACTGATCTCACAGCAAATCTTGTTTTGCTTTGATGGATAGCTTTATAGGTATATATTTATCTTGTTTCGCAAACCTTTAACACAAAACCATCAAAACATCTCCTTTACTCATTTCACAACCAGGCATCAATAGAGCATATTTAAATGATGACGATGGTTGAAAAGCCAGATATTTTTTGTGTATAAAAACTGACTGGAAATTGCGTGTAGTTATTCATTACGCAGACACTTTATTTTTGTTACAGTGTACAATTAAGTACTAAGTAATATACATTTAGGGTTAGTTGAATGTAATTTTGCATAATTTAATATAACGTGTAACAAGGATACGGTAAAATAAAGTGTTACCGACAAATTAAAGCGATTCAGCAGCAAGTGTTGCAGTGCAAAATTCCAGACTAGGCCAGAAAAGCCCCAAGTATCCCACTCTGGACTCAATGCATGTTGACAGAAAGCATCTTTGCTCCCTTATACCTGCTGTGCAGTTTGTGAAATCGGAGACACTTCTTCTGAATGGAACCACGATAAAAATAGCTTTAGCAGTTCACTCGATTTCTTCACACACAACCCATCAAGCACACGTACGTGTGTCTATGCACAACAAAACATGCACACAGACGTATACATACATATGTATGAAGTCATAAACAAGCACATGCTTCCTTCTGTTTGTACGCCCAGCTGTGAGGTACGAGGAGATTTGGCAGGCCGGGCCGGGGGGATAGAATATCCAGCCCAAATATCAGAACGCTGCACACACTGTCTCTTTTCAAGTCTAAGGGGTGTGAGATATTCTATATGCCAGCACATCAATGGATGGTAATGCTTAATATAGAATGTAGCTGGTATTAAGACTGGCACTCACTGAAAGGCCACTGGCCCTGGACTCTCTTACATAGAGAGGAGTATCTGTCGTCAACTCTGAACTCATACTGTAAACACTGTCGCCACTAGGAGCCGCTGTAAGACACGTCAAAATACAACAGGAGAGTCTGCAGTCAATTAGTTGACAATGTCATGCAAAACAAGTAATTATACATATTCATATCTAAAAGACCTTTAGGAGGAATATAAATAGTGAGTTCAATTTTTTCCCCGTCAGTCTGTTTCCAAACTCAAACATGACTGAATTCAGCCCTGACTTCTCCTCTCAAGTGCCGTGATACGACTTCAATCTGAAACTAAATATGAAGATACATTTCTAGCTATGACCTCTAAAATGGGTCATAGGCTACCTTCAATATTACCTGAGCAGTGAAATTAAAGGGATAGTTCACCCAAAAATGATTTACTAAATCATTTACTCACTCTCAAGTTGTTCCAAACCTGTACGAGTTTCTTTGTTCTGTTGAGCAGAAAAGAAGATGTTTTTTAAAGAATGTTCGTAATCAAACAGTTGACAGTACGCTCTAAAAAAATGTTAAAAACAACCCAAGTTGGGTTGAAAATGGACAAACAATTGCAAAGCAATTGGGTTGTTTTAACCCAACAGTTGGGTTAAATGTTTGCCCAACCTGCCCAGCTATTGTTTAAAAAAATACTGTATTTCTTGCTTAAAATGAACATACTCTGGGTATGTTGGAAATCAACATTTATTAATAAGTTTAATGAATAATAATTAAACAATAAACATTCATTAAATTGCTTATTAATAAACGTTCACCTTTTGATTATTATTGTTGCCTCTAGTAATTATGTGTCTGATTTCCAACATATTTTGGGTTCATTTTAAGCCAGCCATATAGTAATTTCTAAGCATTGTTTGGGTTAAATAAAACTGGCCAGCATGTTGGTCAAACATTTAACCCAACCACTGGGTTTGTCCAGTTTCAACCCAACTTGGGTTGTTTTTAACCCAGCATTTTTTAGAGTGTAGACATCGACTTCCATATTAGGAAAAAATACTATGGAAGTCAATGGCTACCACCAACTTTCTGGTTACCACATTCTTTACAATATCTTCTTTTGTGTTCAACAGAAGAAATAAACTCATACAGGTTTGGAACAACATGAGAGTGAGCAAATGATGACAGAATTTTCATTTTTTGGGTGAACCATCCCTTTAAATACTCTATAAAACCATGCTCATTAAGGGATATGCATTTATTGCATGGACGAAGAACATAATGTGTTTAAAATGCATATACACAGTTAAGTTGAATGATAACGGTCACCGTGATTTTTGCCAAGTAAGGCATGTTCCTGGTTCAACATTCCTGTCTGAAAATTTAGTCCTATCCCTTATCCCTAAACCTAACCCTACCAATAACTGATCCCTAAAATCAGAGATAAATAACAGGTGAATGACACTGATGTAAAAGCACCTAACCCTGGTTGTAAGCCTAAACTTGACATGAACTGTAAAAGTGTCTCTCAGATCTGATTGGTTGATTGAAATGTTGTTCCAGGATCAACAAGGATGATGATCCAAGAACATGTTGCACTTGGTGAAATCATGTTCACCGCACCATGTGCATATAAAAGTCCTAGTCCTACCCACTTAAAAAAATTGACCTGAGAGTGTAATAACAGGTTTTAATATTTAGTTTGGAGACATGTCTCTAACTATAACACAGGAAAGGCTTTTAGAAGCATTTTTTGAAGGGAGGAGAAACAGATACAAACCGGCGATAGTGTAATCTCTTATGACAGCATGCTGAAAAACAGCCTAATAGGAGGATGAGTTTCCCTTAGAGGAGTAAACGATTGCGAGACCGATCACAACCGTCCACAACTTGTCTTCACATTTATTAACTGCAGACAATAAAAGTGGATGTCTTTAAGATGAGAACCAGTCATGTTCACACACACACACACACACACACACACACACACACACACACAAAACACACAATTAGGGATGTATTTTGTCACAATTGTCAGACCTCACCCATGATGCAACCTGGAGGGTGTGGCTATACACATTTATGGAAATGCATTAACTGGGTATTATGGATATCTATTGTGAGATCTTAGCTGTATTCGCCTTTGGGCAATTATGGGTGCCAAATAATTCTCAGGGTTTTGTTTCATGTCTAAACATTTACAAGTATAATAGACAGAAGTATACACTGCGTAATGTTTTCCCGACCTTAACACTTTTTAGTCAGATAGGATGTTGTTAGATGCCTGGAAGAGTCAGACAGAGTCAAACATCAGCTGCATTAACAAACACCATCATGCAAGAGCAAATTCGGCTTGCAGCAAGGAAAATACACTCTATCCATTCACTTGCAGAGTCTATCTTGTGTCATTTTTCTGTTCTTCCAACTTGCTGGATAGATTTAATAGATATTAAGAGAGAAAAACTCAAACGAGTGATGAAGCAGTAAATCTGTCACCACATGGCCCATCCAAAAAAAACACAATGTACCGTGTTATTAAGAGTTCAAATGTGCATCAGGTGCCAAATGAAATCATCTCTCTGGAATCCAATCAGTCAAGGAAAATAAGACAGGACTGAAAGAGCGCAATCAAGAGCTTAACATTTGCTACTGTTTTTCGGGGAAAGCGTGAGGTTCACAGCTTGATTGCGAGTATTGAAAACTCGACACTTCTCTCCCAACACATGAATGACAAGTCAAAGTGTAGAACTGAAACCCGGCATGTCATAACATGGAAATGCAACACCAAAACTGCCTTGGATATTTTTAGGTCAAATGAAATGTTACTGCTTTTTTTAGAACACAGTTTTCACACTACTTTTCTCAAAACATGAGCAGGACTTAATCCAGAAGTGTGGCATCATAATAATAAGGCCTCAGGAAAATGATCTCATTGACTCGTTTAAGTAAGATGGCTAATTAACTGGGATCTAGGATACAGTTAAGCAGCTTATTTATTGTCTTATTACTAGTGTAAATGTGAATCGCAGGCCGAGGTGTAACAGGTTGATGATGACAAATGAGAGAAATAGCATGTCTATGTGTCTGCTGTATATATATATATATATATATATATATATATATATATATATATAATAAGATAATTAAACAGAACAAATATTTACAGGCTTCTTAGACCTGTGTACTGATGGCACATAAAACTGACTGACAGACATTACGATGAGACTATTGGGATAGAGTTTGAAGAAAGAATAGGGAGGGAAAGACGGAAAGACAGAGATAGACAGAGGAGCCAGAAGGGATGTCATGCCTAGACGTGTTGCATTGATAGCAATGAGATCATCCTGATTTGTGTGCAAGAGTGAGTGCATGTATGTTTGTGCATTTGTGTGTGTGGAAAAATTCCCTGTCCTTCCACTCTGTTGCTCATAAAAATATGATGTGTACAAGGGTCCCGACCGTATGCTGGGTCTGCCTCTGTGAAGTTAAACTTGCCTATCTAGAGTGGTTTTATCTGAATAAAAGTTCTACAGGTATACAGTCATAGTCAGATATTGTTATAGTCAGATATTTAGTGATTTAGTGACACTATAGAGTGCTGCAGGGATGGCGTATTTTTGTAGGCCAAAACCTGGAAACGAGTTAGTGTTTTAGCACTTCTGGTTCCATTGTCCCAAAGTCATTTTGGTTAAAAGCCTAAAATAAGGTCTGTTAACATAAGCTCACAACATAAAACACACTAGTAATACTCCACTCGTGATTTTTTAAAGCTTTTACTTCTCTCAAAAAAGGTGGTTGCTAACAAGTGTCTAAATGGGACTACAGAGGCTGTTGGGGACATTAAACATCACACACCGAGCAGGTAAACTTATCTACTCACTAGTCACTTTCACAGAGTTGTCGGAAGTTTAGGCCTAGTCCACATGTACATGGGTATTTCCTCCTTCATTAAAAAAAAAAAAAAAAACTCGTCCACATGAAAACACAAAAACATGCTAAGAAGTGCTGTCAAGAGCATGCCAAACCAAAAGGTGGTGATGTAACCCTAACCGTAAAGCCATGTTGGCCAATCAGAAGCCTGGAAAAATGGTTATTATTGGTTCCGGTTCCGACATCACAAGCCAACATCTCCGGTTTCACCGGCTACACAACAACATTGCAATTTTCTAAAAATCTTCACCCTGGCAGGAGTTTTTTAAAAAAAACGTTCAGTTTCAATGATCTGATACGGCGTGTAGAAAAAACTGCGGTTTTGAAAATACCGTGTTCATGTGGACAGGGCCTTAGTGGTGGTGAAACTGTAGTTGAGTGACCGTGGTGTATTTTGTTTATAGCCTAAGGATGGCTTTTTTTATTTCTGGTGATTGTATTTAGGATTCAAAATTCATAAAAATGTGCAAGTATCATAAAATTCTGTTGATCACAGCATTTATTTTGTTGCGATAATTCAAAAGGCTATGGAAAAATCCTATTTGTTTTTTTTTGTTTTTTTGTTGAGGCAACGGGGTGATGCTTACTTGCAGGTTGGCCTACAAAAATCTCTGCACCACTCTATAGACTCCAACCAGATTTACAATTACACTATATATGATATATTATTTTAGTAAAGGAAATGCAACAAAATAAATAATTTAAGTATATAGCCTGTTAACTGTTGGTGTCCCAGTAGCAGAACACCTGGCATGCTTTTTTATTGCCTTTTTCCCTATTCACGTATTTCAGTAATCATCATAAATTAGGTATCATTTGAAAGCTTAAACTCTCAAAATTCATCGTTTTAAAAATTGGCCATCGCTTTACAATGGAAACAGTACTTTACATCCCTTTAGCGGCCTACATTTTTGTGATACCAACTTCAAAATTGGAACACTACTTGGTTACCATATTTTGTATAAAATAAAATGTTTAGTTCAGTACATTTGCTTTACAGTAAACTTACACTTTTTTCCACTTTCATTTTTGCTTGAAGCTGCTTTCACTTCCGCAATAATCTGCTGAGTGTCTTCTTTAAAAAGAGACCAACCTTAGGTCTCTATTCCAAAGCATTCATGGTTTACAATCATTAATGTTCAGATCTATGCTCAAAAAGGAGGGTAACAGCAAACGGGTTGAGTATTTAAGAGAGTAAACCACTACAAATACAAAATCCTAATGCTTTTAAATGTAATCAACTTCCGATGCTTCCTTCAGGTCATATTCAATAAGGAAATGATTTTTGATAAAATATTTGGCTTTACCACAGTCATTTTTTTATCTAAGCAATCAAGCGATCAGATAAGACATCCCAGTCATTTACCGGGATTAAATAAGATTGCAACCAATTTGCCTGTGAAATGGACATGACATCATGTATTCATTTCACAAAACGCTCTTCCATTCTCACTTTACTTAATAAATCACAGGATCAGGGTTTTTTTAGCTTGACGACAAGCTTTTTTCTCTCTTGGAGGTATTATACTCTCTGCTCAGACAGGTCCCATGTTGCATTTTATGGACTCTGGCGTCTCGCTGATGTCTGAATAAAAAAAAAAGCAGGAGACAAAGAGAGAGAGTTGGAAATATTAAACTGTAAGGGAGGGCGTACAGATGCCCCAGTTAAAAATTATTACCCAGAGTGCATTTTGTCGGTGACAGCGTGTATCATAGGAGAGTCATTATCCTCGTAGTTCAGTGTAAAACACCAGTTACATCACCACAGCAGACCTCCAGTTCAGGCACCTTACATCACACAGGGCAAAACTCTTAACACTTACCTACACCATTAGTGACGGTGGGTCGAGACCATTACAAGAGTTCACTCGGACATGACGCTGTTAAAACTCAAGGTTTCAGCTGGCTCACTTTAGCAGCTTGTAAACTAGATTTTACAGTCATGTTATGATGTCTAATAGATTTGATAAGAGTAGATTTGTTCCACAAAATGAACAATGACTCATTATTGATTCATTAGTAACACTTTACAGTATGAACAAGGTTTCATATGTTAACATTAGTTAACTACATTAGTTTACATCAATTAAAATATTTCTAAAAATGTATTAATCTTAGCATTCAGTAATACATTATTTAAATCAAAAATGGTATCCATTAATATTATTTAATGGACTAACATGAACGATGAACAGTTGTATTTCTAATTTTTGGTAGACACTGATGACAATGATGTCAAAAACATTTTGTCGTTGCGCTTTGCACGTTTTGTGTGTTTTTAAAGGCCTCTGAATAAAGACCGTTTGAAGACCTGATGATTATGTGCAAGCTTTCTTATGTTTCTGCCAAAGGATTAAAAAGTACAATTTCACAATTCACAATTTTTTCTTGCAATTGCAAGTTTATTGTAACGTTGGGAGTCGTGACGACAAGGGGTAGATCCAAATGCAGGCTTTATTAGAATGAGCGTAGTCGTACAGGCAACGGTCAAACACCAGCAAACAGAAACAGAAAGGCAAGGCAAAAGAGTAATCCAAAAACAGGCAATGGTCAAGGCAGACAGCAAACGATCATCAAACAAGAATTGTAAGATAAAAAGTTGCAATTACCTCTTTAAATTTTAAGTTTATATCTAACAATTCCAAGTTTATAACTAATAATTCTAAAGAAAAATTCAGAATTCTGAGTTATAAACCTGGAATTGTGAGAAATAAAGTCAGAATTCCGAGTTATGGACCTGGAATTGTGAGAAATAAAGTCAGAATTCCGAGTTATAAACCCAGAATTGTGAGAAATAAAGTCAGAATTCCGAGTTATGAACCTGGAATTGTGAGAAAAATAGTCAGAATTCCGAGTTATAAACCTGGAATTGTGAGAAAAAAAGTCAGAATTCCGAGTTATAAACCCAGAATTGTGAGAAATAAAGTCAGAATTCCGAGTTATGAACCTGGAATTGTGAGAAATAAAGTCAGAATTCCGAGTTATGGACCTGGAATTGTGAGAAATAAAGTCAGAATTCCAAGTTATAAACTTGGAATTGTGAGAAATAAAGTCAGAATTCAGAGTTATAAACCCGGAATTGTGAGAAATAAAGTCAGAATTCCGAGTTATAAACCCAGAATTGTGAGAAATAAAGTCAGAATTCCGAGTTATGAACCCAGAATTTTGAAAAATAAAGTCAGAATTCCGAGTTATGAACCCGGAATTGTGAGAAATAAAGTCAGAATTCCGAGTTATAAACCCAGAATTGTGAGAAATAAAGTCAGAATTCCGAGTTATGAACCCAGAATTTTGAAAAATAAAGTCAGAATTCCGAGTTATAAACCCAGAATTGTGAGAAATAAAGTCAGAATTCCGAGTTATGAACCCGGAATTGTGAGAAATAAAGCCAGAATTCCGAGTTATAAACCCAGAATTGTGAGAAATAAAGTCAGAATTCCGAGTTATAAACCCGGAATTGTGAGAAATAAAGCCAGAATTCCGAGTTATAAACCCAGAATTGTGAGAAATAAAGTCAGAATTCCGAGTTATGAACCCAGAATTTTGAAAAATAAAGTCAGAATTCCGAGTTATGAACCCGGAATTGTGAGAAATAAAGTCAGAATTCCGAGTTATAAACCCAGAATTGTGAGAAATAAAGTCAGAATTCCGAGTTATGAACCCAGAATTTTGAAAAATAAAGTCAGAATTCCGAGTTATAAACCCAGAATTGTGAGAAATAAAGTCAGAATTCCGAGTTATAAACCCAGAATTGTGAGAAATAAAGTCAGAATTCCGAGTTATAAACCCAGAATTGTGAGAAATAAAGTGGCGGAAAAACGCTTCCATACTTCCGAGGTTTTTTTTATTATGATTTGACTTTTGGGCCTGCGCACCAGAGGAATGTGAAAACCAATGGTGCGAGGACCCTCTTGGAATTGCTCTCTTTATTATAAAGTGTTGCCGCTTCACTAATGATTCCCGTCAATAAAGTTGGTCAATATTTGTGTGCTAAGTACTGGTACTAAGACCATTATGTTGACTGTGTGCTCTCCCAGGCTCTACTCCTCTGAGAACGTACCCTCTTCTCTCCGTGATCACACACCAGCCGCCCAGCAGCCTTCCACAGTCTCCGCACCTGCCCCTTCTCTCACCCCAGCACCCGCTCACCTCAGAGCCCACTCCCAGCGAGACGCCCGTCAGCATCAGCAGCGAATCAGAGACAGAGCACTCCAGCCCGCGGCTGAAGAAACCCCGCCGCAGCCGGACCATCTTCACAGAGCTGCAGCTCTTGGGCCTGGAGAAAAAATTCCAGAAACAGAAATATCTCTCCACTCCAGACAGGTCAGTGGTTGTTAAGGAACCATGGCATCGCTGTGATCGCTCAGTAGAGAGGGTTTTTACACTTGATTTTACAGTTTGTTAGGGCACTTCTCCAGTATTTGTGCCTCATAGAAGGTCTGTCAAAGTTATACTGAAAAAGTGAAAATGCTAAATTTGCAAATCAGCTTCAATTAAATTGCAATTCAAGTGTTTAAATTAATCTGATATGTATGTATGTATATATATATATATATATATATATATATATATATATATATATATATATATATATATATATCATGTGAGTGTATATATGTGTGTGTGTGAAATTTTATTTACATTTTTATTTCTGGAAATTGATTGGAACATACCAAATTGAAAGATTACAAATTAAAAACATTTTTGAATTTGGCATAATGTGCTACAATAAATCTTGCACAATGAATCCTGTAACATTAAAAAGGTACATATGAATTTGATTTCATGTTGACTTTGAGAAAGCAGAGTAATAAGTGCATATACGTGCATATAAAGCCTGAAATAAACACATTAACTTGAAGGAAATCACTGTTAGCCAAACTATTACATTGCTCAGTGTTGTAGTTCAGACGACAGTAACATTTTAACCATGCTTTGAATTGCAAAAGAAGCCTTTAAAAGAAACACTACCCCATTCAAGACAACAGGGACGCACGCCAAGAACAGCAAACAAAAATGTATTACATTGATTTCATGCCAATCATTTAAAGCACACGCAGGTGTATTTAAAAAACTTTGGGGCTTTGTACAATAAGATGAGGTAATCTACGTGTCGTGGGTCTTCTCGCATGGGACAGTTTTTTCGGCCATAACACATTTTCCATTTCATTTTGGCTCTGTGTTTAGATTTGGCCGGAGTGGATATGTTTCCATTATGGCCCAAAGGGTGTATTTGGGTAAAAATCCCACAAAATCAGTTCTGTCCCACCTACAAGGATTCTGAGCATGTCTGCCACACACACACACACACACACAAATTCTCAGAATATTTGGTCAGACACAGCCTAAGGATGGATTCTGTCCTTCAGCGACATACGAGCTGTCAGACATAATTGTCTGAAAACTGTCAGCACCCCCAAACATGCAAAGCTAGGACAGCCGCCACAAGACTTTCTTACATACTCACTCCACTTTTATTATATAAAGAAAAAAAATATTGCCATGCATCATGCTGTGGTCTCATATCGACTGACACAAAGTATTGTTTACGTGAGCATCCATGCAAAAAATGAGTTAAAAAAAATAAAATATTAAAGTACAAAAAAGTATGAAAGTACACACACACACACACACACATTTACTTAGCTATCTAAATGAGGAAATTCCATAGATGTAATGGTTTTTATACTATACAAAATCTATATTCTATCCCCTAACCCCACCCCTAAAAAAGCCTTAAAAAGCCTTTAATTACTTTATTTTTATACCGGTTTTACAAATAAGGACGTCCCTAAAGGGAGGTTTTTGGCGATTATGTCAGGTTTTGGTCACTTCTGGGTACAAATTTGTCCCCAAAATATAGTTAAGTATGTATACACATATATATGCACACACACAGTCCAAAATTGATGTCCAGAAGGAATATTTGTTTTTAATGACCCTACAAGTTTGATTAAACCATCAATTTTGATTTTTTTTTTTTTTTTAATGTTTTAAATATGAGGGAAGAACAAAAATATTCAATGAATAGGGTAAAAATAAAACACACACACACACAAAAAAACTAATAGATATCACCATACTTCCCCAGCTGATTTTAGCAAACATTTTTTTTGTATTACAAGTTTTCTAAAATGTTATGTTTAAATATGCAAATGAGGTGTTATCTAGTTAAAAATGTGCTAATTTGCATACATTTCTAGAACAAAAATCTGAATATTGGATGACGACAGGTTCAAAATTCTCATTTAATTTTTTTAACATGTTAAATTTAAAGGTTTTTACAGAGGGAATTTTAGTTATCTCCTTTTATCACTCAATAAAACAGAAAATACTATCAACAGCCAGAAAAAAAAAAAAAAAATAAAAAAAAAAAAATATATATATATATATATATATATATTTTCACCATTTTTTTAGGAATAAAATGTTGTATAAAATCAGGCAAATTATATATCAACAAATCCCTCTTTAAAAACTTTGCAGGAGAAAAAACTCATTTTGAGAAAACGGCCTTTAAAGATATTTACTGTAATATTTACTGTAATCTATAGATGTAAATAGATAAAAGTGCTATAAAACATACACTTAAAAGTGTATTTTGGATGTTTTCTTTCCACCAGTCTGAAAAAATGCTTTATGAAAAGCCAAAAAGTGCAAAATCTAAAAATTGACAGGTGCCTGAAAAAACAGTGTTTTTGCCTGTAGTGTCCCCCCTTAAAGTATTTATCCTTAAAAAATAAGGTACTTTTTGTCCTCACAATAAAACTGCCAACCAATGATTTTCCATGCCTCAAGTAAAATTGCAATATATTAAAACAATATTTAAAAAACAAGCCCTAATATTATTTTATTCCAATATCAACCAAATCAGACTGATAAATAATAATATGTAACAAAAATAAAACTATGCATGATTAATCCTGATATAGTGACCAATATATTATTCATTCCTAATTTATTATAATGTAATTTTCTCAGTAATCACTGACCCAAATATGCAGAGTTTTCCATGAAAAGCTGGCATGAAAGAGGCCTGTTTTGTTGGGTCCTGTCGGGTCAGTTGGGAAGCTGTTTCTGTGGAGATTTTTGCTCAAGGCCACGTAGTTCATAGCTAGGTCATGATTAGCCTGTGCTCTATCACTCTGTCACACATATTGCCTCAGGAACGAACAAATTCATTCATGGCTGAATAAAAAACAAGTGAGGGAAATTCCTCATCTTCTGGCAAGTTTGAGGAATGGGCCTCAAAACGCCTCAGGTATGTGTTTTATCAATCTCAAAGACGACCTCAAGGTGTTGTGCTGTTTTTGGCTTGTCTGCCTAGGCCACACAATCAGAACATGAAAGCAATGAACATGTCACAGTATGGAGCGTAATGATTTATATCATGAAGTTTTAATGGTTTTTTATGAGGCAGAGATGATTATAATCATCTTCATCATCATTATGAATAAATGTCAGAACCCAAACTGAGCTTAAATTAGGCTCATAGTTGCAAGGAACGTGTCAGCATTGGAATGCAGCATGTGTGTGTGTGTGTGTGTGTGTGTGTGGTTTATCTCTGAAGAATAACAAGCACAAACACAGAGGTGCTTTTCTTACCGCCAATTACAGCACAGAAATAAGCCACAAATGACAGAGAGCTAGACTGAAAAAAAAAAACACAAATTTTCCCCACCACTTGTAGTCGTACATTTTGCTTAAACATAACTCAGTTTGATATGACATATGTGACGCTTAGCAAATAAATAAATACATTTTTCATGTTTTACTCTGTCAGTTTGCAAGATAGTTAAAGTTTTTTTTTTTTTTTTAGCATCAACAAAAGCATACCAGATTCAAAATACATACATATATATATATATATATATATATATATATATATATATATATATATATATATGCTGCAATTGACCAATTAGAATCGAGTATTCTGCAGCAACGTAATAAATAAAATACCATTAGCATCTTTACCATGGTACTTTTTTATGAGGACATTTGACTTTTAGTTTTTCATTCACTCTAAAAAATGCTGGGTTAAAAACAACCTAAGTTGGGTTGAAAATGGACAAACCCAGCGGTTGGGTTAAAAGTTTGCCCAACATGCTGGGTAGTTTTATTTTTACTCAACTATTGATTATATGTCTGGCTTAAAATGGACCCAAAATAGGTTGGATATTAAAAATCAGACACATACTTACTAGAGGCAACAATAATAATCAAAAGGTATGAATATTAATAAGAAGTTTAATAAATATTGTTGAATTAATATTCATTAAACTTGTTAATAAATGTTCATTTATTAAACATATTAATCGCTATTAATTTCCAACATACTTGGGGTTCATATTTTAAGCAAGCAATACAGTCATTTTTAAACAATAGTTGAGTTAAATAAAAATGCCCAGCAGGTTGGGCAAACATTTAAGCCATCCACTGGGTTAAGACAACCCGGGTTTGCTGGGTTTGTCCATTTGTTTTTAACCCAGCACTTTTAGAGTATACAATGGAAAAACTCCTGTCTCATGCACAACTTAGACAGATGAACAAAATGGAAATATAAATAACAAACAGATAAAGAGAAAGAGAGGAGGAAAGACCAAAGTCAAGGGCTTTTGAGAGCGAGTGTTATTCTGCTCATTTCCAGAAGATCTCTGCACCTCATGTGACTCTCTGAGAGGCTCAACAGAGGAGGTGCGTAATCCTGCTTGGCTGGTGTGAGCGACTTTGATTGTAGATGTAGCAGAAATCTTGTTTGATATCTGGCTCTCTTGTTCCCTCAAATCCCATTCATTTTGACAGCAAATTTTGATTTAGTTTTAGTCATAGTCTTTTGACTAAAATGCCTTTTAGTTTTAGACTAAATATCATAAGATTTTATTTTATTTGAACTAAAATCTAGTTTAGTTCAATTGTAATGCATTAAGCATTTCTCTAACAATACACAGATCCTATACACTGATATCTGATACTCCCCAAACGGTTTATGTTCACCCAACTGTACTTTGCTCGCCAAAGCGGACGGTTTTTGACCGTTCAAGTGCAAAAAGAAACGAAAGAGCAAAATTCAGTACTTTTCAGGGATTGACACACTTATCATTGAGGTACTATTATAGTTTTTGTTTAAAATTTTTATTAGATTTGATTTTTAGTTTTTCTGCTTTCATTGTAATTTTAGTTAAAAGTTTTAGTAATTTTTTGTGTTTATGTCTTTTAGTTTTTGCTTTTAAATGTCTATAAGTTTTTATTTTTGTTTGTTATTTTAATACCTCAGGTTAAGCTAAAGCTTAGAAGCTAGATGAAACAAAATAAGTTTACATTTTTTATATATATTTATTCTTTTATTTCAGTTAACGTTTATTTCAAGTAATGAAGATTTCTTTGCTTTTAGGTTTAGTTAACTATAATAACCCTTATACTTGTAAAATATATTGAATAATGTGTCAAATAATGTTCTTAGTCTTTCCTTCCTGTGACAAAAGATACAGTAGTTTACTATGAATTAAATAGAAATTAAATTAAATACATTTATTGTGTAAACGAAATAACAATAATGACCAGGAAAAAATAATAATTATAAACCATGCAGAAATACACCGTGACTCTTATTCTGAAATGTCTGCAGTCTGCACTGCAGCAGGCTGCTCATGAGGGTGATAAAATATGCATTCTTACAACCGTCTAAAACATACAACCATATAAACATCGTGTAGTAAACACTGTCATAATTCATCAACATTAGCTAATAAGAAATCGCTTGGCATAAATGTGCGCTATTCACTCATTGCGAAGCAGTCTGAAGTGCAGCTGAGCCTGTAGAGCGTGCAACAGCGCCGCATTTCCCGCGGTTTGATCAGCACATTACACTTCAAATGTGCGCATCTTCCACACAGGACAGTAATCCTGACTGGATATCTTCCTAAATCTCTCTTTCATTTTCGTCTCGTTTTTATTCGTTGATGAAAATTAGAGTAGATTTTAGTCATAGTTTTAGTCATTCAAAATGCATTTTTATTTAGTCATCGTCTCATCTTCATTCGTGAAAAAAAATGTTGTTGATGGAAATTATTCGTCAACAAAATTAACACTGCTCACATGTCCTCTCCTTGCCTATCACGTTACAGCAGACCAATCGCTGCATTAGTCATGCGCTGTCTGCCCAAGTGCCTTCGGGCAAGTCAGGAGCTCCATGACTGGATTACCTTATCCTGTATAGATAAAGCGTGATGGCATTCCACGGGAGGTCTGCAATTACATTCAGCCTGGGAAGACTGCTCAGTTCAGAGTTTGGCAGAACTTTCTGATATGTCATGCCAGCTTTGGGAATTTTGCAGTGATTAGATATACATCTGCACTCTAGATGGCCACCCACTGGCTTTTATGTGTAAGACAACAGGTGACTTCAGGATTTCGGTCAATTACTTTCAGTTCTGAGGTTTCCTGCCTTCTTTGCAGTCATTCTTGTTACTTGCTTGTGGGTTTCACTGTTTTTATACTGTACACACCGTATTTTCTATCCCCTTACACTACCCCTACCCCTAAACCTACTCATCACAGGAAACTGTGCACATTTTTACTTTCTCACAAAAACTCATTCTGTATGATTTCTAAGCCTTTTGAAAAATGGGGACATGGGGTAATGTCCTCATAAGTCACCCTCTCCTTGTAATACCTATGTCATATCCATGTCATTATACAAATTTGTGTCCTGATATGTCACAAAAACACGCACACACACTCTAGATATAATTAATTTTTAATTTATTAAGATGAACTGATTTAGTAACAATATGCAAAAACAACATATCGCCCCTAAATATATTTTGTCAAACCCTTCAGTGGAATAAATTAATTCCTAATCTGAACAATTATGCATTCAGCATTTTCAGAGCTTATTTTATTTTATTTTATTTTATTTAATCAAATCGCTTATTAGCCACACATTTAATTATATTAAAAGACAAAAACCAAGCAATTTACTATTTTTTACACCCATATTTGAAGTATTTGGAGCATTTTTGCACTGAGACCTAGTTAATTTCTGACTTGTTGGCATGGTAAACTTGAATTACAATTAAATTTAATACAGGCAATGCAATAAGAATAATGCAATTCTCATATATATATATATATATATATATATATATATATATATATATATATATATATATAATTTATAATGAATCCAATTATGGGTAAAATAGTCAGCTTTAAACTATTATTTATTTATTTTAATTATTATACCACCTTATAATTTGTAAATATGTATCTTAGGATATAGCATAATTAAGTTTCATACATTTTATACTTACTTTTGGAACAGAATAATGACCTTTCATTTGTTTTTGATTTATGCACTTTCATTTAACTTGCGCTTTGTGTACGTGTGTGCAGATTGGACCTGGCTCAGTCTTTGGGACTCACACAGCTCCAGGTGAAGACATGGTACCAGAACAGACGCATGAAATGGAAGAAAATGGTGAGTTGAACGAGCTTGCTCAAGGCTATCATCACAAGTTCATAGGATTTTGTAGCTCACAAACTTAGATCGTTAAGATACTGTCATCTTGTATCAATAAAAACATCTGTGTTGAAAATCCACCAAAGCTTTCTGTGTGGAAATGGAAACTCTGAGACATATCATTAAAAATCCATTAGACAGTTTTGAGCTGCCCTCCTCAGCACTCAATACAGTCAGTGTGTGTAACAGCTACGACCCCGGGCTGTTCGGTGAGTGTGTGTGGGACAAATGAGTGATGATTTAAGGGACAGTACAGGTCTACGTCAGTGCGATCAACCTCTCAAGCAGGAACAAAAGATCCACGACGTGTTCACCTCTGAGAAAAACGAGCATGAACGACCAGCCAATATGGCTATATATCTTCCCATAATCACTGTAATAACCATCCTCACCTTTGACTAGGCCCACATTTTTCACGTGTGTGTGTGTGTGTCTGTGTTTCTCTAGGTGCTAAAAGGAGGACACGAGGCTCCTACCAAGCCTAAAGGCAGACCTAAGAAGAACTCCATCCCAACCACAGAGGAGATCGAGGCCGAGGAACGGCTGGCGGCCAGACTGGCGGAGGAGGAGAGGCTACGAGCAGAAGTGGAAGAGAAGGTCTTCCAGTCTCAACCTCAAGATCTCAGTGCATCCGCTACATCTACCGAGTCCGTCTGTCCAGAAACCCCGGAACGAGAACAGGCCCCTCCATCTCCTTCAGAAGCAATGACGACCAGCTAAACGCAGCCATGCTGATGCACAACCAAGGACAGCTACTAAAAAAGACTTTTGAGAGACAGTTAAACGGCTTCCCAAGCCTGATTTTCAGTGGCCCCAAAAAGTATAGGGGTACATTAGACACACAAAAATGTGTGAGTGTCATTGCAAAATAACAAAACATCAAACCAAGTGGCTTGTATAACCAAATTTTCAAGAGAAACGTTTCACAAAAATATTCTTTTGTAGGTGTTAAATGATAGGTATGGAAGCTTGTTTCCTCCACTAAATAAAAAAATAAAAAGGGTAATTGCGACTTTTTATCTCACAGTTCTGACTTTATTTCTCAGAATTGCTAGATTTAAACTCAAGAGATGCAGGATTTATAAAGTAAGAACTGCGTGATATAGTCACAATTGCAAGTTTTTATCACGCAGTTCTCACTTTATATCTCACAATTATCTCACAACTTTTTTTCCCTCAGAATTGTGATATAAATTCAGAATTGCAAGTTATAAAGTCAGAATTCTGTGATTTAGTCAAAATTGCATGATGTAAAGTCGGAACTTTGACTTTATATCTCACAATTCTGGCTTTATAACTTGCGATTCTGACTTTAAATCATGCAATTCTGAGAAAAAGTCAGAATTGTGATATACAAACAATTGCGAGGAAAAAACTTTACCTTTTCTATTTTTTATTTCATGGTGGAAACAAGCTTCCATAGATATGAGAACCGACTTCATACATCCACTAAAAATCACATTGAGCCCATTTGTTTGCAGATTTTGCTGTCTAATGCAATGGCATGCAGGCATTTTACAGTACGCCTAAGTGTCCAAATACTTTCCACTACATATGGTGATGCAGTGATTAAGATTGTAACATTGCTTTAAATGTTTGTCATACAGCTGCCATTTCTGAAATGTATTTTACAAAACATTTTATATTATGCTGCCAAAATGAATCGCACAGACTCACCGTACAGCGCCTTCTATATGAACAAACAGTAAGTGTTTTTTCTTCTTCTCTGGATACGTTCCTCTCTTTCCCTGTAAATATTACCTGTTTAATTGCGCCTGTAGTTTACGGTGCACCTGTGTACTGTAGCTTGGGATTCTGTGCCAAAACACATATATCTGAGAAGCTAAAGTGCCCTTTGAGGTATTTTTTCCTTCTTTTACACATCCATGAAGCTGCTGCCATTAAAAGTTAATAGGACGGGTTAGTATGAATACCAGTGTAAACATGTACAGAGTTCTGGATTTCACATGAGAAAATGTGGCTCTTTTTAAAGCAGGATTGTCCAGTTTGGGTAAAGATTAGCTTTATCCATTCAACATCTCAATGGATAAAGAATCTGTCAGCTTATACAGAAAAAGAACATAAATTTTGAGAAAACATTAAAGGTAATATTGATTTAGGTAAAGCTTCCAAAGTGCCCACTCTCTGCCAAATGACAATGTGTTTTTCTTTTGCTATTTGCAGAGAAAAGGAGTTTCTTTTGTTCGTTTTATGCGTGACATGCTTCGACTTCATTGTATTTCAACCGAATCCTTTTTTCAAATCACTTTTTTTTTGTGTGTGTATAACCTTTGAACGGCCATTTAGTACTATTCTTTGAGGCTGAAACACATGATATATGAACTCAGATGGAGCATGCTAGCTATTGTATGTTTCTTCCCATTTCATTCTCTTTGAATGAAAAAAACAAAAAAAACAAAAACAACAAAAAAAAAACATTGAACCCTTTTCCCCCTCTGTGGTGTGGCGCAGTATGACACCACTAAGTGCAGGCTGGTTTTATTACTGTAAGAAAAACCACTTAATCTGTCAGGGACACAAAGCAATTAATAAATCAAACTCGCACTAGTAAAAGAAAAAAAAAAATGGCCAAAAAAAAAATAAAAAAATCTGCGGGACATGTCGAAGCCCGCGGGAGCTCGGCACATGCCTACAGCTGACTGACGGCCCACATATACATCATCACAGCCTCTTCTATTCTGCATGTCATAAGCTCTGTTTCAAACCGTTGATGCCTTTTGCAAAGATTTTATTTGTATAGTTGTTTTTCTGTGTTTGGCTAACAAATATTGAAAATATATTCCTTCTTTGATATAAAAACACTATTTTTCTGGTGTACATACTGAATTTTATTGGGTGAGTATTCTTTTGTTTTGGAGGAGAAGACTATATAGATAGATATTTGAGGAGAATGCTTCTTCACCCAAACGTTATGTCATTTTTATTGTATGTGCGTGTGTTTGCATATTTAATAACATTTAATAAAGATGCCATTAATTTTGGAAATCTGATATGATGATTTCTGTTCTTTGATTTACTAGATAGACATACTGTAGAACACTGCAGAAATTGCTAGTAAATTTCACAAATACTTTTAAAAAATAGCAAGTAACATTGAATTAAATCTGAAATTTTGAAGTAGAAACACTAAAAGGCCCTGTCCCAAACGGCACACTTAGGGCCAGATTTACTAACAGCTTGCACCAGCGCAAACCCTCTTTTGGTGTTAAAAAACTACTGTTACTAAAACTACTGGGTTTACTTTGTTTTATTTATGACTTTGAAAATAATTTTAAACAGTAAAGTTGTGTCTCAATCATCTCCCTCATTCAGAAGTAAGTGCACTTCCAGGATTCGGCCATTGTCAAAATGGTTCCAGTGCACAGATTTTAGCTTCATAGAAATGCAACACAATAGCCATTCAGCATCATTTGCTCACTATGTTCACTTACCAGAAATGTTGTCATGTCTTTAGAAATCTCACAAGTCATCACAGGATGAGCACTAGTGTAAAATATAAAGACAAAAAAAAAAAAAAAAGTTTGCTATTGTATTTCATTCAAAACAACCCTGCAAACATTTAAGGGATTAAAGTTAAAGGATTAGAAAAGATTAAGGGCATAGTTCACTCAAAAATGAAAATTCTGACACCATTCACTCACCATTGTGATGTTTAAAACAAAACTTCATTCATCTTCACAACACAAACCAAGATATTTTAACGCTCTCTCATTATTCTGTTCATCCTATGAAAGTCTCAACACTTTCAAAACAGAAACTCAAATGTGCATGCTTCATGTGCGAGAACTAAAGAGTCAAGCATGCACAATTCCTTTAACATATTTGATGTGCTCTAAGTATGTACTGTATGTTCATCACTGCAGGATAAGTCTATATTTTATAATACCAAAGTATTTTTTAACATTTACATCTTAACATCTACCAGCTATATTTTTTATGCACAACCTTGCAAATCGTGTTGCAGACAGGAATTAAGTCATCAGCACTGACACTTAATGGATCAGATTCGTGCTCATGATATACTGATTCACATGCGGACTATAGGGAACGAAATGAGACACACAAAACACAGTGGAAAGGGTCTTGTAGACATTGCTTGAGGCAAAAAGTCTGTGAAAAACGTACTTAGCCATTTTATAGGCCAGGGTCAACTTCTAGACAATAAAAAAGTCAATAAAAGTGTAATTTACTTGGGTTGTGCCTTAAAAAACTGGTAATACATTGATCATTATCTATGACAACTTTATAAGCGCAAATATACAAAAAAAACAAAAAAACACTTATCTTATCATCACATCCTTTTCTTTACACAATTTGTTCTTAAATAAACAAGTATGACTATTATAGGCTTATTATTCACTCCGCACTTCCTTCACGCTGTCCTGTAGTGCACCTCGCTTCTCAATGACCCGCTCAAACAGGTTTGTACCGTCAAGTGCAATTTTGGTAGTTTATAGCAGAGAGCTAAGGCAATCACCTCAGGCTGTGTGTGAGCTTGTGCATGTGTGAACATACGCACATGTGTCTTTCTAAGTGTGTGTGTGCGAACTAAAGGGGTCAGGGTCAAAGGTAGCTTCAAACCCAAGGCAGAGGATTACGGCTGACAGGAAGTTGCAGTGGAAATGTTGATGATTGAAGTGTCACTTATTATCACTAAAGAGAGACACACGCTGTTCAGCTTTAACTTTAAGGGTCATGTAACACAGTCTGCAGTTTACAAGAACAATGAAAAATACTTCTAAAGCATGTATTAATTTTATTTAATGTTCATTTCAGAATTTACTAAAATGTTAATACATATCAAAAGTTGTATCTGTTAATATTATTCAATGAAACTAACAATGAACAGTTAAAGATTAATAAACACTGTAACAAATGTAATGCTCATTGCTAGCTGATTCATTAACCAATGTTAACTAATGGGACCATTGTTACAATATTTGCGTGATGTTTATTAATCAGTTATAATCACTTTATAAATGCTTTATAACAAAATAGTTTTCATAACAGTAAATAATCTCTGGTTTAGAGTTCATGACTTTCTTTGAGCAAAACTAATATGTAAAAATCACATTAATATATCAAATATGTATGTAATATACACTGATCAACCATTACATTATGTCCACTGACAGGTGAAGTGAATAACACCGATCATCACGGCACCTGTTAGTGGGTGGGATATATTAGGCAGCAAGTGAATATTTTGTCCTCAAAGTTGATGTGTTAGAAGCAGGGAAAATGGGCAAGCGTAAGGATTTGAGTGAGTTTGACAAGGACCAAATTGTAATGGCTAGATAACTGGGTCAGAGCATCTCCAAAACTGCAGCTCTTGTGGGGTGTTCCCGGTCTGCAGTGGTCAGTATCTATCAAAAGTGCTCCAAGGAAGGAACAGTGGTGAACCGGCGACAGGGTCATGGGCAACCAAGGCTCATTGATGCACGTGGGGAGCGAAGGCTGGCCCGTGTGGTCCGATCCTACAGATGAGCTACTGTAGCTCAAATTGCTCAATTTGGTTCTGGTTCTGATAGAAAGGTGTCAGAATACACAGTGCATCACAGTTTGTTGCGTATGGGGCTGCATAGCCGCAGACCAGTCAGGGTGCCCATGCTGACCCCTGTCCGAAACCGCCAACAGTGGGCGCGTGAGCATCAGAACTGGACCACGGAACAATGGAAGAAGGTGGCCTGGTCTGATGAATCACGTTTTCTTTTACATCACGTGGATGGCCGGGTGCGTGTGCGTCACTTACCTAGGGAACACATGGCACCAGGATGCACTATGGGAAGAAGGCAGTGTGATGCTTTGGGCAATGTTCTGCTGGGAAACCTTGGGTCCTGCCATCCATATGGATGTTACTTTGACAAATACCACATACTTAAGCATTGTTGCAGACCATGTACACCCTTTCATGGAAACGGTATTCCCTGGTGGCCTCTTTCCGCAGGATAATGCGTCCTGCCACAAAGCAAAAATGGATCAGGAATGGTTTGAGGAGCACAACAATGAGTTTGAGGTGTTGACTTAGCCTTCAAATTCCCCAGATCTCAAACAAATTGAGCATCTGTGGGATGTGCTGAACAAACAAGTCCGATCCATGGAGGCTCCACCTCACAACTTACAGGACTTAAAGGATCTGCTGCTAACATCTTGGTGTCAGATACCACAGCACACCTTCAGGGGTCTAGTGGAGTCCATGCCTCGACGGGTCAGGGCAGTTTTGGCAGCAAAAGGAGGACCAACACAATATTAGGAAGGTGGTCATAAAGTTATGCCTGATCGGTGTAATGTAGTATGTCTAATATGAATTTAATATGTAATATATGGTAAATAGTGTGACTAACTCATCAGCAGTTGTCTATTGTTGCTAAAATTTAATTTCTTTTGTAAAGTGTCTTTATGGAACATACCGTGCAAAAATCATTAATGGCTTCCATATCTTTTATCAGCTTTTAGCTATGCAAGTAATCTTCCGAGACCATTTTATCTAGATAAAAAACCCTGTAGATCTTTGGAAGAGATATCTTAAACACATATAATTCAAAGTGATATTTAATTCAAGTTTTTCTTATCAGATTCATTATAGGTTTAATATAAGACCTGCATCCGACAGCTTAGCATCATCCGTGGACTATGTGATGATTTACTCATGTACGTCCACGCGAAGTGATCTCATTAACGAATATGCAAGTATAGCCGTCACAGACAGAGAGGACTGTGAAGTCTCTTTTGGCATGGCAGGTCACAGCAGGCCTGTTGCATTCTGGGTAATTGATGTGTGGTACGGTCAGGTTATGGAAATAGCCCGCAGGTATGTTGCTCTAATCGGAGAGGCAATCATTTGGTCTCCTGGCCCCCAGGTTCACAGTCAGGTCAGTGGAGTCTGGTAACTTGAGCAACGTCATCGTCACCCCCACCTCCCGACGTCTGTCACATCACACTCATCCATCGCCACCTTCACCTGTCAGCTTAGCTCGTGCTCTAGCGATTAGCATACAGCTAAGAATGAAAAAAAAAAAAAACACACATGACTTGTGCTAACATCCGTGTGCTTGCCTTATCTGTGCTGTGACAGGGGAGGTGATTTCTACATACCAAGAGAAGAAATCGCAAACTGTCCGGAGGAAAGGATCCACCCTTCTACCGTACGAACAATGACCCTGTTGTCTTCACCTGCAGATGAAAACCTGTCATTATCAAGGGCATGTAGTTAAACTAACAGCAAACACACTGTGCTGTATCCATAATTCATCATGATGAGTTCCATCACTCTGACAGAGAATGTTTCACAGTGATTACATGTTTTTAAAGCAATGCTGTAACCTTCCTTGATTATGTATGTTATGTTTAGACGAACTACAAACATTCAAGGAAGGAGCTACAAATAGTCTTCTTTGAAACCAGCCCATGCAATATTCAAAAGATTTAATATACTGCAGGTGAATAGGGTAAACATTTTACATTTTTAACATATCAGCATACTTCCACAGTTAATTAATCACTGTACATTAATTTGTTTTGTATTACAAGTTTTCTCAAATGTTGTGTTTAAATATTCATTAAATATGCACAAAATTTCAAGAACAGAGATCTGAACATTCAGTAAATCCAGGTTTAAATTCTTGTTTTACTTTGTTGACAAATTAAAGTCAAAAGTTTTTACAGAAGAGATTTTGGAAATACTGAAAATGCTGTCAACAGCTCGAAAAAAAAAAAAAAAAAATCTCCCAGTTTTAAAGAAATGTTATATAAATCATGCAAATGATATATGAACAATCCACTCTGCAAAAACCCTAGAAATAAAACTGTAAAGTTTAGTGCATGTAAGTGCTACTTCCTTCAAAGATATGTACTGTAATTTAAATCTGCTGACACAAACAAAGTGCAATAAAATAAACACTTCAATTGTTAATGTTTTCTTTCCACTAGTCTGAAAGAAATGTTATGGAAGTAAAATAGCCCAAAATCTCAAAATTGACCAGTGCATGAAAAAACAATACAGTAGTTTTGCCTTAAATATGTAAAATATTTACTAATTAGATTTTTGAGAGTGGCTTGTTCATGCAAATCTCACCACCACAATACAAGTGCTGTAAGTGTTTGCAAATGCAATGTTATGCAGTTGCTAAAAAGTGTCTTTGCTATGTCACTGTTAGCTATGACAAAGTGCTAGGAGGATGGTGCCCCAGAAAGCACTAATTATTACATATTACAGAGCAAAAAGTGAAGAGGTAGAGCTGTAACCAGTTTCCTAACAACAGGTGACAATATAAATTATGTCTACAGGTGTCAGTGTTATTCACAGCCAGAGGAAATCACATCAACCTTCACTTCCTGGTGACTGTGAAGGCCTGTCTTCTAGTTAAAGTTTCAAGGTTGGACGTGTTGTGTGTTCAGAGATGCTCTTCTGCAGACCTCAGTTGTAACGATGGCTATTTGAGTTACTGTTGCCTTTCTTTCAGCTGGAACTAGTCTGGTCAATCTCCTCTGACCTCTGATCTCAACAAGGCATTTTCACCCACAGAACTGCCACTCACTGGATATTTTCTCTTTTTCGGATCATTCTCTGTAAACCCTAGAGATGGTTGTGCATGAAAATCCCAGTAGATCAACAGTTTCTGAAATACTCAGACCAGCCCGTCTGCCACCAACAACCATGACACGTTCAAAGTGACTTAAATGAAGTCTGAACAGCAGATCATCTTGATCATGTCTGCATGCCTAAATGCATTGAGTTGTGGCCATTTGATTGGCTGATTAGATATTTTGCGGTAATGAGCAGTTGATATATATATATATATATATATATATATATATATATATATATGTGTGTGTGTGTGTGTGTGTGTGTGTGTATATGTATATTCAGTGAGAGGGGGAGAGGGATCGAAAAGTAAGAGAGATTTGTAATGAGAGCTGGAAAGGTATGGTATCTTTTATTTAGAATAATGTGAACCAATGAATCACCAGAAACATAAAAAAAAAAAATATATATATATATATATATATATATGCAGGTAAATTGTGATTTCAGGTTGATTTTCAGTATCGGAAAAATCATCTGTGGAAGATGACCAATCAGTTTAATAGTCTCTACAATTTCTCAGTCAATTTACCAATCAGCGCATCTAAAGTCTATCAGTCTTTTTCATCTCACACCTAATTAATGCCGGTTAATACTGTTCCATGCGGACAGCTGGTTGGTGTTATTTTAGATACTTGCAAATGTATTTACAGTAGCAACTACCCTTCAGCAGTCCACCCCCGCTCACTCGGTCTAATATACCGGTCAACAATCTGTCCAGCGTCTGCGAGATGGCGCTGCCGCCTACACACACATTAAACACACTGCCTTACACATACACAGGGCCACAAACCTAAAGATACACACATTCTCTTGTTGGTCATTTTTGGAAATTTTGAGGGAATGCTTATTATCTAGACATCAAGAGACTGACTTGTAGACCACCTCTAAGAAACAGACCTGTTTTGTATCCAACTTTACTTGTGTAGTGGAAAAGTGATGACTGGCCTAGGAAAACTGACATCTTCATTCTTTATTCAAATATTATTAATATGTTGTTAAAGATTTTGTAAGCATATTGTGAAGTTGTGCTTGGAATCAACTGATTTATAATGATAATGCAATGAAACATGCCAGATTGTGCAGACATATTTTTTGCCCAGGTAGTCATACCAAAAAATGATGAACACATGCAAAAACAAGAAAGAACCAACAAAATATTAACAAACGATTTTTTTTAGTGAGTTTCTGTTTATATATATATATTACAGTTAAAATCACTATTTACTAACCCCCTTGTTACAATGAAAGGAGACAAAAAAGGAGTCCATATGACTAATTTGGACAGGAAAATTTTTTTATTATTTCATAATACACGCATATTCAAATAAGCTTTTTTATGAGCTTACTTTTATGGTGTTTTTTGTCATTTTTCGGGAGCTCGACATTCCTTGGTCACTATCCACTTTCATTATGTGGAAAAGTGTGAGCATCCTGTCTGCGGTTAATGAAAAAAGCATATCATCTGGGTTTCAAACGACACAAGGGTGAATAAAGAATGACAGAATTTTCATTTGTTTGGATGAACTATTCCTCTGCCATCCAAAACCCTCGTCCCTGAGAGATCCACAGAGAGATGAGTCAGACATGGCACAGATAGCGTGGAGTCTGCGGGACATGTGATCTGCCTGTTCTGGTGCCCAAACACTCCATTAAGGCTGTGATGGGGATGGACAGACAGTGAAGATGGAAGAGGAGGGCACAGCGGTCACTGTCACCCAGCTGGTCGAGCTATAAGTCATCACTGGGCACAGCTGCACGCACACTCTCCCAGAAGCCACCAGCGCAGCAAGGTCTGCTCAGGGCTTCTTGTCTGCTCCATGGCTTTCGTGTTGTGTTTTCTCTCAACATGATCTAAGGCTCCACTATAGCCTGAGCCAAAAAAGACTTTCATGCAAATTCTTTGTGCTGGAATCCATGCATAAGTCAATGCCAATTTAAAAGCACAGACACACTCACAGACACACACACACACACAGTGTTTGAATGGGCACAGGAGTTTTCATGCCAGACCTCAACTGTTGGTTTCCTATTATGATAAAAACAACTCTTAATGCACTTCATGAAATGTTCGCTACAAGCTTGTAATCCACATTTTACACTGCTACTTGGATTTATAAGAGAAGCTGTGTTCAGTGCCAAGGAAACATCAGTGGGAGCGGGAAAGACTGCCACGCTGCAGACTGTGTAATGCAGGATCAACTGCCTTTGGAAATCGCTGCGCAATTACGTATTTGTTGACAGGCCGTAGCAAAAACGAATGTGTCTTATGGAAATGATATGCTTCAATAGTGCATGAACACGGTCAGGCTGGAAGACTTGAATTCCAACTCACTGTTCAAAAAAAGATTTGAACTTCTGTCCCACAATGCAAAAAAAACTGATTCATTACTTTTGGGTGCACAATGGATTCCCTGGTCAATAATGGATGATGTACAGTCACACCGTGCAGCTGTTTTTGAAGCCAATGTCATTTAATTTACTGATGTTCCTGTTTGAGAAAAAATTGTGAACTGTGCAAGGAGTGAGGCACGAATTCACTAAATTGTTGTGGCAATTTTGCGTGAAGTGTTTCAGTACAAAGAACGGCATTTTATCTGCTAAATACCCAAAATAAAGTTTAAGTAAATACAGCAAGGCTGTACTTCATTTGTGGTGGCAGAGGATTTCCCTCAACATCAAACAGAAGAAAAATACATTTTATTGTGAAGAATGACATGTAAAAGATTCTGCATGTCCACCTTTTATTAGCAACATTTTTTAACTCAAGTGCTTATATTTCATTATTATAAGAGCTTATTTTGTGATGCAATTTATATTGTATTGAAAAATACACATTTTGTGTATTTGAAGGTAACACTGTGTCCCTCAACTTCTACGTTTTATCAGTATAGTCTTACTAATATTTGCAAAATGTCTCCTATCTTGAAATGAACAGTAGTCTACATTTTAGAAAACTCCAGATTGTCTGTGGTGATACAGCCTGCAATTTTACCTTTAAAGACAGTAACGCCACATAAGCAGTAACCAGTATTTCATTAAATAGTTTACATTTAAAGTATTTCATAAATTATTTAGATGATGTAAAACTCTAAATGCTTCCATTTCACTAGATCTAGCAATTACAGCCGTTTTTAAATGCATATATTATGAAAGGATTAACACAGCATGATGTTGCTGTAAGTTTTCTATTGATTATGGCAGCAATTAACTGACTAATTGGCTAATTTAGCAGCTATTATTTATGAATGTACTGTATGTGTTATCAAATCTGAATTAAAACCAAAAACAACGCTAAAAACAACAGCATGTCATCACTGTCGGGCGGAAACCTTGTATCTCCATATATCATAATTTTATTTATTTATTTATTTTTTATAAATCATTACTATTGGTCACCATTTACGTCTGTCTGTGGGTTTTGCAAATATTTAAGCAATGAAAAGTATTAAAAAGAGCTTGCAGATCCTCAAACTGTCTATCAAACCTTATAACTCCACCCTGCCCCTATTATGATTGAAGTGCCGCATGCAGTTTGGACCGTCTCTGCTTGTTTGCAATGCAGAGGAAAAATAAAAAACTGGTTGTCTGAACAAGTACACCATTTTCTTTACTCAAGGAACACATAGCTATAGTAAATTTAAAGGGATAGTTCACCCAAGAATGAAAATGATCCCATTATTTACTCACCCTTAATCCATCCTAGGTGTATGACTTTCTTCTTTCAGCCAAACACAATCAAAAAATCTGTAAGAAAAACATTCATATTTATAACTTTATAAACTAGAATCACTGGCTTCCTTACGCGTGTCGAGTTCCGGCGGAAGAGTGACCTCTGACCTGACGCATGATGTATTGACAAACATGAAAGTGCAGAGGATAAAGCAAAACAAAACACCGGTCACGAATTAGAAGTCTAAAACGAGATTTTTTTTTAAGAGAAATGTCAGAGGAGCTTGAGGTTGTTGCCCAGCCCTATTTGTTTGAACTGTGAGAGCAGAAAGCACCTAAACTTACTATCACCTAAACTGACGCTACTCCTATATCCGACGTCTTGCGTCGGGTCAGAGGTCACTCTTTCGCCAGAACTCGGCTCCCATACGGCCGTTACCAGACGCCACTGATTATAGTTTATAAAGTTATAAATATGGATATTTTTCTTACAAAAACAAGTCACTTAACTTCAGAAGGCCTTTATTAACCCCTGGAGTCATATGGATTATGATGGATGGATGTGCTTTTTTGGGCTTACAAAGGGTACCACTCCCATTATAAAGCCTGGAAGACCCAACATATTTTTTTTTAATATAACTTGGCTGAAAAAAAAAAAAAAAAGTCATATACATCTAGTTTGGCTTGAGGGTGAGTAAGTTATGGGATAATTTTTGGGTGAACTAACCCTTTAATAACCTGTAAGTTGATGTAATGTGATGCACTTACTGCTTCAGGTGCGTCTGTTCTAATGACAGACAAAACACGCATGTCCAAAATTTACTGGTCAAAAACCTTGTAAATACATTTGAGCTTGATTTTGGTGAAATGTTGATTTGTACATACAAGGTTTCTGCCCGACAGCGACGATGTGTAAAAGAACAACACAACCAGTAGATACAGTTTATCCTTGAGTGTTTAGTGACAGCGAGTTTCTAGGGATGTCCTCACCTTGCTTAATCCTCTTCTTACACTTTCCTGTGTTGATAGACCGGATCTCAGACCCTTGATCGTAAATGCTCGGCACCACGACCGAGGCTGTGGAGAAGAGAATTAAAGGTATTAACGTCAGGCCGTCTGTTTTCTTTCTCATTTTTGTTGGTTAGGAACAAGCCGTCTGTGTGCTTTTGCAGGATACTTTCCAGGAGGAAAGAGAAAAAAAAGGGGAAGCGTGGATTTCTGAGTGGCAGGTGTTGATAGACTTCTCCCATCATAGACCGTTTATGCTCATTTTTAACGAACGCTCTTGACAGAGGTGGATGTCAGAGCCGTTTCTGTGGGCACCTGCTTCCTCCAACTGCCTCCAACATGCTAGAGGTCAGGACGGGGTCGCGAGAGAGTCAGTGGGTGGGGTTAGTCAGTTTGACTGACAGCCTTTAATGCGGTATGTTAACGCTGGAGCTAAAGCACACGTAGGCCAGAGGGGAAAAGGAATGAAGAAAAGTATAGATTGGCCTCCAAAATAAACAAAAAGTCATTGTCTGTCAAATGAAGACACAAGGAGCACATGTACGCACACGTCCACGTATAGCCATACACATGTACATAAATGTACGCCTGAAAATTACACCTAAACGTCAATGATGTTTGGATTACTAACTAAAGAAGTTTATAGGAAAGTGTACTTTTGAAAGAAAAACATAACCCATTCTTACCACGCCATCGTCCGGACACAGTTATCCATCTGATCGCTGCAATTACCCGGTTCATATATTTTTAAGGCACCCTTGGCTCCTGCAACGGGGCCTATGACTCCATCAAAGAGAGGAAAATGGGGAAAATAACACTGCAAAAAGAGCTTTCATGGGTCTACAGGTAGGAGTAACTCAGCCTGACACTTTTCCAGCTTGTCTAGGTGAGCTGCACAAAAGGCTAAAAGCATTAAAACACTATTTCGTTTTACAAGCGTTACTTCTGATTGGAAAGTTATTGCACGCTTTATTAAAGAGCAGCTGCTTTAGGTTAGATGAGGAAATTTACATGATTTCTTTTTATTCTTCTTAGGTTTACTTTTATGAAATCAAGAGGAACACAAATTACATTGAATATGAACTGATGGACAGAGGAACGGAAAAGGACCTAGAAAAGGAAAGCATGTAAAGACAAACTTTGATTCAAGTCAGATAGATAAAACAATAAAACCGCTTTAGCTAATCGCCATATTTCCCAATTGTTCTCATTTACCAACTAAATAATATGATATACTCATTCACAACATCAATACGCTTAAGTATATTTGTATGAGAGCCCAGACTTGAGTAACCAGTGCGGTTCAATATGTTTTTCAAGTATGACATCGCCCTCAGCTCATTCATGTCAATACTTTATTGGACTATTACTGAATATTTTCATTACCATTCTGTGAACACAAAGTCTATTTTTCCTTATTGCATTCAATACAGAATTCATACATATATATAGTATATAAAAAAAGGGTTGCAAATTCATTCATTTTGGCCTGAAATTACCAGAAAAAAGGTTCAGATCCTGGCAGGACCAAACACTGTTTTGCTGTACATGCCATGCAGGTTAAAAAAAACATCACATGCACGGTGGCCGTGCTGTTAAACAATAAGACCATTTTCTCAACAACAAACTCAATTGGCTCTGATGACCTCATGTCTACTTGATGAGCTGTCAAAACCATAAGAACGCACGGTTCCATGAACAACGATGCCAGCATTCCTCTCAACCACCCTGCCAAATGCCTGTGTGTGTTGCTCCTGGTTGCTATAAACATTTAGGCAATTTGCATTGACTACGCGATACTGTAATATTTCCTTCGAGATGTTATCTGCTCGGGTTTGGCGCGCTGCCACATATTCAATGATCTGATGTGCCTTCGGTCTTGACAAGGTGAGTGCAGAGCCTGGAGGCCCACGGTGCATTGCTGTTCACTGAGGCAGAAGAGGAGGCAACGAGCCAACGGCAAGCGCAAGATTTCATAAGCACTTAACTCTGATGAAACCAAAGAATATGGGTTGAGATGACAGATTAAAAAAATGAGTGTCAGGGTTTATGTCACTCTGAATTTGTTTGTCTTCGTGTGTGTGTTTTCTAAAACTCAAGCATGTATGTAAGCTTTTAATCACATATAGCACAAAGAGATCATTCTTTCAAACCCGCAGCTAACTGAAGTGTACCTAATGAACTAAATATATACATCTATAATGTTATCAATGTCGTCTTTCTTGTAGTCTGAAGACAATTGATATTGTTCGGGAAAACCGACTCACGAAGCAGTTTCCTCTCAAAATGAAAAAGTTAATAGCAGTTTATAATTTTATTTAATATGACATTTGATATGAGAATAGGAAACATTTCAGTAGAAGTGAGACAAATAAATTGACAAATTTTAAAGTTTAAAAAAAGTCAAAAAACAAAAAAAATATGGATAAATATGAATAATACTAATAAAATGCATCTATTATTTTATCTTTCAATGGCCATTATAGTTTTAATGAGATAAATGTGACATTCTTACTATTATGATACTATTATAATTTATATATATATGTGTGTGTGTGTGTGTGTGAGTGCGCGTATGTGTGCATTTATTTTCATTTTTTAAATGTTCAATTTATTTTTCAATTTTTAAATAATCACTGAGGTAAGTGAGGATGAAAAACATATTACACTCCAGTCATAGAGTTCTCATTAGCAGCAGGATCATTTGTATACTAACCACTTGGCAGTTCATCGACAATCTTTTCACAGACGCATTAGTGCACTTCCAAGTTTATCTTTCATACAGTGTGGGTGGTAATGATTTGATTTGCCCAGTGCAGTCACAGAAGATGTTTCCTCATTAGACTACAGAGTAAAAAGAAGCTGTCCACCCCGCTGTAAATTTATGATGAGTGAGAACAGGACAAAAATGAACCCTGTCAAGATATTCATAAAGGGTTGAACAAACATTTTCATCTGATAAAATAAATAAATAAATAAATGAGTTATCACACATACACACACAAATCAGTTTTTTTTGTTTTTTTTTAATAAGTACATTGTATATATATATATATATATATATATATATATATATGTATGTGTGTGTGTGTGTGTGTGTGTGTGTGTGTGTGTGTGTGTTTGTGCATGTACACATAGAAAAATAATGTGGCTAGCTACTTCTTGCAAGTAACCTATGAACTTGACCGTATTGCTTTACTATATTAGGGCTTTGAATTCCCATCACTGTACTGTTGTGCATATTGACATATTTTATTCCTTAAGCTGTAACTACATTACACATTTCACAAGTCAAATGCTGTCTTGGCTCGTCTGTATACCAAGACAATTGTGTAAATACAGTATGTCACAATTTCAAATTACCTTAGAACAGCTTACAATAGCTGGAGAGAAAATATTAAAATGGTATATGGGAAGTTATTCTCTGGGTGAGTCATTTGGTCTTTCAAGTTCACCATGAATGAGTCACTTGGAGTTAGCACAAAGGCTAATTGTTCTCCAGTGGCCTTGGAGGCAATTTATGTTAATTCTGAGCGTACAGTCAAGACACGCTTAATTTTAGTCTGCTTAAAAACAATGACATATAGGAGTCAAAACAGAAAGGCCCCACACAAAATCCTCACATTTATCAATCAGTGACAGAATCTCACAGAAAGCAAATGAATGATTTCTGGAAGGCTGTTACCCACAGGGGGGGAAATCACCTTTAGCCTCCAAAGAATTTTCAAATGTGTGCATACCTGCATACACTCCCATTCCCATGTCCACAAACACGAAAGCATGAAAGCATATATACCGCTGCATTGTTCACTGCAATAATGATCCTCACATAAGAGTGCTAATACTATACATTTTTTGAGATTATTCAGTAATGTTGTATTCCCAAAGATCTATTAATCATTTTAGATAGCAGTAAGTCTGGGAAAAAGGACTGAAAACTAAAAGATCAGAGTCAATATTTGCATTGAGTGTATTAGAGTGCAGACTATATGAAGGGAAAAGATTTAACCTCGTCCCTCTGCTGAATGGGAATGCAAGGGAAATTCTGAATAATTGGAATGTAAGGGAAATTCTGAATAATTTTCTGGTCATTCTTTTCCATGCAATTGCCATGCTTTTAACGTTATTTAACATGGTTATTTAAAGGGATAATTTCCCCTTAAATTGTTCCAGACCTGTATGAGTTTCTGTCTTCTGTTGAACACAAAAGAAGACATTTTGAAGAATGTTGGTAACCAGACAGTTGACAGTAGTCATTGACTTCCATAGTATAAAAATAAATAAATATAAATAAGCTACTATGGAAGTCAACTGTCTGGTTACCAACATTCTTCAAAATATCTTAATTTGTATTTGACAGAAGAAAGAAACTCATACAGGTTGAGGGTGAGTAAATTATGACAGAATTTCATTTTTGGATGAACTATCCCTTTAAGTAGTTATTCACACTGAATGGATTACTTATTCAGCGACGAGAAGCGGATCGGTCCGATTCAGGAACATACTGTTTGGTTTTGTAGACTAGATCAAAGGATTCATTAAAACAGGGATGGGCAACATCAGTCCTGGACTGCCGCTGTCTTGCAGAGTTTAGCTCTAACCCTAATCAAACACACCTCAACAAGCTAATCAATGTCTTCAGGATTACCAAGGCTTCAGGCAGGTGAGCTAAACTCTACAGGACAGTGGAAGTCCAGGAAAAAAATCCATTAAAACATCTGGCTCAAAACAGGAATTTGTTCAGAAATCGAACACCACTAAGCCAAGGAAAGCAAGAGCAGATATCAAGATTTCCAGTAAATAATGAAATTTCAGTCTGTTCCTCATTTGTATAGTGCTTTTCACAATACACATTGTCTCAAAGATGTTTGTATTTGTGTGTATTTGATTAATGTTTATAATATCTTAAAATGCCACTATTATGCTATTTCAAAGGTTCCTGATTTAGTTTTGGAGGTCTCCTACAATAGGTTTACATGCAACCGAGGTCAAAAAACACTTTAGTTTTTTCATAATATACATTGCACATCTCATTTGAGTCTGATTTAAGGTTTGTTTGCAGATGCGGCCTCTCTAAACCCCTCCTTTCTGAGAGCCTACTCTGCTCTGATTGGTCAGATGATGGCCCGGTCTGTTGTGATTGGTCTACCACTTACAGAGTGTGTCAGAAACTAAACACTCATTACCATATCTGAATTTCAGCTCCAGATCTTCCTCAGCCCTTGATACACAGTGATACGAACAGTAACAATGGCATCAGTTTTTCCGTATCAATTCCAGCGCGAGTCCTCACCTTTGGAACTGCATCGAAGTGAATATGCAGATCTAAAAAAAAAAAAAACAACATCTTGTCGACAACACGAACCAAACTCTTCCAGGCCTCAGTTAAAACAGTGTCTGAGGGCGGGGCAAACAAGGTTTTGTTTCCAGGCAGCCGATGAAGACCATATAGGCTGGTATTATACAAATTTGTTACATTGTTACGTAGGTTTATAACAGGAAGCGAGACTAGAATTGCTAGTGACTTTTTTTGTTGTGCACTTTGATCTTTAAAACTTTGCAGACCACGACTGTAATATAGCACGACATATAATAAATCATATCTACTATTTTGGGAATTTTATATCTTTTTTTTTTTGGACACTGTGGAGTTTGGCAGACAGGGCTTTAACAATATATCGTAATAAAAAATGCAACAATGTATCGTGGATAATGACAATATGTATTGTGTATAATTCATCCAAAATGAAAATTACTGTGAGGGAAAAAAAAAAAAAAAAAAAAAATCAAGTTTACAGAGTTTTAGTGTCAGTACTACATTAAACTAGTATATGTAATGTTGAATAAAATGTATAATAATGCAATAGGGGAATATTTGTGGGTCCTGATAATGCCAAATGTCTTATGTTACCAGTAAAAAGTGACCTACATTATTTTAAATATATGTGCAAGCTTATTTGTCTAAAATAATTCTGTATTTTCAGCTTCAGAATCATGATTTTTTATTCTGGTGTCACTGTTGTCCTGTGCATTGGGTAACCAGCACCAAGTACAAGCCTATTAATTTCCACCCCCAATGTAATACCAAATTTAGCATTTTAATCAACAGTATATTTTTTGTTAACATTTTGCCAAATGTCTTGGAGTATCGCAATAATATTGTATTGTGAGTTCAGTATTGTGATATGTATCGAAACGTGACATGAGGGTATTGTTACACCCCTATTGGCAGCCCTAGATCTCAATCGCTTTCTTACGAAGAAAAGAGTGGCCACAAAATTCTACAGAATTCTTAAACTTAGAATTGTCATACAGGTTCGGGGAACAATCCTTTTAAATCTAACAGCAATTTTCATAAAAGTGCACAAGGAGGTTAATTATAACACATCTAGGCTTTAACATGACTGAAAAATCATAACAGACAACAATTAATAGGATTAATTTGGATGGATGGATGGATGGAGGGATGAATCACTTGTGCAACATCCTCAGGCAAAACATGATCTAACAATCTTATCACTTAGGGAGACTGGGAAACAAGCTTTCAATAAAAAACATTTCCAAACTGCTTACTTAGAAACCGTGTTGACTGTACTGATTGTATCGGAGCACAGTCTCAAAGACAGCAGACCTCACACCTTTTAAGAAGGGGAAAAAAAAAACTCAACCACTGCTCGTCACAAGTTCTCATCTTCTCTGTGGTTATTAGATTGAGGTCTACGTTACAAATTCTTCATTTTATTGAGGTGATAAATCTATCAACTCTCCTGCACTATGATTTTTTGTCTTTCCTTTCGGAGCAGATGTGTGGCATAAATAAACAACTGGTTTCTTCTTCTCCTCGTCTTTCATAATTGCTTTTTCCCCCCCTGAGTATTTGTTATTGGAGGGGCACATCTTGCTGTTTGTGTGTTAGTGATGTCTTCTGTCAAGATGTGCACACTTATCCTGGTGACAGTAATCCTAGCTGAGCTGTCAGTATCTGTGTCTGTGTGTGTGTGTGTGTGTGTGTGTGTGTGTGTGTGTGTGTGTGTGTGTGTGTGTGTGTGTGTGTGTTGAAAACATGTCAGAGTTGCGATTGTGAGTTTGTTACATACAGCATTGTCAAATGGAGCACATCTTGATGCATTTGAGGGAGGCCTTTCTTCCCCAATAAAACAAATAAAGCACACACAGTTGCTCCTTTTCAAGTTTAGAACTAAAAAAGATGAGGGAAGGAAAAGCATTCTTACTTTGAGGGTGCAAGAGAAATATTATTTTCTTGTGTATTCAATTAATGCTACTGCTTATACATGATTAATTTTGTTAATCTTACATGAGTTACATATATTTCCTTACATGATATTTGCAGAACCTTTAAATCATGAGAATGTAATTTGTTTGTTGACATATGTGTGTAACTATTGCATGTATTGAAAACAGATTTCCTATGCTTTATTGTTTTTAAGATATGTTGTTTCTGACTGAGGGAGTTTTCAAAAGAGTGCTAACTATCTTAGAATGTAAGGGGACGAACCGAAGGTTTCAAGCAGGTCGCTGGTCAACGGAGGCTAAGGGTTAGATTTAGATTGATGAGCAAGTATTGGGTTACTTTTCTGTCATACATTTGGTAAAAAACTATTTGTATATTGTACTTATATCATAAAAGGAAGCAGAATGGCTTTATGAAAATTTACTCATTTGTATATCCAATCAATTTTGAAAGTCTTTGTTTGAAAAAAAAATTATATGTATGATTTGACTGAATACATACTGTTTTCTTTGGAGCTCACTTCGTAGCTCTCTGATGTATGTTTTAGTTGTAAGAGAGACTAACCCTAAATTTTGATTTTCAGAAATAAATTTGGTTTGATAATTTTACTATTGAGTGAAAAATTGTAATACTATATAATATACAAAATAAAACGGCTAATTTCATATTTACTGTTAGATATTAAATGTTAATATTACAATCAAATTTCTCTGAAGGTTAATGACCCCCCCCCCCAACAAAAAAAACAACAAAAACAAACAAAACATCAGGCCCTATTTTGTACCCTATTTAAGGAAAGTGCATATGCGTGTATTTATTAAATATAAACACAGAAAATGCAGAGACTGAAATTCATGAAATTCACTGAAAGTGAAGCAATCATACAGAAGCACACATTTAGAAGTTCATATAGAAGTGCACATTTACTACCACCGACCCACAGTAGCGACAGTAGTGGCTTTTTTTTTTGTTCCTCCCGACAGACATCAAGAAAACAGAATCAAGTAAATGTGTGCGTCTGTGTTTTATGCGCGGCCAGTTTGTTCCTGTTATACTCCCACACACCCATGCAGGTTTCCACTAGCTCATCTGAAGAACTCAATCCCTCCCGAATTACAGGGAGATTTAACTAGATTATCCACTGGGTCCTCGCCCGCTGAGAAAACCAGGCCCGACGCAGCGACGCTGGGCCAGCACCTGTTCCTCCACAGCTGCTCTATAGCAAAAGAGATACAGGGAGCGAGAGAGAGGAAATGAGAACGAGACACTCATAGAGAAACGTCTGAACTAACTGTTTCCCTTTCCACTCTAATTAATACAATTAATTCTGAGAAATAGGTCCGAAACATTTTTTGCACTTGCATTGTGGTTGCCAAGTACGCTTTATACATTATAACTTAATAGTCAGTATAAGTATAAAATGACATAATAGTAATAACAAATAACATAATAGTTTCTCCATTACTTCAGCAGAGTCAACAAATCAAACTCTTAATGAATAGAATTCGGTTACAAGAGTATGCTGAAATAGTGGCCGTAATAAAATGCAGCAATTTAGTGCAAAACCTAAACAAAACAGGTGCAATTTGCACAAATTATCAGGTCTAAAACCTTAATAGCTCAGCGTGGCTTCGCTAAAATCACATTACACAAGCCTTAAGGCATCAGACTACTTTCAGCAGTGATATAATAGAAAGAAGAAGAAAAAACAACATAAAATCAAATGCTAAAAGCACTGAAAAAAGACTCACTGTAAAAAGCTGTCTCTGCCTAATTTTTTTAAAACTCCAAAAATGTACCTATAAATACAATTTACTGTGATTTCCAGCTGAAATGAACACTAGTGGCAGTAACACACCAACTAATCGTATTTATTTTAACACAAATTATTATCAGGGGGTAGATTAATGATTAATAAAGACTTATTTTCATGTGGTTCCTTGCACAATACTATGTTATGACCATAATGCATGATTTGTAAACTCATACATTTTGACATCTGCATCACAACCAGCTCAATATGTGTCGCTTTTCTGACATAGTAAACTTGCTCGGTAGCTCACCTGGTACAGCATTGCACTTGATGCAGAGCACTTGAGTACGGGTCCCGTGAAACACGAGTCACAATAAAAGACTTGTAGAAACAAGCTAAAATGGCATGGTTGCTTTTGTAAACGCTATCAGATAGATATAGGGTTTAGTGTAGCTGCTACATTATTTTCAAATGCGTTAACGCCACTCACCGGACATTTCATTTCCCAATTGCAACGGTACATACAATAACCAATGTAATATAATTTTTGCCAGATTCAGAATGTGATTCACGTTCAGCAGAAGTGTTTTTTCCAATGGGCCTGGGGTGGAAAAATGTTTGGTTAGCAAACAACAATGAAATATCATTGAATACATTGTTATTATTCTTTGCTTGTACACAGACTAGCATTGTCTATCCATAAAGAGCTTTAATTTTGATTGATCAGACTGGTCTAATGCGTCTTAGGCCCTGTTTACACCTTGTATTAAGATGCGTTTTGGTCAATCAGATCACAAATAGATGCTAAACACAGGTGTAAACGGGGTCTAAAACATTTTGAGCTTGTCCACTTTCGACCGGATTGCTTTCGTAGTGGAAACATGTGGTCGAATGTGTTTGAACAGCCACAAAAGACTGCCTACTCACCTAACGCGTAAACATTATGGAAACCTCACTAGCCAGACGGGATTTAAACTTTGTCGGCTGAAGATCCAAGTTTGGTTTGAAGATGAAAAACATACCAAGCACAATGTTCTCTCACCATTCCTGATTTCTAACACACACTCACAGCGTTCACCGTGGTCTTGCGGCTGTCAGAGCAGAAACGAAAACTGATGCTCTCCGGATGTTTTTCCGTCATCTCCGGTTGCATTCATATGTAAATTGTGTGAGCTCATTTTGTCCGTTAGATCAAAAGATCTGGAAAAAAAGCGCCCATACATTTACCCACCCATAGACCCTCCCCTCGAATAAATCAGGACAGAAGTGGTTTAAAGTGGACAAAACATCAGGTGTAAATGGGTATGTGTCTCCCTCGTCAACCTGTGATCCCATCAACCAAAACACATCTTAATACCAGGTGTAAACAGGGCCTTAGACCAACAAAATAAAATACACAAACTCTCCATACACGTGCATCTTTGGCTGATGCATTGAGTTTTATCTCATTGTTTTTTAAGAATCTCACACCATGAATGTTGCAAACTTTAAAAACACTTCGAGACCCATGCCACTCCATTGCTGTCAAACACAATAACTTGTCCTGCTTGAACGCCTTTTCACTTACACACTTACAGGCACTCTGCTCTGATCTTTTGTCTCTGGATAAATTTTAGATGGATTACTTTTCACCATAATCCCGCTTTATTCTTTTGAAACTGCAGACTAAATCTCAGTTGACAGAAGATGATGAAAATTCTTCATCTGTATTTCCATTCACTGAGCTCGTCCGTGACCACACCTAACACTGAATGAATCTTCAAAACTGCGTGTAGTTACTTGATGGTTGCATGAATATAATCATTACGATTTGACATTTCTGGTTGAATAAGGCTAATAACTGACAACGCGCTGATCAGAAAGGTTGCGCAAAGCCTTTTGAATACTGTAATTTGTTATCTGATCATTTGCAGGACATAGGAAGAGGACGTGTCTCAAACTCTCTCATTAGAGACCTTAATACTAGTCTAAACACTATGGCTTCAAAGTGTTGGTCCAGGTGGGAATGAAGACTGTGATGTCATTGGTAAAGATGTAATGTCTGGCTGTCTCATACCTCAGTGTTATTTAATCATAAAAAATTAGAAATGATAGTTAATTACCTTTGCTTGTCAGGTGAGAACACAGCACAGCTAATAACTGAGGTTAGGAAAGAAAACGAAGAAGCCACAAAATACCAAAATGCTAACTATACACGGAAACATGCTGTGGTTGCTAGGAGACAGGTAAATAAACATTGTTGTGAGAAATGGGTGTTGTTTCAATGAGCCTAAGGGGACAAGGCCAAAACGCCTAAGGAGCCAGTTCCACAGGAAACAAAGCCAAGTATCATTCATGGCACATTCCATGCAAGTAATTGTTTTTACTTTTCACCTCTTTCAGTTCACCTCTCAGACACTGGATGCATCATTGTTTCATCTGTTGATTCAAGTATCTACATTATGAGTAAAAAAAAAGTCAGTGATTCTTATATTAATTAAGCCTATGTTAATTAATCAGTGCATCCTAATAAATGATTACACAATAGGTACAAGACTGTGTCGCAGTCACTCACTCCTACTAGCCACTTTGGAGGGTTGAATTTTACAAACATTTTTCAATTGTAGTCTTTTTAAAAAATCCATCTGAACACATACACGATTCCAGCAGCGCTTTCTCGCTGTCTCATCTCTCTGACAGCGAATTGACACACAAACCCTCCTCCCCTCACGCGATCATTTCATGTACTCCGGATGAATATTGTTGGTGTTACAGGGCTTGAATTTCGGCATGGGATTGAGCATATTATGAGATAATATTGATACCATGAGGAAAAACTGCAATTTATATATTTTTAATGTCAAAATTGAGGGCAGTGAAAATACTGAGTGGCTAGTAACTTTGGAAAACCATTAGCCACAGTGGCTGGTAAGCAAAAAAAGTTAATGTCAAGCCCTGCTCATAACTAATAGGAATTATTAGGTAAAACATGCAGTGGACAACTAGCTGTGATTATACAATTATGATGACAATTTTAATTTTAGGGTGAACCAGAGATGTTCATAAATCGTTCATCTGGAATCCGAGTCAAATCTGAAGTCTTTATCACTGAAGTCTGAGTCAAGTCTGGAGTCTTTTGACATGAGTCAGAGTCGAGTCTCCAGTCATTAAATTTTATTTTATTGTATTATATAGACAAAATAATATGTGACCCGTTCTGGCAAAATGAGTCGGAACGTTCCACTTTAAGATACGGGCCAATAATGTGGAAAAAAAAAAAAAAAAAAAAAAATCGATTTCTCTTTTTTTAGCTAATTTCAAAGAACAGACATTCAAAAATAATCTCCCAAAGTGTTGTAGTCCAGATAATTGAGTAAAGGTATTTAAATTACAAAGTTTTACAAAATTCGCTGGAAATGAACATTGCTTTTCTCAACTCCTCTCCTCTCAGCATTTCCCTATATTCCATGTATCCCCTGAAACGTCACTATCTCTGCTCTCCAAATATGGTGTTAAACATTGTATAAAACTAATCAAAAAGCTTAGAAATGTACACAAACAGTGACATAAACGCTGATCATTTGTCAATGGGAAGCCCCATTTCGAGTGACCGGCACGCGATTGGTCCAGCCATCCTCCTGTCAGACTAGCAGCGCTCTGTGTAAACAAGCTAGCAGATCTCCTCAGAAAGATAGTTCAATACTGTGTAGTGTAGTGTAGTATACAGTGTGTAGTTCTGTTTATTAATTTGAGAAATGTTGCTGTCAAAAGAGAGCAAAGTCGCCAAAGCGTTAAACTCACCGGAGGCTCTCTGTGACTGCGTGTACATGTGCGTGTACGCACGAGGTGACAGTCAAGGATGCGCACGCACACACGCACACACACACACACACACACACACACACCCACCCTCTTTCTCAAGCAAAAATGTAGCACCTCTGTTCAATCTTTCTGATTTTAGTAAATCTTTGTAAAAGTGCCTTTTAAAATATTTATTCAAATAAATAGTTATAGTGTTAGTTAATTAAAATAAGTTGTTTGTGATACAGTTATATCATGTATTGATAATAAGTTCTGTATTAGCCAATCAGATGTGGCTACGTCATCACGCGGGGTTTAGTTCACTGTTTGTTTTACGTTTAGCGTCTGTATGCTCGCAGGCTTCGGTGCGGATGGTTGTATATAAACCCATCAGCGCTGGGCAAGGGCATAAACCCCGCTATTGTAAAGCTGTGGTTTAATAAGTTAAGTAAAGTTCCTGAAACGTATTCGCTTCGTTGTGTGCTTCTCTTCATGCCTCCTCGGACACAGTTAAACGACAGACTAAAGCACAACAAGTGGTGTCAGAAGTGGAGTCAGCAGCGAATTGAGAGTGTGTTGAACTGCTGGGACATCCTTTGTGAAGCCATTGTGAAGAAGTATTAAAGACTGATTGACCACGTTAGTCATTGCATTAACTGTAAATTCACGGAGATACGAGCAGCACGGAGTTTCCCTTCCCCCAGCAGAGAGGCGTGGCGCTGACAGTCTGCCAAATCCAGCGCTCCTGTTGGCTGCCAGCCAAGGTTCACGGACACTATACCAAACAGCCCTGCAAATCTACTTTGAAACTCACAAGCCACAGAATATATTTCAGTACTAATAAATAATTACAAAAAAAAAAAAAAATGAAATTGAAAAAAAAAAGAAACTAGCATCGATAAAGCACTTGAGTAAAATAAATAAATAAATAAATAAAGTGTAAGAGTTTTCAAGTTAAACTGTGATACAAATGGATCTCAGTGAGCCAGAAGTCCAGCTTGGTGCATCAGCTGCTCCAGACCCACAATGGCTACAGGCTGTGCTGTCACAACAAAATAAGCAACTCCAACATGCCATTTCACCTCTGCTCCAAAGACTGGTAGTGACAGAGGCCAGTTTGTTTGCTCTCATGCAGCAGCCTGATGCCAGAAAAGTAACCCATGGTCCACACCCACATGAAGACACTACCACACTTGCAGCTGCCCCTGATAAAACCCTTGTGACAGACGGAGATGCCACAGGGCCCTCAGATGCTGAACGGCTTTTTGCTGCTGAGCTCGCAGTCATTGATAGACATGCACAGAGCCCAACTAGTCCAACTTCCTCTACAATTGGCACTGATGTAAGACCCAGAAGCAGTGCACAGGGACCCAGCCATTATAATAGCTCTTTCAACTTGGGCCCAAACATGTACACACCTTTAAATGCCTCAGTGCCCACCCATCACCTCACAAACCCTCGTGGTAGAGCTCCAGATGGACCTAAAGCTAAACTTGACACATATGATGGTAAAGATGACTGGGACTCTTTCATCATTCCTTTTGAGCGCAGAGCTGTCATTTACAGATGGAGTACAGCAGAAAGAGTGGATAAACTCCATGAATGTCTACGGGGAGCTGCTATCAGATATCTGTGCTCATTACCCGAACACATACGTGAAGATTACTTTCTGCTGAAAGAACAGCTGGCTTCCCGATTTGGCCAAAAAGAGCCTCCCACCACAGCACGGAGGAGACTTGGAGAACTGTGCCAGTCTAAAGAAACTGTTTCAGAGTTCGCTGAGGAGGTTCACAGGATGGTCATTTTGGCTTATCCTGGGGTTGACACTGAGCTCACGAAGCAAATCGCTGCTGATGCTTTTCTCAAAGGGCTGCGCAACCAAAAAGTGGCATACGAGGTTATGAACCACGACCCTGTAGGGTGATCAATTGATGATCATACTGTTAAAGACGCATATCACCCTACCAAAAATAGAGGAATGCCTGGATGTGCTGGGTGGTACAAAGACATTCTCGACACTTGACCTTCAGTCAGGATATTGGCAGATTGAAATGAATAAAATAAAATATGAATAAGCGACCAGAAGGCCAGGTGTTGCTAGGTGGCTTGAAGAACTCAGTACTTCAAGCTGAGTTCTTCAAACTTTTTCATCGAGCATAGGCCGGGTACACACCATGGCAACGCTGACGCACTGTCCGGAAGGACTCTGGATGAGGAACCTTGTGACTGTTATCAAGCTGGAAGAGAGCAAGATAGCTTGCCATGCAAGGGCTGTCCCTTCTGTCAAAAGCTCCACCATCAATGGGCCAGATTTGAGGAGGATGTTGATGATGATGTTATCCCCTTGGCGGTAAGACGCACACACTCTCTTAACTGTCAAAATGAGAGTGTTTGCACTTACACTCCCAGTCTTGTTAATGAAGCAGGTGATAACAACCCAGGTCCTTCGTCAAACTGGCTACAACCGCTAAGCCTCGAAAGTCTCAGGGAAGAACAATTAGCTGACCCCAACCTTTCTGTTCTCCATAAATGGATGTCTGATGGTTCCTTGCCTGCTAAGGAAGAGGTCATGATGCAGAGCCCAGCGGTTCGCAAGTACTGGCTGTGTTGGTCTCAAGTGGAGATGCGAGATGGGGTCCTCTATTACCGTTGGGATGATGTCACTGGAGGTATGTCATCTTTGCGCTTACTTGCTCCGGTTTCCATAAAGAATGAGGTTCTCTAAGCCTGTCACAATCCAGCACAAGCAGGTCATGTAGGGGAGGAAAAGACACTTATGAGCCTCCGCAGGCGTTACCACTGGCACAATATGTGGAGCGATGTACGCCTTTTCGTCAAGAAGTGCCCACAGTGTAGTTCCTGTAAGACAACCAGTCCAATATGAAGGGCCGAGATCCAGAACTATCAGGCTGAAGCGCCTATGGATCGACTCCACCTTGATGTCCTAGGACCTTTCCCAGAATCCAAGTCAGGCAACAGGTACATCCTTGTTATAATCGACCAGTTTACACGCTGGGTAGAGGCGTTCCCTGTCCCTGAACAAGGAGCTGAGACAACAGCAAAGAGGTTGGTGTTTGACTTAATCTCACGCTTTTGTGCTCCCCTTGAGATTTACACTGACAAAGGACGGAACTTTGAGAGTTCGCTGTTCATGGAGGTTTGTCGCCTGTTACAAGTACCCCGGACCACACCATATCATCCAGCTTCGAACAGGCAAGTGGAAAGATTCAATAGTGCGCTCTTGCAGATGATACGATGCTACGTGAACCAAAGTCAGCGTAATTGGGATGAACATCTTCCCTTATTCACTGCAGCATACAGGAGCACTGTGCATTCAGCAACAGGTTTCACACCAAATCAGCTGATGCTGGGGCGAGAAGTTTTCCAGCCACATGACATCTGGTAAGGACGGCTAAGGACGGGGGTGTTATAGTGTTAGCTAATTAAAATAAGTTAGTTAATTAAAATAAGTTATTTTATCAATAAAATAAGCACAACAATACTTTAAAATAATTTGAGCTTCAATCTGGTTTAATAGCATTTATATATATACAAATGTCTTTGGTCAACTTAAGCTGTAAAATAAATAGTTTATCCCTTTAAATGCAATGGATTTTGAAAGATATCAACAAAAAACGGGCAAAAAACTTTAAAAGACAAATGTAATAAGACTTGCCAGGCGCGAAAGCTTGACAAGCGTAGCAACAGTAACTAAGGGGGGCGGGGCTTAGCGAAGGGTCAATTAGAAAAAGAGGGCAGACAACCATAATTCAAGGTATGACTTGGACTAGGATATAATTTTATAGCTTATGTTCTCCTCTTTCCATTGATATCAAAATCTCAATTTTGAAATTTGGGTCACTGACTCATTTTGCTGGATCAGGTGACATATGATCTTTCTATCATCTGTTTTGTTTGAAATTAAGGTCCTATGGTTTAAGGGATAATGTACATCCAGCTTGTTACTTTATAGTCCATTACAGTGTACAAAATTACGTATCCGGCGCCTGCTGGTTCCTACTACTCCCCACCAGAGGTCGCCGGTTCACCATTTCACCAAGGAAATGGAGGAACCAATCATGCTCTCACACCTGTTTCCCTTTTTAAGCTGCACACACACACACACACACACACACACAGACAGACAGACAGACAGACACACAGAGAGCTGAGTATTGTTTAGCCTAGTATCTGTTTGCTGGTGTTTGACCTCTGCCTGTACGACTACGCTCATTTTTAATAAAGCCTGCTCGTGGTTCTTCAACTCCGTCGTCTAGTTCCCCTTCATTACAGAATACTCAGCCCATCAAGATCCAGTGGCTTTTGTGAGCGTTTCCAGCCAAGATGGATCCAGCAATTCGTTTAATTAGGCTTTGGCAAGGCAACCATTCCCTTGAGGACCACACCAGAGATTTTTTGGATATCGCCTACCTCACAGATTTCCCAGACTTCGCCCTCATTGACTTTTACTGCCACAGACTCAATAACTACTACCAGCACCTACTCATCCATGATGGTCCTCGGGGGTCTCTGGTGGAATTCCTGGACTATGCTCTTCAAATAAGTGGTTTATCTTACACTGTGGGGGTAGTAGAGGAGGACTTCAAGATGGCCGCCACTCCCGAGCCTCGCCACGTCTCAGCAGACCTCCCAGAGCCTCGCCACGTCTCAGCAGACCTCCCAGAGCCTCGTCACGTCTCTGCTGATCGCCCAGAGTCATGTCACGCCTCCGCTGATCTTCTAGAATCACGTCTAGTCTCCGGATCCGTCCGAGAGCGGAGAGGATTGGTGTCCAGTGTGGACGATCCACCACTGACTTCAGTACAAGCAGCTGGCATTCCGAAGCCTCCGCCAGCCGCTTCGCACTCAAGCCCGCCAGTTGCTACGCACTCAAGCCCGCCGGTTGCTACGCACTCAAGTCTGCCGGTATCTACGGACAAGATGGCTGCCACGCCTGAGCCCTTAGCCTCAGCAGAGATGGCTGCGGCTGCCACGCCTGAGCCCTCAGCCTCAGCCGAGATGGCTGCTACGCCTGAGCCCTGAGGCCACAGCCATTTGGTGTGTGTGGGCTGGGCACACATCGGCTCCAGCCCATGAATCAGCTCCAGAGCCTCGCCTTGTCAGATCTTCCAGAGCCACGTCTCGCCTGGTCAGATCTTCCAGAGCCTCGTCTCGCCTCGTCCGATCTTCCAGAGCCTCGTCTCGCCTCGTCCGATCTTCCAGAGCCTCGTCTCGCCTCGTCCGATCTTCCAGAGCCTCGTCTCGCCTCGTCCGATCTTCCAGAGCCTCGTCTCGCCTCGTCCGATCTTCCAGAGCCTCGTCTCGCCTCGTCCGATCTTCCAGAGTCTGGTCTTGTCTCATCAGGTCTTCCAGCCCGTCTGAACTGCTTTGTTGGTCGTCTGCTCTGCCGTGTGGGTCTTCAAGCCTGCTTACCTGGCTGTCTGTTCGCCTTCTTCGCCCTGTTCGTCTGCCCTACTTCAGTCTTCAGTCCTTCTCCCACCACATGGTCCTGGCCCCCTGTCCCTTCCCCTGTTCCTCCTCCGCTCCACCACCCTCCTGGATTATACTGTTTTAGAGCGTCTGGAAGCCACTCTTTGGGGGGGGACTCTGTTACGTATCCGGTGCCTGCTGGTTCCCACCAGAGGTCGCCGGTTCACCATTTCATTGCACACACAGTTATACTTCACACTGGACTACATTTCCCACAATCCCTCACCTAGGAACCAATCATGCACTCACACCTGTTTCCCATCAGTGACCCTTTTTAAGCTGCACTCACACACACACTGATTGCTGAGTATTGATTAGCCTAGTATCCAACCTTGTCTCAGTGTTCCTTGTTCCTTGCCTAGCCTAGCCTAGCCTAGCCTAGCCTTGCCTTTGTTTTGACCCTGGACTGTTTTCCTTGTTTGATGATCGTTTGCTGCCTACCTTGACCATTACCTGTGTTTGGATTACTCTTTTGCCTTGCCCTCTTGTATCTGTTTGCTGGTGTTTGACCTCTGCTTGTACGACTACTTTTTAATAAAGCCTGCTCGTGGTTCTTCAACTCCGTCGTCCAGTTCCCCTTCATTACAGTGGTGATATGCAATGTATAATATGAGAAAATAAGTGTTTTTTTTTTTTTTGTTTGTTTTGTTGTTTTTAACCTAGGATACATGTAAACCTGTTGTAGGAGACCTCTAAAACAAAATTAGGAACTTGGGCTAATTTTCATTTGAAAGTGAACTAATCCTTTAATCTAAGCTTTGTCTGTGAAACCAGGCCTTTATAATCAAATGAAATCACTAACAACAAAATTCATCTTTGGTTGCAGAGGTGGCACAGAAGTTGCATCTGTATTGGTACAAATACACCTGCATAAATAATGTTTTAAAACACAACCAGGACTACCCATTTATAATTAAGAACAACACTGAATCTACCTAGAGATTAAGTGACTAAATATTAGTGGTATTACAACCCTGGCTGGAAGTAGCCTAAACGAAGCAAATGTGAAAATGTACCCCTTTCATTACAGACTTGCTCTTTGCGCACTAATCTATATAGATTCAATATATTATATTTATGATATGATATTTATTTTATTTTACAGTATGTGCACTTACGTGTTCAGTGTACTTACCTAAGTACTGATTAATATAAGTTAACTACATAGGTTAAGGTTAGGTTTAGGGGTTGGTCCAGTGGTACCTAGTTATTACCCAGTTATTGTAATTACTATAATAAGTGCACATTATGTACATGGGGAACAAGACTGTAAAATGTGTTTTTCTTCCAACATCACAACTTGACAACTTGTGTATTATCTTGAATTCCTAGTTTCCCACTTGTAAATAGGACTTCGCTCTGTCATTCATGTGCTCAGAATTTCCATCAGTAACCCTGTATAGTACGCAATATGATATCAATGAGGAAAAAAAATATTTGTGTTGTTTTTCCTGCTTAAAATACACTTTAACAATATCAATAAATATTTTAATACATTTTTAATTTATTTACTTTTTATAAGTTTGTTGCCTCGAGGCAACATTGTACCACAATGGAAAAATTGAAACATTTGGCATTTCCATGTAGAAAAAAAGAAACATATTTATTGAAAACATCAATTTCTTTAACTAGACACTTGAACAAACACATTTATCTAGTTTTTAATGTATTAAAGTTTCATATTTAATAAAAAGTAACATTTTATATTCAGCTGTTGCCCTAGTACCATAGTGGAACACAAGTATTACCAAACCATCATATTATTATGTTATTATATCAAGTTATCACATCCATCTTCATCCTCCTCTTCATCTTCATCTTCTCTCTCACCCTCACTCTCTCCCTGATGGATTGTCACTATGATTTCATCTTCCTCATCACAGTATGACCCCCTCATCATCACCCTCATCAACTGACAGTGCTACCTATGTTTTATACCTTTTTGAAGTGCTATAGAAAATGTGCAGATCACAATATATGCAGATGTAGTATGTTAATTACAAAATCATGTGAAAATGCAAATATATTTAGATAATTCTAACTCTTTTCCTTACAAATATAATACATTTGTATTCAAACCTATTATGCCTGTATGGCCTTATGTGATTCCATTATGGTACAATGTTGCCTTGAGGTAACAGTTTTTTGTTATTTTCTCTAAAACATTTGATGATATATAATGTAAAGTTCTTGAAAATACTTCTTTACTTGTCAGTGAAGGTGACTCGTATTTTTTTGTGGGTGATTAAATGGATACAAACAAGTGAAAAAAGCACTTTTCATTGGGAAAAAAAAAAATGGAGCCATGTGACATGTGCTGAAACAGGACACAAAATGGACCCCTGTTGGTCATGTTTTGGTCGTTTTTGTACATTTATTGATTAGTATTTGAGTTATTCTGTCCTGAGAAATGTTTGATCAATCAATTGGTGCCTTATTTTATTAAAAAAACAAAAAACAAAAAACAAAACAAAATAGACCATGTTGCCTGGAAGCAACACTGTACTATAGAGGGTTAATAACCCCACTATTAGTTTTTACATACTTCCCTCACCAAATTAATCATGCCTGACAGCGAATACAACTTTTGTTCAATGGCGTTGTTAACCAAAAAGTAACAACTTTTTTTTTATTTTATTTTTTTATGGCCAGTGCAATATACAAAAAAGAGAAAGACTTTAGTATCATTGAGATACTATTGAAGTTTTAAATAATATTTGTATGTTTTTTTTTTTGTTTTGTTTTTTTTTAACATATATTTTCTGTTTTAATTTAAAATTTAAAGTTTTAATTTTATTGTGCATTTTTGTCATGTTATTTTATGTTATAAAGCTTTACATGTTATATGTCTTCATAGTTTTTGTTCATTTTTTATTTCAGTTTTAGTATTTTTAATAGTTCAGTAGATCAATAATAATTTAAGAGTTTCCCTGGCAAATGGCAGACACAAAATAAGTTTAAGATGAAATTTTTGTACATTTTATTTCAAGTAACAAATGTTTTTGAACTGTTTTAGTTTTACTGTACAGAATCATCAGAAATTGGTGATGTCATGTTGTCTCCAGTTCAGTTCCTGTGTGTGGGGTTGTCTTATCAGACACCAATCTTTTCCTGAAATTACATCTGAAAACTGAAAATTAAGTTGTCATTTTTTACTGCTGTAGGGTAATTAGGACTGGGCATGTAGTAATAACCTGTCTGTGCATGAGCTAAGCTACAAATACAGTGTCTGACCTCTGATGACCCCTGCTTAAAATTCTTGCACTTCAGCAGGCCTTCCATCTCTCTCTCTCGCTCTCTCTCTCTCTCTCTCTCTCTCTCTTTCTCCCTCCCTCTCTTATTTACTTTCAATGTTTCTCTTGACAGCTTGCTGAAAGTGAGTTTTGAAAAAAAAATGTCCAAATAAGCTATATGTCTGGAAGAGTAAATGTAAGGCTTGATTGGTATGCACTCTCTGTGGCCTTTCATATTCATTCTATTTTGAAGGCCGATACTTGTGCGCCGGTTTCGATGCTGTTCTGTTCAACCGGGCAGACCAGCGCATTCCACAAATGTGCAAAACACACTCCCATGTGCACCATGTAAATACATTAACGCTACCCTAGCTGACAGCACACATGCATACACAGACAATCATACGGAGCATCTTGGATTAGCAGAAACCGCGTCTATGACAAGGTAACCATACACAACAATGCATGAGTGTGTATGTAAGCACTCTCAAGCTGGTCGGATGCCCACACACACACCCAGTTCTATCAATCACTGTGCATTCTAAAAATGATTTAGGTATTCAGTAATAAAGCCCGCTGGACACATTCAGACTTGCAGAACTTAAGAAACCCAATGCTACTCTAAAGGCCATACTTGCTTTTCAGCAAGCCACTCTTTCACACCATTTGGACAATGCAATGCTGAAATGGTTTACAATAAAAGTGGTGCTCAGGGAAAGACCATAGGTAGAATTACACTAAGCATTCTGGGACTTCATGCCAGTAATTCATTTGGGGTGATGGAGGGTCTACACAGGGCAATGCTGAAGTGTGTAACAACCATGGCCCGAGAAACAGTAAAATGATTAAAGCTTAATTATGGTCTCATTTATCCAGTGTTTAGCGGTAACTAACTAAAAGTAGTGATACTACTAACTTAGCATTTGGCAGTGGAGTAACAGTAGTTCAGCTGTTAAATGAATGATGTAAAGCTACTTTTTCCAATGCTACATCGCTACTTTTAATGTGACACTGTTATCCAGTGTTGGGGATTAACTAACTAAAAGTAGCAACATTACTATCTTAACTACATTTAGCAGTGGCATGACAGTAGTGCAGCATTTCCAGTACCAAGCTTTCCAATGTGCAGCTATGTAGCACAAAATTCTACATTTAATGTGACATTACATACGCAGCTTTATTGTCAAGCAACTGGGCAAATAATCAAATGTACGGTCCTAAATGGGCTCCTCTCATATGCAGCATTGCAAAGTCTAATTCATAGTGAATTGGACTGTTTAGACAGTTTATAGTATGCAAATGGACTCAAATAACCATTTTTGTTAAACGCTGCTGGTCATCTCTAAATTTTCAAATCAGATATACTGTATAATTGAGTGTCTTTAAGTTTTATTATTACTTACTGTAAATTTATCAGTGCAAGGTTGATACTGTCAACCTAACTGGGATTTATACTAAATGCCTTATTAGAGATTACAAGAATTCATTGTCATTCCAGCCATATACAGGTATGCAGAAAAACAAAATGCTGTTTCACTAGGTGTGCAGTGTAGATTACAAAACTTACAATACTGTTATAAGGACACATGGTGAGTAATACAATTACTTTACAATACACTGTAAACAATATACTTTATATACTTTTGTGCCAGAAAAATATGACTCTGAATAAATTAATATTATATTATTGCAACCCAGCCTCATTGGAAATACATGATTCTTCCTACAATTCTGCAAATTCTTCCTACAAACCTGTACATATTTTCATTGCTGTTTCTAGTTGAAATTAACACAAGTGGCAGTAAAACACCAACAACTTTTATTCCTTTTCACACAAATTATCGATTATTAAAGACTTATTTACACGCAGATCCTTGCACAATACTATCTTATGACCTCAAAACACTTATCATTGTGCATGATATGTAAACTAAAACATTTTGAAACAGTTTGCATCACATAATCAGCTTCATATGTGTGGCTTTTCTGACATAGTAAATTTGCTCTGTTGCTCACCTGGTACATCACTGTGCTAAGGTACGAGTCCTGTGAAACAAGTCATGATAAAAGAGCTCAAAGACTTGTAGAAGCAAGCTAAAATGGAATGGCTGCTTCAGAAAAAAATATTTTTTCTCATGTTTGCTTGCATCAACACTATCGGTCAGGTTTAGGGTTTAGTGTAGGTGGTAACGCATTAAAGGGGACCTATTATGCCCCTTTTCACAAGATGTAATATAAGTCTCTGGTGTCCCTAGAATGTCTGTGAAGATTCAGCTAAAATACCCCACAAATCATTTATTATAGCTTGTCAAATTTGCCCCTATTTGGTTGTGAGCAAAAACGCGCCATTTTTGTGTGTCCCTTTAAATGCAAATGAGCTGCTGCTCCCAGCACCCTTTCCAGAAGAGGGCAGAGCTTTAACAGTTCATGCTTCGGCTGCTCAACAACAACAAATCTCAAATCAAAAACAAATCTCACGCAGCCAAAATGATGATTGTCATTAACGGTGTTCAGCCTGACATTGTTCAAACCGGAGTCGGACACTGACAGAAAGATTCAGGAAGAAGTTACAACTTTTAGAATGAAACTGGATGTTTCTGAATGGTTAGTGGATAAATGTATGTTGTTGCTGTGGAGTTGATACTACAAAAAATAAAAAAATGATATATATAATTTTGCAAACATGTACCCACAGGTACTTTTTTTTTTTTTTTTTTTTCACGACACTGGGCTGTTTAATAGACCTAAATACCAATACAGAACAAATGATATTGCTTATAGAGCCACTTGTAGACATGTCATTTGAAAAGTGCAGCAAAACATAACTGGAGCAACGCATTTCAGATTTTGCAGAAATGTTAGGCAGAGTCACGTATTTCCAGTGAGCCCGAGTTGCATCATTTATATATTTAAAAAAAAACACAATGCCCTCTTAATTAGCTTAAATGTAGTTAGCAATTTTTTGTTAGTAGTTTGTAGCATAGATATCTACTTTCAAAGCCGTTACTGTACTTGAGTACATTTTTTAAGTATATGTAATTTTATTTTGGGAAACTTTTACTTCACTACATTCCAAAACATAACGTCGTACTCCACTACATTTCATAAAGATGTATCATTCCTCATTATTTTGAACTAAAGAAATCGACACCCTCCTGAGATGCAATAGGGATGTGCGATTCATGAATGAGCTGATTCTCTCTAATAAACCTGCTGAATTGGTTCACAAATCACATTGAAAGATTCACTTTGTGAATCGAACTGACCTGATCGCAACTGTTCTCGAGTCAACAACTCACTAATTCAATGATCCAGTCAAAATGAGCGAAGAACTGGGATATTATCAGAGCTTGAACATGTGCACAGCCCACTGAAATGCTTGAATGTGGACATATCCGCATTTGTATGTCACCATCTATACAGCGATTTTTGCTAAAATAATGCAAATTATTGTTCATGCATCTTCCCCGCTGCTGTAGCAGTTTCAGATGATATAAAACTAGTATGTGTGCATAGTGTTCGTATTAAAATGTTAACACAGTTTTTCCCCATGTGACGTCTGTACTTTGTATTGTATTTGTAGCCACATCTTTAGCTTCACAAATTTAGTCTGTCCTAGTCATGGCTATGTAGTTAAATTCTGAGTACAGTTTTGAAGCATTGTCCCTGCATTTACACATCTGAAAAAGATAAATAGTAGAATTAATCTTGTAATGTCTACACAGGCTCCTAAAGCCTCGAACTGGAGTGCGCTCATGCGGAGTCACGTATCCCCTGCAGTGGAAGTGTTGGCAGGCATCGGTAATCGCAGCTGCCGGCAATGTCACTCGGCACCCAGCGAATGTCGGCGTGAGCTAATGGCCCTCGTGTTGCTTCATCACACGGTTAAGTGCTGCTCCAATTTAAGTGAAGCTAAAATGACTGCACAGGCACTAATAAACCCATTCAGTACAGCTCCCTTCCCTTGAGGACAGCGTGTATGTGTGCACTCAAGGCCAAGTGCATGACACAGGTGTGTCCGTGAACCACGGCTGTAATGCAGTTAGCTGTGAGTCTTGTGCAGGTGCAGTTTCCTTTACACGCTCTCTGGTATCTGGTTGCTCCCTGGTGTTTTCCATTAATAAGATACCACTAATCCTCAATTACTTCATGAAATCCTTAATTAGTGATTGACTTTCCAGGAAGCATCTTGAGCGTTCGGGCAAAACCATTATAGATTTTTCATGCAGACTTCTTTAAAAAAATAAAAAAACGGTTTGCATATAGTAAGGATGGAAGGATAAGGCATAGTTATTCATAGTTTTCTAGAAAAATCACACATCTATAACCAAGGAAGTCTTTTTTAATTAGCATACTGTACACGCTGCCCTCCCAACAAGCTGGTCAGCTGCTGTCGTACAGGCTCCTAGATGTAAACCAGATGGTTACGTCCTAACATAAGCTCATGAAATTAATCACAGGCTCTGAATGTTCTCAAAAACATGCTGTGATGTAAGATGAGTCAATGCTACATAGCCCAACCAGTCAATGTTGCAGTTGTTTCTACATATGAGATATATGTAGCTCTTTTGCAACTTTGTAAAACTGAATGGTGGGGCTTATTCTTGTTCTTTCACATATCAGGCGTGGCGTGTGCACAAGATTCAAGTCCTTTATGGATATGCAATACATCCTTCTATCAATGGAACCAAGACATAAGTAATGTTCCTTCCCCTTTGAGCAGTTACTGACAGCCCTTTGGCAGCAGCTGGATGGGAGCAGGCACTAGTGTCAGGGCTTGTCCTGGGTGAGCCTGGCAGTGTGCCATCAGGGCATCTGTAGAACAGTGGGATTAAGCAAGCTGTCTGTCTACTGGGCAGAATAGACTATGCATTTGGAAAGAATAGTATGGTGTGAGGTTATAGGCATTGAACTTATCATTTTGAATCAGACGGGGTGGGGGGATGGGGGTGTTATTATTTATTTTATTAATAACACACGTTTTATGGAGACTTTCCATAGACATAATGATTTTTATACTATACAAACTGTATATTCTGTCCCCTAACTCTAACCATCACAGAAAACTTTCTGCACTTTTACATTTTCAAAAACCATCACTTAGTATTATTTATTTATTTATTTATTTTCCTCATGAGGACCATGCCCTGGACATTGATTTCAGATATTGCCATCTTTGTGGGGAGATTTTGTCCCCATAAAATAGTACATTTGGTACAATGCACTTATTATTTACATACATGTTTTTATATTGTACTAATATTATTATAATTACCTGCATGTAATTACATATGTAAATAATTTTTATAATTATATCTATAATTACACTGTTAACTATGGGTGTGACGAGACGAGACGAGACAAGATTGAGTTCACGAGAACAAGACTACACAGCCCAGCCTAAGATAGCTTTACTATTGGGAGGTATTTACATACATCAGGGAGCCACTTTCAAAATGCAGGTATTGAAATCGCGTTTGAATGCGCATTCGTGTTTTACTTTCACTTTCGCGCGTACTCTGTAAAACGAATCCCTCTGCCATGGTCTTGTCAGTCATCTTGTCACTTATTTGTCACGTGATCAGAGAACTCTGATTCCTGCTGCACTACATACGATTCTGCTGCTCATGTTGGATGAGCTGGAAGTGACATCCAACTGAATTAAATGGTTTTTATTCCTATAAAAAGCAAAATGGCATTGGAGGCGTAATGTAAATGGATCAATGGCATTTTTTATCCTAATTTCACCCTCACACTCTGCTATGGAAATACCACGAGACAGCTTTTTCGCCTCATGGCACAAGATTTCGTCACACCCCTACTGTTAACCCTTATTTTCCCTTTTAACCCTTCCTTAAACCTACCCATATCACTAATCCTGACCCTAACCATACCCGTATCCCACCTCAATAGCAGCACAGGTGTTTTGCAATACAACATGAATACAATAAGTGCATTGTACTTATTTTTTGGAGTATAGTAAAGGCACCTAATATAAAGTGTGACCAATCATTTTATATATATATATATACATAATGATGACTAATCAACCTGCAACCTGCATGCAATAAATTCACTTAACAGACATATCTCTGTCATGGTAAAATTATGAGTTACTATTGCCATACTGTTCTAAAATCAAAGTACTGACTATTAGAGAAAACCAATATTAGAGAAATTTGCACAAAAAAACATGCACACAATAGCGACTGAAGTGGAATCATGCTTAAAGAATGCCTGCATTGAGCGCTGCATATCCAAACACCTCAGCTAGATTGTGCAAGCATCTGCCTCATCCGCTCGGAGGCAATGCAAACCTATAAATTTTAAACAATTATAGGGCTCGATTAATGTTGGGTTGTTTGTGGACTGAGTGTGCCTGCTGCATCTCGGCCTCCGCCTGTCATTCATGAGATATACGACGAGGTCTAGGTGTGAACAGGAACATCAAATCAAAATTTGAGCTAACGGCAAAACACTTGCTAGTCTACACAAACTCATAAACATGCCTACTCCAACATGCATGCTAACTCATATGTATGAATGCTAACTCATACTAACATGTCAGAAAGAACATGCCTTTAAAAAATTCTAAATAAGACAAATACAAAGGCAAGTGTTATTGCAAAAGAGAGGGGGGAAAAATCAAGTGCTCATATTTTCCATAAAACATTCTCCTGATTTTTCCAAAGATGACGATCCACATCGAGGAATCTACAACATGACAATCTGTCAGTGGGCATTAACTGTTTAACTGTTTTCTATGTTTGCTGTAAGGGCCCAGAGGTGCTGGTGGCTCAGGATGGAACATGCACTCCTGTCTTCCTCTGACTGGGTGAAAAGGTGAGGGTTTTTTTTGTTTTGTTTTGTTTTTTACCATGGTGTTTCATGTGGTTGTACCTTTAGCAACAATAAATGCTTCATTTAAGATCTTGTTTACATGTCAAATATACCGAAGAGCAAGACAGGGCTGAAAAAAACTGTTCCTGGGAAACAACTTTGTAATAATAATCCAATTATTCTATGACAGCCACAATTTAAATCAGAGGGTAGAAATCTGTGATTTACCTGAAAGAAGTGTTGGCATTGTTTGGAAATGGGTTGAGTTTGCAGGCAACACCTCTTATTAATGTAATTTTGCATTTGCATTACATAATTGTTTTTGGCAGATTTTTTTTCTCACCAAAGAAAATTCAAAGAAGCCGCAATTTTTGTTTTAGCAGCTGTTTTAAATACAGTACATATCATCCTACTAAAATTAAAGAGTTAGTTCACCCAAAAATGAAAATTCTGTCATTAATTACTCATCTTTGCTCATCTTCGGAACACAAAGTAAAATATTTTTGATGAAATCCTTTTTAGGCCTTTGCCAGACTTTAATGTTATTACAACTTTTCAAGGCCCAGAGAAGTAGTAAAGACAGCATTAAAAAGTCCATGCAACTACAGTGGTTCAACCTTAACAGTTTGCATAATTTTTTGAGAATACTTTTTGCATGCACAAAAAAATAAATAAATAAATAAAAAAAATAACGGCTTCATTCAACAATTTCTTCTACCTTTCTGGGCTTTAAAAGTGATAACGTCTATCAGAGGACAAAAATCATGGATTTCATCAAAAATATCTTTATTTGTTTTCCGAAGGTCTTACAGGTGTGGAACGACGTGAGGGTGAGTGATTAATGACAGAATTTTCATTTTTGGGTGAACTAACCCTTTAAGCTTCAAATGCCATAATGAATTATCAATGGAATGGCATACAGTTCTGATTCTGTTCGAACTCAAACATGCAATAACACAAAACTGACAAAACCACAAACTGTCAATAAAAACATATTTTATACTGATAAAATTCAAATTTAGTAGGGTGATAGAAGTGGTCATCTTAAATGTTTCTTACTTAAGTGTTTAAGAAGACTGGGTATAATTTAATTTCTAACCATCCGCTCATCTCTTTGAATCCGCTCAAATTTTGAATAATCAGTGTTTGAATGACATAAAAACATGGAAGTTTGTTTAACCCCAATATTACAATATAGCCTCTACAGTTACAATATTCAATTAGGTAAATTTCAATTACTAATAAAATTGCACTATTCTAATAAAATTGGTGAATAGTACACAGATAGAATGGACTATATATCATTCTTTTATGGTGTTTTCATCATTTTTGGACTTATAATTTAAGGAAAAAAAAAAAAAAAAACTTCCATTTTGTGACCAACAGAAAATGAAAACTAAATGAATTAATTAATTAATAAAAAAGTAATGACTAAATGAGGGCAGACTTAAAATGTTCAAATACTTACGTTTTGAAATGTTCTAGTTTAGACTTGGGTAAGAGTACCATTTTAGTGGTGCAGGATAAAAGCCACTGGAATAAACTTTGCTTCAAAAAGTGATACTCAAAAAAAATTATATATAAGGCTACAACTTAGGAAAGGCTACTTTCATTCGAAGGAAAGATACAATGGCAAATAAGGGCAGCCTATATTATAAACCCCAGTAGTTTATGCTTAACGTTTGATTTATTCTCTTGAGGAGAAATTGATGCTTATGTTACACATTGTTCAAACAGCAGCATATACAGAAAGGGTTTAGGTTGCTGGTTTTGAATGCTAAAGCTACTTAATTTGAGCATTTCCATCTTACACAGTACATTGCAAACACTCTTGCTGTGGGGTCTGTCCTGTACATACTTGCACTGACTGTAGGGATTGGATTATTTAAAATTGGAATGGAAAATGGGATTTTGTGAGATTTCCCAGATTAAAATTCTAAGCGTCAGCACTGCCTCGTGCATCTATTAGCGGTGAGAAAATATGAAGTGTTTAAACATATGAATCTCCAGTGTCAGTGGATGAGCTTCAATGCCCTGTTGAAGTCTAAAAGACTGTTGCTGTCATTCAGAGCTGTGGTATAACATTTACTGCCACTGTTGGGTAAGTTACTCTAAAAGAGTAATTAATTACCAGCTACTAATTACATCTTCAACAGTATAATTATATTACTGTACTAATTACTCCCTCTAAAAAGTATTCCATTACTTATTACTTTCTAAATCCCATATCAGCCTCAACCAGTTGAACAATACCAGGAAAGACATGAATAGAATTTTTTAAGGCGAGACACTACGGGCTAAAACGCTGTTTTTGGTCATTTTGGCTTTTAATAAAGTGTTTTTTCAGACTAGTGGTAATAAAACATCCAAAAATCCACCTTTGAGCATGTATTTTTTGACACTTTATGCATTTCTGTCTATAGATTTATATTACAAAACATTTTTAAAGGCCATTTTCTCAAAATTAGTTTTTTCTCCTACACTGAGCCATATATCTCCACTTCAGAAGCACTTACATACACCAGACTTTGCAGTTTTATTCCTATCTATATTCTGAAGGTTTTTACAGAGGGATTTGTTCATATATAATTTGCTAGATTATATACAACATTTTATTTAAAAACTGTGATTTTTTTTTTGTTTTGTTCACAGTATTTTCTGAATTATGGAGTGATAAAGAGAGATACCCAAAAACCTGACTGTAAAAACCTTTGACTCTAAAAATGAATTCTGAACCTGACTTCATCCAATGTTCAGATTTTTGTACTAGAAATGTATGCAAATTAGCGCATTTTTAAGTAAATAATGGCTCATTTAAACATTCCAATTTAGAAAATTTGTAATACACAAAATGTTTGCAATTCTTAGTGTAATCAATCCACTGGGGAAGTATGGTGATAACTATTAGTTGTTTTTTTGTTGTTGTTGTTTGTTTGTTTTTTTTACCCTATTCACCTGCTGTGTTTCTTGCATAAATTATTCGGTAACACTTTATTTTAGGGTCTTTTAACTAGTTGTTTATTAGCATGCATATTACTAGAATACTGGCTGTTTATTAGTAATTATTGAACACATATTAATGCCTTATTCTGCATGACCTTATTCTACATTCTTAATCCTACCCAATACCTAAACTTAACAACTAACTTACTAACTGATAATAAGCAGTAAATTAGGAGTTTATTGAGGGAAAAGTCGTAGTTAATAGTGAATACATGTTCCCTATACTAAAGTGTTACACATTATTCTTGAACTGACCAAACACATATTTTGTATTTGTTTTGTGGCCTTATTTCAGTGACTTAAGTTTTTTTTTTTTTTTTTTTCAATAACAACACATAAAGGTTACTCTCTCAAAAATACAAACATGTACATACATGTTGCTCACATATTATGGTAGCCTAGATCGTGCTGAATACAGTGTAATGACACTTTTGCCATTGATATGTTTATAAGCAACTGAAAAAAGCACAAATGTCAGGGCATGTCAAAACTTCTCCAGGGCCCCAAAAAATCCTCAGATCCCAGAGGGTTAAAGGGAGAAGGTTACATTAAAAACTTTTTTTTAAACATTAGACATTCAATTTTGATGTTAAATCTACTATTGTTTTATATGGAATTGTTCTATAATCTATACAGTATTTAATGCAATTACATCAGAAGTACCTGTAATTATATTACAGAAAAATTAAGAGTAATCTCTTACTGTACATTTTCAAGGGGAAAGCAACTAAATAACAGTAATTAATTACTACACTTAATACTGTTTACCAAACATGCTCTTAAAATATGACTGTACGGCCTGCAATGTTTCCCCACCTCTTATAATTTCTCAAATATATATCTTAAAAAAAAAAAAAACACACACAACTAACAATCACTGGGTATGCTAGGAATGTCATACTATTTATGTATGTATAATGCATTTTAGGCTTGCTGCAATAGTTGGTGTTGACAGTGTTATCAGTGTTCAGCTGCAACACCAGTTACATCACTTGCCCACCGCAGCACTGCCCCCCACTGCATTTTGATTTATTATAGTAGTAAAAATAATTTAGTTCTGTTAGAGAACAGACACTACAATTAAAAACTGCCTCTGCTCAATGCAGCGTGAGCCGAACAAGAGTCACGGCACAGATAAGCAGCAGGAGTCATATTTACCTCACTTCGCCTCACTCCTGACTGACAAGACCATGGCGGAAGATTTGGTTTCAAAGTGAAATGTAAAGGCACCTGTTTAAGCAAGTTTGTCATTGCATTGTTTTGTTGTTGTGTTTTCCATTAAGAATAATAATGAACCCACCATTCAAGCAATTGCCAGCTCCAAATTGCCACTAATTTGAAAGTAAAATGCTGAAGGCCACACGGGCATTCATAATTGTGTGAGGCGCGGAGCAAAGTGAGTGTTTACAGTTCATTCCTATTGGAATTAATTGAAAACGGTTGCTATGCTCTGCAGCAATGGACACGCACCGTAAGTAATTTGGATAGCCAAAAACTACATTACCAGATTACACTGTGTGGAATACTATATACCACAATGCAATGCACTTATGGAGTGATGAATTAACTGCTTTTAATCAACCATTATTTCATCATCTTGTTGACTTGTTTTTTGATGGGTCTGCTAAAAATGCTTAAAGAACACTGCTCAATATGTAGTCATTAGTACACCTTGCTTATTTATTTGTTTTCTAGTGATTTTATCTCGTGCAACACTATACAATTGCTTGATACTCTGGTACACGATTGTTTGATCAGTCTCCTGAAGGCAGACAGGCTGGCTGACCGTCCAGGATATAAATCAAATTAGGATTTGGAAAGGCTGCACAATTAAATGCATTAGCACTGACTAACAAAGGTACAGCATTTATAACTGAACTACAGCCAGAACAAACACTTAAAAAGACATAAAGCAAGCTTGGGCTGAAATTTCCCCGTCCATTCTGTCTGATTCCTCTAATTGATAATTATTGATATCTGCAGACTACACCAAATTACACTGCACTATGGACTTTCAAATACCTGTAGTCTTTTTCTTTTCTATGTCTCCTGAACTGCTTAACTCTGGCTTAAGGTTCAGCAAAGCACAAGAGTACCATCCGTTTGCCCAGAGGGACAAGATTAAGCAAAAAGGAAGTGAAGAAAAGGAGACATTTATGAGCTTTTAAGCAGCTCCCTTCCTCCAAGGCTGATTCGTTGATAGAGTTATCTGCCCTGTGTGATAGAAAGGAGACCATCTTTCAACCCCATAATCTAAGGCAGAGTTTATTTGGTGATGACGCATAAGCTGTCCAGCTAGCCTAGAGAAGCATGGATTTCTCAATGAACACAATATAGATATGGCATAAGCTGTCAGCCAGAGTCTTTTTTTTTGCCTGATTTTGGAGGAAATGTCAAATGCAGAATGGATTTAAACAGTAAAATGTATTAAAGGGGTCATGAACTGTGTCATTTTATTGTTTTATAATGTTTCCTGGGGTGCACTTATAATGTTAGTATGCTTTTTACATCAAAAATAATTTAGAAAATAAAAGGCATTTTTCCTACCCTGAGTTTAGCCCTCTGGTTTGAACACTGTTTTAAGGGGCGTGTCTGCTGTGAGACTTCAGTGTAAACGCCCACTGCTGTGATTGGCTGACATCTTTCCATTTGAAATTACTCTCTCTTTTAGCACATACTATTACAGCTCTCAAGGTTAACTAATCGTGAAAAGTGTTGCATTACATTTAGATCTAAGGCATTATATTTAGATTGTGGCATGAAAGGTTGCAGAGATGAACATTGAAAGCAGTGATCTCGTCATTACAACTCAATTTCTGCACAATAACGAATGCTTTCATCTTCACTAACATTGCAAACGTGACATAACTAAGAGACTCGTTGAATAAAACAGTAGTTTTGCGTGTGTCAGTCACTGATAAACTCGCGCTGTTTGACAGCGCACGCTTGAAGCTGTTACTTAGGCTACCTATTCTATTGCATTTCATACACGAATCGGTGGGCAGGACTAAACAGGCAGTGATGAAGTAGGCGTTAATCTTCTTATGCGGAGGCGGTGCTTGCTGCCCTTGGACGTCATAGATCCCCACTTTGAAAAACCTGTCGTTTGCTGGGCCTGGTGTCAATAAAAGCTTTTATTGGACTAACAAGGAAGTTTTCAGTTCTGAAACTGAAAATACTATTATTCTTATAGTATGATGACCTCTTATATGTCAAAAGCTCAAGGAAAATTTGATTTCTCAGTTCATCACCCCTTTAAAATGAATTTAGAACGCATGTGCATTAAAGAAATCGATTGCCGTTCTTGGGTCGTACACACTGTGAGCATAATTTCTAGGCCAACCAGAACACTAACACTAATACACTAGTTCCCTCAGCTATTTCATGAGGGTTTTTAGAAGTGAAGAAGTGCTTAATATTACTTGAAGAGACTTCCACATTTTGTTCTATAATGTACAGTAAATTGTACAGTGAAACGTGAATTTAAAAAGCAAGTTGTTAGCAAGCAGATACATAAGGACTACACTTCTTTCGTCGAGCAGGTAAACTTGCATCCTTGTCCTGCACACAGAAAGTGTGCTGCATAGTGTTCACCCTTTTTAAAGAATGAAGAATATTTTAAATACTGAAATTTGAAAGATACGAAATAAATTTAAAGAGTCAACTTTCCTGTGCATAACTTTCATGTCCAAGCCTTTGTTTATTTATTAGCTTTTTTGGATGTGGGTATGATGTCTATGTGTAACTTGTGTTGTAGAACAAAAAGTTTATTCAAATGTGCAGACTGTTTCAAAGCATGCAGTAATAAACAAGAAAATAACAGTATTAATGTTGCAAAATTCTTTAAATTTTAAACTACTAGAATTTCAGATGTAAAGCAGCTTTAAAAAGTCAATAGTGTCATTATTCAGCTCAATTTGGTTCAATGTTGATTCAATTTCATTTAGATTAATAACCATGTTCAATAAGATCAATAAGAGTGATATTCTGTTCACAGTGGAAAGTTCAAATTATGAAACAAGCTTTATTCAGCTATAAGCAGTTCTACAAAAGGAAATAGTGTCATTTAGTGTTTTATTCAATTCAGTTTAATAACAGTTTCAATATTCATCAATTAAGAAATCAATTCAGCAATAAAGCAGCTCTACAGAAGAGAATTCTCATTATGCAGCTCAATTTAGTTCAAGTCTTGTTGATTATACTACTGAATAATAAAGTGCCCCTATTATGCTATTTTAAAGGTTCCTAGTTTCGTTTTGGAGGTCTTCTAGGTTTGCATGCGTCCAAGGTCAAAAAAAAAAAAAAAGAAAAAGAAAAGAAAAGAAAAAAAAAAAACCCTTACCTTTTCTCATAATATACATTGCAGCATCACCTCTTTTGTCTGAAATGCTTCGATAAAGGATTTCAGTTTCTCTAAACCCCTCCTTTCCGAGAGCCTACTTGGCTCTGATTGGTCAGATGGCCCAGTCTGTTGTGATTGGTCAACCACTTACAGCATGTGTTGCAAACTGAACTTCCATTACCATATCTAAATTTCAGCTACGGATCTTCCTCAGCAATTGTATACATACGAACAGCAACAATGGGGCCGTATTTTTCTGTATCAATTCCAGCGCAAGTCCTCATCCTTTGGAAGTGCACTAAAGTAGACTTGCTTTGGCAGCACAGAACAGGATCTTCTTGACATGTCCACAACACAAACCAAACTCTTCCAGGCTTCAGCTACAACTACAATGTCTTTCTTTTAGGAGATAACTCCATTTATCAAAGACTTTGATCTTTGAAACTTTGCAGACTTTTTACATTCACAAACAGTTATATTGCACACTGCATGAAAGGTAAAACACCACAACTAAATTTCTGAGGGTCCCAACAGCTCAAATTGCGTCATTAACAATTTACTTCACGCAGTTAGATGATCTTGGAAGTCGGGAGTTTATCACACTAAGCATCTACAATCACACAAGCACCTGTAACCCTGGTAGGTGGACATTTCTATTCTAACCCTTTAATAAGCTGATTTAGTGAGTTTTTAGCAAATTATTCATTCCAGTGTGTGCTTCACTTTAAAAAACATTCTGCGATTGTTTCTGAAGGGTACGAGCCCTCGTGCATCGTGCCGTGTGAAATACATATTGACCGGAAAACTGCTGTATAGCCAGATGTAAGACTGCTCAATTATGGGAAAAAAAAAAAATCATAATCACGATTATTTTGGTCAGTATTGAAATCATGATTATTTAACACTATTATTGGTGAGTATTTTTCATGATACGAGTAATTTTAAATATCAGTGAAATTTCACAATTATTTATACTTCAGAAAAAACTAATGCTAGGTTAATTAACATCAGTAAAAATTCCTCAAAACAGCTACTCAAGACAAGTAAACAATCAATAAAATAAGAACAAATAAACTACAAACAAAGCAGACAAAAAATACAACAGAACAAAAATACAAATGAAATAAACAGTGCTTTAGGTTTTTCAGGAAGACGTATTAAGTGGTATTTAGACAAGTAATACCCAACAGAAATTGAATAAAGTCATCAAAATAAAAAAGTCAGTAAAATAACTTCTGTATACATTAAATATAGACTAATCCTTATTTAAAACTATAAAAGTTATTCATTCAAGAGCAGAGAATGATTTTATCTTTGCCTTTTCTTGTTAGATTAACAATGACAGCAGCAGTGTTGGCTGCTGTCCCTTTAAGAGTTGCACGGGCCCAATAAAGACCTACTGTTACACACTCACTTTCTTAAGGCCTCGATATACGAAATCGAAGAACATCATTTCGAACAAAATCAGGCCAAAACAAAGTTCTTTTTGTGTTTGTTTTTGGAGTTCGAAACAGCTTGCCAAAGCGAACTTTCAGGGAAAGTTCGCTCCAGCTGCAAAACACCTTCGTATTACAATTGGTCCGTGACGATAACGTAATAGGAGGTGTGCTCTGAGGCTCCGCCTTCTTTCCCATGGAACCCTTCTCTCTGACTCATTTCATTACTCAAGTTCGTTGAGGTAAGAAGTTTCTCCGCGGGTGAAAACATGAACGCTTTATAGTACAAAATGAAGTTGAGCTTCTGATGAATGAGTCACTGACACTGCTTTTCATGTTTCATACTGTAAAGCTGCTTGCTTTTAAGAAATCTATTAAATAAAGTGCTATATAAATAAACATGACGTGACTAGAGTGCTAATTTGCAGAGCTCTTGCTAACACGCAATGTTATGATCAGACGCTTTGTGCTTTCTATAAATGCGTTCTATAAAAATGCTTGCCGTTTCCTCATTTTTGTTGTGTTTATTTTGTTACTGAGAAGAAAGTGTACAGCACATATTTACATATTCATCTAACACCGCTCTCAGCAGTGTGGGTTGCGTCAGATGTTCGATTATAGTATATCGCTGCTCACATATTTCGAACTTTGTTTTACCCCTAAACGAAGAACGAAAAAGAAATTTGCTTTAAGTATATCGGCCTTTAGTGTTCACTTGAGACATAACCGACTGTGTTTACGAGTATACTTACCAAAACTACATTTCAAAATACTTGTGTGTAGGTTATTGGACCAATTAGGCGCGTATCTGAAGCCCATAGTCCACCCAGTCTCGGAGCGTGCGCACAGGTGGCCGCCTAGGTAACAGCGTCTCTTTCGTGGCTTAATGTGCTTTTAATAGCACTGCTTAATATTAAACATGTCCCGCAGTTTAGCAACAGTAGACTGCATTTTACATCACTCGCTTATTCGGATGTTAAGTTTGGGTTAGGGAGGAATTAAAGTGCACCGCTGTAAAGGAAAGGAAGTTGCGCTAGACAGAACGTGGCAGCGGTACAGTAATCGTTTCATCTCGATTATCTTGTCTTCATAATCGTTGGAAGCCAAAATCGAAAATCCGATTAATTGCACAGCCCTAGCCAGATGATACGCAAACTACATTTCTCAGCTGGATATAGCAAACCAGCGTCTCGCTAATCATGGTTTGATGGATGAGGAATGGTGATGTACAGGAGTCGTACAGTAAGCACACGCGAGTCTGTTATATTAAAGCAAACAAACCATGTATGTGCGCTCTCAACGCACTGATTGCACAATTTATTTATGCACAGACATATTTCGGTACATTCAAGTTTTTTCCACACACATTCAGGATAATGATTTGTCATGTGGGCAGTTGGTTTAGGGTTTTCTGGTTTGCAGAAATGTATGAATTATAGGGACTCCTTATATCATTTGGTTATTTGGTGTCCTTGTGGAGTCTCCAAGTGTACTTTTTTGGAAAGACACCAACATTTACCTAGAAAATACAGTTTTGTGTGAATCATCCTTCAATTTGATGGTTTACTTTGCTGGATACAGCAAATTATGACTAAATGAATGTGTTAAACAAGATAAATGGTGTATGCTTAATTTCACGATAAGGGTGTGATTAAGAAATTTTAATCCATTGATATCCCTAATAAAAACAACTGGGAAAAGCATCATAAGTCGGTGTAAACGAGCATGTGTGTTTGTGAGAGTGAGGTTGGAGAGGTGGGGTGGACCTGGAAGAGATCCAGCTCAACTTGACTTGGCATGTGTTCAGCAATGATGTAATAGACTGGCAAATGCTTGTTGATTTCCTCTTGTTCAGCAGGTGAAACATAATAATCAGATTCGCTTCACGTGTAACTTTCTCAATGCTTCCCCCCTCCAAAAGGGTCTCAACTTTGTGCTTAACACGCTCATGACCCCCCCCGACCCCCCCACCCCCCCCCCCCCCCCCCCCCATCCGTGTTTTGCTTTTCTATCTCACACCGAACATTCACTCCCAGTCGAAGATGCATAATGTTAAGATTAATGATAGAATGGCAATTAAACGTTCCCCTCTGTAGTCACATACAAGAGATTTTGACAAGGTTTACATAAGCTATATTGACATTTTCATCCGAACACACTCATCGTGAGTCATTGTGTTGATGTACAACAGTTTACAGAGTTACTAGGTGTATTGTTGCTTACAAACACACTCACCCGCCCTCCTAAAGAAAGGCCTATTCACATTCACAGAGGTGAGCTTTGTTCAGGCCGCTGAAACCACTGCGCCTAATTCTGGTTTTGTGATGAATTACGAATAAAGCTGCAGAGTAAACAGCTTCAAAGGGAAATCAAAACAAAAACCTGGCACAATCAGTTATGGTAATGATTAAAGACCGCGCATAGTTGGGCATGATAAATTCGATACTCTCACACATGCAGGCAATCGTACACACACTGCTTGTTGAAAGATGCATAACAACACCCTGAATGCACAGAAACACATACTCACATTGATTCGCACACCCACACACTCGTGGTTACTTGCTAAGTTGTATACGGTTGTATGTGCAAAGCTGGATTTCTTTTTGAACTGCTAATATTGATTGGACGGATTGATGAGCAGCACCTGAACTCAGATTTATTTCTTATTCTGGAAAGCAATAAATGATTCAAGCATTTACGAGAACAGATAAAACAAGAGACGATAAAAAAAGCTGCACCTTAAATGCCAAGCAAAACTAGACGCAGCCCATTCATTCATTTGTTGAAAATGATTATTTGATTAGACGGCCTATATAAATAACTTGGAGTAGTGTAAAAAGCAATTAAATGCTGCACTCCTGCATTATTAGTTTAATTTTGGCAAGACTGATATTTTATACAGAGACCATTTCAATATTAAGACACTTAATATCTGGTGTATAGAGTCAGAAATACTGAAAAATAAGCAGCAGTGGAAATAATTGGTTAAATCTCCAGCGTATAATAACATGTTTGCCAACAGAAAAAGGGGGAAAAACCTGGTGCCAATTTAATAAAGCTAAGCCTGTCACCGGTTGAAAGTGAGTAGAGGTTAATTCGCTCCAGTATGTGACAAAATAGTCAGGGTTACTCTGGAAACCAACAGATGACAAGTACAAACAGATTAGAAAATTCCCAGGTCAGAGTTAACAGAGTTTACTGCCAACCAGAATCATATTACTACTTACTTGAAGTGTGGCAGACACATTATGAAAAAAGAAAAAGAAGAAATAAAAGTTGAGAAAACTCCAAATATCCTTGCAACATGACAAGAAATGTTTGACTTTCTTCATTTTTGACCAAAACACCTCACACAACTAAATGGTTTTCTGTGATGGGTAGGTTTAGGGGATAGAAGAATATACAGGTTGTTCAGTGTAAATCATTATGTCCATGAAAAGTCCCCATAAAACACGGAAACCCAACATGCGTGTGTGTGTGTGTGTGTGTGTGTGTGTGTGTGTGTGTGTGTGTGTGTGTGTGAACTGAGAGTCATTTTCAGCATTGGACTGTGCTCTAACCACCACCAGCCACGTGCTCTCACATGCACTCATGTGTTATATTTAATGACATTTATTTAATGCATGCGTATCTTTAAATAATACGAGTGCCCAGCAAAGATATGCTTTACTATATAACGGTATAGTTCACAGAATTGTTGGCTCAACCAGCAAGTTTATCCATGTATTTAGACTAAGAAACATTACAATGTTCATAAAGCAAGCCTTTGTGTGTTTAGACCATTTTAGAGTAACTGACTATCGTTTAGATGCTGAGATTCAAAGTGAGTGATATTCAAAATTAAACCAATGAAAAGATCAGTATATTTTGAGTTGCTTATATGTGAATGACTGTAGATGAATGTACATAACCATATAATATAGAAAAATATGCTGGAAACTATGTATTGTATTTATAGGATTGTTGTTGGTTTCAGCTCTTGATGATTTTTTTTTTCTTTTTTTTTTTCAATAGTCAACCAAAAAAGCTTTGCCCTTTCATATATATAAAAACTCTGCATTTTCACATTTTCAAAAAAAAAAACATCACTTATGATTTATAAGCGGTTTTCCTCCTGGGGACAAAAAATGTTCCCAGAAGGACAAGGATTTCAGATATTGGCATCATTTTGTCCCCAAAATGTAGGGTATACCTGAACCACACACACACACACATATATTATATATATATATATATATATATATATATAAAATGTCATATTACTCACATGAGAGGAGTCTGGGCACCATTCAGGCAGAACGCGATCCTTTATGAAGCAGATCGTAAAGAGAGAGAAGGAGACACAGAGAAGAGTATTTAAAATGCCTGGAAATCACACATCACTAGAGTAATTGCATTAAGCCACCACTTTCAATGAGGTACAAAATAATGTTTGCCTTTCAATTACAGAGTAATGGCCACGACATATCATTCCTGAACTCCCAATCATGTTTGTCTTGGATTAAAAATGTTATTATTTCATGTTCAAATAAGTTTTATATGTGATTGTTAGAGAAACTAAAGAACTGAGCTGCAAATCCACATTTCAAGGACTATTTAAACAGCTTCAATAAGCCAAGACACATGCTCACAGTTTCAAACATTTGAACAGTGCCAAGGATGGAAAATAAAATAAAGTATCACATGTACATTTAAAATTACTTAAGGGAAAGTGTAAATTTAATTGGTGATTTATGCAACTGAATTTACAACTAAAAGGAATATATGCAGGACATGTTTCAATTCAAAGTAATGCAACTTCATACTTCAGTTCATCAAAAGAATTTAAAACTAGATGTATGAGCTCAAAAATAAACCAATATATATAAATGTTTGTGTGAGTATTTTATATATATATATATATATATATATATATTTCTTTAAACATCTCTCTCCATTTGTCTCTCACACACACATCCCTACAACATAGACAAAATCCGACAGAAAGACACGGACACAGAGACATGACTGTGTAAATAATAGTTTTCTTCATCAATAATTTATCACACAGTTAAAGCAAGACTTTACTGCTCTGATCACTGGTCTGTTTCTATCTGTCTCAGTCCATCTGTCTACTCCCCCCCTCACACTCTCTTTCTCTCTCTCTCGCTCTCTCTCTCTCTAGCACAGAATAGCCACCTTCAACATGGCACAGAACTGGTGTGACCTAATAGCTGTAAAATGCCAAATAAAACTTATGGACACCAATTGCCATGTAGCTCTGAGGCCGTGGCCCTCAATGGATCATTGTTATGGGACAATGAGGTCATAGCACAGGCTGACTATTAGACTCGTCCTGCGTTCCACCCTTAATTGGGAAGAAAATTATTAATTGATATTTATGCCACATGATGTCATGTCTGTTTCTATCACTGGGTTCTTCCTCCAAATTCTCTCTTTTTCTTCTTCCTTCTTATGACAAAAGAATATTATTTGGTCCTCACAAAAAAAAAATCATCACTTCACATTTTATTTAGTTTTGTAGACAGAAAAACGGAAGAATTTTTAGAGATGTATGATATTTTAGAAATATAGATCTGAAGTTTGTGTGTGTGTGTATGTATATTTTATATATATATATATATATATTACATATATACACACACACACAACCACATTTATTAATAAATACATTTATTATATTACCACAGAAAAAATAAATAAATCTATTTTAAACTTTCAACAGTCCTCAAAAAAATATTATTTATCATGGTTTTGACAAAATATTAAGCAGCATAACAGTTTAAGATTAATAATAATAATAATAAAACGTTTTTTTTGAGAAGCAAATCGGCATATTAGAATGATTTCTGGAGGATCATGTGAAGATTGGAGTAATGATGCTGAAATTCAGCTTTGAACACAGGAATAAATTATATTTTTATATTTAAATGGAAAATGGTTAATTTAAATTGTAATAATAAATCACAATATTACTGTATTTACTGTATATTTAATCAAAATAATGCCTTAGTGAAAATTAGAGACTTTAGAGAAAAACATTAAAAATTTAACTAGTGTATCTTCAATAATTCCAAAAAAAAAAACTCCCTTGTAGAAATAAGGCAAAGTGGAGAGGGTAAAATTACCCCCAAAATAAAGACATTAAGCAAAATTCTATGCACATAAATTGTAAGTTGTAAATTATAGAGGCTTTGTAATTTAGCATGATAGCAGTGCGGTACCGCAGCACAAACTAGAAAATTGCTATGCTGGCAAACACTGCAATCAGCATAAAACATCAAAATAATATACCATACGTGAAATAGCTTGAGTACATAATTATACAATTTCCCTCATTCCACTTTACCTGTGTAAGGAGGTGAAACAAATCATTTTTCCTCTCTTTGACATTTGTCGCTAAGAAATTCTCAAATGAAATACTTTGGTTGGCTGCCCAACCCAGGCATGAGATACGCGTGTACCGTATTTCACACAGATTCTTATCATGTGGCAGGTATTAATTAGCCATGAAGACAGTAAATCAGTTTGTTTTTGTTATGCTTTTCCCTCTCTCTCGCTTTACAGTGACAGCTCGAAAGAGACTATACATCATTCTCCTCTTAATCACGTCCCAGAAAACATTATAAAACTAAGATACATCTATCGGTCTCAGTGTCTCTTTATCTATATGTCAGTTTACTTCTGTTCAAGTTTAAATTAACACATTAATAAAAAATTATAACTATATATTGATATCTTAGAGGAGTTTATTAAATGATGGTGACTATTCATGTTGATTGAGTAAGAATATATTATATTTCTGACCTACTTAAAATGTGACGTGTGTTTTTTTGCCTCATGGTAGGGACTTTCCATTGACTATTTTTATCTATTTGTTTCCATACGCAGCTAATAATATTTTCTATCCCCCCTCTGAAAAACTAACCATCACACAAACCTTTCTGCAATATTACATATTCATTAAGACATTATTTTGCATGTTTATTGAGCGGTTTTCCTCATGGAACACAATGCAGCTGATGATCCCGGTTTGGTCATCACAGTGTAGACAAACCCCGAAATAAACCCTCCTGTTTTTCCATATTAACAGATGCAAAGGAAAGATATTTCTTAGAAAACAACTTGCATTTATGGCATGTCTAGCTCTTCTAAAATGCAAAGTATTGCTCCTTTGATGGAAGATCACCCCCTGCTGTTTAAATGAATTATACTTTTGTCAAAAGTGAAAAGTATTATTTTTATAGATTGAGGATTGGGACATATTTTGGAAAGTGGGGCTTAAGTCTAGATGCGTTGTGTGAGTACGGTTACAATATAATCTGTGCCAGACAAAAATAAATATATAATTTATGTTTTGGTTTGGAAGAAAAGTGTTATGAGTAAAAATGAGAGCAGAATGACATACCGGAGAGTCCAAATGTTTGAGACCACTGAAAATCTGGGATTCAAAATCTACAGTAAACCTGGAAATAAAAAAAAATAAAAAATCGTATGACTTAAAATGCATATGAAATACTTCAGCTTATGCACAAGTAAATTTTGTATATTATGTGAGCTTGATGGTTAGATGTTCTTGATCCAAAGAGCACCTTATGTTTCATCTGAAATCATGTTAAAAAAAAAAATAATAATAATAATAATAATAAAAAAATATTAAGATTAAGCATTTTACTAGTAGACTTTTGGACCCAAATGTATTTTTAAATTAATAACAAAACCAATATAATATTATATAAATATAATATACACACTAAAAACTTCTACTATGATTTACTCAATTTCTCTGTGAAACATTTTTACATTACAAAAAAAAATATTGAGTACATTTTAAAGCAGTGAAATCAATTACATATACCTTATGAACTGAGTAAATACAAGTAAAAAAAAAAAAAAAAGTAGATTTGAGGAACTGCATTTGGTACATAAAAAACTGAGTTCAAATAAAACTGAGTAGAAATAATTAGATATAAAAAACAACATTTATGAGTAATATTAACTTTTAATTTCCTCTAAACCTTTGTAAAATTCTCCACATATCCACATGTATGTATGACATTGGCCTTAATTGTCGATGAGTACAGCAATATAGCATATTTTATATCCTTATAACATGTATACAATATTGACTACACTTAAACTCGTGTAACAGATTTTAGAAGTAAAAATTCAAGTGTGATCAACTTGTCTGTTATGCCATTTACACCGTAGCAGCGCTGGTTCTCATGCAGGAGATGGACTCGCGCTCTGCGGGTGAACTTCTAACTTTAGACCGCCATCCTGCGTTTCACTCATCTCCAAGTAGCCGAAAGATGCTGCGACGCGACTGACTCCATAACCTGCCAATAAACAAACAATGCACAGTTCTGAGAACATTTTATCATCCAAATGAATAATATTCATTATCTTTAGGAATAAAGTCGAGTGCTTTATGCAAGGCATCAAGCGTTTTAATCACGCGAAAAGACAGGCAACACTCGTTTAGGTGACTCACATTGCGTTCCTGTATGTTGTTTTGCATTATATAAAATGATTTAAAGCACACTAATGATTTTATTAACACACAAACCTGAATTTTTACAGAGAAAAATGCACCAATTCTGCGACGACTGCTCTGGAGAATTCAAACAGCCCGCGCTCAGTCAACCGTTGAGTACTCGTCACTTCTGAGGGTGGGGGAGGGGTGCATTATTTTAATTGACCGTTCGCCGGGAGATTGATTGACAGGCGATCTAACCAATCATAACACCGAATCCCAAGTACAGGTCTTTGCAGGACATTAATGATTGATGGGCGAGGCCATTAACAGAGGGGCGTTTTTGAGAGCATCACCTGATTTGCCCATGTCAAAGTGTGGGTAGAGTTTAGGGGTGGGGTCGGATGAAGGGGATCATTTTCATTGCATGATATAAACACCAACCAGTTTGAAAACACCCACAAATACAGAAATGCCCACTTTTGTTCCGCAGAGACCTCGTACTCCCGAATCCGCCATTTTGTCCAACAAAGGAGAGTTAATGGATTAACATCGGTGAACTTGAGCTTGAAAAATGGTGTGTACTGACGTCTTTCCGCGACTGAAACAACATTCTTTCTGATGTTCATTCTTGTTTATTTGATGCTATAAATGAACTTGAACTGAGGTGCTACTGGGATCGGTCACGACACATTAAAGAACCACAAAAGTGGTATTTATTGCTTAAATTTCTTTAAAAATAACAAAATTTGAGACTTATTTCATATCAAAAGTAACCTGCTCTGTCTTGTCTGTCGATGCGCTGTCAGGGCTTGTGGGGCGTACCAACAGTAACTAAAGGGGGCGGGTCTTTGCAAACGGTTAACTGAGTAAACTGTTTCTTAAGTGTGTGTTACAGATTAATATTAATTTGAATTAATCAGTATGTCGTTCTTGAAACAGATCAGTTTAATTAGCTTTTCTTAATAATAGAAATTTCACATACATATTTAAAAAAAACAAATTGGTTAATCAAATACTAAATTCTTTTTTAGTGAATCTTAAATAGAACTGTACATTTTAGACAAAATTAACTGTTGGAATTTTTTATTTTTTTTTTGGCATGTTCAACTCAATAAAATCTCTGAATATCATTTACTTTATGGTTTAAGTTAATAAAGTTAATTATTACTGTGATATTTACTAAACCACTGGATTATTATTTAGAGTGTATTGCATGAAGCAAGAATTTAAAAAGAATTAACTGAATTTCCATCTGCTCTGATGTTTTGGGCTCAAGTCTGAGTAGACAAAACAGTGAGAGAGTCAGACCTCAATGTAAAACAAGCTCTGCTCACGCTACTGTTGCCAGACTGCTGCGAAGATCCCTGTGATCAGTGCAACCATTCCCTCTCACCCCAACTTCTTGTGCTATAATGCGCCTACCGCCTCTCTCTCTTTGAGCAGTGGAGAGGGGACAGTAGTTGCTGCTGGCAGGACTCGCACCGAGATTCTCCTAAATCTCGTCCCCTGTCGGTGGCAGGCTCCGTCGTCGTGGCGTCGCGTGACATTCTTTCCCACAGGCAGGCACATAGTTGCAGCCTCTCCTCATGCACGAGGGCCTGGGACCAGCCAACAGGCGCGGGTCACTTCAAAGCTGTGCAAACTCACAGCTGCAGCCTGTCGGCCCTGCTGCCTCGCTCCAGTTTGTAATCAATATTAAAGGATTGACCCCGGAGGCATCTCTGCCGCTGTTCACACTCCACGGCCCTCCCTGAGCAGGGCCACAAAGACCCTCCTCTCAAGACGACTTCAGTTATTGTGTGGCCGGGTTCAGAGAGAAGGCCTCAGCAGCTCACCATCAGGACGCACCTTCACACATTCCCTGCTTTGTTTCCTTCCGAGTGTTCTCAAATCATATCATACATCTCAAATTATAGGATTCAAAAAGTATTTAGTACCTCTGGACTGATTTAATGTCTTTTTACGCGTCCTCTTTGTGCCATTTTGTTCTTTAGATTTTGCCTTTACATGTCAAACAATTGGAGCAAAGAGGACACTGGAAATGCGTCAAAAAACAAGACAGAGCAGGTTACTTTTAATATGAAACGGTCTCAAATTTTAAATTTTTCTAATTTTTAAAGAAACGTAAACAATAAATACCGTTTTGTGGCTCTTTAATGTGTCGTGACAGATCGCTGTAGCGCCTCAGTTCAAGCTGCTCGTGATCAAATAAACATGAATGAACATCAGAAGGAATGTCGTTTCAACCACAGAAAGACATCAGTACACACTATTTTTTAAGTTCAAGTCCACCAACATTAATCCACCAACTCCCCTGACAACTTTTTCTGACAAAATGGCGGATTTGGCATTATGATTGGTTAGATTGCCTGTCAATCAAACTCCCGGCAAAGGGTCAATTGTTTTCAAAGGGTTTCCCAAAACACTCCTGCCCCAAATTCACTTCTTTAGTTGAGCCATCCTTGTGAAAAAGGAGTTAACTTTAGCATAATAATAAAAAAAAAAAAAATAATAATAAAAAAAAATAACTTTTTACGGAAATAAAGTATTTAAATGCAGACGTATTTTGTAAAATTGAATGGACAATTAATTGCATGTTATTTACAATTAAGTTAAAATGTATTATAGTTAAGATGTATATTAAATGCAGTTAACTTTTTACCCATTTAAGTGGGAGTTAAGTACATATTTATATACAATTTCATAATTAATTCTACTGTCATACCTTAATATAATTTCTATTAAAATTTGTGTTGTATTTAAATGTCATGTAAAAAAATCTCTATTATCCATTTAAAAATGTTTGTAATTACACATTTGTAATGATGAAGTTGTAATTTAGTACATTTTAAAAGTTACTGTAACTTTAAATGTAATATTAAATTACACTAGAGTTAAAATTTTAATCAAGTACTTCACATGTGCATTAGTATGTGAGTCAACACATCAAAATAAGTGTACTTCTTTAAAGCACGACAAAAGATTATTAAAACAAGACTTCAAACGTACTTTAAAGTAAAACTTTTGACATTTACCCCCGGTTTCACAGACAAGGCTTAAGATAGTACCAGACTAAAATGCATGTTTGAGCTGTTTTAACTGAAAGCAACTTGCACTGACATATCTTAAGACAAAACAATGGTGGTAACATATTTTAAGATGCACACCAGTAATGTTTTTTGCTAAGGCACATTTAAAAAGCTACTTAAAATGTCCTAATTGAACTAAGGCCTAATCCTAGCTTAATCTAAGCCTAGCTTAATCTGTGAAACCAGGTCTAAGTGTGCTTTTTAAGTCTACTTAATAATTATGAAAGCATACTCTTTAAGTGCACTTAAGTGGCCTTTATTTCATTAATATTGTTATCAGCAAGTACAACTTTTTAAAAATATATTTGATAATTGAAGTACACGTTCAATATAATTAAGCATACAATCAGGCTTTTTTTTTTTTTTTTTTTTTACTACCTTTTAACCTATAAATGTTGACAATAAAATGCCGACAGCAAAACACCTCATGTGCACTTTCATGTAAAGAACTTAACCGGGCTTGATGTTGAGTCAATAAATCTGAAAACGAGACATATTTACAGTTTTTAGTGAACTGTCAGGACAAAACCGGGTAAACCGGGACATCTGGTCACCCTAGTTTTTGGCCACGCTGAACTTTCTAGCACAAACACAGCAGCTGGCATCGGTGATTAGCTTGTTAGCCTTTCTGTGATGAAAGGGGAATTTAAAGATCCAATTTGCAGACTATATTAGGCCTGGAGAAACGTGATCCGCTCTTATTCAACACATTGTTCTACGGTCACAGCCAATGCTTTCATGCTTTTTCATAGTAGCCATTGAAATAAAAGATCATAAAATATTGAGGGCGCACCATTGGGGAATTTTCTCTGCTATACAGTCCAGTAAATGAATAAACAACATTTTGCTTAAGGCATTTCTATTTAGGCCTGGATAACCTGACTGCATTTCAAACCACCTGGATTAGCGTTTGTGTTGTTGCTGTAGGCGGCACTGTAAATTTGTCAATACTCTGATACTTGGCGTGTCTGTCACAACAAGACTGAGTCATTCATAACAACCATGTTTTGATTACAGAACTCTGTTTTCTGAACAACCATCATTAGTAATGCTGTTCTCCTGTCAAACCCATCAACAAATTAGCCAGCTGGCAAATATAAAATGTAGGATGCTATAGGTTATTAAGCTACAGGCTGTAGTTTATTTCCTTTTCACATTAGAGTTAAAGATATGGGATTGATGCAACATCCTTTAGTCACTAAAACAACAGTGGGTGCTAAATGACAGCTGCTCAGCTATTCTCTTTTCCAGGTGTGCTGCAGTAGTAACTCCGTGCAGAGCGCTTGATAACCATTCATTAAAGATTCCGTTATCCGCAGGGAATGCGAGCAGCTTGCTGAATTCCCTCTGATGCATTTGTTCACATACAAACAACATGTTACTGGTTTTACACCGCACTTTTGTGTGGAGCTGACGACGCTGATCGTTTTTAACAACAGTTATAAATAGAATACAAGTATGCAGACAATATATAAATGCAAGAACAAAATTAAGGAATGTTGCTTGTTCAAGTAAACTTCCACAGATGCCATGGCATAGAAAGAAAGTAACCTGTATTTGTATTTTACAGAAAAATCACTGCGAGTCTAACTTTACCTGCATCAAATATATTTAGTAAAAATAATCCCTTTCAAATGTTGACCATGGCAGCCAACATTTCCACTAAAATACCATAGTTAGTACTACAATACTAATCTGTGGATGCCAAAAACGAATGATGCCAAATTACGAAATTTGATTGCTACCATGATCTGAGTATATCTGCCACTGAGTTAACAAACAAACAAACAAACAAAAAAAAAAGTTTCAAAATTATTTGCACCAATTGTGGCTCAAAAGTATGATTACATTAATGAAATTTCTGCAAAATTTTGCAGGAAAAATGGTCCATTGTCTATTGTTATAAGTCTTAATAGTGTATGATACACAGCTCACACAGAAGTCATTACTAAACCAAGCTGCTTTCTGTTAGTCAACGCAGCAAATCTGCATGAAATGACTGGATGATTAGATTTCACCTGTGAATTTACCAAACATTAATAATTGTAACTGCACCTTTAGTCATAAGGCTTGTCTCTCTTTTTTCCCCTTTCTTCCTGAGTCATAATGGATTTTATCATAAACTTTGGTGTACCAAAAGAAAACTGGGAAAGCATTAACACTAAAGCGGCACGATTCACAATTTTTTGGTTTAAAATAGAGATCACGATTCCCCACGATTCTAAATAAACAACTGGTAATTTACTAGAGGTTCTGACAGTGTTAATTGCTTCTGTCTATTAAAAGAATACTGGTTTGAATGGTGAGTGATGAATAAGCAAGTGATTCTGTAACGATTTGCAGGGGTACAAGAAAGCAGGCAGAGAAGAGGATCCACATGCAGTTTACAATTTATGCTAGTAATCCATAAAATAGACAAACACAGGTATCAGCAAACACGAGGGGAAACACCAGTGGCCTGTTGCATGAAGCTAGTTGAACAAACTCTGAGTTTGACAAATCCAGATAAATCCAACCTGGTTTGGATCAGGATCAACTGTTGCACAACGCTCAGTATAAACTTTCTCTGTCAACTCAGGTTTAATCCAAAGTTTGCAAAGCGCGTGCACCTGAAAGTGTGACACGTACGGCAAACAGCCAATCGCACGGAACAAGGAGAGCGTCAGTTTGATTCACTTCTCGCGAGAGAGCCGCGCAATTCGTGTCTCTTCCGAAGATTAAGAGATTGTTATGAAAAATATGAAATTAAACGCATTACAAAGCAGGAATAAACACCGATGCAGTGAAAGTTTGAGAAGGCAGCTGAAAGAAAATATCTGACTATATTAATGCATGTGAATCAAACAAATAGGCCAAATAATTTATATAGTTTCACAAAGAGCTCAAACGAATACATGCAAGCTTAATCGGTTTGAAAGCTTTATATATTATGCATGTATTATATTTATTTTAATTTAAAAGCAAAGTTTAATGTTGTATGCAATTAATATAATAGGCCTAATTATATGAATGTCATGAATTATTCATAATTTTAATATAAATATAATGAATAAGTAACAGCAGTTTTCACTATAAACTGATTGAATTTGGAGCGAGAGATACAAGGGGAGTGGCTTTATTGCATCAGATACATGTCACTTTACTCACGGCTGATTGGTCGAGTTTGGGTTTGTGATCTCTAACTCAGAATAAAACCTGCTCCGGAGCAGGTTAGCCGTGAAGCGTAAGTTACCATAGCAATGAAACCCGCTAAAACCCAAACCACCTTCATGAGCCCGAAAAACCAGAGTTTGCTCAAACTAATCTTGAACTTACCTGGGTAACAACTGAAACCAAGAACACAAGATTTCATTCAACGGCTGACAAACCACAAGTGAGACACCAACACTAACAAGCTTAACAAGGGGGCGTGGTCCAATAAGTGTCCATGGTAACAAACAAGGGAATGTCAGCAGGGAAACAAGAGGTGAACACAACAATGAAGACAGGGGACACAGGCAGGGATCATGACAGATTCAATGAGCAGGTCACTTGTCGCCACCTACTGGTGTAACGACTTAATTGATACAATCATTGTTTGAAGCATCGTGATACTTTCAAAAGGTAACTATACACTTTTATCCCAGTACTTCTGTGATAATATGAATGTTTGTTACAACTGATACTGTGTGGTTGAAGACCGTTTGTGAAGCTGTTTCATACCTATATACATGACAACTGTCTCTCTGGATCAGTGGCAGCGCCAACACAGATTTGAATGTTCACTGTGATCGTACTTGTCTAGAGTTTAATAGACATAGCCAAATCGTTGTCATTTAGGAATAAGATTGCGTGGGTGTTTGAATCAAGATCGCAGTCTTTTAATGATTAATCATGCATCTCTAATTAATACCATTTCCATGTGGTTCTTGAGCTGTTTGTATAATGGTCATCTAACAAAATGAATCAAAAATGCTTCTTTACTACTCCTCCAAAAAAAAAAAAAAAAATTGGCTCAAGTGATTATGTGAAACCACATCATTTCCATATTTGCCCAGATTATACTTTTAGTAACAATAACTCTAGAATTATGGTAAAAACTATACCTCACCACAGAATGTATAATCCTATGCCATGAAAAGTCACCTGTGTGCTTACTGCATAAATCCCCATTGTTTCCCATTTGGCATGGACATGACATTATCTTTAAAGTGTTTGAATTATCACAAATTGTTTTAAAGAAGACAAAAGCGATGAAACAACTGATAACTTTATTAGTGACTGTATCATAGTGCCAGTTCATATCTGCTGTGTTGACTATGCAAACTGTTCTTTGTTCAGTCTGTATGCATAAACTGAAGATGCTATCAGTGAACAGTTATGATTTACCATGTGTTGAGACAGACAGCCTGAACTCCAGATTGCGAAATCTGTGCCTCATTGCGAAACACTTATCAAAGCAATTGACGCAAAAGTCTATTATAGACTGGCAAAAAAAACAAACTTGTTTCCAGAGAGCCAAATAAAAATAAAAAAAGAACTAATCAGAAGAAAACACAGGATTATAAAAGCCCAAGCAATAACATGCATGAAGAAATGAGGAAAAAAATAAGATATGATGGATAAACTCACACTCAATTGACTTATGATGATTTATGATAAGATTACTGAAGTCTCATTAGGAATGTACTGATATTAAAATTCTGGCTGATAACCGATAAATGACCACAACAAATGTACTTGATCTAAATATAAAAATACAACATGAGCATGTACAATTAAATATCCATTATCAACCGATATTTAGGGATGTACCGATATGTGAATTTTGGCCAATACCGATAACCGATAATTCTTTATATTTGAAAGCTGATAACCGATATTTTGGTAGATAAATCTATATCCAAATTTTTATATAATGTTTGAGAGCCTGATTATAAAAACAAAAATCTCACCATTAAAAGCACACAATTATAATGTTCTCATTATACTATTATGTAGCCTATACTTGTACACATCTGTATTTTCCTTTTTGAAGTGATTTCAGTTCAATTTCAAGCAATTCAAAACCATAATGGCAGACAGTGTGCATCTGAAGTGTCTCAGCTGAAGGAAATAATCCATTATTTATCGGCTTTAATATATCAGCCAAATTTTTTTTTTATCGGGCCGATAACGATAACATTAAAAATGAACATATATCGGCCGATACCGATATGGTGGGCGATATATCGTGCATCCCTACTGATATTGATAAAAATAATAATAATAATAAATAATAATTTTAAATAATCAGTAATATGATACTAAATATCACACACCGCAAGACAAGTCAGCATCTTTGATATTGACTTTAGTCACTGTCAAAATGTGCAAAGGCACTATATGTATATCAACAGGACAACTTCAGTCACATCTTTTAGTGAACAGTCTGTCTTCTACTTCTGCATATAATAATAAAAACTGATCAAGCTGAAACAAATATAATATGCACAGTGCTATAAATATGCACTATACAAACTGGAAACTGTGCCAACACTCTTCTAATAGAATTCTAACATGAGCACTGCAAGAAGCCTATGAGAGTGTGCATGTGACAAATGCCACACACACTGTTACCAGTGCCTCTTTTCTATTGTTGATTTATTTATTTTTGGTGTCCGTATGACTGATTGGCGTCTTGACTTGGGGCAGCAAGTGTTAGACATAATTATACAGCAGCAAAAAATAAGGAAAAGTGAGACCTTCTCCCTGAACGCATGCAAAGAGGACTTAGGGAAAGGATGCCGCGGGTAGTTCAGCACTCCTTGCAGCACAAGCCTCAGACTATTAACAAGCTCCTTTGCCTTGACCCTCTGTCTCACACACACACACTGTGTGTCAAAGCCAGAATGATATCAGCATCAGCATTCTGTAACGCAGCATGTAATTCAATCAAGACTTTGTGTAAGCTATTCTTTGAAGCAAGGGTGGTATAAATACTCACACACATTACGCTGGTATCACTGTACTGAGTTACAGCCGCCAAAGCTCTGAGTCATTCTGTAATTTTAAATAAATACTTATGACAGCTTTTACTAGATGCATTACAGAGTTGTGCTGTAAATAGTATAATTCACTTCATCTCAGCAGGAATTTACAGTCTGACTGTGATTCGTTGAACAAACCTGATTGCAAGGGCAGATCGGGGTTTCTGTATAGGCTCACAAAAACAGTTTTTGTATGTATGAAATGCTTAAAAAAATAATTATTAAGCACATAACACATATTCATGAAATAGCAAAGACATAGGCCTAAAAGTTCAACAAAAATATCAAACCATCGTGTGACAGCTGCCCCACTAAAAATGTGACAACTTACCCCAACCTGGCATTTATAAAAAATGCCTTAGTCCTAAAATTAATTCACATTTCATTTCAGTTAATTCTCAAAGTTACTAAAATAAAGTCATTGTGACTATGTGAGACAACTTTTTATGTGACTTTTAGAACAGCACATTAAGATAAACATTAATAAGAGTATAGTTGTACCACTAAAGATTTTACAATTTGAAGCTCAATACAAAACCCACTTCATGTTCACGAGCAATATGTTGTCCTTGTACCAATGTTGAGCTGATGGTGCTCATGTGACTAATACAGTTGTTCACCAAAGCATTCAAAGTGATAAAAACTCAGGCGTCGTTTTATGAGCTGAAGCCTGACAGAACCTGATAAATATTTCCACTATAAAAAAAACTGGAGCAGGAAGAGTTATGCTAGCTACAACACACTAATGTTTTATTTCCCAAGTAATCCGAACCTGCCAACAATATCATGGGCTGGATCCATGAGACGCGCCAAAACCACACAATGCAAATTGCATGAGACTATAAAAGTAAATCTTCCGCTTAAACAATGAAGTACATTGATTGGCTGTATAAATCATATTTACTTAAGCAATGTCACACAAGCTTGTGCTATAATTGAGCCGTAGAAAAGGCCACACAAGATATTCAGCATGATTGCGAGTGTATCTGTACAACAGTTCAATAAACAAAAAGTTAACATTGTGCAACTCGCATTTTGAACACAATATTGACAGTCTGCTTTTGCTCCATCAATGAAAACTGAATTAGCCATTGCCTCTCTCTCAGCAAGACAGATTCAGTGACTCACTTACTCATTAAGACTTGTCGCCACCTACTGGCGACTCGAAAACTGTTCGGCCGGTCAGATTACTATGGAATCCCAGATAATACTTACATAATTCTACATTAAATATTTTGTAAATCAAAATTATGACATACACTCTGAAAAATGCTGGGTTAAAAACAACTTAAGCTGGGTTGAAAATTGACAAACCCAGCGGTTGGGTTAAATGTTTGCCCAACGTGCTGGGTAGTTTTATTTAACTCAACTATTGTTTAAAAATGACTGTATTGCTGAACCCAAAGTATGTTAGAAATGTACATTTATTAATGTTTAATGATTAATAATTAAACAATAAACATTTATTAAATTGCTTATTAATAAATGTTGCTTCTAGTAATTATGTGTCTGATTTTTAATTTCCAACCTCTTTTAGGTTCATTTTAAGCCATATAGTCATTTTTAAACAATAGTTGGGTTAAATAAAACTGCCCAGCACATTGGGCAAATGTTTAACCCAACCGCTGGGTTTGTCCATTTTCAACCCAACATTTTTGATGAAAAGTGGAATTACGACAAAAACTCAAAATTTTGACATAATTGATGCTAAGTCTTATGAGATGAAAAGTGGAATTATGACAAAAAGTCATAACTTTAAAAAGTCATAATTATGATCAAAAGTTGAAATTATGACTTAAAAGCCATAATTATGAGATAAAAAGTCCTAATTATGATTTAATTTAACTTTTTAATTATGACTCATATGCTATAATTTCGACTTCATCCCATAATCTTGACTTTTTATGTTATAATTAAGATTTACCAAAGCTTATGTGGTGGAAATAGGCTTTCTATAGGATTATGGTTGGACTAAATGTTCTTTAAATAAAAAATGTACAGGCAAAATTTTTAAAAAGCTATGCCTCGGGATCAATTAGATAATTTGCGTTAAAAATGAAATCAAAGAGCAGTATTACACAGCATCAGCCCTTTATTTGTTCAGTAGCTATTTGAAAAGACAAGCCTTTTAATGTTCTTTCTGAGCATACTTATCTCTTCAAATATTTCCTCTGAAGTAGCTATACTGCAAGACACATACTACATCATCTTGAACCTTTCAGCTCATTTAGAAGTGGTCAGATTCTGTTTCAAATATTCTTGTGCCGTCTGCCTTAAGCTAAGTGGGAACGCACTGCATGGCATACGTGTGGGACTTCACAATTGTCTTTGGGAAAGTGGGCCTTTAATGTCCCTCTAATTAAGGCATAAATCAAAGTCCCTCTATCAGCAGAGCCTAAGAACCGGCCTTCCCCTCAGCCTGGGCAACAGCTGTCATGTAATTTGCCCCCCTTTCACCCCAAGAAATCGCTTCAGACGCCATCCATCTGAATACCATTAAGGCCTATATGCAGACCGCTGCCGTGCGTTCAGTCTTTGACTTAATTACTTTGACCGCTGCTGTTTCAGTCAGAGCCGCGAGCCCATCATCTTGTCATTGATCCAAACACTTATTCTCCACCAGGGATTACTCGGACAAGCTTTGGCCCGCTAAGACAGAGGGGTTTGGGTATCAAGGAGAGCAGGACAATAGCAACAACTGCATGTCTAATTTAGCCCCTTGTTTACCGTCAGGCTGTAATAGGAGCCGCAGGGACAATGTCAGGGAGCACAATGGGACGATGATCAGGGAGCTATTGTTTTTCAAGCTAATTGGGCATCTGAGGTGCGGCCTGGGAAGCACGGGACTGCTAAAAGAGGAGTCCGATACTGTGAAAGAAAACCTTACAAGTCCATGGCATTCAGGAGCCATCCCATCGGACTTCTGACCGCATACAAGCGGTGAGAACGTGGAGCCGGCCGCCAGTTGTTTGTGCTGTCAGAGAGCTTTCAGAGATGGTCCACTTAATCTTTATTGGTATTGTGAATTTAGCTTGTCCAGTGTATGATATGCGCAGAAACCTCAGAGGGGATGGATAGGCTGGTCAAACAGAGCCTTGGCCTTTCACAAAGAGAATTACAAACATTGGATTCATTACCATGCCTGTATACTACAACCATTTAGCCTGTGTAAACAGAGGCTTTTAACTGTTGTATTTTTGAACAAAAGATTTTCACTAATGATAACTTTGTCATTAATCATGTCCAGTTCAGAGTCATTATTGGAAACTATTGTGGTAAATTATTGTAAATTGAAATCAAATTTTAAGGCAAAGAAAACGAAAAACTAAAACAAAAGAAAACTAAAAGCTTAATTTGTCATTGACCAATTACAACGGATATGCAAAGTGAATTTCCAGCAAATAAGGGCACAAGCAGGCTCGATAATATTCAAAGTTTCCCTGGAATGTTCCTTTCCTTTTGTCCTCAAGTAAAATTGTAATAGAGTTGAATCTAGATATTTTTAATAAAATCCAATGGCTCAGTGAGGCCTCCATTGACAGCAAGATAATTAACACTTTCAGATGCCCAGAAAGCTACTAAAAACATATTTAAAACACTTCATGTGACTACAGTGGTTCAACCTTAATATTATAAAGCGACGAGAATACTTTTTGTGCGCCAAAAAAACAAAATAACGACTTTTCAACAATTTCTAGTGATGGACGATTTCAAAACATTGCTTCATAAAGCTTCAAAGCTTTACAAATCTTTTGTTTCAAATCAGTGGTTTGGAGCGCCAAAGTCACGTGATTTCAGTAAACGAGGCTTTGTTTGTTGCGTCATAAGTGTTTCGAAATTTCAATAGTTCAATTGACTTTGACAGTTTGATACGCGCCCCACTGATTCAAAACAAAAGATTCGTAAAGCTTCGAAGCTTTATGAAGCAGTGTTTTGAAATCGTCTATCACTAGATATTATTGAAAAGCCGTTATTTTGGGGGGGGGGGATCTTTTGTTTTGAATCAGTGGGGCGTGTATCAAACTGTCAAAGTCAATTGAACTATTGAAATTTCGAAACACTTATGACGTAACAAACAAAGCCTCGTTTACTGAAATCACGTGACTTTGGCGCTCCAAACCACTGATTTGAAACAAAAGATTTGTAAAGCTTCGAAGCTTTATGAAGCAATGTTTTGAAATCGTCCATCACTAGAAATTGTTGAAAAGTCGTTATTTTGTTTTTTTGGCACACAAAAAGTATTCTTATCACTTCATAACATTAAGGCTGAACCACTGTAGTCACATGAACTGTTTTAAATATGTTTTCAGTAGCTTTCTGGGCATCTGAAAGTGTTAATTATCTTGCTGTCAATGGAGGCCTCACTGAGCCATCGGATTTCATCAAAAATATCTTAATTTGTGTTCCAAAGATGAACGAAGGTCTTACGGATGTGGAATGACATGAGGGTGAGTGATTAATGACATAATTTTCATTTTTGGGTGAGCTAACCCTTTAAGTAAAACTATTATTATTATAAATTATAATCCCATAATATAATGTACTTATATATATGCCTATATCCAGGACATCAATCAATACAATAACTATTAGTATCATATATTGCAATTCTTAAAAAAATGCAAATGACTCATAGGTGCCATTAACCAAAAAAAAAAAAAAAAAAAAAAAAAACATTCAAGAAAACATTAAAAACATATGGGACATTAATCAATGCCATTTATTGTATTATCTTAATACAAACTTATCATAATGTTTGTTCTGGCTGGCCATCAGTCCTCTCACTTTCTGGTAATACATCAAGCTTCCAGGCTGTTGATTGATATTTTCAACACATGTAACAGCCCTGTGTGGCAGAGAAAGCAAAAGTTACATTCAAGTCGTTATGGAAACAACCTCTAAGCTCTTGGCATTAACTCTTGAACTCTGACAGGTGGAGTCGCTGTCTCTAGAGCGAACCGGGGGAGTGTGAGGGTCTACCGCCCTGCCCTCTCTGCTCTGGGGGAAAATATTATGGTTTCTGGAGGGTGAATTTTGGATGGGATTGATGCAGCAGCCTGTGGGGTCAGTGGAACATGTGCCAGGGTGTGAAGGCCGTGCGTCTCCTTTCTTCAACCTCCCAGACAGAGAGACGATCCACCGGGACAAATAACTAAGCAGCTGTCATTCTCTTAGACTCTCACTCGCTTGTACAAATATCACAAATAGACAATTCAGCTTATAATATATGAAAAAAAGAAAAAACATCAAAAGTACAGAAAAACTCTTCACATGTACAAATTTATATCTAAATATTTGATGACACAGAGGATCAGAGGACCTAAACATGAAGATCCCCTTGTGAGGAAACCCTGTCCTAAATAAAAACCAGCTATATATGTTCTTTTATAAAGACCCATTTATTCTGTGGGGGAAAAAATCTATTACCTTATTAATATCTACGAAATAAATGGTTTTATGAAGTAAAACCTATACCAATACAAGAAAGAAATGATAGGTGAATAACACTGATGTAGAAGCACCTAACCGTGGTTGTAAGCCTAAACTTGACATAAACTGTCAACTTGTCCCTCAGATATGATTGGTTGATTGGAATGTTGTTCCAGGATCAACAAAGATGCTGTACTTGGTAAAAATCACATTCACCCTCCACTATAGAAAAATGAAGCCAAAATATCCCACAAATAACCATTGACATCTTTTGGCGATTATGTAATTTGGAGCCCGAGTCTGTGCGGTATTGACCCTGAGGTGGAGCCGTGGTATCAAGGTCCCGCCCACGCTCCTGCTCCTGCAGACTTGATTGCTAGCACAGCTGTCAATCATGATGTTACACCCCGTTTTTATAGCATCAAATAATGAACTAAAACCAAACATACTTGAAAAACAAACACCTGAACACATGTCAGCGTGATAGGAACCACCTAAAATAAAAAAAAAAAATAAAAAACATCTTTAGAAAACTTTTTTTTTTTAAAGTGCATTTTCGCATCCCATTCAATTACATGGAGGGGGCGGGGTTTATGACCAATACTGCAGCCAGCCACTAGGGGCTGTTAAGTCACTGCCTGATAAGGCAGCAAGGTAACAAATCAGCTGCCTAGGTTTTCGGATGCAGCCTAAGAACCAGCTAAGAAGTTTCAGTAATCCCAGGTGAAAAAAAAAAAAAAGAAAAAAAAATACCCTTCCATAATGTACTTAAAGTGCTCTATTTTTGTGCACTAATTTTGTACTTAATATACTAACAATTCTTATTTCGTATTTCTTAAGATAATCTTAAGAACATCTAAGTGTATTCTACTGTTCTATTTTGAGACAACATGAATATGAACTAAATGTGCTTTTAACATATCTCTGTATTAAAAAAAAAAAAAAAAATTACCACTTGTAGTACACTATGGGTTTAAGTGTACTACAAGTGGTAATTTTTTTTTTTTTTTTTTTTAAATCATGGTGTCTCAAATAGCACAGTTGAGTACACTTAGATGTTTTTAAGATTATCTTAAGAAGTACTTAAGAAACATTTGTTTAGTATATTAAGTACAAAATTAGTGCGCAGAAATAGAGCCCTTTAAGTACATTATGGAAGTTTTTTTTCACCTGCGATGTTCCCATTAAGTTAAGAAAACGTTATTTCTGAATGTTCATGTTTTGGTTATTCAACCTTTAAGGGTACATTCCATTTAATCACTCTTCATTTTGGGAATGTTACATTTGAATGTTCTCTGAACATTCTGAAAAAAGTAGTAGCATAAAAAAAAAACAACAACAAAAAAACCAAAAGAAAACCTTAGATCCAACTAAAACGTTTCAGAAAAAAAACCTTCCATGAATGATGTATAAATAGGCTACCATTTTTGTGCTAACATTTTGAGAACATTAATAAAGACCAGATAATTTTGAAAGAACATTTGATTAATGTTACTGGAAGTACGTTTGTTCATAACTTTGAGAGAACCTTGCCAGAACATTAGCTAAAGCTCTGAGAACGTTCTCTGTTAGCTGGGTTTGTGCCCCTAACGGGTGCATATTAGGTACTTATTAGTATCTAAATTGTACATGTTAGTACATTTTGAAACAACTTTTTGTACCTTGTTGTATTGGGTACTGGCCAATATTTGGGTATAATCCCAATTTCTGATATGTCTGTAATCTAATAAAACATTTATTTTTGGTTGTGATAGTTAACTGGCAACCACACGCTGGCCACTGAAATGTTCAAACAGGTTCAAATTCAGCCAGCGGATTGAATAGGTCTCTACTACACAAAAATTATTGTTCACATGCCAAAAATATGTTCTTTGAAGTGCAAATGCGCAAGGCGTATATGACATTTCAGATGTTATTTTGATCATGCAGAGTGATGATGAGACTCTACGCAAATGGTCCTGAGGGACCCCCAGCCCCAGCCCCTGACGTAGATCTGATGGTAATCAGGCTTGTGGTGGGGAGGTCAAACCCAGTTCTTCGGCTCTGCCTGACCAGGGCCAGGTGCTCAATCACAGCATCCCCCAGTGCGAGCTGCTATCCCCAGAATGCGACTGTGTGGCGTCTGCAGGGTTCTTCTCTCATCTGATCTCAGCACAGCAGCTATAAAGTGGGAGGAGACCAAAGTGTCCAAATGCTGCTCACTTACTTGGAAGTGGTCCATCCCTACAAACGGGGGGACAGACAAAGTTCAAAAGTGCATTTTCGGATTGTGAACCTTGCAAACGTGAACAATGATGTCACGGCTCTCAGCTTATCCTGTGAATGGTTTAGAGTCAGACATGATATGAGCCTTTTAGTGTTCAAGGCTCAAGCAAGAGCATCACAAAACGATTAATTTAACGACACCAAAAGATTAATTTAATGGTCATGTACATGCCACTAACATGCCTCTATGTTTATGTTTATATGTATTACAAATACAGTTAATATTAAGCAGAATCACACGAGCAAGAGTGGTGTTCATTTGTATGATTATTTATGGCGGATTCACATACCATCAGTCTGATTGTTATGCAACAGTTCAGTAAACAAGTAACTTACATTTAAGGCACAAAATTGCCAATTAATCTATTATTATTTTTTTAAACTCAGATTGTCTTCGGAGTTAACTCTGATTGTGTTCAACAGAAAGAAGAAAGTCATATACACCTAAGATGGCTTGAGGGTGAGTAAAGCTTGGGGTAATTTTCATTTGAAAGTGAATTAATCCTTTAAATGTCACGCATCTCCAAGCAACACAGTGGTGTTTCGTTCCTGAGTAAACTTGGTGTACTTGAACAAATTGTTGAGTGAGTAATTCAACGACTCACTTAAAAAGGCAGTGGCTGCATCCAAATGGCATATTGAGTAAGTACTTATTTTGAATAAGTAATTACTACACAACCGCTATAAAAGTACATTGTATATAGTATGAATGTGTGTAGTATCAATATAATTTGAGCATACTACAGGAATGCAATCCAGACATACTACATTCATCATGTTATCATGTGACCTAACAGCGTCAGTTGTGTCGCTTCACTGCCATTCACAAATTCTCTCCCGTGGACTCATGGGATAGTTAAGTGTCGTATGCACACTTCAGAATCTCACCGGAAGTAGTAAATCATCCGGGTACTTCTTTTATCACATACTGTTTTTTGCCGACTATATAGTATGGAAATACGTAATTTCCAATGCAGCCACACTCTTGTTCCATTCCTTAGTGAATCAGCGATTTGAACAAAACGGTTAAATGAATGATTCAGTTGTTTATACATTCTCAATGACTCAAAACAGTCACTTGTCGCCACCTACTGGGATAATTACGTAACCTGCAGAAAGATTACATACAGAAAAATCCCCACAACTAATACACAGACTGATAATCTGAGGGATAGAAACAACGAAAAGTCCTGCTGTTGGACTGTATTACAGCACTCTTGGAACCCTCTTGGAAGAAGTAGCATACTTTTAAAATTGAATACTTATTTTGGAAATAAAATACTTAAAAATATACTTTAGTGCAAACTGCAAACATAATGTGATGTTTTCATACACTTAACATGTTATTTACAATTAAATAAACATGTATTATAGTTTAAATTGATATGAAATGCAATTAATTGAACTTAAGAGTGCTTTTTTGACCCACTTAAGTAGGACTTTGGTACATCTTTATATGTAATTTCATAATTACATCTTTGAAATATGATTAAAGTGTTCTGCTAAATGCACTGACAAACATTTTTTGTAAACTAAAATATACTTTAATGTCATTTCTGTTGAAACTTGTATGTCATGTATAGGGCCTATTTAAATATATTTGTAGTTATTTGCAATAATTAAGTTGCAATTTACCAAGAAATGTAATTAATAGGTAATGTGGTAAAATGTGGGTAACATATTAACTTGTAATTTATGTAAGGGTGAATTCAGGTTGATTAGTCATCTCAATAGCAAAACGTGTTCCAATAACCCTGAATTCACTCTGTGTAATATAAAATAACAGGTGAAATTATTATCAAGGACTTTACATGTGCTTTGTATGTTAGTCAAAACATCAAAATAAGAGTACTTCTTTAATGCATGATTTGAAAGAATGATTTCAAATGTACTTTAAAGTAAAACTTTTTTTTTAAGTATTACAAAGTGCACTTTTTAAAAGTTTATTTAGCCTAAGTGTGTTAAGTACACTTTAATGGCCTTTAATGTTAGTTATCTTCAAGTACAGTTAATATACTTAAGATTTGAAGTACACTATAAGATCATATTCAATACGTCAAGCACTCTTCATTTTCACAAGGCTACGCAGCTCTGCCAATTAATAACATGTATTAAACAACCAACCAGAATTGTCATGCTATTTGCTGAAACTGTGGCATAATCTCTCTCTAACTCATTCACTTCATGCAGTAAAACAAATGGCTTTACACTGTTTCCAAGAGTATAGACAGAAAATATGCCAGAAAATATTAAAAGCAAGAATTGAATTGCTCTGTAAAATGTTACTTTTTTAAGACATGAAGAAATACACCTTCACAATACATTCCTTCTGCTATTCTGTAATTCATGTAAGGCATGAACAGATCTCAAACAACTGGTCCCTTGATGCCATCTACTGGACAATTGTCATCACAACACATTCAACCGCGCTCATCACAGCACGAACACTGGGGTGATTTTAGAGAATAGGGCCTCCTTAAACTTGCTCACTAGAAACCGATACCTCAAGCTGTTCTTAATAGGATTAAAGTCCACGCCGATGGACCCATTTGTCATCGAGACACACAGGCTGTGCCATTTGGCCTCTCTCTTTCATTCACGTCTGGCCTGTTCACTGGAGTGTGTCCTCTGTTATGGAAAAAGACTAATTGGCCTACTTATGGCCCACAGAGTAAGTCTGTCATTCAGTGGACATTGGGAAGTATAGAGTCCCACTCTGCTCACCATCTTCAGCTGCTCAGAGAGAGGACTCTTGGGCTTTCCTCAGATGAACAGCAAAGATCAGCTTTTTTTCTCTCTCCTTTTGTGTATCTGTGTAATTGTCTGTTCTCTAAACACAATACATACATACATACATACATACATACTGTCACACACACTCATCACATGAACTTTGTTTTCAGTTTGCAGTCTTCCCTTGGTTAGTTTGTTGTTAATTTGATTCGTCATTCTGTTCAGCTATGTGTGATTAATTACCTTGTTTGACTCTTGTATTTAAGTTCCTGTGTTTCTGTTCTTAATTGTCTGGTCTCGGCTGTTACGGTTGTATTTCATTTGCCTGCCCAATTAGGATTATCTTCAGTGTGTATTATTAAAGACTTTTGAAGCTGATTCCTTCATCTTTGTGTGTTTATACTTTGTGACACATACAGGTGCCTCTCAATAAATTACAATGTCGTGGATTTATTTCAGTAATTCAACTCAAATTGTGTAACTTGTGTATTAAATAAATTCAGTGCACACAGACCGAAGTATTTTAAGTCTTTGGTTCTTTTAATGTTGATGATTTTGGCTCACATTTAACAAAAACCCACCAATTCACTATCTCAAAAAATTAGAATACTTCATAAGAGCAATAAAAAAATTTAAAAAAAGGATATTTTAAACCGAAATGTCAGGCTTCTGAAAAGTATGTTCATTTCTATGCACTCAACACTTGGTTGGGCCTCAATTTGCATGAATTACTGCATCAATGCGGCGTGGCATGGAGGCAATCAGCCTGTGGCACTGCTCAGGTGTAATGGAGGCCCAGGTTGCTTTGATAGCGGCCTTCAGATCATCTGCATTGTTGGGTCTGGTGTCACTCATCTTCCTCTTGACAATACCCCATAGATTCTCTATGGGGTTCAGGTCAGGCGAGTTTGATGGCCAATCAAGCACAGTAACATCATGGTCATTGAACCAGCTTTTGGTACCTTTGGCAGTGTGGGCAGGTGCCAAATCCTGCTGGAAAATGAAATCAGCATCTCCATAAAGCTTGTCAGCAGAAGGAAGCATGAAGTGCTCTAAAATTTCCTGGTAGATGGCTGCGTTGACTGTGGACTTCAGAAAACACAGTGGACCAACACCAGCAGATGACATGGCAGCCCAAATCATCACTGAGTGTGGAAACTTCACACTGGACTTCAAGCAACATGGTTTCTGTGCCTCTCCACTCTTCCTCCAGACTCTGGGACCCTGATTTCCAAATGAAATGCAAAATTTACTTTCATCTGAAAAGAGGACTTTGGACCACTGAGCAACAGTCCAGTTCTTCTTCTCCTTAGCCCAGGTAAGACGCTTCTGACGTCGTCTTTGGTTCAGAAGTGGCTTGGTACGTGGAATGTGACAGTTGTAGCCCATTTCCTGAAGACGTCTGTGTGTGGTGGCTCTTGATGCACTGACTCCAGCTTCAGTCCACTCCTTTTGAAGCTCTCCTAAGTTCTTAAATCGGCTTTGCCTGACAATCTTCTCAAGCCTGCGGTCATTCCTTTCACTTGTACACCTTTTCCTACCACACCTTTTCCTTCCAGTCAACTTTCCATGAATATGCTTTGGCACAGCACTCTGCGAACAGCCAGCTCTTTCAGCAGTGACCCTCCGTGGCTTACCCTCATTTGTAGACGGTCTTGATGATCGTCTTCTGGACAACTGTCAAGTCAGCAGACTTCCCCATGACTGCTGTTGGGATAACTGACCTAAACCCAGTATTTATACCCTGAGAATGGTAATTTAATAGAACTTGAAATTAAATATTCTAATAATTTGAGATACTGATTTTTTTATTTTGATGAGCAGCAAGCTGAAATCATCAAAATGAAAACAAAAAAATCTGGAAATATTTTACTTTATGTCTAATAAATCTAGAATATATTTAAGTTTGACTATTTGAATTTAAAAAAAAAAAAAAAAAAAAAAAAAAAAAAAACTTTTTCATGATATTCTAATTTATTGAGATGCACCTGTACATACCAGTCAGGTCTATATACACTGGTCAAAAGTTTGGAAAAAATTAAGATTTGTTGTTGTTGTTGTTTAAAGACGCCTCTTATTCTCATCAAGGCTGCATTTATTTGATCTAAAATAAAAAAAAGTAATATTGCGTTCTATTTTGATAATTTGATCATTTATTCCTGTGATCTAAAGCTGAATTTCCAGCATCATTACTCCAGTCTTAAGTGTCCTTCAGAAATCTTTCTAATATGCTGATTTGCTGCTCAATTATTAATAAGGATCATGGAAGGATCAATGAAGGATCATGTGACACTGAAGACTGGAGTAATGATGCTAAAAATTCAGCTTTGATCACAGGAATAAATTACAGTTTAAAATATATTAAAATAGAACACCGTTCTTTGAAAATGTAATAATATTTATATAATGTTATTGTGTAGTATCAGTATTACATGAATATATAATTTCTATGACATTAGCAATAAATACATGCAAAAAGCTGTTTTAAACACTAAAACCACCCCTGCCATCCCACCTCCCGTCCTCCATTGTTTGGACAAACAGTCCTGTCTATCCTTACACCACTGCCTGAACAAATGTGACAAAGTATTTACAATCTTTGAAAAATTCATCTGTGCATGGCATTGTTGTTTCTGCTTTACAATGGAGTCACAGACAGTATTTTAACAGAAAAAAAAAAAAAATACACATCACTCAAAGCAATGTCTGCATAATAAAGCAGAAAAATGTCATGTAGACAAACAAAACCACATTATTCACAAACATAAGAGTGAAAAATAAAACATGACTTTGAAACTGTTTAAGGACGTATACTATTCGATTTTTCTTGCTTCAACCACTGTGAATTGTTTCGAGAGAAGAGCATGCACCGAAAAGCATAAACAAGGTTTCTTTGAGGAATAAAGCTTGTACACCAGTGAGGAGCAAATGAATTTGGTCATGAAGATGCGATCATTAGTGCATCACATAATACGGCAGTAATCTCATTTGCGCATTGTTCAGTGAACACATATAATTACTATCAACAGATGTGCTGCATTTGCACCTGAGTAGCTTAATTAGAAATGTACACCACCTGCACTGGCAAATACACTATTATAGTCTAATATATTTATATTTCCTTGCTTCACTGCATACATTTAAACCCTAGGCCAGTGGTTCCCAAATCTTTTCACGCCAAGAACCCCCTCCTCTCCGAATCAATACTGCACGGAACCATATATATATATATATATTATATATTTAAATTAATTTTAAGTTATCTCACGGCCTCCCTGGAGGATCACTGAGGACCCCTAGTGGACCGCGGCCCACAGGTTGAAAACCACTGCCCTAGATTAAGGTATTGTAGGAACTTTGTAAACAAAATGTTAACTTTTCTGCACGTGTTATGATGATAACAAAGACACTTCTTAGAACAACCTCACTCTTAAAGGGATAGTTCACCCAAAAATGAAAATTCTGTAATAATTTACTCACCCTCAAGTTGTTCCAACCCTGTATGAGTTTCTTTCTCCTGCTGAGGTAAAAAGAATATATTTTGAAGAATGTTGGTAATCAAACAGTTGACAGTAGCCACCGACTTCCATAGTAGGAAAAAAAAAAAATTACTTTGGTTACCAACATTCTTTAAAATATCTTCTTTTGTGGTCAGCAGAAGAAAGAAACTCATACAGATTTGGAACAACATAAGGGTCAGTAAATGATGACAGAATTTTAATTTTTGGATGAACTATCCCCTTAAAAATGGTTCTACGGTTCTTGACTTTATGCCAAATGTCATAATACTTTTAGTTTACAAGCTGTTTAATTCATAAAATTAATCAAAAAAAAAAAAAAAAAATCAAAACAAAATTAATTAATTCAAATTAAATCCATAAAATGATCCCACGATGGGAAGCACCTGACAGAACCCTTTATGCTTCCATAAAGAACCTTTTCTTCTAAGAGTGTTCCATTATTATTTATGTTGTCACTTTCCCAGGAAGATGTAGGCTATTGTAAACCAGCAGGCCTTGAAGTCAAACTTAAAGGAATAGTTTACCCAAAAAAGAATTTGTCATCATTTAGGCTACCGTCATTATTTTCTCCAAACATTCTGACATACAAACAAAGCCACATGAGCGCCGAACCGCTGATTCGATACGACAGATTCATAACGCTCCGAAGTTTTATGAAGCAGTGTTTTGAAATCGGCCATCACTATAAGTGTTTTTTTTTTTTTTTTTTTTTTTTTGGTGCACAAAAAAAATGATCGTCACTTTATAATATTAATATTGAACCACTGTACTCACATGAACTGATTTAAATATGTTTTTAGTACATTTATGGATCTTGAGAGAGGAAGTGTCATTGCTGGCTATGTGGCCTCACTGAGCCATTGGATTTCAACAAAAATATCTTAATTTGCGTTCCTAAGATTAACGAAGGTCTTACGGGTGTGGAACGACATGAGGGTGAGTAATAAATGACATTATTTTCATTTTTGGGTGAACTAACCCTTTAAGGTTTTGTTGAAAATAGTCTAGCTTAAATGAAAGGATACATGAATGAGGGAGAGACATGATGAAGTGTTAAACTAATTAAGAAAACAGAATAAGAAACATGTGCAAATGACACGTAGCTACTAGTACATTAACGAGATGAGTGATTGTTTATCCCGTGTTAGCATGCTTGCTTTATTAACTTGTCTCAATGAACAAATGGGCGCTATTTACCGGTTTGTTTAGTTTAGGCATTTCATTAATTGCTGCAGATTTATTTAAATAATAATAATAAAAAAAATAAAATAATAGCGAACATCAAATGCAAAAACGCAGCTGTTGTTCCCTACGAGGCAGTGTAATTAAAAACCGTGTCGCATTTCTCTGCAAAGGTGCCGGAAGACAACAGCGCAGTTCTTTCCGTCGCCAACAGATGACGCCAGAAGCACACGAGCGCGCCTGGGTTGCATTAGTTAGTCTTCTGACAGTAGCTTATCGGTTCAGCGCGGATGAGAATCAGGTAGAAGAGAATGAGAAGACGGAGGAAGAGAGATATGTAAAACTAACAAGATGTATCAGTCATCTGCGAGGTTTTTGAAGGGTATTTATTCAAAGATTCGTCATTTTTCTTGTCACACTCCTGAATGGTTCATCAATGCTGAGTACTTAACAAACAAATATCTCATTTTCACATGAAATTATGTCTTTCTCATAAATCATTGCGGAGATTAATTTGCATAAGACTCTACTGCGTGTACATTGGTATTGTTGGATTTATAAGCGTACAAAGCGGCTGCTTTCGGCAGCAAAGATGAATTTGTTTGTCTTGGTCTTAGGATGAAGGAAGTGCTGCGTTTGTAGAATATTGTTTATTCAATCCAAGTGCCTTCACGATAAAAGACAGAATAAGAGAGAACGAAAAGGGAGAGGAAACAGACAGGAGGGAGAAAGAAATGCTTAAGAAATAATTTCTGCATAGAGCTGTGTCAGACGCGACAGGCCTTGGTAGTTATTTGCTGCGAAACAAGGCATGTTTTGTTTAGTGATTCCTGCGTCTCCTATTGGACGTGTGCCGCGGATGTACAATGAGCTGCAGCCTTCGCATTCTGATTGAAAGGAATTCTTTTCTGCACTTTTCAATTACTGTGCTTGCTGCTCTGAGGCAGAGCCGAACGCCACCGGCCCCTTCCTCCCTCCTCTCGACCGCCTGCTGTGTCTCGTGTCGAAGTGAGGTTGGCAGAGAGAACAGAATAAAGGAATTCGTCCTACAGAGGCTGAATGAGACATGTCATGCTAAATATTCTCCCAGACATCACGCTAATGAGGACATGGGATTGATATGGTGGTCCATACTGTGTAGGTGTTTTTCATATGGAGCTTACTTATTATAGGCTACTGCTCTCTGGAATACTTGCTTCTGATTAGTCACTATGTGTAGCCTATAATGGACGCTAAATCTATGTTAACAAAGCTGCATCTGGATATGCATACTTCCCTACCAGATATGTGATAAGTTGCATAAATTTAGCGTTTACTAGGAATGTTCCCAGAACTGTGTCTAACGTTCTGGCAAAGTTCTGAATAAACATTATTCCAGTAAGCCTGTTGTTAGTCACACCACACCGTCAGACGCCGTCAAATGTCTGCCCATTAGGGCTGCACGATTAATCGCACGATTAAGTGCGATTTCACTTACCTGTGTTTATTAGTCATGTTTAGTCAATCAAAGTGTTTCAATCTTCTGTTTATTAAGCTACAGCGATAGTATGATCAAAGCCACTGGAAGGCAAGCTTGCAACCTTTAGCCAAAAAAGCTAATGCTAACACCTCGCCTCGCAGGGAAGGAGCCCAGGCTGTTTTTTTTTAATGGATGTCAATGGATGAGAGGCTTCACTATGGTGATTAAACCGCTTTTGTGGGGAAATAGCTAATCATTTAATTAATTGACAGCCTGTTTGCTAATCTTCAGCATGTTTTACACTAAACAATACTTTCGTTGGGAACTATATGTAGATTTTAGCTTGATAAAAATGTATTTTTTTAAGAGAAGGCAGACTAGGGAACGTTGCGTCTGATGTCACTGCCATTACACGATAGGCTGAGAGGAGCTGCACGTGATTAAGTTAGCCATTACAGTTTCTCCAATGGTAAGACATACAGACCCGCTTATCTCCCCATTATATACAATCTCTGGTATGATGCCCATAGGGATTTCCTGGAATGACGCGCATTGTCTACTTCTGTGGCAGGGCATATTTGGAGTTTCTGTGCAAGAGCGCCCTCTGGCTTTCAGATGGAGAAGCATTTAATACTGATCACAGCGCTGTACAGCACTGACAAGCTGCGCATAAAATAATCCCCAGTCTTTTCCAAATCGTGTGCAGTTTAATGTGCAGCCATATGCCCAATCATTGCATTCTGCCTGTCAACATATGTATTTCCATACCTCCGCATACCCTACTTGCACAAAAATCACACATCATCAGCGTGTTCCGTAAAGCCTAAAGTATACTTCACTTTTTACGAGTGGGCCACACGTACTTGTATGCACATTTTATTTTTTTGCAGTAATTAGTTTATCCACAAGGTGGCGACTGTGGCTTGTGGGCGTCGATTCACAAGGAAGTCAAAGAAAAACTGCATTAACAGAACAGACTGGAATTCATACAAGCTACAGTGACAATGGTGGCCTACATAGACGAGAAATTGTGAGAAGAGGTTAGAAAGTACCCTCATTTGTACAACTCTAGCATGAAAGAATACAAAGATGTTTACGTGGGTTGTAATTTGTGGCGAGAGATTGCTTAAAACTGTGCATGTGTCAAACGCCTGTGTATGCGTACGAGTCAAATAAAGTATACTTTGCAAGGCTGTGCATTTGACTAGTGTACGTGTAAAAAAAAAAACAAGTATACCCAGGGCTTTAGGCTATGCAGAGTTGAAGACAGACAGTTACCGGGCACCGCAAACAAACAGAAGCCGCCTTTTACAGTTCCTCCTGAACCAAAATAATGAGTCTAGGTTGCATTCACGCAATGTCATAAACATAATTACAAGATGGCAACCTGTGACGTACCCAGAGCAGTTCACATCCTTAGACTCTATGTAAATATCAATGCCGAAATGAATCTGCAGCAGTCGGGTTTTTTTAGAGGAGGCATGGCTTTGGAGACGCTCTGAAGGGAGGGTGGGATCTAATGCTAGCCTCTCCGAAATTGCCTACCCTACCGTGGCAAGCAGGGCGGGGCTGAAAGCCGTGGAAACGGAGCGTCACCGGCCTCGCCCCATTCCCACGGCTCTTGGCCCCGCCCTGCTTGCCACACTCACCTTTAATGTTCTCAAAACATTAGCAGAAAAACATTTATACATCGGGAGAGGAGTTGTGAATGGCAGTAAAGCAATGAAACTGAAACAGGTCACATGACAACATGATGAATGTAGTCTGTCTGGTCCTGGAGTACCTTTTCACGTACAGACGACAACATCAAAACGATCCCCCGTTCACACCTCAAAAATGATTAAAGATCCTGCCAGGCCAGTAGTTGGCGATGTCACTTTGTAAACAAGAACTATGCGTCTAGACTAAACACGTAATACTCATGCGCATGACGTCACCGTTTTCACACAAAAAAAAAAGTTTACTTGTAGTTTACACGGAGACAAGCCTGTTTTCAAAAGTTTGGATTTTCAGGCCCCCTGAAAACGCCCCTAACACTGTTGTCATTTAAATGAATGGCCAAAACACAGAGTTTCCCATTTTTAGTTGAAAATGGTGATGTGTAAACGGCCCCTTAAATGCGTAGTGCCTTGGGTACTCCAGGACCAGGGTTGGGAACCACTGCTTTAGCCTATATTGACAATAATGACAATATATATCATATATTTATTGTCCAGTCTGCTAAGCCTCAAGTGTGCTATTGAACAGAGGAAAGCCCTATACTTCTTCCACTTGTTCCACCTGCAAAACGTTTGATAGAAATACAAGCTCAGGAGTTTCCAAAAAAGTGACAAGGAATCACTAAAGGCTGGACCACACTAAAAGATTTTTTTAAATGTGAGAGATCACAAACAAGATGATAAAAAATAATAATAATAGATTTAACAGTTTTACTAAAAACAATATTATTGCTGCATTGTTCATCTTGTTTTTATGCCGATTGTTTTCTACATTTTAATGGACTGTTTTTATTAGCTTTAAGTTAATTTACTAGATAATAAAAAAAAAAAATAAAAATAAAAAAATCATCCATGTGTTCTATCTGGTAGGTAGCTGTAAAATAAGTGGGGTAATGTAGAGTCAATGTTTCTGCTACAATGCAACCTTATGTAACTTGACAAGGTGATATTGATATAAAAATGTTCTTGGTTCTTTGTGAGATAGTGTTCATTCTGCTGCTCCGGTCGAGACTGTTCGATTGTAGAGGAACAGGTGGACCTCAGAAGTATAACGGGCTTCTCTTTGTTCAATAACACATTTGAGGCTTAGCTGACTGGTCAGCATTTGTATGAATAAAAGTGATTTCAAACCCCAGATGGAAGTCCCCTCTGTCTCCTTACCAGTATCACTAACGGCAAACTGCCATTTCCTACAGATTGTGTGTGATTATGCATGCGTCTTGCTGTCTCTTCTCCATGGCAGCTCCTCACAAATGGCAACACTTTGCCTTATTTTCATCTAGAGGGAATGAGTTTTCAGCTTTAACCTCTTCCAGTAAGTTTCCTCCATCATTTGGATCCTGATAATCATTTGAGAAATGAATAAATAAATTATGAACCAAGAAATTGGATAGAAATGTGTAAATAAATATATTAAATTAATTACCAATTAGATAATCATAAACAATTAGTTCATAAAAGACAGATAAATAAGCAAATTGGATTTGGAGCAGCAGACAAATTAAAAATCGCATCTGTCCATTTTCTATATTAGTAATTGGTCAATTTAATATTATATTTTAATTTGCTTATTCATCTATGTTTCTATTAAATCATTATTTTTGTTTTTCAAAAGATTTGCACCCACAAACCTTGTAGACTTTGGCAAATCCAGTGATTTGTGTTTTTTTTTTTTTTTTTTTTATCCTACAAAATGCTCATTGTATTGTAGACATTTCCAATTGGACTGATAGAAAACTGTTTTTAATTATGGAAGTTGTGTCAGCCAATCAGATTGGAGCTTGCCAGATCAAGAAAGTGCTCTCCTGTATGCAATATTTTAGCGGTCTGTGATCTTGACATTTGAGGCAGAGACTTGCAACGACCCAAAGGGAGAAAGTAGAAGGGGAAAAAAAGGCTCAGAAGGCATGACATTCCTCACAGGAAATGAGAATTATGCTGCTAATAAACTAAAAAACATTGCTAGGATGACTTTTGGTCCTGACATGGCTTAACTTTGCTTTTTAGCTTTATTTCCTGCAGTATTGCACCAGTTCTTCAAGATGCCTTTAGCGTCAGAGGATATTTTGCTGGTGCTCTTCCTTTTATAGTCCTCTCTCTCCAAGACCATAATACTGTAATTTAAAGCTCTCCGGTGAAGTGGTACGCATCCCACACCTTGGCTCCCTCGCTCTGGATTTCAGCCATATGGATGGAGGATTGTACGTGAGCCTCTAAATGCACACATTTATAGATTTCAATTTCTGCTACAGTCCTTCAAGAGTCAAAGGTGCCTCCAAAGCCTTTAAATCAGGGATGGCGAAGAGGATGGGAGCAGCTGTAGATGCCTAATGCCGCTCGGAGGGGACGTTCAGTGACAGACTCCAGACTGCTCTCACTCCGCTGAGCTTCGGACTCTGAGATATAATTATGACAATCTGCCATCTGCTTTGAGCCAGGCTGAAGCTTGCCTGAGACAGCACAGTATGACACAGAGGAATAGGGTCTCTGAGTGAAGCACCGTTTAGCACTCCATCAAAGGGAGGTGTCAGTAGTATAACTGAGAGATCAGGCAACACGGGTGAACAAGCAGTGGAAGTCTTACAATAGAGGCCAGAGCAAGGTGTTGAAGATGAGAAAGTCTGTTGAATGGTTTGTGTCAGCTGTGGTCTACATTGGCTTCTCACATGGCTGGCAAAGTTTGATACGATAAGAAACCTGTTTTACTGATCGATTTGTGAGTAAAACAGGGTATTCAGTGAGAATATATAGGACAAGACTTGATTTGATCCATCAGGAATTAATTGGATCATGAAAAGTGGGCGGTTGTTTGGAGGGGAGGGGAAAATGAATAAATGTAAAAGGGATTCATGATGTTGTTGTATAAGGAAAGTAATCTCAAAAGCAGCAACACTTTATTATGTTTTCATAAAAGATTATGAAGAGAAATGTTTTATTTGGAATAATGTGCACCAATGAATAGTTTACAATAAGACCAGGAATGTGCATTGGAAAAATCAATTCAGCATTGAAAAAAGCTTTTTATCCAACTGGAAGAAGTTAATTTAAACTTGATTCAATTATAGACACAAGTTGGAAATGAGTTCTCTGAACATAAAAATACAGTACAATTGGGACTCAACCCAATAAAAGTGTCAAAGTAAATCTTTCAGGCAGGGTTATTATAAAAAACTAAAACCATAAACCCGTTTGTTGCTTGAAATATAATATACATTAAAATATATATATATATATATATATATATATATATATATATATAAACTTTTTCTATTCGCCAAGACAATATATAAAAATAAAAATAATTCAAAATATTAATAAAAACTATAGGATTGCAATGATACTAAAATAACACGGCTTTCAGGTTAACTACTAACTAGCAATTGACCATATTAGTATGCACAATATGACTTTATTGTACTCCATGTAACATATGGCATAAGCAAGAAATAAAATGATCAACATCTGCTCTCAAACCATGTTATACCAATAACACAAGTATCACATTATTCATGTACTGCTCCTCAACTGTTGAAACAGTGATAACCCCAACTCAACATAATATAGCCTAAATCGTCACATAACATAAGACATTAAAAATGTTCCCCTTTTCGTATATATTTCTTAAAATCACATAAACACTTAATTTCAAAGTTTACTCTCCAATATGGCTCAATTGCAAAGCATGCTGGGAACTAGAAACTTAAGCCCAGTTCTCCATTTTAGTTACTGGAACAAAAAGCAGTTCCAACAAAAATGGATTACAGTAGGTGAACTTCCATTTTACAAATTGAACACATTGAAATTGAGTCGTGACAAAATCTTCAAGAATTATTTTACAACCTGAATTATGGAAATGTTGGGATGTTTTTTTAAAATTGAATAAAATGAAAACGAAATGACTTTCAAATCACATGAGCCAATATTTTATTCACAATAGAACATAGATAACATAAATGTTTAAACTGAGAAATTTTACAATTTTATGCACAAAATGAGCTCATTTCAAATTTGATGCCTGCTACAGGTCTCAAAATAGTTGGGACGGAGGCATGTTTACTATGGTGTAGCATCTCCTTTTCAAAACAGTGTGAAGACGTCTGGGCATCGAGGTTATGAGTTTCTGGAGTTTTGGTGTTGAAATTTGGTGCCATTTTTGCCTGGTGCCATTTGTGGTCATCCTTGACTTATTTTTCTTTATAGGTGAAAGATCTGGACTGCATGCAGGCCAATTCAGCACTGACCATAGAACACTTTTCCACTTTGAAACAGTCCATTTTAAATTAGCTTTAGTCCACAGGACACAACTGCGCTTCTGGACCATGTTCACATATGGCTTCCTTTTTGCATGATAGAGTTTTAGTTGGCATCTGCAGATGGCACGGTGGATTGTGTTTACCAACAGTGGTTTTTGGAAGTATTCCTGGGCCCATTTAGTAACGTCATTGACACAATCATGCCGATGAGTGATGCAGTGTCGTCTGAGGGCCCACGGTCATCCAATAAAGGTCTTCGGCCTAGATTTCTCCAGTTTCTCTGAATATTTTGATGATGTCATGCACTGTAGATGATGAGATTTACAAAGCCTTTGCAATTTGACATTAAGGAACATTGTTTTTAAAGTATTCCACAATCCTTTTACGCACTCTTTCACAGCTCTGCCCATCTTTACTTCTGAGAGACTCTGCCTCTCTAAGACATCCCTTTTATAGCTAATCGTGTTACAGACCTGATATCAATTAACTTATTTAGTTGCTAGATGTTCTCCCATCTGAATCTTTTCAAAATTTCTTGCTTTTTCAACCATTTGTTGCCCCCGTGCCAACGTTTTGTAGCAGGCATCAGATTTGAAATGAGCTCATTTAGTGGATAAAAAATATAAATAAAATAAAATATTGGCTCATGTGATTTGAAAGTCTTTTAGTTTTCATTTTATTCAAATTTAAAAAATGTCCCAACATTTCCGGAATTCGGGTTGTAATTAAAGGTACATTATATAACTTTTTTTGTTCAAAATTAACAAAATTTAAATAATAATAAAATAAATAATCAATCCTTCTTCTAAAACGTGTTTTTGTCTTACTCTGATTAATGAGGTAAGCCTGTTATAAGTGTTTATATTTTATTGAACAGATTAATTGCCATATGTAGCTCTCTAACAGAGTTGATTGTAAAGCATTATCTATTGTGAAGTCTCATTTCATTATGGTTGTTTAGCACTGTGCTGGAATTTATTTCCAAGGAAGTATTATTAATGAGTAAAGTTACAGTAAGGTCTTCAGCCAGTCAGCTTGAAATGCTTTCCATCTAAACTGGTTATATCTCTTAAGGCTAGTAGTGAATGTTTTATGAGCAGTAGGATAATCTTATGAGAAAGGACCATATTCATCTGCACAGTCACCAAAGCCGAAAAACAATGTTCTTCCGCAAAATGCATGCAGTTTTGTTTTTAACCGCTATAGGGCTACAAGTTATTGTACCTTACCTAAGTAAATATTGAAGGAATATTTCAGGCCAAGTACAACTTGATTTATTTTTCAGTGTGTCCTTCAAAAAAAAAAAAGGTTTTGCATGGTTTCAGAAGACACACAGGTAATTTTGGCTACTTTCTTTGTGTTCTTCTGCCCTTCCTTCCCCTTTTCACTCTTTTTAAACCTCCTGCTTTTCTTCTTCGTCTTCAAATGCTGTAGCGTAATGAGGCATGCAGGGTAATTAGTAGCAACAGCAGTCACAACTGCTACTACTCTTGTGTTCTTTTCACAAACCTATTATTCATGCGGTCCAAGAGAGGGCACTGGTGACCCATACAGGGGCCATCAACCTTCCACAAAGCACAAGATGAGCTTAGGACACAGAAATGATGGGAGGTGGGGGGTAGATGTGTTCTGACGCTGATTTACTGACATGTTGAGGGAGAAGAGGGGGTGCTATTGTTGTGCACTAGATAAATGTTAGTAGAGATGGAAAATGCCAGTTGATAAGAACATGATGAAATCTGCTGTAATCTGGGTTATTGAAAAAAAAATGGGGTTGACTCCCCCCTCAGGACACTGACACGCAAAAGATTTTTCTTAACCCTGCCAGTAAATACCAAGTATTAAAACCTGTAAGCCAATCAAACATGCATGTAATGGCCCAAATTCCAAGAAAAATATCTCTCGCAAATATTAGATTTTCAATTTTCCATTGTGTGGGTTCATATGTCTTTCCAGGGAAGTGTGGCAGAATGAATGTCAGAGAACTCAAGAGGGTTGCGTCTGTCCCTCAATCCTCTCAGCATCGTGCAACCGGAGAGAAACTCTCTACTTAAACTGGCTAACCACACAGACGGGTGTATAACAGGACTTGCCCTTTACACCTGCATCCGTGCTGCCAATTCAGTGGATCCCACTTCAGATCTGCTTCAGAGTAGTAAGTCATTTAGTAAACTGCTTCTTTGAAAAGTTTGTCTCAACGAACCAGTTCAAAAAAATGACTGAGTGGATTTGTACATCATCACAAGATCCCTGACATCACAGTGCGCCATATAACATGCACTTAACTGTCCTAATAATGTCAAATGTAGGCACATATTGCTACATATTTATAGTTTTTTTGTTTGTTTGTTTGTTTTTTCAAATGTTGGATCACCTGTCTCAAATGGCGTACTTGATGTAGCTTTTTCATGAAACTTGCAGCTATTCTTCACTAAAATCAAATTCATCCTCCCATACCCGTGTGAATAGCTTTTGTGCTTGGATTTGTGCTTGAAGAGCAACTCTTTTTTTCCCTCTTCCTAAACCCAATCCTGACAGGCTCAACCCAACTGCTTTTGACTGGGCTATTCACCGAGTGTATGACCGATATGAAATTGTGTGAACACGAACAGCAAAGCCTGTATTTACACCCAACCAGACACTTTCAAATCCTGTCTCATATCCCACCAGACACTGACTTGTTCTCTCACCTCATAAAGGGCAGTGTGTGGATCAGCACCGTGGGCTGGTGACTTTAAATCTACATGCTCATTGGCAGATGAGCCTTCATCTCTCTGTAACAGACCTTTGCATTAACATATGTAGCACCGTACTCCGTCATGGGGCTTAAATCACGCGTTGTTGTTTCTCACCCAGGCTTAAAACCACAGCCAGAGTTTTTTAGATGCCACATGTCACTCTGTCAGCATATCCCATGTTTCATTACTCACAGGAAATGAGGCCTGTGTTCTTTCTGTGGTGTGATCAGCATGATGATGGGTTCAGCGTGTGGGGTTGTCACACAGTCAAATACACTTCATGAACTATAAGAGAAAAAGTCAGACGGTTCATTGAGGTCGTGCTGAAATTGAAGCGCAAAGCATTGAACCTTTTTATAATGCTTCAGCATAAATCACCTTATGTGTACTTTCTGAAAATGGAGATGTCAAAGAAGAGATAGGCTGTAGGAAATTCCATTTTGTGGATGCAGATGGAAAATACATGTAAGCTCTGGACCAAAAACTTTTGAGCTTTCTACGTAGTGTGCGTTGTGTATTACCATGATCAAGTTTAAGTTTGGATTATTTCTAAAGCACATTTAAAAACGGCCACAGGCCGTGTACCAAAAGTGCTGTACAACAATAAAAGTTAAAGGGTTAGTTCACACAAAAAATTAAAATTCTGTCATTAATTATTCACCCTCATGTCGTTTCACAACCGTAAGGCCTTCGTTCATCTTTGTAACACAAATTAAGATATTTTGGTTGAAATCCAATGATTCAGTGAGGCCTCCAATGCCAGCAAGATAATTAACACTTTTACAAAACGTATTCTCGTCGCTTCATAACATTAAGATTGAACCACTGTAGTCACATGAACTGTTTTTTTTTTTTTTTTAAATATGTCTTTAGTAGCTTTCTGGACATCTGAAAGTGTTAATTATTTTGCTGGCAATGAGTCATCGGATTTTATCAAAAATATCTTAATTTGTGTTCCGAAGACGAACGAAGGCCTTACGGTTGTGAAACGACATGAGGGTGAGTAATTATGACAGAATTTTGATTTTTGGGTAAACTAACCCTTTAAGAGTACACAGAAAATAAACAACAACAACAAAAAAGTAAAAAAAAAAAAAAAAAACCCAGACAAAATTACACACTAAAAGCCAAAAAAAGAGATGAGTTTTAAAACAGGATTTGAACTCAAATAAAGTGGAAGCCATTCTAATATGATTAGGAAGATTATTCCAGAGAGTGGGGCCAGCCACTTCAAAGGCTCTATTTCCCCTTGTCTTTAGGCGGGTTCTGGGGATCTGAAGGAGGAATTTGCCATCCGATCTTAGTCCTCTCACCGGAGTGTAGGGGTGGAGTAGGTTAGTCAAATAAGAAGGTGCTAAATTATTTAAAGATTTATAAACAAGTAGTAACATTTTTATACTATAAAGAGTAGGCAACCAGTGTAGGGATCTCAGAAGGGACGTGACATGATTTAATTTTTTACGTCCCTTCAGAAATCTAGCTGCAGCATTTTGAACTATTTGTAGGCAAGAAATCTGGTTCTTTGAAATGCCGTAATAGAGGGAGTTGCAATAGTCCAGCCTAAGATGTAATAAAGGCTTGGATAGCAAAGAAAAGATTTGATTTTAGAAAGAGAACGAAGATAGAAAAAACTTGAACCTACAACAGTGCTGATTTGTTTGTCAGATTTCAAGTAGTTTCCACACTCAGATTCCACACTTGAGGAGAGATAAAGGGATTTAAGGACTCAAGATCAAGTTGATTTTGTGTCCTGGAGTCAGAGGGGCCGAAGACAATAACTTACGTTTTATCTGTGTTCAGAAAAAGAACATTTTTGGAAAGCCATGATTTGACGTTGTCCAAACACGCTAATAGAGTATTAAGAGCACACTTATTTTTCCTAGTCTCAGGCAAGTAGATTTGCATATCATCGTGTTACAGTGGACGGAAATGCCATGTTTCCTAAAAATGGAACCCAAGGAAAGTAGATATAGAGAAAAATGAGTGGGTGCTAAAATAGAACCCTGAGGCACACCACAAATTAGATTGCCTATAAAGAGGAAGTGAAGTTTCATATTTTAATAGAAAATCTTTGATTAGTTAAAAAGGATATGAACCAACTTAACTTTAAGGGATGGACCCTGATTGCAAACACCTATTTAGCAGCGACACAAGTCCCGGTCTCACGATGTCAATTATTTGCCTCAAGTAGCGAAGGTGTATTATATCATAGGGACACGAGGAAGGTTTAGGTTTTGCAATTACTTCCTTTATTAATTGTAAGGAGACAAGGTTAAAAGTTGTCCAAGAGGCCGATGGGTTCACAAGCGTCAACATTTCATAATCTGTTACTTGTATCTGGGCTCTCAGATTCTTGAGAGTGCAAAGGTAGGATTTTAAAAGGAATTTCCAGGAGGATTTAACACTGAATTTATAAGAAAGAAAATAACTTTAGTCCAAAAGAGACTGCCTTCAAAAGATACATTGTTTTGCCAAATTTTAAGACATGTATTTTGCATGTATCCTCCGTGATAAAGGCTATCCCAGAATGCATTCTGACATGCTCGTGAGATTTTTCGTCTAAGATGGCAGGTTATAAAAATGTTTATATTTCATTCAATTTTGGTTGAATAAAATATAAATATATTTTTAAATCTATTGCTTTGTCCAGTAATTTGTGTCCTATGTGTTTCAATGCTTTTTAGAGTATTATGGGATATATGCAGATTTGAACTCAAATGTTAAAATCAATTTTGAGTGATTTCTGTGTTTCCTGTGAGTTTCCTGTGAGCTTTTCCACAGTTTATTGAACCTTTAGACAAAGTTAAAAAATATATAAAAGTTTGCATGTGTTTTTAGTTGACTATCATATTACATCAGGCTTTTATGGCTCATATAGTAATAACATGCAGCTCACACTCGAGATGGAAAAAACAACTCAGTTTTATCCAGAAGTTGTTATTTATATGGCCAAAAATAGAATTCCGATAGATTGTAATGTAAATCAATGAAATCTTAGCAGACTACTTACATAAAATGCATATAAATACGAGTTGTCAAATATTTCCCAAAAATATGTCTTAGTAAGATGATATTTAAATGCTTAGTTTTATGATCAAAGCTCTGTAGTTTTTATTGTGGGAGCAAAACCTAATGCAAAGCTATACAATGATGAAATTATATTTGATACTCACATTTTAACATGATTTTATGCTGTATAGATAATCAAGTAAACCCAAGTTGTTCAGTCCAGTAATTTTGAAATATTGCCAACAACATAAAGGTAATTTTTTATATTTAATTTATACAAATCAGTAAAGATTTCACATCAAAAAGCCACAAGGCAATGAGCTGACAGTGGATATTTTTAATTATACTAAAAGCATAAATATAATTCAGATGACAGAAGGCATGTAGTAAGTCTTGATCGTGTTTATAATTTAGAGGCCTTCGAAATTTGCGTATAAAATATGATACACTAGGCTTTATAGGGTTAAGAATGAGAGAATTCTGCATGAAATACTTTTTTTGATGATAGCCTTTACTCACAGTTTGTATTTGAATGAAACAGAAATACAGTTGTTTACAGCACATGTGTAAAGTTAGGAATTATTTATGAAGCCAGCAGAGCTGAAACGGGAAATAAGTGAGGAATATGTTTTAACATCAGATGCTGTAGCCTCTTGGTCTGAACTGATAACAAACATCCTTTAATTCTGACACAACTTAGATGACCACTGACAATATTTAAAGTGTTTCATGCGCTGAACTGGGCGAATTGACTTTTTGAGCATTTATTATTAATGAGTGGCAGTTTCATAATTGACAATTTCTTTTTTATTAAGTGTCTAAATAAGAGAAGAAGTATTTTTATTAGAACAAAAACACTTCAAGAAGTTTTATGATGAATCAACATGTGCGGATATACATTCTCTTAGACAATAAATTAAAGAATAAATCATTCCCAGACCCATTCCTTATGTCCAGACCCACATAAGTAAAGGTTATTAAGTATTCTGAAAAAAATAAAAACTTTTCCCCCACCCACGCCTAAACGTCTAACATAAGGCCTTTTATAATTTTTATATTATCACTCATACATTTTATATATAACATATATATATATATATATATATATATGTATATGTGTGTGTGTGTATATATATATATAACAGAAACCCCCTCAGGCAGAGGTCTAAAGAGATGTACTCTCATTTTCTCTCTCTTGCAAACAATGTTCTTGTCCTCCCTACTTGTGACCACAGATCTCTAGCTGTTTCTATTTATGATGGCCCGCACTCATCTTAAGAACATATACACTCCTACACAAATGTCAGCGGGCCAGTGAGCATCTTATTAAAGTGTGCTCCAAAGGGAACATGCATTAATTATTCCTTTCTCAACAAGAACTTTGCTTCTGTGTGTTTGGTCAGTATCTCCCTCTCCATCACCTTAAAACAAAGTGTATTAAATGGAAACTTCTGGTTATTAAATATGGAAAGTTTCTTTCTCTTTTTTTTTCCCCCTTTCGCTGCAGTTAATTTAACACTAATAACTAAAATTAACTGATTATCAACAGTCCTTTTTTTCTGAACTGTCTTATATTCTGTAAAATAACTCCTTATTTGTTACACGGAACTTGTTCTATTTTTTATTTTTAAAGGAAAGAAAGCAAATGATACAATTTCTGCAAGTTTTATGAACTTGTTATTCAGCATCGTAATGCTGAATAACATTAGTCAGTTGGTCAGAACAAAAGTGGCATACATGTTACTTCAGATGACATTTTCCGTTGAAAATACTTAATTTGGACATACTTCCAAGACTGTGATTCCAAAGTACAGTATCCACTAAGGTGTGGTAATTGACAGCAAACATTAGATTCATCCACGCTGAGGAGCCGTGCTGACGCACAATGCATGTACAGATAATAATTCCGCAAACAACTGCAATTGCAGGTTTCAAACAGAGATGGCGACAAAGAGGCAAAACTACGGATTGCAGCTTTAAAGGGGCTATATGTAGGAATGACGAAATAGGTACTGCAGTTCAAATTCAAAATATTATTTGCCCCCTCCTTCAAAGACGCGGGTTGCCAGCTTGTGGAGACGCAACAAGAGGGAGCGCAATTGACAATGAAAGCTGAGGAGACTTACACACTGTAAGCTGATGAGTTGATTTATCTGTGTTTTAATATGCTGTCGTGCATAGATTTTTAGATGGATATAAGGCTTTTTAGTTTGTTTGCTGGTTTCCATGGCTGCAATACGCAGTGTTTTCCGCCAACTGGCAACCTGTGATGTCGAAATACTATTGGATAAACTGGCAGCACACGGTTTCGCACAGACCAAAACAAAGACATTCCGACACGGAACGCACATTTCAAAGTAGAATATGTGGCTGTAGCGTTGTATTTCTGAGAAACAAGCAGGTGAACTTAGCATGTTTCCTAAATATCTGCAAACATCCTGGGGTATTTTTATGCTTTATTAAAGTGAAAATCTTACATATAGCCCCTTTAAGGCAAGAGATAAGAAGCAACCAGGTGAATAGGGTAAAAAAAACAACAACAAAAAAACTAATGGATATTACCATACTTCCCCAGTTGTTTGACTACATTAAGTTTGTATTACAAGTTTTAAATGTTATGTTTAAATATGCACTAATTTGCATACTTTTCTAGAACAAAAATATGAACATTTGATGAAGTCAAATGTTAAATTTTTTGAGATATTAGAGTCAAAGGTTTTTACAGAAGGGATTTCGGATCTCTTTTTATCATTCAGTCACCATAAATCAGAAAACACTGTCAACAGCCAGATATAAATAAAATGTTGTATAAATGTCAGTAATAAAATGTTGTATAAAATCATGCAAATTATATATGAACAAACCCCTCTGTAAAAACCTTCAGAATATAGATAAAACTGTAAAGTTTGGTGTATGTAAGTGCTACTAAAATGGAGATTTCTTACTCTGAAAAAACTCATTTTGAGAAAACGCCTTTAAAGATATTTACTGTAATTGAAATCTACAGATGCAAATAGATAAAGTGCTATAAAAGTTTCACTTAAAAGTGTATTTGGATGTTTTTTTTATTTTTATTTTTTTCCACTAGTTTAAAAAAAACTCTATGAAAAACCAAAAAGCCCCAAATCTCAAAATTGACAGATGCAAAAAAAAAAAAAAAAAAACTTTATATTTCCAACCAGGTTCTGTGGGTCCTTGGAAAGATTTTAATTTGTTAAATCTGCAAAAACAGAAAAGATTAAAGTAAGAAAGCAAATGGTATGTGCAATGTGTGCACGTTTTATGAATTTTGTGGATAAATTATAAACATTATATATTTTATTTAAAGGGGTCATGACATGAGAAATACATTTTCCTTGATCTTTTGACATATAGGAGGTCTTTGTACCATTAAAACATCCTGCAAGTTTCAGAGCTTAAAACGACCTCTTCATTATTAACAGAGCATTTATTTAATCAAGCTTGAAAAGCAGCTCATTAAGATATTGTGGGATTTGTGATGTCACACAGGCAAATATATTTGCATATGATTACCTACAGAGCAAGACCTCGACGAATAGTTATACATACGCATCATAGGCCCCGCCCACTGGCATTCAGTCACTTAAAGCTGCGTTCACACTGCCAGTGACAGCAATAAAGCGGCATGATCCCATTCACTTCAACAGAGAGCTGGCTCAGGCCTCAGGTAAGTGTATTATGCCAAGAAATGTACGCACACAATGGGGCACCAGACCCTTGTCATGTCCTGCCAAACACGTTGTAAGATGAGAAGAAATTTCAGTGTCTGACTGACTTTAGAGTCCACATGCTGCTCTAAAGTGCATGAATTGACAGGGCTCAATGAATTTAACATGGGCTTGTGTGATGCTGTTTTGGGTCACTGGATATCATGGGATATGCGGTCAGTAAATCTTACAGAGCAGCGACAAGCGCACAGGGTGATGTAGAGTGAGTGAGGGGTCTTCCAAGCGCTACAGGCGAGTTTGGTTTGACAGACTGCTTACAAGACATGTCGGTGGCCAGGGAGAGTGTTTGGCCAACGTTCATTTTTCATCTCCAGCTCATGTCAGTGTCGAATGTTGATTGCAATCTACTTCTAATTCAGTTTAACAACTATATTGCTTTAACTTGTGCAGTATGACACACTTGGGATTGACGTTAACCCTACAGGAAGTAGAGTTGGTCTGAATGTAAATGTCATTTTGGCTGTACAGGGGCTTTGTTAATGTGTGTGCTGGTGTAGGAGTGTGTTTTTGTGCAATCTTATTTGGAGGGTACTTAACGGTAGTCTGCTCATCAACATACCAATTATTGTAATCACCCTCCTGGGGCAAAAAGTGATGGGGTGTAAGCCTGATTTGCCACAGCAGGTCAAAGTGCCACTTCATAGTCATGGATACAAAGGAACGAGGCAGTGCTATGTCAAGATGTCAATCAAAAACAGTGTTGTTTTGATCAGCTGTAGATTACAGTAGAGTCATGCTAACATATATTTATGCCAAACTTTTTGGGCAACGCTAAAGAAGTCTGTGTACTTTTTATAGGGTGACAAAAAAATGTCCTTCAAGGATCCAGAGTGAGCAGCCAATATGTTTCTTTTCAGGGCTTCTACTGCATTTTCTTTTATTTTTAAGGGACTTTATTTTTGGCTCAAATTGAAAAAAAGAAAAAGAAAAGGTGAACTAGGTCACAGAGGACTAAAAAGATGTGCTGTGCTATGAAGGGGGAAGTTCAAACTTCAGGTTGAGACATGAGCAAACTCACTTTGTCTCGAATAGAATGAGAAACTAGCAGGGGCAAAACAAAAAAACTGTCCAAGAGCCACACTAGTAGATAGTCTTGTTTTCTCATTGAGCAAATAAAGGGAAAACAATGATTGAAACATCAGGTGAGGTGCATAATCTTTTAATTTGGCATGTGTACTTAAGTGTGTTAAGAAACAAAGTCAAATATATACACATTTATTAATTTTCCTTAATATTATATAATAGTTTACTTTTAATATTTGAAGTGCACTACAATTGCGCATTGAATACTATTAAGCACACTTCTTTTTCACAAAGGTTATTAGCCTAAATAAGCTTCTGTTTCATTTTGTCCTTCTTCTAAGCAGCACATACCCTATTCTATGAAAAGTGTTTTGTGCATGTAAAATTCAAATGATATCAGACAAATATTATTGTATTTTAACACTTTTCAACTTGATGGCTCCATTATTAACTCCTTTCCCGACCACAACATGCAAATCTCACCAATTTCTCCATGTCGCTAAATGTCGCTAAACTTAAAAATGAAAAGAAGATGAAGACTCATTTCAAAGTTAACAACTCGCCCACTTTTGGTCAACTGTAATGCAGTTGTTAGTGAATAAATTAGTTTAAACAATTAGTAGTAATAAATGAAATAAGCTATGAGAAATATTTTTGTAATAGCTATTAATTTTGATTATTATGTTAAAAATGCATGAAGACTTTCATGCAAAAAATAGATAAATGAATAAATAAACCTATATATATATATATATATATATATATGTCTTGTTAGTGATAGGTAGGGTTAATTCAGGGAATTTTCCCAGTCATCTTAATGGCAAAAAGTGTCCAAATTCACCTGTTAATGCTGTTCCCTACACATTTAACCTGTAAGCTGTGTAAACATCATAAATAACTGGAATATAAATGTTTTTAGTCCTAAAAACCACAAACAAATGCAGAGAGATGGCTTTACCTCCACATTTCAGAAGCCCACTGCACACAACTGCATAATAAATACTTAAAATAAGATATAAATATTGGATTATATTTGAACTTTACTGTTCAGTTTTTCATTGCATTGCTAATAGGAGTTCAGAATGTGACAAGCTGAATTGATTTTACTCATTTATAAAAACACATTATGCACAGCACAGTATAGCTTCTCTTCCCAAAATTTGCATGCATAAACATTTATAGACAATTCCATGGTCATGACATTTCTCTTCTTCTTATTGTTGCTGCACAAAGAAATAGCTCAAGGCAACTGTCAGGCATCCCACATAAATACAAAAATCGCAAAATGATAAAACAAATGTTTTAGGTCACGGCATTTGTACTGGCACATTACTGTAGCCTTCAGGAATCCGATGCTTTAAAACATGCACCATTTACAAATATCTCGCTACATATGAGTGCTAAAAGAGAGCTCAGTGATAGTAATTGTGATTGTACAGGTGTCACTTTATATAGAGTCACCTTAATGGTATTCCCTGGTGGCTGTGGCCTCTTTCAGCAGGATAATGCACCCTGCCACAAAGCAAAAATGGTTCAGGAATGGTTTGAGGAGCACAACAACAATTTGAGGTGTTGACTTGGCCTCCAAATTCCCAAGATCTCAATCCAATCGAGCATCTGTGGGATGTGCTGAACAAACAAGTCTGATCCATGGAGGCTCCACCTCACAACTTACAGGACTGAAAGGATCTGCTGCTAACATCTTGGTGCCAGATACCACAGCACACCTTCAGGGGTCTAGTGGAGTCCATGCCTCGATGGGTCAGGGCAGTTTTGGCAGCAAAAGGGGGACCAACACAATATTTGGAAGATGGTCATAATGTTATGCCTGATCGGTGTATATAAGAAAAATGGGTCAAAGATAGCAAAATATTTAGACATACTTAACCATTTCACAAATCACTGGTCAGGAAATTAGCAAGAAATACACAAATACTGTAGATAACGTAACTTGCAGACAGCTTTATACAGGAAGAAGAGTCAGTGTTGTTCCACCCAATGTTAGTTGCTTCAAACTGTTTATGAGTAGTTGGGGGGGAAAGAAGGTACAAATCTGGACTCTCAACAGGCCAAAACATGAGCCTGATGGACATTTCTTGGTTGTCTTTGCAGTTTGGGCAGGAGCATTGTCTTGTTGAAAATGAACATCTAATCATTCTTCTTTAGCTAACAACTTTTCAGTTGTGCAATATCAATATCTGCAATATTCTCCTGTACTCCAAAGCATTAAATGACTTTTTACAATGAAGTAGGTCACCAATACCAGTTGCTGAAAAGGCTCCCCACACAATGACACCTCTTCCTCCATGCTTCACTGTGGTAGAGATGAATGTATTATTATATTTCTCACCAGATTTTCGAAGACACCGCTCGGGAGCATCACATTGTGATTCATCACTCCACACAACTCCGCTGAACCACTCTGAATCAAACTTCCCATACTCTGCCAAAAACTTCATTCAGTCTTTGATGTTTTTCTGAGACAGCAACAGCTTTTTAAGTAGGCCTAGTGTATTTGCTTAAATGTATCACTTTTATTCCACAGTAAATAACTTCTTGCCCTGTTTGTGTGTCCTTGTGAGAGAGTGAGGCCGCTCAACTTCTCAGGTATTGATCACCCTCCTCATAACCTACAATAAGACATGCACACTGACCTTGCAAAGAGGATTCTCCTGAGAGACAACATTATTTTTCTTCATTGGGTATTGGTGAGGAAAAGTGAGCGCGAGACTCACGCTTTGTCTCAAAACATAGCATACTAACTTGCTGTCTATACTACATACATGGATAGAGAAACAACATCTTACCTGAAACAGAACCCAATACCGTGAATCAGACGATGCTCTTATAGGCAGAAACGTCTACAAAATCTTCCTTTGTTCAGCCTGTTCCTTTGTGTGAACTGCACAAGAGCACTGGCGTAATTTTGTCTCAAAATGTGGTGTGGAGTGTGATGCTTTTTTGTCTGCTTTTTATAATAACACCTAAAATTATTGTAACTCCGTATATATATGTAATATTCAATCGCTTTTATGACAAAAGAGTAGCAGTGAGAGCATGAAGTTCACATGGCAACCAGACACATTGTACGCTTTATTCCTGGGCTGTGCTGAAAAGAAGCAAGCAAGACATGAGTAGCTTAATTTGTACTAATATTAGGACATTATCAGATTTCAGCATCAATTCTTCAAAATCATTCTCATTTGTGTTTTTTGCACATATAGCAAGCAGAGACACTTGAGTCTTAATACTAGCGCATTTACCGGTCATTGTGATTGGGAACGTGTACTATACGTGGGTAATAACTTCTGGGTAATGATTTAACTTAATTTGTGTGTCTAACTCCATTCGTGAGAGTGGCATATTTAATCTAAATTTGTAAATGGAAAGCTTTCTGTTTTCTTCATCACTTCAAACCAGAGCTGGTGTCTGAAGTAACGAAAAGGGGATGATGACGTAACGCAAATAGGCTACCCATCTAGAAAAACATGTGGCCCATTCACGTATAGAAACAGAGAGATATAAACACACCTTAGATACACAATTTCAGTGGTTTTACCATGGATATGCACAAGTGATACCACCACCACCAAGTACTTACTTGTGTCTGCTTAAAAGGGGTGGTTGATTATGATTTCACTTTGTTAACTTTAGTTAGTCTGCGATGTTGCTGTTTGAGCATAAACAACATCTGCAAAGTTACAACGCCCAAAGTTCAATGCAAAGAGAGATATTTTCTTTTAAAGAATTCTCTGATTAAGGACTACAACAAACGGCTGGTAGGGACTACAACAAGTTTCTTCCTGGGTTAGTGACATCACAAACCCTAAAATTTACATAAACCCCGCCCCCGAGAACACACAACAAATGGGTGAGGCCATGTTATTGCAATACAGTAGGTAACACAAATGCAATAGCATGCTATAAAAGTAAGATAACAACATGACAAGTTAGAACTGTAATTAAACTAAACTATACCTGTTCTGTCTTCATGCAGCATATATTCTCTGGCTCTGTAGGATCTTACAACAGTTCCCACATGAGTGATTTCATGACAGAATATGCTAATCAATGACTTTAAAAAACCCCTGTGGTGAAAATCAAGTTTTTAATGCTGTTTATATGTCTATGTAGTGTTTTTAATATGCTTTAAGACAAACCATGTGCAAATTCATAAGTCAGCACCATTGCTGAGTATTTTATGTTTGAAACTGCAGTAAACCAAAGACAGTCTAAAACCCGCGGTTTGAAATCGTGGGTGTTTGTGACGTCACAGACTACCTTGTAACCAATCACAACAACGTGCCGGCAGGCTTTAGCATATCATTAACTATGACCGCTCTGAAGCGGAAAAGTCTCGAGAGAAGCCAGGTTATCTCAATATATTTTCTGTTGATATGAAAAATTGTGTAGATTTAGCAATATAGCGAGTCTATTATGATGTCTTGTAATAGACATAATATGTCTTTCTCCACTGACATTCTGAGTTGTTCAAAGTGTTTGTAAGGATACTGATTGTTAGAAGGCAGCTGTCTGACTCTGTCTGAGATGAAGAATGGGAATGGTGTGTGTAACATTAGCAACGCATTATTAGCTGTTTGATAAAGTAGTCAAGCAAAAGGCTAATCATATTAATTCATATTAATTAATGACAGAACCGTCACAAGGGCTGTGCCAAGTGTGCGAGCGCATAGGGGCTCGCGCCAAAGTGACAGCTGACTTGAAGTAAAGCCAATTAAGTTCATGTTTTTGTCCTTCGAAATATTTTAATACTATAAAACATAGCTAAAACAATATTGCTCTGAGCGTGTGCGTGTGACTGTAATTCATGTGCATATGTCAGTCGGTGTGGAATCACACGTCAAGTTCTGAGAGAGATGTTCAGTCCATTATAAATTCTGATTTTGGCCGCCTCTGCAATGGATCAAACCATAGATATTAGCCTACCTGATAACTTCAAGTAAATACGCTGGAAATCCGCGCTCATTCAAGGATGTGCATTTATTTCATGTACGGAGAAGGCACGGGCGCCTGCAGGATTTCATCTGAATGTTTTTTTAAATCTGAAAACTCCAAAAAGCAACGAAATTGTCAAACATCCATTTAGAGCATGTTCACAGAGGAACACGGCTGCTTGTTACTGTCTGTTTTACTGAGAAAATTGCTTCAGGTGATTCAGTGAGAGAGCATGCAAGTGGATTCAGACCGTTTTGCAAAGGCGTTTTACCAATTCATAATTTAAAACACAATTTAAGCATCAGAAAATATGAGCAGTTCAGTTGCACAGCTGTTAAACTGAATATACGAAGCGAAGCAAGCTTTTTTTCTTAAATATCCACAACAAAACAACAAATTGCTCATCACTACAGCAACAGTATACTCTCCGAGCTGGCGTGAGCGAGTGGAGGCGGGGCTAATTTGCATATTCATTGATCCGTGTATATTAAATGAAGCAAGGGTGTAGAGTTACATTCAAGCTATTTTAAGGCATGAAGACATTTTTTTCACTTGAATTTCTTTTTAAATATGTCATTTTGGTGATCAAAGATGAGTTTTAAGGGATAACATAATTGACTACAGGGGGACTTTAAGATAGTTAACTAAAACTGGAACACACAAAAACTGAACGTTTTTTTCTCACCCTCAAAAAGTGACATTTGACATGCTGTAAAAAATTATCTGTGGGGTATTTTGAGCTAAAACTTCACATACACATTCTGGGGACATCAGAGACTTATTTTACATGTTGTAAAAGTGGCATTGTATGACCCCTTTATTTATAAAACATGCTCATTGCGACCGGTTCACTAACACAGACTCGTTGTGACCTGTTTAAGAGATGCATACTTTTATGGTTTAAGTTAGAACAGCCTGGACTGACTACTAACTACGACCAATTATCTAACCTTCCAAACCTTCTTTAGCCTACTCAGTATAGAGCTGCATTATTTGTGGCACAGGAAGTTAGTAGGTTAATGTGTCAAACGTGCCAAATGTGATTTTGCGAAACAGACTGTCTTTAACTAAAATTATGCTATAGAAGCCTAATATTATTGGTAGAAAGCCTATGCACTTGGTTCGCAAATGTGTTTTTCTAAATAGTCTATTCTATTTCATCATCAAAATCCCCCAGGACACCGGCCCTGCTTCAATCACATAGTAAAAGAGTGCATAAATTGTTTATAAATTCTGATATGTGTGTGTGTGGCAAGGGTTATAGATCAGGCCTGTTTGGTTGGCACAAATGTGTTTTGTGTTACATGTACAGTATGAATTCAATTATGAAGAATGACTTACTTATGAAGTAAGCCTTCTGCATGCTGTTTTTATCAGTGGTTTCAAAAAGTGGTGGGGACAAAATCAGCTTTGGGAAAAAATGGTGAGGACATGACAAAAATTGATAGGGATGATGAAGAGATGAAAATAATTGATAGGGAGAAGGATCAGGAAACGACACTAGCCAGACTCAACTCTAAACTCTATCCAAACGCATTCCAGCAGGAGACATAGAGAGAGAAGGAATATAATGTGTTGATGCAATACATAAAGGTCAAAAAAAAAAAAAAAAAAATTACTTTTCTGCAGGCAAATGACAATATGACTAATGCATGATAGAATGGATATATTTATCTCATGTTCTGTAAAAAGCCAAACACGGCTAATCTGATTTTTTTTTTTTTTATAGAGAGAAATTCTCATGTGGGCATGAAACTTTGAGAGAAATGTCAACAAATGATTACTTTTCAGCTGATATATGCTAACAGTCTCAGTCTGAGACAGCTCACTTACACAGTCCGTTTACTGACTGTCTGATGCATACTGTAGACAAAAATCAGTAGTATCAGTTTGGCTGGCTGGTTTTATGCAGTTCATGAGAATACGATAATCAGTGGTTTGTTTGTGTCATTTAATAGAATGCCTGCCTGCCCATTTGTTCAGAAATGTTGGTCCTGAAAGTATTTTTTCCATTCATTTTTTGCCATTGGGATTAAAAAAAAAATTTTTTAAAATTGGACAAAGACAAAGTACAAATCTTTGTACTTAACTTGGAACTTGTACTTTGGTGAATCCCATGAAGCACTGGATGTCAATCAAAAATGATGGTGAAATAAAAAAAAAATATTCCTTTAAAGTTGTTGGTTATATCTATACAAACATATTTTAAGTTTATTGCAAAATATGTATATACAGTATATATACAAATACAAACCCGATTCCGAAAAGGTTGGGACACTGTACAAATTGTGAATAAAAAAGGAATGCAATAATTTACAAATCTCATAAACTTATATTTTATTCACAATAGAATATAGATAACATATCAAATGTTGAAAGTGAGACATTTTGAAATGTCATGCCAAATACCCCTAGGTTGGTAAATGCATTCTCCTGTGTTGGGTTCCTTTAGAGTGCACAGCCTCCTCAGTGCAAATAATCAAGTGCTGAGTAGATCCTAGGATTGAGCAGAGTGTTACTCCCCTCATTGGTAAGGGTAAAAAGCGCTAAGCTGAGTCCTGCTCTCCAGGATGCCCGTCTCTACGCTCTGGTCTGAGTTGGTTTCTGCCTTTTTGCAGTCACTCTTACTGGATATCTTCTCTGAAGAATGTGATTTGAGACTCTGTGATCAGACAGGTTGTTGGCCAAGACTAGGTTGCTTTAATTAGACCAGGTCAGTCTCCCTGGTGGCATTCAGGGTCGACTTTGTTCCCCTGACAAGTGACTGGCTAGGGTTCCTTCGGGCCCCCTGGCTACATTCCCTTAGAGGTACCCTCTTTTCTTTGGAAAAGAAGTTTGGTCCCAGAAGCCTTTGAGCGGCCTTGGTAGGCCTTCTGTGGAAGGCCTCTTTGAGGCTTTTAGCTTGGGCGGTTGGCCATAGGGAATGCTTTCACTGACAGCCTATATATGACCCGTAGGGGAGTGGTTATGGCACTTCAGTTGAAGCTGCTAGTTCTGATGTTTGTCTAGCCATTTTTTGGCATGCACTCCTCTCAAGCATGGCAGCGTGGGTATATCGTTCCCCATGTGCGTTCAAACGCAGTGTAGAGTTCCCTTTCGAAAGGGGAACGTCTCAGGTTACCTATGTAACCATGGTTCCCTGAGAACAGGGAACGAGACACTGCGTTACCTGCCATGCATCGGGGCTGCCTGCTAAACAGTCCCTTCAGACGATAAGGTACTGACTGCTTCTCTAGGCGCTCATTTTATACTTCCGGGTCGCGTCTATAATGACGTCATAGGCTGTCGCCGGCCAATAGGATTTTGAGATTTGATAACTGCTTTCAGACACCAGTTCACGTGATGACGTTCCCCATATGCGTTCAAACGCAGTGTCTCATTCCCTGTTCTCAGGGAACCATGGTTACATACGTAACCTGAAACGTTTTCATGTCAGTCAATGGGCTTTTCCTGTCTAAGTGGGATTTTTTTGTACTGTAGGTCAAAAGTATAAAAACCAGACTGTGAATTGAGATTTTGTTGATAATTCGCAATCTTTTTTTCTATGACGTTGTGCTGAGTAGCTCCACCCACCATGGAATCTCATTGGTCCAAAGTACTGCTCTACCTAACAACATTTTAAACATCAAATAATGTTCGCTTTGATTGTGTTGCATCACACAGCAGTCATTTCATAATGCCAATGTCAAAGTCTGTGAATGCAGGCACACACATAGACCTTGGACCCTTTCTCAGAACCTTTCCCTCTTTTACCTGATCTCGTTTGCTTTCTTCTCATTCACCTTCTCTCAGGAGATCAGAGAGTCCTTTTGCTGTATTGAATTTTTTGGAGCTCTCTCCTCACCTTTCAGTATTGGCCTCAGTTCATTCTGGACTGAATGAGCCACCAGGTTAGACTTTGATAGAGTCTCTTGTGAGATATTGGATTTTCTCCCAAGAAAACTACATTTTGTCATTGTACAAAAGTACAATAAAACCTGATCAACTTTAGATTTTGTGTGAGTTTGTTATTTGAGACTAGGTAATGCTTGATAGAAAGGTGAATGGTATCAGCTCTTTTTCAAGGTGTACTCAGTAACTTTTATCCTTAGTTTGTGCTAGCTGATACGGCAGCCATTTTCTTATGCTGAAAAAAAAAAAAAAGGTGTATGATTTACCCAAGAAACGATTTTCACTCAAAAATATTTAAACAAACGACAAATAACACATTTGAGTAAATGAAAAATTTTGAAATAGATTGCAAAACATACTCTAATGATCTTTACAACAATTATTTACAATACAACAATTACTTACAATTTACATATTTTTACAGTGTAGTAATGTGAACATGACGGTAAAACAAATTTGCAGTCTGCCATGATTAATTTCATGATGGGTTACTGAGATTTTAAATTTAAATCCATATTCAATGCAGACATTTGTTTACTATTTTGATCTGATACAATTCAGTTCACAGGCTGAGGAATAACTAGAGATGGATATTACTGCGTATTGACTGAACTCCAGTATAAATTTCACCAGTTCTACCTTTGTGCTCTGTAAACGGAAAAAAATTGACGCTCAAATAGAATGTGAGCAGCCCCCGCTTTAGTCGGTGCAGCGCTATTGATGAGATTTCAGGTCAGGCTGACAAATCCATTTCACCAAAGGTCAAAATGGCAAATATAGTTCAGACATGGGCAACACAGATGGAAGGCGGACTTTTATTCCCACACATCAAACTTGACGAAGGCAGACCTTGTGCTGGTTTGGTTACTGCCTCAATGCAGCAAAATGAAATCCTTTTAGAAAGTGTAAATGAAGATGTGAGATTGAAACAATGGCTACGCTCACAGCAGCAGAATACTGTTTCAGAGTGATAAATGTGTTCGTGCACAGTTCTGTTAAATACAATACTGAAAAATGCATTTGACAAACTGACAAAATTTGCATGCTAGAGTACAGATGAACAGAACAATCTGAGTCACATTTGTTGATATAAATACAGTTGTCCATCTCAACAACTGACTGTGTGAATGCTGCAAAAGACTGATAGGAACATTTTGTGGACAGAAATCAGAAGTTGTTCTTTTCTTCAGACAAAGGGAATGAGATATTGGGTTTTTTACACCCAGCACCCAACCTTTCATTACTTTGCCAGTTCTGCCACGTGCAATGGTGCGTATACTGATAAAATTCTCTCAAGCTTCAGTTTTTGGCAGACTAAAAAAAAAAAAGGTTGTCTTGCAGCAGGCAATTTCCCTGTATTTTGTATTCTTCCAGGCTTCCTTTTATTTTAAGAATACTGAAGGTCCCTGCTGATGAAAAGCAGCTCCTCAGCATGGTGCTTCAGCGCCGCCCCATACTTCCCTGCAGCAATACTTCATTATAGGTATGATTTTTTAGATTTGTTGCTCACATATCACTTTGAAATTTAGCGCAAAAGCTCCGTTCCGGTCTCAAATGACCACAAAAATCTTCTCCCACAACTGACTTCCAAGCATTTTCGGAAACTACAGACGTGTTTTCATAGTTCTTTCTGAGTAATGGCCTCATTTGTGTCACCCTTCCATGTGGTTTCTCTCACAAGTCTCCTTCCTTTGTGCGCACAGAGAGTTTTGAGGGATGACCTTTACTAGTCAATCTGGGTGGTTTGATGTAGTGCCCACTTTCTGGTAATTTAACCAATATTGTGCAGTGGGATATCCAAACAGTTTGTTTTCATTTTCTTTTCCTTCTTTTCCTTCATTTATGAACTATTTTGAATGCTTAAAGGGGTCATATCATGAAAGTCTGACTTTTTCCTTGTTTAAGTGCTACAATCGGGTCCCAGTTGCATCACAACACAGAAAATGTAAAAAAAAGGGACAACCCAGTAACTTTGTTTTGGTAAGCTTTTCTCTGCAAGCATGTGAAAAAAACCAAGCCTCTCAGATTTTGCTTCCCTAGTGACGTAGGAAGCATGTTTCCACCCACAGCGCCGCCATTTTGTTTTCGCAAGTGACAACGAGAAGTGATCGCGATATAGATGATAATCAAAACCAAGCAGATGTCTTGTTAATATTTGGCAGAAAATCAGATTGAGGCAAGAGCTGTGATCGTGTAGAGGGGGCAGGGCATAGCAGCTGATTTGCATTTAAAGGCACATGCACGAAAACAGCCTGTTCTTGACTGTAGTCAGAAATGGGTATTTACAACATGGATTTATAAAAGATCTGTGAGGTATTTTAAGCTGAAACTTCACAGGCACATTATGGGGACACCTGAGACTTAAATTACATCTTAAAAAAATGGGCATAATAGGTCCCCTTTAACGGAATGTTGTCGGGACAAGTTTGTGAAGATTTGTGAAATGGATCAACCGGTCCATTTAAAAGATCATCATCTCAAAAGAATGATTTGTTTAATAATCCAGTTCTTGAGTTCAACTCACTGACTTTGTGAGCTTGCAGGGGTTCTTGAGTCAAATGGTTCAATGAAAAAGAAAATTATCAGTGAATAATGATTAAAATTTCAGGCTGTTCCTCACATAAAACTATTGAAAACCTGGAAAATAGCACACAAGTCGTATGGTGCATTTTGTTTCCACTCTATGCGCTCACTCTGAAGTGTCAAATGCATGGAGATTGTTCTCCTTTTGTGCTTCTTTCCTTTTCTTTTCTTTTCTTTAAAAAACAAAAAATAGCATGCATGTTTAGAAAGACATGAGGATAAGTAAATTGACTGAATTTTCTTTTCTTCTTTTTTGGTGAACTGTGCCTTTAAGCTATTGACTAAAAATGTAAACAATAAAAAATGGCATCTATCACCTCTTAGCATAAATTAGTTGATATCATAACAGTTCTGGCCACAGGAGGGCAATGATGACTCATACTAGGCTTTTACCTCAAGGCTGAGAACAACCGACTGGAAGAATGCGTGTTTTTTTGCGTTTGTGTGATCACATGCGGTATTAAGAGTGTCTGTCTCTGTGCGTCACTGGCCTCTCAAGCAAGAGTTTTAGCACTGCTGTGAAAGGCTCCTCCACGCATCAGTCACATTTAGGGCCCCTACAGTCACTGAACCTTGAAAGCAGCAGGACTAAAACACACTGCAGAGAGAGAGAGACACTGATATCTCAAGAGCCACAGAGGTAAGCCGCATCCACTGTTAAGTAATGACAATACTCAACTGTGCACCAGTAGCACCAGCTTCAGGCCTGTTGTAGCCTGCTGAACACAAGAGTTGTTGACACAAAACATTTGAATTCTTCATTTCACACTTTATTTAGACTATATTCATGAGCTATCAATGATAAAACCTGAATTATAATCCTAATTGTGGGCCGTGTTGTCACATTCTTTGGGCCAGTGTTGTTGTTGAGATGCCTGGACTTGAATATATAATTTGGGTTTTATCATTGCCGAGTTCATGACAAGACCAAGACCATGAAAATATAAAAACACTGAGACAGACTTGAGACCAGGTCTGACTCGAATACAACATTGCTATGGGGTAAATTGTCAGATTGTGAAGCTTTTCATTGAAATTTAAACAAGACAGCCTTTAGGGTTGCATTATTTTGCATGAATCATGATTTTTTTTTTTTTTTTTAAATTAATTAATTTATTTTTTTATATGTGTGTGATTTTTGTGAAAAATTAGATTTTTTTAAAATAGTTTGCTGTGCTTGTTTGTATATACAGACAAGATTATATATCAAAAATTCAATCAAAATTCTTCTTCTTATTCTTATTATTTTAAATACAATATTAAACAAAGTATTATATAAATAATATTAATTAAAAATAAAATGAATATTTCACTGTAAAAAATGAGTAAGAAAAATATGATAAAAGTAATAAAAATACATGTTATTTTACAGTACAACTGTAATATTTATGACAGCCTTTTCAATTTGCACTAAGCCATATTGCAATTTCGGTTTTATTTTTCAAATTAACATGTATCCCTAGCAACTTTATGAGGCATAACACGATTCGCGATTTAGCAAAAATTTTGTATTTCATTGTGCTTTCTGATTTCAGTAAATTTTTTACAGTATATATTTAGATTGCCTTTGCTGTAGAAACAGTAATTAATAATTCAATTATACACTGTTAAATGTAATCTTTAGCAAATCTCAAAATCAGTATTCATTCAAAATCATTATTATTTTCATGTGCCTCCTCAAAAAAACTGGATGAGAAAATAATCAATATTACAAAAATAAAACAATGCAAATATTACAAAATGTGACATTAAAAAGTGTTTTGTAAAGTAACACTGACCAACGGCGACACCCGCAGTTAAGGTTACAGCGGGACACCCCATCTCTCATGCCTCCCCTGATCCCATTGACTTTAAACAGACCCCCTAAAGCGTGTGGTGAGTTTGATAAGGGGTAATTGAGAATGAATGGGGGAAAGTCATGTTAGAGGAGGCAGATATGATAGGTTATGACTGAATATGATTGGACATGATTGGTTTATGCAATAAATTCCACCTCATGTTTTTGTGAGTACCACTGTAAGCACTAACATGTGACAACCAGCCTCATATGAAAGTAAATTTGTCTCCGGCTTTTCCACTAAGTACACAACACCAACAAAATGAATAAAATCCCTGTGCTCAACATCCCAGTCCCTCTGGGAGCAGCTGTTCATGTCCTACAGCATTAGCATTTGATGCTGTGGTGTTGATATCTTTGTTTGAGCGTCTACACATGCTGATGGTGAGCAGGTTTGCCGTTAAAGGTTATTCTGTTTGTCAGCTTTGACTCATGAATTCCGGACTCATGCTGTCCTGTCCACTGACTCAGCCACACCTCTCCAGCCTCAGTGTCGATAAGTCGATAACATCAGGCCGTGGCGCAATTAAGACATTATTAAACTGTTCATCTGCCCCTTCTGAACTCCAGACTCACCCCGTGGCCTCACAGCGGTCTTCCCTCCCTCCGTTTTCAGTGAAATTCCCAGTCTGTAAAACCTTGACTGTGCTCCGCGCATCTGTGACCTTCTGTAACCCTGCACGTCTCCTCTCATCAGGCTGTGCCCGTCGGGTGTGGAAGTGCCAGGGTAAGTGAGTGAGGATCTGACAGCTGTAGTAGAGTAGTCATGTGGGCAGGCAGGCCTCATCTGCCACCACTGAGGGGTGAAAGCATGGCCTAGTGTGTGTATGTTCAAAAACCCTTGAGAGTATCTATAAAGAGCACTCAGACAAATTTGGGTTCATGCCTGAGTTCATGTTATTATTGGTTAAGATGATTTTAATTAACATAAATATCACTGCACTTGCTTCTGTGCGAGGAGATGGACATTGGGCGTGTGATGTCATAAGCTGCCTTGTTTGGACTGACGTTGACCTCTCTATGTTTGGCAACAGTTCTTCTAACCCTAATTGATGGAGTGTAGCTTTTCATTTCTTAAAGGAGTGCTTGATTATGATTTTACTTTTTTAACTTTAGTTAGTGTGTAATGTTGCTGTTTGAGCATGAAGAACATCTGCAAAGTTACGACGCTCAAAGTTCAATGCAAAGGGAGGTATTTTCTTTTACAGAAATCACTTTTTAAGGACTACAACAAACGGCTGGTAGGGACTACAACAAGCTTCTTCCCGGGTTGGTGACATCACTAACCCTAAAATTTACATTAACCCCGCCCCCGAGAACACACAACAAAGGGGGTGAGCCCATGTTGGGCTGCTCTAGAGAAGAGGAAGAGTTGTTGTAGTAGAGTGTTGTTGTCATGCCGTCATTTTACGGCGGACTGCTTCACAAACGAGGGTCAATTCAACGCTGGATTTGCACAAAAGATTAACATGACGGCACATGCTAGTCGATGAGTTGAATCAACTCCACAGCAGCTACATAAATGTATCCACTAACCATTCAGAAACGTCCAGATTCATTCTAAAAGTTGTAACTTCTTCCTGAGTCTCTCCATCATTGTCAGACTCCGGTTTGAACAATGTGAGGCTGAACACTGTTACTGACAATCCTCATTTTGGCTGCGTGAGATTCTCCAGCTTTGTTGTTGTTGAGCAACCAAAGCGCGAGCTGTTCAAGCTCCGCCCTCTTCTAGGGGGCCGGGAGCAGCAGCTCATTTGCATTTAAAGAGACACACACAAAAATGTTGTTATTGCTCACCCCCAAATAGGGACAAATTTGACAAGCTATAATAAATGATCTGTAGGGTATTTTGAGCTGAAACTGCACAGACACATTCCAGAGACTTATATTACATCTTGTGAAAAGGGGCATAATAGATCCCCTTTAAACAACCATGTAGGATGACGTATTATGGCCATATTCTAGGATGACAATGTTATGATTCATCAGGCTCAAACTGTGAACATTTTCACACATGAATTGGCACCTCTGACCTTAAATTCATTGAAAGTCTTTGGCATGTGCTGGAAGAGACTTTACAGAGTGCTCACCTCTTACATTGTCAATACAGTACAACAATACAATACAATCTTGACCAAAACAATTGACCTCTTGATGGAAATAACAAGAGGCAAAACAGATATTATAAAATATGAATTGAAAGTGTATAAATCAAATGTTTTTTTTCTAAAACAACAACAACAAAACATTCAAGTAACACTGAATCAAACACACATTTCAGAGTGTTTTCACCTCCTTTGAGCTCATTGAATTCTCACAGTTTTGTCATGTTTGAATAGAAATGAAGAACAATTCTATGAATTATCCATTTTTATAGATCAATTATCGTCCCAACTCAGTGTAAGTTGTGTTCCACATGACCTGGAAACTGTGCAAACACCAAATGAAACAGCAATATGAGTTTACATTGGACTAAGAAAAAAAACATGGCACTGTTTTCTCAGTATCTGCACACATTCTTACTCATTTACTCATACACTCACACAAAAACTCTTCCAGCAACCAATATAAACTTCAATCAAGGCGCCATGGAGCTGTTGTGTGAATGTCATGCTGTGATAAACACATCTACGCTACAATAACTTTTTATTTGTTTTCTTGCAGCATCTCAGACAAGAGACTTTCAATCATAGTGGTGTTCAGAGAAGGTGATTATGAGAAAGGGAGGTAAGATTTCTTCCACATCACAAAGGTGCTAAAGGGAAGGGTAATTTAAGAGTAATTTAGCCTTTGTCTCAGATGTGATGTGTTCAGAAAACTTCAGAAGACCTTGTAGATCAGATCCAAAACTATGTTGTTATTTATTTCGCACAGAACTTGTTGAATCACACTTCAGTGATAAAGTTGAGAGAATCTAAAGGCCTGTTTTGATCACCTCTGATGTGACAATTCCATCCTGCTGATCCTATCATCACCATTCTCTTTGTCGTAGTCATTGAGCCAAAGCATTGCTGAAGCGCATCACTTCTTGACTCAACTCAAATCACGGCGTTCATGAAAGGATCTTCTCTTCCTCTGAAATTTTATTTCACTCTTCAAGTGAAAAAGCAATTTAGAGAAGCCAACATTTTGAAAGAAGCTTTCTTGGTTGAAGTGCAAACGCAACCTTAATTAGCAAATGATAATTGTATGCAGCACACTTTACTTTGCAATCTGAGGCTCGGCACTGGAACTCTTCCTCATGGAAATTGCAAACGTCCTCCCCAACCCGCTCTCCACCGACATTTAGGAAATGTCAATACATTCACAAACGCCAAATTACAAGCAAATCCAGTTGAAGAGCTGCTTGTTACGTCAATAGTTGCAGTTCATAAACTGGGCAATATTTCTGCTTCCGTGAGACTGCAGAGAGTAATTCATGTTAAAATCACCTTTCACAGATGTGGCCATACTTTTTCTCAACATACCTTTTATCTCTTTCTTTCGGTTGTTCTGTATGACTCTAGCTTACTTTTACATCTGCATTGCAATGTTGGTAATTTTGTTGACTCTTGATGAATTGCTTGTAATGTTCCTTATTTTAAGTCAGTTGGTAAAATTGCCTGCCAAATGATTAAATGTAAATATTTAAAAATCAAGCAATGCCAAAGTCATCCTCTATTCATATTAGACGTTTTTTTCAGCAGCGTCATAAAGGCTAATTTTATTTATTTATTTATTACCACACAACACTAATTTTAAAGCCAAAAATATGTATCAATGCAACTTTCATGAAGTGTTTCACTAAAAGCCTTCCTTCCGCCGGAAAAAATAGTCCCTGACTGAGAAGTTACATTATTACACCATTAGATGGTGGCAAAGACTGTCTTTATAAGTGTGTCAGTCAGTAGCGAAGACTTTTACATTGAAAAGACTGAATTGTTGTGAACACGGAACAAGACGCAACTGACAAATGCTTTGACTAGTGCTGTCAGTCACGGGAAAACCCCTTAACTGTTAAAAGGACAAGACAGACACCTTGAACATTTCATTCATTAATACAGTTTACTATAATTTAAAAAAATGGTAATAAAATATGACAAGATCTCAGAGTTAAACTGTATCAGAAAAAAATTATATTAATTATGTCAGATAACACTTAAGCAAAACATGGTCAGGTCAAAGTGTCTGAATAATTTTTGGTACCAAATTTTTTTATCAGTTTTACTGGTAGTCCACTGTATGAACAATTTTTGGGTATAATATGTCACAGTTTACTTTATTTTTCTATCCTCACTTAGTTAAATGAACGATAGTGTCCTGCAACCACTAGTAAAACCATATAAAAAATGTCTGAATAATTTTTGGTTTGACTGTATATATATATATATATATATATATATATATATATATTTTCTAAAATATTTTTTATTAAGTTAGCAACAAAACAAAGTGGCTAAATTGATTAAAATAAGTGATTTAAATAATAAATAATAACTGATTAAATAATTTTTATTTTGTCAATACAGTAATTGGTTAACAGTATAAGATTTGTTGTCTTTTAATAGTTGCAATTCAATAGATGGAGCTGGAAATCAGTTAAAAACAAATTGTTCTTTTTAAGTACATTCTTAATCTTACTTGGCCTAAATAAAGTAAAGTAATTATAATATTTTTAAATATTTGACGTTTAAGTGCACTTCTGACAGTGTTGACACACTGAGTTACAGCTTGGAAAAACAAACTTTTGTTAAAAAGTTTGCTTGTCAAGCCACACTTGATTGAAAATGTAATTAAGTCAAATTTCTATTTTTTTATTTTTTTTTCTGGTCTAAAAAAACTTAATTTAGTTTTGTAATTTAAGATGTCATGGACAATGTTTTGTTATGTTCTTGAAAATGTCTCGTAAATCAATTTGGCAGTGAACCACCAACAGAATGGGATCAGTTCAATATGGTCCCCTCCAAACCCAGCAAAACAATTACGATCATGATGTTTCATAACATTGTGATGCTTGTCTGTGGTTCCAGGGCCAGTGGAGGATTATTGCAGAAGGAATTAAGGTTCATGAGAGTTTGCATCGCTCCTTTCCTGCGTCACCTGTCTAAATTAGACAAACACAAGCAGGTTATTAACAGTCTAATACTGGAAGCTAATGTTTGATCAATCACACTGTCTATAGTGTGAGTTAAATCAACATTACCGAAGCAAAGAAGAGAAAACCTTAAACTAAAGAAAGGTCATCAGATCAATAATCCATTTAAGATGCTCTGTTGGATTCCGACGGCCGACCGCCAGCAATCAAGAGGGAGGGATTTATCTGTGCCCAACATTTAATCCTCAGTCTTGAGGACGCTAGTGACTAAGACATTCGATTTTCACTGCCCCCTTTAAAACCCAAGACCCATTGTAAGAAAAAGCGATTTAGAAATCACGTTCGGTTTCATACCGTGTAGTTTGCTGTTGAACTGGATGGAGGAAAACAAGTTGCATTTCTAAACAGGGGAAAAAACTGCTGATCGTTTTGCAAGCAGTTGACAATGGAGGCACTAAATTACCTCTTTTTTGTGCAGTTTTTCCGGGTGGATCCCTAATCTAAAATTCATATATTACCAAGACAGATGTTTAGCATCCTCAAGCTTTTGCTGAAACAGCTGTGTTTGAATAAATGACAACGAATGAGAGGGTTTTATGGCTGTTTGCTTCAGTAACATGCTCTTAGTGAGACATTGTTAAAGATGATACGCGATTTGTACGTAACTTTCCCCTTTTTCAGCTTAATGTGAACAGACAACTGAATCATTCATAGGCTGATTTTGTCAAAAAGTGTAAACGCTAGTGATGGGAACTTTTGAAACACTGCTTTGTGAAGCTTTGAAAGCTTTATGAATCTTTTGTTTTGAATCAGTGGTTTGGAGTGTGTATCAAACTGCCGAAGTCATGTGATTTCATTAAACGAGGCTTTGTTACATCATAACCGATTCAAAAAGTTTCGAAATCCCAATATTTCATGACTGGGGGATGATCTATGTGAACCCATGAATAATACAGATTCACTGGGATTTCACTGAACAGGAGTCTATAATTTTTACCTGATCTCGGATAAGTTTTATATCTTGGTAGACATTTGTATGATTAAAAGGAATATTTGTAGTTAATAGTCTCTTATTGGCCTGTTTAGCTGAGCCGTCCAATTGATAAAAGAACACAAATTATACAGACTTGATATTTAATGGTATTACATTAGTTAATTGCAGTTAATAGATTATACTTTCAATAAAACATTTGCGATGGGTTTGTAAAAGCAGTTTTTTTGCATGTTTGGCCTGAGTTTTTGTTGCATTTGACCAGCAGAGCAAAATTGACCGTTTGCAAAGACCCGCCCCCTTTAGTTACTGTTGCTACGTCTGACAAGCCATGCCGCCCTCACGCCACACATTATGTTCTCACGCAGTGAAAAATACATTGCGGGGCAAGGAGGACACTGAAAACGCGTCGAGAGACAAGACAGAGCAGGTTACTTTTGATATGAAACAAGTCTCAAATTTTGTAATTTTGTGACAGATCGCTATATCGCCTCAGTTCAAGTGGCTCGTGAACTGATCATCTCTTCCTACTAGTTATTTTATAGCATAAAATAAACATGAATGAACAATAGAAGGAATGTTGTTTCAACCGCGGAAAGATGTCAGTACACACCATTTTTCAAGTTCAAGTCCACCGACGTTAATCTAATAATGCTGCCTTTATTGGAAATTTGATAGTTCCCACTTTTGAAGTCGTGATTACGAGCTCATTGAAATGGGAGGGTGTTCATGTGCAATTTTTACCTAGCAAACTCGATAATTCCGAGAGCACATGAAGGCAGCAAAACTCTCCTGACTGCTTTGTTGTCGGACAAAACAGCGGATTTGGCGTTATAATTGGTTAGATCGCCTGTCAATCAAACTCCCGGCGAAGGGTCAATTGGTTCAATTGATTCGAAACTTTGAAAAGCTTAGTTTCTCCCATCACTTGAAAACACTCTGTAGTACTAATAAAACATTATGCAACATCTGTTTGGGAGACCTGTTTGAAAACAGTCAATACTTTTGCATTTCTGTTTGTGGCGCTAGTGCGCTGAAACACACACAAACTATAAAGGGTCATGAAACCCCCTGTTTCAGCACCAGTCAGTTCTCACCACATGTAAAAAAAAAAAGAACCACATGTTACACACTTTTGTAGCATCTATGTCGGTTTAGTCCCATTGTGTTTTGCTTCTGGTTACCCTGTTCTGGTTTGTCCGAGTTCCCTGTGCTTCCATAGTTTCCATAGTTCCTAATTTGCACACCAGTTCTGTTTTCATTTGATTACTCAGTCTGTGTATTTAAGCCTTCAGTTCACATTTATGTGTAGTGGTTTTGCTATTTCTCCTACATTTGCCCAGTAGTTTCCTGAGTATTTGTGATTAAAGATTGTTCTTTGTATTCTCTATTGTCATGCACTTATTGCAGCCCACACAGTGCCGTGAAGCTGCGGAGCGGAGAGGGAAGACTGGAGAGACTGACAACACAACAACAGCTAATGATTCAGAGTTTTATTTCGTTCTCACTGAGTTAAAAGCATCAAAGCTTCCCACAAATGCAAGCTGCAATTCACCTTTACACAATATATACATGGTTTTGTAAGCTCACTGTAAATTACACTAATACATAAATATCCTGTGACAGCTATAATTTAGTGCACAAATAAATGCACAGCCATTCACATTTGTACTGTGCATTAAAAATATATATGAACGTGCTGTTGCATCTTTAATAACTTGTAAGGGTTAATTTGGCTGTGTTTTTATAAGCCGTTTGATTGGTTTAGTGGTGTAAAGACTCACAGTGTGGATGAATCACATTTGTGTTGAAGACTCAGGATCCATTGAAGAGAACTTATGCGAAGCAGAAACTCTTACAAAGCAAAAACAAACACTCATTTTGACCCATCTCTCACTTACTCTATGCGATCTCACTGTTTGAAGTGCCTGTCAAATCAACGTGTGCTGTTGTGAATAATTAAGCAAGGTGTCTTCTCATAGGATAAGGACACGCAGTCTCATGAATAATTATGAGACACCGATGAGTCATTGATGTACTATAGTACAAGAAACCATCACATCCTGTGACATTGACATGAAGACGAATTTAACCCCAGTATTTAGAAAGGAATAAAATGAAGTTTTCACTTACTATCAAAACTAACGGATGGAAACATTGTCTTTTATGATGTTCAACTCTGTTAAAATTTTGTTTAGGTTTTCATGAACCTATAAATACTGATTTTTCATTACCTATGGAGTATCAGGCCAGGTTATGTCCAGGTTTTATTAAATTTAATTTGCCAAACAAAGACCCCTTTGGCTGAAAGAGTCTTACGTGGAAAAGTGCTTAGCGCCATGTCAAGGTCTGAACAGATGTACGCACTTTTTCTTGTGGCAGAGAGTCGGATTACTGCAGGTATTTGGAAATCCAAGCAATTCTTGCCGCTCGCCGTTCTCAAGTAAAGGATTTGGATGATAGCTGGTGATCTTTTATTTTCTAATGACATTAATTAGGCAGCATTTACAAGTTTACAAGATGGGAATCTTGAAGAGATTTTGCATCTGGAGGAGAGGCGTACGCATGCTTTTTTTTTGTGTGTGTGTGAGTGAGTATGTTCGTTTTCTGAAACACACATACTGTACGCACATTTGAGAAATAATCGTAAGATCAAATGTAGGACGGTTTGTCCCCTACTACAATACGCTATTTATTTATCTATGAATTATGAATAGGTTACTGTTTTATGAATAGAAATTGTGTAAAATGTTTATTTGAAATGTATTGATATTAGAAAAATGTACCTGTGGGAACATTTTTGCAAAACGAAATTACGTAGCGCCATGTACGTTTCGTGACAGTTTCAATGTGAAATGTCCACTGAGTGGCGCTAAAAGCGTGTTCAGTTTTTTTCCGAAACAGTTTAACGTGAATATGGTACGTTTTTATTATGTTGGTTTTAAACGTATCACCGCAGTTCTGATTTGAAATGTCTGGTGAGTGGCGCTAATGCTCCATTACTTTTTAAAATAACGTAGTGTTAACAAAAGCAAATGTGACTTAAAAAGCATTGGTAATCATGCCATTTTTAGCTTGTTTTTGATCTCTTTTACCGTGACTCATTTCCCGGATTCGTACCCAAGGCTTCTCTCGTCCTAAGTACAACTCCGTAGCTACCGAACAAGCTTGTTACATTAGAAAAGTGTTATGGAGCTGGTTAAGTGATGCAAAGTCCAAAATGTATTTGTTTACAAATCGTGCACTTTGATAAAAGCGTTTTGAGATAATATTGTGCAAGGAGACGTAAAAACAAGTCTTTATTAATCCATAATCTGACCCTGTAATCGTAACTGTGTATGAAAACGATTAAAAGCGCTTGCTGTTTTACTGCCTCTAGTGTTCATTTCTGTTGGAAACTGCAGTGATATGTACATATTGTTACGTATTTTGCGACGTGCATAAATGTTCCCACAGGTACATCTTTCCATGAGACTAGGTTGACTATAAAATTCTAAATATTTTTTTAAATTTCTGTTTAAAACATCATCTTTTTATTTATTTATTTATCTATTTAAAATAAAAATGTAACATTGCTAGTCTCTTAGACTCCTTTTGAAGTCTTTTTCAGATCCAGTGTTTAGTGTTTCTGCCAATTACCGCATTTTGCCTTTGCAGGCGAGTGCATTGTAAGTCTTATAATTTCCTACATTTACATTTTTTATGCCCTGGCAACTTCTGAATGTGTTTTCAGTGATTTGATCACAATGCATCTTGAGTGCATTTTGGATTTCAGTGTAGTCAAGTGCTATCTGATTGTGATCTGATCAAATGTATGAGTTTCTATGAGTTTAGGTATTGTTTTTTTTCCAAACACAGTGATGTGTGGGCTACATTTGTACTATGAAACCAGTATCTTTCCTAAGATTAAGTCTCCTGGGGTTTCCAAAAATTACTTCTTTAGAGTGCTTGGCACAATTTACATTGTCTTCACACTGCGAGAGTGGTGATGTGATATGGGTTTATTAAAGTGCTCATGCTATTTCAGATGTTGCAGAAATGCAAAAAGGTGCATGTACTTCATGTTTTGAATGTATTAAACACTGTAAACCCAAATAAATTAGGCTAACTCTAAAAATTTGAGGTAATCAGTTACATCATTTTTTTAAAATTATAATGTTCCCAAGTTTAAGTAAGCAGAACTATCAAGTTTTGAGTTTGCAGTACTCATGCATGTTAATTGCTCCTAACTTGAAGTACTGAGTTAGCTAACTCATATATTTTGATAGCAATTAACGTACAAAAATTTAGTTAATTAACTTTTTTTTATTTTGAGTTGTGCAAATCAAATGAGTTATGTAAAAGACAGATTAAGTTAGTAATTGTATAATCTGATTACATGAATTTCAGATCATTCATAAGCATTCATTGCATACAACTTAAACATGAAATCCCTATCCCAGAGGTCTTATCAGTTCAAATAAAGAAAGAAATTCTCTAAATCGAAACTCTAAATCGAAACCCTTTCATATCAAATTATTCAGTACTTTTCTCGTTGGTATTATGCTAATGAACCTTCTCCTGGAAGCATTTAAAACTCATAACCGCTGGTTTCATTACCCAAGTCTGTATTACCCATCAAGACGATCCACAAAGAGTAAAACTACAGCAGATTAATTTGTCCATCTGTCCAAATACTAACAATGCTACACAATTGAATCACCAAAATCTGAATGTTAGCATTGATGGTGACGCAGAGAGATTGAGAATATCCAGTTCAGACGAAAACCTTCTAATTGAGGGGAGAAAAGAGGAAAAGCATAGCTACATGCAAATAATAAAATGCAAGAACCATTTAGAAAAGATAGAAAATATTTTAGGCTTAGTATCTAAACAAAACAACTTTGTGACATGATTTTCAGCATCAAAATGCACTTTCATTAAAAATGGGATGGAAAGTTTTCCTTGTTAAATATAGATTTGATATGATCCATTTGCTTTTATAGTCTGAGATATTTTGACACACACACAAACACACATTGAGGTTTAAATAAAGACATCAAACACAACTCTTTTTTTAAATGTTTTTCAATTTTCTTTCAGAAATATACAGAGCCAAAGCATCATAAGATCACGGACCATTACAGGTAAAGTACATCTTTTTAATGCTTTTACTGATAGAGAGAGTCACTGCAAGAAAATAGTGGTTAACCTTCTTTTATAACCCCAGTACATTACAGTATAATAACTTCAGAACTGCTGGATTGATTTTCTCGACCTCTGTGTACACACAGTATCTTTGTTACGGCAGTAGCATGTCGCTTAAAGACTAACGAGATATTGTCTTGTGGAAACAAATTATAAATAAAAATCTGACGTAGAAAGTGCTTGGGACACATAGAAAAAAACAAAAACCATTCAGAGAGAGCTGCCCATCATTGTACACTGTATATTCCACTCTCTTACGTACTGTACATTTTACAGAGCACAAACCATCAATGCAATGCCTCCACAGCGTACAGAAATGATTACACAATAATATGCCTATGCAGCCTAGACTGTGGCCATCCTCAAAACAAAACTTGCTCTGGGATCGTCATAATGGAGAGGCCTATATAAAACAGTATCATCGGGAGAGGGGAATTCATAACATTTCATCAGCCAGTTGCCCGCCTGGCTGTGCTGAAATGTCAGGGGAGAAATGTAAAACCCATAAATGTGTTCTGCTGTCTGCGACTGGCAATGACCCTGTCCTATCATTCAGAATGGTATTTGTTCATCTGTTTGGTTTGGTTGTAAGTGCATGACCATCCGGTGCCTGAATCAGGCAAGACTTGCGGTCCAGTGGGAGAAGGGATTGAATCTCACCAGGGCTGGGCGATAAGAAAAGTACACAGGCTACAAAAGAGTACAGAGAGCTACTCAAACAGAACAACAGCTGTAATCCAATATTTGCTTACAGACACCATGTTCATTCTAGCACATGCTAGCTCTTTACATGAATGGTGACCTGTTTTGGGGGATTTTGCGGCTTTTTTGCCATGTTTTAAGACTGTATCAACTAATCCATATGGTATAAATACATGTTCATGTCAAATAATCAATTCCTATATGGCTCTATTAGCATTGTAAAGTGGAAGTTAATGCAGTGGCAGTAGGGATGGTACAGTAGCTGCCCTTGATTTGAAGTATGTCTTGGATAAGAGGTAACTATTTGTCATTATTGTTCAGCATTAATTCATTTAAAATGATTAAAATTAAATGCATTTATTTAAAGTTGTAGTGTGTAGTTTCTTTGCATCCAGCATCACCAAACAGAACTGAAAAAAATTGACTGTTTCCTCTCCCTCGTCTGTTATTAGACAAACTAACAGGTAACCACGCCCCCAACTAATGCCATTGGTTGAGCCAGCTATGTGTGACTTTCTCAAACAAGCTGTAATGTTAGAGAAAGTATTTTTACATGAAGAAATTACATGGCTCCTTTTAAAGTCTGCATTTAAAACTGATAACAGTATGAATTGAGAATTAGGTTTTGTGGCATTTTTCATATTTGCAGGGTTCCCACAAATATTTTTCTTTGTATGTAATAACGTAATAACGACAAATATTTTTTGCTCAGCTTTAAAGTATTTCATTTCACTCACAAAGTGCAGTTTCTGGCCAATATCAATAAAATGATTTCTCTGAAATGGTCAAAAGGTGTAGAAACCCTGGATCTAAATTCAACGCACGTTCCAAGTCTGATTGTTGTGTGTTGGAAGATTTCTATAGGTCTGTATATTTTAATTTCACCTTGCGGGAAACATTTCATACCCAGATATCAATAGATAAAGATAAGCCAAGGTAAGTAACACATAGATATTTCATTTTAAACACTCCTCTGCCTATGGCTATAGCACTGGCATTGCCATCAACTGAGAAGAAAAATCTAAATTAAAGATTGATCGTTTGTACAGTATCAATGGTGTGATTTGTTTTCTGCCCTTTACGAGTCAAAATGACTAAAGAACAAAGCAAAATAACTGCAAATTTACACACAGAGAGCATGAGGGATTTATATACAGTGTAGTGAAGACTGAGCTGTATTATCAGCACTGAAACAGGCCTTTTCCTGTTTAAGCCCCACAATGGGCACCAATCCATTTGTAAAATTAGACTCATCCAACAGCACTCATGTATGAAACCCATTGAAATGCCACAAACATAATCATACGTAAAGTGCTTACAGCACCGACTGACTCAGCAGCGTCACGCCTTGCAGTGTTTCTTGTATTCGGGTTGAAGGGAGGAATTGTCAGGTCGGTACAAATCAAAACTCTTCCTCTGGGTCAAAATCAAGATCTTTGTGTTTCAAGTGAGAGACGCCACAGTTCCTCCTCCTTGTTTATATGAGGGATTGCCTCTGGTCATATTCATCTTTATGAGCGAGGAGGAATGGGAGATAACTTGACGAGGAGATAAAAGACTGGAGTGTCGGAAGCTTTGATAAGCAAAACACACTGATAGCTTTCACGCCCAATCTGTTTTGCAGTCACAGGGCAGCATTGGAAAGGTTATTCAACTAAATGTGGATTCAGAGTGCCATAACCCAGGAAAACTTTGGCAGGGAGAGAGGTGTCGGTATCAGCGGATGTAAGCACAGTTGGTGCTCATACAGGGATGAGCCTCAACCCTGTTATAAGAGGTCAGTTGCAATTTCATACAATTATGTCACTTAATGTAACACCACATAGATAATGGCTGTGCTCTCGTCTAGTACTTGAAACATGCTGCCATAATTTTGATGGGTTTTTTTTTTGTTTTGTTTTTTTTTGGTAGTCTGAATATTTCTCCCCAGTGTAGCAATTACCAAAACACCAAATGAGTTGAGTAATTCTATTTCTGACGAATCCTTTGGCAATGTAACATCACTGGAATTGTGGCTGAAGTCTTTTGTGAAGAGTACGGTAAGATTTGTACTTCCAAAACAGCCAGAAATACGCCTTTCTGAAGCTTCTTGCCTGAGGTTTATTCACTATAATTCAAATGTCTCTAGTTTCCAGCTTGCCATATACACCACAGCATTGGCTTCTTTTTGTCTCTCTCTGCACATCCTACGTAGCAAGCGATTCTAGCTCAATTGCTGTTCGCTTGATTTCAGTACATTGATTCTGAACTAAGAGTGATTTTACCTTACAAGTGTTTGAGTGAAGTGCTTGAGTTATCAGTAGTGCCATAGGTTGCATTTTTTAGTTCTGTAGACTAAAACATTGAGAAAAAAACAAAAACAAAAAAACATTACACAATTACATTAAGTATGAAAGCACACACTCCATTCAAAAAAACATGTACACAAATTGCTCACTTATAACAGTGAGAGTACTCAATGCTGTACAGTCCAATGGCATCCACATGAAGAGCAGACAGAAGATTCAAACTGGAGCAAAATGTAAAGTACTCGGATCTCGATTTACTCTATTTCCTTGCTAACTAAATTTGTGTTTTGCAAGAAACAAGCAATTTGAAAATGTGTAAAAAGCTCAGATGATTGTTTATGAATTGAAACAAAGTTTTTTAAGCGTTATAATTTGACTTCACACAACAGGACACAGGACAAATTGTCCAAACATCATTTGTTCCCACCATCGACACATTATTCACACCAAACCAGATCAACCCTTTTCAGAAAGAACAGTATTTTAAAAAAGCGAACAAACAAAAACACTCTCAGCCTCAAATGTCCACACACCTTAAATAGTCAAGACTCTCAGGTAGACGAGATTACATCATCCTCTCAGTTCCCAGTGCAAGTCCAATGAATTTTTAAACCGAGTTGTTAAAACAGTGAAAATAAGGAATGTTCAGAAAGAAAGAACAAGAACGTACACAAATATATCTTATCTCTGAATGGTAAACCGACAGCTCAGGGCCACTGTCTATCTGAGACTCTTACATTTGTATGCCAGACAAACTTTTGTCAGAAGGGCCAGAATCCAAAGATTCTGACTGACATTAGTTGTTAATTCAGTTCATACATTTCTTTTCTTTTCTTTTATTTTTTTTTGTCCTTTTATATGTTTTCTTTTGTTTAGCTAGCTGTGGTAGAGGCATTGAGAAATCTTACATACAACTTTGACAGTTGTGCTTGAATGTACAGGAGCATTGTCCTCTAATGGTGCGGAGGAGTGTCTGGACTACAGAGGTAAGGAATGTAGCCGACTTCATCAACTCTCTTCAAAGATCTCAGCAATGTTGCAATGCATTCTCTGAGGATGTCATTCCTTGAGATCGAAGTTACTGGAACTACAGCAAGGACACTGTTTCTGTTTCTTTTGTCTTTCTACATTGGCAAGTGACGTCACTGTGGCACACGGTTGTTTGGAGAACGTTTCTTGCCCAGACATTTAGGGCATTCTGAAGGGTAGTCCATGAGCCCATGACAAGGATCTGAAAACGGTAAGGCTTTTCAGAGCTGTAAATAAGATTTGGAAAAATGAGGAAAATCCACATATATCAAAGAATGTTAAAAGCAAAACAAGTGGGGGAAAAAAATGAAACGGGTGCTGGATGTGCTTGAACTGGTTCCTGATTCTCGTCTGGGGGGGGATTCAATCCCCTTTGGCCAAACCCATCGCTGGATTCCTCTATCTTCTGTCCATCTCCTGCAGTCAGACGTGGGTCTGCATGCGTTTCTGCAGTGGCCGCGTGAGGTCTGAGTTCTGGGACGATGATTGAGAGTAATGGGACGAGGAGGAGGCCGAGGCCTTGCTGTCCTTGTCGAACTGCACGTAGCCGTCCTGCTTGCTGTAACTGCTGACGCTGCTGTCGCACTGTGTGTCCAGGAAAGAGCTGGAGTCACTCATCGATCCTCGCTGGAATTCTCGCTCGCAAAGCTCGATGGAACTGCTGCCCATGCCCAGCACAAACCGCTGGCTGTAGTCGTACAGGCGGTTGGGTCCAGCACCCAAGGTAGAGTAGATGTTGGTGAAAGACATTCCTGTGGGAACCCGCTGTTTGCCGGTGGTGGCTGTGGCAGGGTCTCGCCGGAGCTCTGTGGTCTGGTTTCCTGCCAGCGTGGTTGGGGTGCCATGATGTTCCTTGAAGGTGTTCACACTGTAGTATCCATTAGTGGGATCCTTAGAGGAACAATGCATTAACAAACACATCATTAAACATAAGGAGTTCAACCAAATGACTTTAATATCATGACAAGGCAACAGCAAAGAAATGGTCGTAAAAGAGCTTTTACATTGACAGCGAAGCAATTCATTTTCGAGAGTTGCCATTATCTGAACAATTGACACCGAGTTCAACATTATGCAAATAAGCATCAAAGAAATGCTGTCTTGCACAGCTGCATACAGTTAAGTAGGAATGACTACTAGAAACCAAATGCACTTAGAGTTGGTAACCTCCAGCAATTCAGTCACTGTCAGTGTGAACGCCCCTTAAAGGGTTAGTTCACCCAAAAAAATGAAGATTCTGTCATTAATTACTCACTCTCATATCATTCCACACCTGTATGACCTTTGTTCATCTTCGGAACACAAATTAAGATATTTTTGATTAAATCCAAGAGCTGTCTGACTTCTCCATAGACAGCAATTTAACCACCACTTTTACGGTCCAGAAAGGTACTAAATACATTGATGACTGCAGTGGTTCAACCTTATTTTTATAAATACTTTTTGTGCGCAAAAAAAAGAACAAAAATAACAGCTTCATTCAACAATATCTTCTCTTCAGTGTCATTCTTCTATGCTGTTTACTTTCAGCACTTCCAGGTTCTACGGCTCAGTAATGACACAGAAGAATTGTTGAATAAAGTCATTTATGTTTTGTTTTTGTGCACAAAATGTATTCTCATCGCTTTATAAAATTAAGGTTGAACCACTGCAGTCACATGGACTATTTTAACAATGTCTTTAGTACCTTTCTGGACTTTGAAAGTGGTAATTAAATTGGTGTCTATGGAGGAGTCTGACAGCTCTTGGATTTCATAAAACATATCTTAATTTGTGTTCCGAAGAAGAACGAAGGTCTTACGGGTGTACAAAGACATGAGGGTGACATGAAAAAATTCATTTTTGGGTGAACTAACCCTTTAAGTATGTTATGAAGCTTTTTGAAACAATAAATGATCTTATACTTGTAAAATATCTGAGACTTTTGTAGACCCCACAGTATGTCAGCTTTTGGGAGTGCTCAATGATACTTGTATTGCTGTCAAACTTTTGTTTGTCTTAATACTATTATGCCCTGTAAGTATACCGTAGCCCTATTCAGCGTACCATGTGGAAGTTAGCTTAATTTGTGTTTCAAAGATGAATTTTCGTTTTATTTCAATATAGTCCAAATGACTAACTGCAAGTAACTTTGCAACTACATGTCAACATTGTAGTTGCAAAGTCACTAATAGTCAGTAGACGGTCTGTCGAGGAGCATCAAAATAATGTGTTAGCAGATATTAAAGGGTTAGTTCACCCAAAAATGAAATTTCTGTCATTAGGTTTACAGTGTTAGATGAGGAGAAGCTTTATGAAAAAAGTAATACATTACAATCAAAGTTATTCCTATTTGGACAGGGTTCAATTTCTCAAAGGACAACAGACGTGTTAAAAAAAACACAGATGTGTTCAATTCAGACTTAATAAATTCACAAAATACAGTAACACTTAATTTCGATAGTACACTTTAGACATTCTGCTAACTATAAGTAACTTTGCAACTACATGTCAACTAGCAGTCGTTAGAGTATTAGTAGACTGTCTACTTAAAGGGTTAGTTCACCCAAAAATGAAATTTCCGTCATTAATTACTCAACCTAAATCTGTTCCAAAATCCGTAAGACCCTTGTTCATCTTCGAAACACAAATTAAGATATTTTTGATGAAATCCAAGATTTTTTCTTAATCCTCAATATAGAAATGACCTCATTCAAGGTCCAGAAAAATAGTAAAAACATCATTAAAATAGTCAGCGTGACTACAGTGATTCAACCTTAATATTATGAAGTGACAATGATAGTTTTTGTGCTCAAAAACAAAAAAAATAATGACTTTATTCAACAAATTATACTAAATCTATGGACCTTGAATGTGGTAATTTCATTGCTTTCTATGGAGGCTAAAAAAACCTCAGATTTCGTCAAAATATCTTAATTTGCGTTTCGAAGATGAACGAATGTCTTACGGGTCTGCTACGACAAAAGGGTGAGTAATTAATGATGGAAATTTCATTTTTAATGAACTAACGCTTTAAGCAGACAGTCTATTAATACTCTAATGACTGCCAGTTGACAGTTGCAAAGTTACTTATAGTTAGTAGAATGTCTAAAGTGGACTATCGAAATTAAGTGTTACCATATTTTGTGAATTTATCTTCTCATCTGAATTGAACACTTTTGTGTTTTTCTAATGCAACCTTGGGGGAATTATCTATTGTTTTTTTTTTTTTTTTTTTTTTTTGAATAACTCTGTTGTCCTCTGAAAAATTTAACCCTGTTCAAATAGGAATGTCTTTGACCGTGGTGTATTATTTTTTTCTGAAAGCTTCTCATTTATTTTGACCTTCATCTAACACCGTAAAATAAACTACATTACATGAGAATTGCTTGTGTGATGCATCTATTATCTTTCTTTCTGCAGTGCCATCACTGCTGTTCCGGAGCATTAAAAAAGGCAACATGCATACTTAAAACAGAGGTAAAAAAAAGAAAAGAAAAGATGTTTGTATCAGTCACCGAAGTAAAGCAACTATCTTTAGCAGTAACCTCAAAATATCATTATAGGCTAATTAGACAAAACCTTGATATACAAACTGGTTGTTAGTCTGTACTTTTCAGCTTTAATTAGACTTCAGAATCATGGCTTTTTAAATCTGTCATGGAAAGAAATAATCAAAGTGAAGGAACTTGATACCATGGCTGCTGTCGTTGTCGTGGTGCTATATCAGCACAGTTGCTAAGAAGCAAAACAGGCGCCAAATGTGGACGTGGATGCCATTTTGAGTGGGTGCGCAGGCCAGATCCCGCGGGGAGAGATGATAATCACCGTTAGGTGACTTCTCTATGACAACGCGAGAAAGGCGTTGTCAGGCGCGGTTTTATCAGGCGACAGGGATTGTGTGCACTCCATATCTGTGTGGAGCTGTCCCTGTTCACACTGCTCATTTTACACACTCATCTACATGTAGGGAGGGAATCTATCCCGCTGGGAGCAGGTAGAGGAGGCCGTGAAACAGAGTTTAGGAACACTGCGTTTGCACAAGGAGATAAATACAAACGAGAAGACAAAAGCTATGCTATTTTTTATATTCTATCAAGAACTGTAACTGCTGTCTGCTTAACTGTGGGATCATATGTTAATCAAACTATAATGATGATAGTTATTCTTTGTGGTCACAGTAAATTTAGCTAAATTAGTATCTGAACACTTAACATACTCAATGATCAATGCAAATGCGTAAAGAGTAATTATAATTGCTATTAATACTTTAATTTCTTTTTTTTTTTTTTTTTTTAAATATTGGTTTTGGCTGAACAAAAAATTTAAATATCAATCTTCTAAGCAATTTCCTGGCACAACTGACAAACACTAACATTATAAAACCTTAGCATCTTATTTTTAATGCAGTTATCACATTCCTTCAGTTAACATCAATACTGTTTTATTTTGTTCCGTGTGACTTCTAAAGTATACCAGTCCAGCAATGCACACACACAACAGACCTCTAGCAGAGCACTTGTTGGAGTAAATGATGGAGAAAGCCTTAATGGCTTATTTATTTATAAATCAAATAAAGATTGGGTGTTTAACAAAAGTAAAATAATTAGCAGCAATTGTGTAGAGAAATTATTTATCACTGCAGCTCAATAAGTATGAAATATTAATTATGAGAGAAGACCATTATTTGAACATGAATGAGAGCATCTTATTTATTTATTCGATCTATTTATGCACATACACTCTTAAAAATAAAGATTCCAAAAGAGAGTTTTTTACAGCGATGCCATATAGGAACCATTTTTTGTTCCCCAAAGAACTTTCAGTAAATAAACTTTTAAAAAATAATGGTCCTTTATTGGCATCTATGGTTCCATTAAGAGCCTTTTACATCCATGGAACCTTTCCACTCCACAAAAGATTCTTTATAGTGGAAAAAAAAAGTTCTTCTATGGAAGGAAATTCTTCTATGGCATTGCTGCATCTCTTTTAGAACCTTTATATTTAAGTGAAGTACCTAAAAGAAGAACAATTCTTTGACAAATCATAAAATATAAATGATCCCATGATTTACTCACCCTCAAGCCATCCTAGGTGTATATGTCTATCTTCTTTCAGGCGAACACAATCAGAGTTGTATTTCAAATTATATATATATATATATATATATATATATATATATATATCTCCTGGCTCTTCCAAGCTTTATAATGGTAGTAAATGGCACTCATGATTTTGAAGCCCAAAAATGCATCCATCTATCATAAAAGGAATCCACACGGCTCCAGGGGCTTAATAAAAGCCTTCTGGAGTGAAAAGATGCATTTTTGTAAGAACTATCCATATTCAAAACTTTAGAAACTATAATAACCAGTTTCCGGCAAACATCTGTACGCAGGTCGACTTACGAGAGCACAACCTCTGACGTGACGCATGACGTATTGACGAACGCGGAAGCACAGAGGATAGAGCAAAACAAAACACCGGTCACAATTTAGAAGTCTAAAGCTAGAATTTTTAAATAAGAGTAAAGGAGCTTGAGTTTGTTGCACAGCCCTGTTTGTTTGAACCACGAAAGGCATCTACTCTCACCTAATTCTACATCCTACGCCGTGTCAGAGGTTGTTTGCTGGAAGCTAGTTATATAGTTTATAAAGTCTTAAATATGAATATTTTTCTTACAAAAACCCATCGCTTCACTTCAGAAGGCCTTTATTAACCCTCTGGAGCCATATGGATTACTTTTATGATGGGTGGATGTACGTTTTTATATCGTTATAAAGCTTAGAAGAGCCAGGATATTTTTAATATAACTCCAATTGTGGTCGTCTGAAAGAATACAGTCATATACACCTAGGATGGCTTGAGGGTAAATCATGGAATAATTTTCTATCCCTATCCCTTTAACAACAGAAAAAAACAAAAACACTACATGAATCACTATTAAATATTTAAACTGATTGAGAGCCCTACAAAATATCCATTGAGGCATATCAAACAACTCCTTTCTTTCTTATATCACTTCCTTTAAATCCCGTGGAGATGTACCTTGATGTGCTGATACTCTTTCTCCTCTTCCTGAAGTACCTCAAGTTGCTTCAGAACGGACTCCTGCTGAAATTCTCCCCGTTCAATCTGTAGCAAACAACACACCCATCCACACGTTAATATCTGGGTTACTCTCTCCATTTCCCTCAAATCACTTTGCAGCTTTGGTACTCCAAAATGCTTGCAAATTCCAAAAGGAAAGCTACTTCATCTGGGGCAATTTCCTGTGAATATTCTTCATGTCATTAGCAATGCAACACCATCTTTGTAAGGTGTCCTCGCTTTTTGTCCAAATTCCTCGTCTTGCTTTGTTATAAGTTTTACATCCTTAGCTTAAACATAGCTCTGATTCTAGGCCCTGGAGGCTTGTGAAATTTCCAAAGAAGTGGGCAGCATGTGTTTTGACTTTAGTTCACCAAGGACTCCAGGAGAAAAGGACCACTTGATCACTGGCATCTCTATGGTTACATCTATGCCCATGTCCTCCCAGGAAATGCAGGCTTGGGGCTAAATATAGGCATCCAGGCCAGCAGGGTTCTCACACTTATTCTGCATTATTCATGGGTTTGACGTTAGCAGTGGCAAGGGAGATAGGCGCTATTAGTGTTGGGGTGGGGATGATTAGCATTCATTAGCTAAGGATGTGACAGGGACTAGCATAATGAGCTAGCTTGTTGATTTGGGGCTGCTGATGGGGTAATGGCGAACGGGATGTTTACTGTTCTTTTCTAATTCAGAATGTGACTCACCATGAGCTGCTTCATGGAGGAGTGTTCCTCGCTTTCTCTGGCTGGGTTTTGATCTTTGTGTACAATTTCCACTCGAATGTCATTCTTGGCTGATACCACACCTTTGAGGTCTGAGAGGAAAGTTACATATGTTACTCCAGTCATGCCATTAAGTGTAATGTACTGCTGTGAAATATAAAAAAATGTAATCTACTCCATGCCACTTCACATTGCCTTAATAAGAGTCCCTAAAAATGTATGCTGCCTTCAGGTCATATTTACAAACTCAGTACACATGCACAAGATGAATCCCAACTTTATGACATTGGGGCATGTCAGTAACGGTATATAAAAATGTATACATTTATAGTTTTAAGAATTAGCCTATATTATGTTATAATAGATGTTTTATTAATCAAATTTGCCCCTATTGGGGTGTGAGCGTTTTTGTGTGTCCCTTTAAATGCAAATGAGCTGCTGCGCCTAGCCCCCTTTCCAGAAGAGGGCGGAGCTTTAACAGCTCACGCTTCAGTTGCTCAACAACAACAAAGCTGGAGAATCTCACGCAGCCAAAATGAGGATTGTCAGTAACGTTGTTCAGCCTTACATTGTTCAAACCGGAGTCGACACTGATGGAGAGACTCAGGAAGAAGTTACAACTGGATGTTTCTGAATGGTTAGTGGATAAATTTATGTAGTTGCTGTAGAGTTGATTCAACTCATCGACTAGCATGTGCCGTCATGTTAATCTTTTGTGCAAATCCAGCGTTGAATTGACCCTCGTTTGTGAAGCAGTCCGGCGTAAAATGACGGCATGACAACAACACTCTACTACAACAACTCTTCCTCTTCTCTAAAGCAGCCCAACATGGCCTTTGTTGTGTGTTCTCGGGGGCGGGGTTTATGTAAATTTTATGGTTAGTGATATCACTAACCCAGGAAGAAACTTGTTGTAGTCCCTACTAGCTGTTTGTTGTAGTCCTTAAACAGAGAATTCTTTAAAAGAAAATATCTCCCTTTGCATTGAACTTTGAGCGTCGCAACTTTGCAGATGTTGTTTATGCTCAAACAGCAACATTACACACTAACTAAAGTTAAAAATGTGAAATCATAATCAACCACCCCTTTAATGTTAGTTAATAAAAACTCTTCATTGTTATGTCCTGTTAGCTCAGGTCCATTAAATAATATGAACAGATACAACTTTTAATTTAATAATGTATTAGTAAATGTTGGAATTAACATCAACTAAAATTAATAAATGCATTATTATTTTTCACAATTTTTCATTGTTAGTTCATGTTACCTAATGCAGTTAAGCAATGTTAACTAATGGAACCTTATTATAAAATGTAGCCAAAATATTAAATTGCCAATTTTATTCCAAATAAAATCACATTCCGTCATGTTTACAACATCCAAAATCTTGAGTAGGAGGACTTGAAGGCAGCATAACACCACAGAACTAAGATAAGAGGAACCCTAGAGGAACCATTAAATACATCACATTAAAATGTCACAGCTCATCTTGACGCATTGAAGAACAATGTTTATAGATAATTGATGACGGTCAGGTAACAGGTCTTACTTTCTGTCTTAATTTTGCTTGCAAGTTCTCTCTGCTGAGCACAGATGGAGGTGGGCAGTGTAGGCATAACCAGGTGAGCGTCTTCTGTGGCATACAACAACAACATGCTCAACGCTAGGAATGCCACCAACAATCGTAAACTGCAAGCTCATTTTTCGCTGTCTGACGCTAACCTGTACATGGATGCGCTGTTTTCACTTTTGATCATGTGAGAGGATGGACGCGGTAAAAGGAAAACATAAGAAACACAGAGATAAGGGTGGGCGGGATGACAAAACCTCATGAGTAGTAAAACATTTGTTTTGTTTTTTAAAACCTTAAGTAACAAAAAAGCGTTTTACTGCCACAATAAAAATAATAAAAAAAATAAAAAGATTTTGAGAATAATAATAAAAAAAACACATTATGAGAATAAAGTCAATGTTTCGAGAATCATGATTTAAAATGAGACTTAGTGATATTTTATTACAAGTTAAAGCATTACAAATAACATTTTTCTATTATTTTCATGACATTAATCTACAAATCTTAATGCACTAAAATGCATTCATAACAACAAACTCAGAACAGTAATACATAATAAGTATGACTGAAACTGATTGTAAAATAGCCGATTTTTGTACACATGCACACCTGTGTTGGTATAACTGCACTTTAGTTAAATATTTCAATGAATGCATCAAGTTGCAATGTTTCTAGATCACCGTAAGCGGGGCTGTGCGATTAATCGAAATTGGAGCGAAATCACATTTGCTTAGTGCGATTATGAAAGCGCAAAGGCTGCAATTTTCTTTCATGCCCAGCTTGCCGGTGAAGCATGGCTCTGTAATCAGTAGTAAATGCTGCTCCATCTGCAAGATTGAGTTGCCTATAACGTGCATTTGAAAAAGCAACACATCAAACATCTTTCCAAACATTAGAAGCATTTATGAACCTCTTGTCCTAAAAAAGACATTTAATAACATGTTTTTACTCCAAACTCACTTCATAATGTCAGTCGAGTGTTTGAAAAAAACATCCTTCTGTGAGATGATGTGGCTTCTTACACAGAATAAGGTACACAACATAATATTTTGTAGCATTCTATACAGTGATTAAGTCTATGTTGATTAGCATTGCATTATAATGCTTCATGTGCTCTCGGAATTATCGTAAAATACGAGTTTCCTAGGTAAAAATTGCACATGAATGCCCTTCCAATTTGAAACTTGAATGCGATAAGCTCGTTATCACAACTTCAGAAGTGGGAATTATCAAATTTCCGATAGCATGTGAAGGCAGCATAAATATACTTTATTATCATGAAAATACCCGAGAAGGCTTGAAGAACCCAGATAATCCATATACTGTCGTAGTCGTGTGTTTATTAGGCCCTGTCCAGGTGTATACGCAAAAGATTTGTATCCGATAAGCATTTCGTCCAGACGAATCAGGCGTTTTCAGAAGGTGAATCCGATATTTTTTGAAACCGGGTCCCAGAGTGGATAAATCTGAAAACGCTGCCCTTGCATTTTCGTGTGTACAGCCAGTCCGTATATTTTGTGAAACCCCACGTGTCAACCCTAGTCAGACACCGCTAACAGCAACAACAACAACAATAGCAGACTGTAGATGCTTGTGTTCGTGCTGCATAAGCTACTGAGCCAAAATAAAGCGTTATTTCTAAGCTTTACTAAAGTTTGTATACAGCGCACAAGGTTTATGCGCATGCTCCAAGTCTTATTCTTTGTTTTAAGTGTATCTCTGTGGCAGAATTACAGCGCCACATACTGGTCTGGCATGTATACTGCATCGTTTTGAGCCGGTTTCAGTGTTTTTTTGTTTGTGTTCGCAGATATTTCTTGAGACGAGGGAAAAAAAAAAAGATCGGATAGGGAAAGATCTGGCTTCGTGTGGACTGTTTAATCAGTCAAAGTGTTTCAAAGCGCTTCGGTTTATTCAGCTAAAGCGATAGTATGATGCCCATTGGGATTTCCTGGAATGACGTGTGTTCTTCTGCGGGGCATATTTGGAGTTTCTGTGTGAGAGCGCCCTCTGGCTTTCAGATGGAGCAGCATTTGCTACTGATCACAGAGCCGTGCTTCACTGACAAGCTGTGCATTAAAAAAATTGCAGTCTTTACCAAATCGTGATTTCAATTTAATTATGATTAATCGTGCAGCCCTAACCGTAACTTCACCATTGTACACCAAAACCATATGGTGCACCAAAGCAAAATAAACCCCCACATTATAGTCAAAGACATTGTCTACATTGGAATAATACTACAGTTTTCTACTTTTTTTTTTTTTTTTGTTTTTCCCTCAAACCACTGTTTCAGCAGCATTGGCATTGTTACTGGCTGATGCATTTCTGGTCTATACAGTCATACCGCCCAACCCTACACAAACACTCAACAAAAAGGAAGATATAGAAATAAAGGCTTGGTTTCTGTGAAGTGACATGAACACCCTAACAACCTGCTCTTTGTCTGACTGAGGAGCACTTAGCGTGTTCTGGTGATAGACATGCAGGAAGGCAATTGGCTGAGAGCTACATACTTCTCTGAGAGCGTGTACAGCAGAATGCTCCGATGGTTCCCATGAGGACGATGAAAGCAACGAAAGCGCCAACTGCCACGCCAATGATCACAGCAACAGGGAGGGATTCTGTTGGAAAACAAAACAGAGCCTTCTACAATAACACAGCATGGGCAGGACTGGTGGATTCAGCAAATAACCGCTCAACACAGACACCACCTCTCACTCCTGAACATATTTCAAGAATCAAACTAGCATGGAACATTTGCACCTTCAAGGTGTCTATTCAAAGGAACTAACATAGGCAATTAACACCACCATCACCTTTTGGAGAAAGCACAGGTATCTTCACTTTACATAAAGACCAGGCAAAACCATTTGCAGATATGCCAATTATCACATACGTTTTGCACATGACAAGCATTGTTTTTTTATTGTTCACCTTGGATCATTTACATACTCTGATAGGAGGTGGGTGTAATGAGAACTCCAACAATCCCATGAGTGTTTGAGAAGCTGTGGCTTGGGCTAATTAGAGCCAACTCAACTGTGTTATTTGTGCTCTTGTTGGTATATTTAAACCGAATAATAACCAGATTTTATAGCCAAATGATAATGAGAGTCAGACAATAAACTGTACCTAAACAAAGTTAATTACTGGATCCCAGTACAAGCTGAACATTATGACCCATGTGTACGCACATATTTGACAATTTAATCTCTGCATTACTGTATGCAATTATTATAAACCCAGAAACAAATGTCATTAAAGGAATAGTTTACCCAAAAAATGTTTTTCACACAAAGATATCACATGGCTTTAGAAGACTTTGGAAGAGTTGTATGATAATCTATTTTTATGTGTTTTTTGTACCCATTCATTGTAATGCATGGAAAAGAGCAACCAGGTGATAGGCAAAAAAGCATAACAGGTGCACTTTAAAGAATCACGTGAGACAAAACAGGAATAAAATGTATTGCATACAAATAAATCCAAACCAGGAAAGCACTGGGGAGATACATTGTAAGAAATGCACAAGAGATAAATTAATCACTGTAACAAGACTGCAAATTAAATAGTGCTAAGTGTTGTTAATAGATTTAAATGATTTATTAAAGTTGCAGTTAAATGTGCAATTACTTTTGCTCTTGCCCTGAAATAATCATTTGTCTACTGGTGAATGAAATATGTAATCTAAAATTGGTAAATACATTAAAAGATATGTATATGATTTAGATGATTCATAATGTATAAAGTGATAAATGGAAAGTAATGGAGAAAATATTGAATGTTTTTGGTCTACTGCAGCGTTTTCAAAAACATGGTTATGAAACACTGCATCACTATTTTGCCCCGGACATGTTTTAAAGAAAAGAAGGTGGAACCTGGCGAACCTTGGCTCCCACCTTGTTCCTTGAGGCGAATGATCTCTGTATCGGAGCCAAAGCTGTTCCAGGCGGTGCAGTTGTAGATAGTCTGGAAGTCGGCGGGTACGATGTTACTCATGGTGAGCGTGGACAGCACTCCGTCCTCCGTGCTTACGGTCTCCACCGTGTAGCGACCTGACGTCCCCGACTCCAGGACAGTCTCCTTCCAGGACCAGGCCTGATGAAGAACAAAAGAAACCATATTGAAAAGACCAGCATGTAGTATTTTTTTTTTTTTTTTTTTTTTAGGTATACATCTAACAAATTTTATTGAGTAGTATGATGAACTCTTTCCCTGCCATTGACAGAATTTTTGATGTTTTTTTTTTACTGTTATATGGTAGGGGACGCTATTACGCTATCTTCTGAAAGAGTACAGAATATCCAAATCCAAAAAACAATCAAAGAAGAAGCAGAAACAAGCGATAGAATCATTGCTTATGCACTATAAGCTACCACGATCATCAAACATTAAACAGCATATAAATCATAACTGCCTAACATTACTGACTGGGTGTTGATGGACTCGATCTACTCCATCTATGTTTTTAATCATCATTCTGAATCCGATCCGGACATAGTCTTTTGTCCAAAATGTTTTAAATTTATGTATTTTAAATGAAACTTACACACATTCGAGTGTTGATATTATATATATATATATATATATATATATATATATATATATATATATATATATATATCTATCAACACTCGAATGTGTGTAAGTTTAATTTAAAAAAAGCAACATTTTGAACAAAATATATATTGATATACACTGTATACTGTAGACTGTATATATACACACTGTATGTTCAGATATTCATACAACAATATATTCTGGGGGCAATGAAACTTTTATGAAAAGTACAAAAAAAAAAAAATGTTGGAGCTGGCTGGCAACTTTATTTATTTATTATTATTTATTTTTTTTACCATTTTAAAAATGCAAGACCCCTTTTTTGCTTCACAACCAGTATTTCTTTTTTTCCCCCCCAGGAAAATAGTATAACTCTACCAGCTAGACTAGCACTAACTAGCATTAACCAGCCTGAATCAGCCCACTGGTGCAAGTTGGTCTTTTCAGTTTGCAAAGAGAGACTGGCGTTTGCTTTCACCTGCTTTATGGGTGTTATTACACTTCTAAAGTTATTACTGGTTGTTCCAGACCACAGGAGCAGTCTTTCCCATTCAACTGACATTTAGAAATAGCATGGCAATAAAAGCAAAGCCACACAAGTAAACATCGTACAGAGATTACCTATGCACTTCCATGCACACGGCCACAAACACACACACACACGCACGCACGCACAGTGTGAGTAATGAATCAAAAATTGGCCCGGAGAGGAGACAGTTCATCTAAGAGTGGTAAATCCTAATTGGATCTGTGGTAACAGGGCATAAACATGCATTAAATGAGAAATTAGGGCTGTAAGCCTGCCATGTCTAATACCCGTTCACTCATATAGAGGAAACAAATGATTCGAGATGCAATTTCATTTATTAAACAGATCGTAAGTCATGAGTGCGTTATGCATTATTGGACTGTGTTTACTGAGTCTAATGGAGTCACACAAGCCATGTGACAACAGCAACCACCCACTCAACAGCTGCAATCCTGTCTGAGCTGAGTCACTGGAAGGAGAGCTGAGTAACTCACAATGCGGTCTGGGGGTGGCGTGCTGCGGATGAAACATTTGATCTGTCCCTTTTCTCCATGTGGAGCCTGATGTGTCTGTGTGCTGGAGATGGTCGGAGGTCCTGCGGAGAGAAAACATTCATTCATCACATACTCAGAACCGTGAGCTAAACAATTCCCTGTTTGCGAGAGAGTCATAAGAATCTCTTCAAAACTGCTTATGACTGGTGGACACTATAGAGAAGACCAAGGGCCCTATCATACACCCGGCGCAATACGATGGCAGGCGCGACAAGTGTTTTTTGTTAGTTTCAGCCCGATGCAGTTATCATTTTCACATCTAGCGCCCACGTTGTTTAAATGGCAAATGCACTTGCGCCCATCTGTTCACCCATGGGGAAAATGATGCGTGTTCAGGTGCATTGTTGGCGTATTGCTATTTTGAGGCAACTGAAAACGACTGCGCAATTGACCAACAAAAACCTGGTCTAAAGTCAATGGAGCAGTATTTTTTATTTTATTTATTTTTTGTTATTTAAAGGGCGTGCTAGTAATATGCGCCTATAGGCAGGTGCACAACGCGTGTACACTCTCCTTGTTACACACACAGGGACGCACAGCAGCACAAAAACATGCCAAATATTATAAAGATTACAATGTAAAAGATTATTATTGTGTACATAAAGATAAAAATGCCTACATGTCATAATGGATAGTCATTACTTGTATCAGAATGACCTATTTGCAGTAATGACGAATGAAATTGGCTAATTATTTGACCAATCATGGCAATACACACATGTATTTAAACTAGTGAATCCACCATGGTTCAAGCGCTCCTGGCTTTTAAGGGGAATGGGAGATGACACTCTGATTGGTTTATTGCATGTTACGGCCAAAGAGATGCTCATTATGAGACTATGTACAATATTTTGGAGCACGCGCCTGGTGCGCCGAGCATTTTTTCCATCTTTAAGCTAGCATAAGTGGATTCGGACATGCCCTAAGTGCACCTGCGCCATGCGCTTCAGACCATACGCTTAGATCGTTAAAATAGGGCCCCAATTGTGCCTCTGTCAAAATAGATGCATTAGCCCATGTTTTAGATTAAATCAGTTTAAACAACATGTGCTAATATTTTATGGCAACATTCTATTCCATCTGCAAAGTAATTGATATTACAAAAATAAAACAATGCACATATTACAAAATGTGACATTAAAAAGTCAGTCGTGTTTATAAAGTAACACTGTCCAACAGCGACACCAGCAGGTAAAGTTACAGTGGGACACCGCATCTCTTGCCTCCCCTGATCCCATTGACTTATAACAGATCCCTAAAGCAGGGGGGGTAAGAGAGAATCAATGGGGGAAAGTCTATTATTAGATATGATCGGTTATGATTGGATATGATATAAAAACCCCACCTCTTGTTTTCATCCACGCTCTCAAAACGGCCTGAATGAAGACAATGATGCTGTTAATGGGAAGACTAATTAGAAAGTAAATAAACAACTCAGCCACTTAGATATCACCGCTTAATGTCACGTTTTTAGTGAGCAATCAGATTGAAATTAAAGGTACATATTGGTGTCTGTGTCCGTGACCAGTGTGTACAAGCTTGAAAATAAGTTGACTATTAAGAAGAAAAGCTGAATATTAGTTCACAAATAATATATATTGTTTAAATTGTTACTGCCTTTAGTTATTTATTTTGGAATAATGTAAAAATGCATAAAACACTAACTTCATTAAATTTATACTTGGTTTTAATAAATAGAACTTTACATAGTGTAAAAATACAAAATAGAATTGTATTTGGTCTCTTTCTTATGCAATGTTTATTTAACAAGGACAATTAAGAGTAACAGGGACATATATTTACATTTGATACAAAAAGGGCTTTGCCTCTTCATTTTAAAACCACCTCACGCCACTGATATTTTCTGTATAACCTGTTCTTAAAGTACAAGACTGAAGTACAATAGATTTAGAGATAGTAGAAATACCTGGGGCAATTCCCAAATATTGTAGGATACTTAGTTGTAGAATATGCAACAGACTACATCAATTTGGCATGTTTTACTGCGACTGTCAAGTATCACTCCAGACACTTGAACTGGCTCTTTAAAATGCTAAAAGTGCATTTAAAATTACTCTGAGTCTGGATGTTTGCCAAGTTATAACATTCTTCATTCACTAGAAAATGAACACAAACATCACTTTTAAATTGATTTCTGTTTACCGCCCACTTTCCATGTGCAGTAACATCACACCGTCCGTTGTGTCGGTCAAGCAGTCTTGACATTTGTGAGTCGGTTGCATTGTATAATGACCCTCATTTGTACAGTTGGACTGCATTTGTACAGCATTGGTACGTGAATAAGATGCAGATGCAGAGTTTCTGTGCAACGGTTAGTTTTGCCTTGGAGAGAAGCACGTACCAAGGCTGACATACACACTACCAGTTCCAAGATCGACAAATTCTGCTGGCCCAAGCTTCGAGAGAGGTGTAAAACTTTAACCGAGGAGGCTAAAGACCTCATCTGTAGGATCTGCCAATCAAGTGTGCAATACTGAGGCCTTGCAGTGGCATGTTATAAATTTGGTATTAAAAGGAAAGAGCAGTATTGTATTCGGTTTGAATGGGTAGACTCTTAAAGGAGTCTCCTGTGGGCTGGTCTATTTAAGAGTTGTGTTAAGGGTGAGGCAGTGAGGGTCTGGTCTTCATTTTCAATCTTGAAAAGAACTGATTCATGGCAGGCCTCATGTCTCCCGAGGAGATAAGACTCAGCGTGCCAACTGCAAGTCTATTTCTATAGGCTGCAATCGGAAGAGTGCCAATGGCGGAAAAATGTTATTTTGAAGAGATAAGGGCCCCCAGAGCGTCTCTTCATGTTCAGTTTTAACCGTGGGGCCTTGAACTTTGAACTCTGGCTTATGCTACAGCTTACCCTCTTTTTCCAAAATTGCACAAAACAAGCAAGGCAGTGATGTAAAGGGTAAACAATGTTTCTCTAGGATAGATTCGGAATAACTTCCCTGCTTAATGGATTAACAACCCCAACCCTGCCAAAAACTGCACTTACATACACACGCACACAAATTCAGACCAATCCACCAATCATGCATCTGCCAATCATCTGCGGCGGTGTCTCTCGACTGATTCGTAATTGCAGTTTATTAACTGGCTCTTATTAGAATAAATTAGCATCTAGATGAGCATGAGGCAGATGGAGTGCTGTAGTGAGGGGAATATCAGGCTGGTGGAGAGGAATGTTACACTTCACACCCCTTCATTAGAAACCATAGCTGCAGCGATACCTCGCCGCTTGTAATGCATGCATGCTATGTGCATGCTACCCTTCGACTACAAAATCATAATCCACATGATAGGATGTGATAAAGGCTGGAGTGTATGTGTAGTTGCAGGCGTAAGGTAAATACATTCAGATCATTCCCTGCTGGCGGAGGTAAGGCCAGCGCTTGGTGGCTCAGAAGAATCAGCCCATGGATCAGGCTGTAAATGAGGAATATAATTAGATAGCTTATCACTTATCCTCAGAATGCTGGGTTTAAGGAACTCTGTGGGGAGTGGGAAGGCTCAAGGCTTGGTGAGAGAGAGAGAAAGAGATACAGATAGAATGCATTGGATTGCAGGGAAAAGGTTTGCGACGGTAGGAGGCGTACAAGAGTCATAATGAACAGATCATCGTGGGGTGGTGTTGTGTAAAGTGGCGTCACCCCATAATCCTATCCCAAAATGATTTCCTCGGGTAAAATGGCTTTTTATGGGTAGGTGTTTCTAGACGGCCTGCAGTTTAGCCTACTAACTTACCATTAGCATAGTTGGCAATTCTTATGTTGCAGTTACATATTGTACATACACATTCATACATACATACATACATATTCAAGCTAATACATACCGTAAATTCAGAGCGATTGTGACACTTTTTACTTCTTTACCAAAATGACTGGCCAAGCCAGCAAGTTCCAGAGTAAATATTTGTTTTCACGTGATGTCACGCCTTTATAGAAACGCCCACACTCTAAAAAGTAATTCAGGGGACCTGTTGCCACCACTTAAATGCATGGTTGCAAGTTAAAAATTCTAATTTATTGTATAAGTTGCAAACATTATTTTGTAAAGTTCTGTTGACATATTTTTGTTGATTATTACGTCAACTTAATATCTGTAATTTAAATTCAAATTGTTTGCGTTAATTGGCTTTTTTTTTTTTTTAAATAAAGTAATCAGAATAATCTGAGTAATTTGAGTAATCAACTTAAAAATTTGTGTTTATGCTACAAATTATTAAGTTCCTCTAACTCAACGTAGCTTGTTGGTTGAACGCTTGTTGTTGGCCCGGCAGTAATTTTTACTAAGTTTGTACTAAGTACTAATGTACTAAGACAGTGATATTAAAAGACCTAATTCTGTATAAACCTTATCAATGCAAGCAGATGAACCCAGAATATGAACACAATGCCCAAAGTTTTAAGTAAATAGTTTCTTTAAAAACCATTATAAAGAAAAGTACAATTTAGTGCATTGCGGTCGTACTCTGGGCTCATCTCTTTGCCTGTATATAGTATGCATCATCAGTAAGTGTATACTGAATTTAATATCACTGTTTTAGTACATTAAGCCACGTTAAACATTTTATAATGTCCTGTTATTTTTAGTGATTGAAATACTGCAGCAGGTGCAGTATATAAATCACAAGTGCACAAAAGATTGTTCACATATCTTTGTTTTTCTTCTTTTGAGAGGTGACCTAAATATTCGTGGCTTGAAACAGATGGAAAATTGACAGGCCTGTGCTGCAGTTCTGTGAATGTTTCACCCTCCAGGTCTCTGTGCCAGTCACATGACTGAAAACTATGAATAAGACGACGCATTGCCTGTAGCAATAATTTGATTGGCTGTTTTAACTGAAAGGCGGGGCTTCCGTTCCTACAGCTGACATACTGTGCATTGTCCTGTTCATTTGGTCTCTCTGCTCCATATTCAGAAGTTGTGAGCAACTTAATCTGATGCATATTTCTTTATTAAAGACCCCTGTGTTGAAAATCAAGTTTTTGATGTTGTTTATATGTCTGTGTGGTGTTTTTAATATGCTTTAAAGGGTTAGTTCACCAAAAATGAAAATAATGTCATTTATTACTCACCCTTATGTCGTTCTACACTCGTAAGACCTTTGTTCATCTTCGGAACACAAATGAAGATATTTTGATGAAATCCGATGGCTCAGTGAGGCCTGCATTCACAGCAATGGTACTTCCTCTCTCAAGATCCATAAAGGTACTAAAGACATATTTAAAAAGATCATGTGAGTTCGGTGGTTCTACCTTAATATTATAAAGCGACGAGAATACTTTTTGAGCACCAAAAAAACAAAATAACGTCTTTTCAACAATACACTGATGGACCGATTTCAAAACACTGCTTCAGAGCTTTACGAATCAAATCAGTGATTCGGATCTCCTGTCAAACGGCTAAACTGCTGAAATCACGTGAATGTGGTGCTCCGAATCACTGATTCGATTAGATTCTTTATGGATCTTGAGAGAGGAAGTACCAATGCTGTGAATGCAGGCCTCAGAGAGCCATCGGATTTCATCAAAATATCTTCATTTGTGTTCCGAAGATGAACGAAGGTCTTACGGGGTGAGGGTGAGTAACAAATGACATTATTTTCATTTTTGGGTGAACTAACCCTTTAAAACAAGCCATGTGCAAATTCATTAGTCAACAACACCATTGCGGAGTATTTTCTCTTTAAAACTGCAGTGCTCTAAAGACAGTTTCAAAAATGGGGTTTGAAATCGCTGGTGTTTCTGATGTCACAAACTACCTTGTAACCAGTCACATCAACTTTAGCATATCATTAACTATATGGCACGATCTGAAGCAGGAGAGTCTCAAGAGAAACCAGGTTATCCCCTTATATTTTTCTGTTGATATGAAAAATCAGGTAGATTATAATATAGATCATACACCAGTTTTATTGCTCAGTGTTATGATGAACTATATACCTTTCCAAACTGATGTTCTGAGTTTAAAATGTTTCTAAGGATACTGATTTTTAGAAGGCAGCTGTCTGACTCTGAGATGGCGAACGGGAACAATGTGTAAAATTGTGTAAAATTAGCAACGCATTATTAGCTGTTTGATAACATAGTCAAGCAAAACGCTAATCATATTAATTACAGTTATGTGTCCGACATTGTAAAAAGTGATACCATTGTGCAGTGTTTACCTCAGTAAAGTTGACCAAGTGGATGTCTGAGCTCATGCAAGTGAGTGGAGGCGGGGCTTATTAGCATATTCATTACACCGTGTATACTAAATGAAGGGTGTAGAGTTACATTCAAACTATTTTAAGGCATGATTTTTTTTTTTTTTTTTTTTCACAGGAAAAAAACATTTACAGTAAATATATGATTTTGGTGATCAAATATGAGTTTTAAGGGATACAATTATTGACTACAGGGGGACTTTAACCATTTAATAATTTACAATTCATGAAGGAAATTCATCTCATGACAAAAAAAAAAAAAAAAAAAGAAAAAAAAAAAGAAGGTTGGGTAACACTTTAGATTAGGGAACACATATTCCCCTGGTTTCACAGACAAGGCTTAAACTAGTCCTAGACTAAAATGCATGTTTGAACTGAAAGCAACTAGTACTGACATATCTTAAAATCAGAGCCATTGTTTTATCTCAAGATGCACACCAGTAATGTTTTTTTCTAAGGTATGTTTATAAAAGCTACTTAAATACCCTAATTGAACTAAGACTTAATCCTGGCTTAGGCTAAACTCTGTCTGTGAAACCGGGCCATTAACTATTAAGTAGTTGCTTATTAGCATGCATAGTATTAGCATATTAGCTTTTTATTGGTATTTATAAAGCACATATTAATGCCTTATTCTGCATGACCATATTCTACAGCCCTTCATCCTACCACATACCTAAACTTAAACGCTACAACAAGTACCTTACTAACTGTCAGTAAGCAGTAATTAGAAGTTTACTGAGGGAAAAGTCACTTAAGCTTCACTCTGAAAATATGGTTTTAGCATACTTACATTATTAACCTTGCGCTAAGTACAACAAATTTCTCTTTGCACCACTGTCACCATTCATTTCATTTGCCAAATCATTAATCTGTGGTGATTTCTCTCTTCTCCTCTATATCTGCAAGTTGGCATGGAAGTGGAATACTAATTTTCTTGGGGTATGAATATCTGGAGAAAAAAGGAAGATGAAAAAAATGTATATATAAAAGGTGGGACACTAAAATTGGCCGTATTTCGGCTTTCATTTTTTCCAAGTTTTCTTGTAAACACACACGGTGCATTTGCACACACACACACACACACACACACACACACACATACTTAGACAAGCATATTTTTCCCTGTGTTGGTCGACAAATGTGCACCAGTGCACTCATGCACACAAACCAAAAGCAGCAACCTTCCACAGAGACGCATATGTCCCATTTCTGAGCAGAGTTAATGTACTTTTTTCCCGGAGACATAATGTACTCTCCCTGACATACATACATGAACGCTTTGATGCACAAATATGTTCCATTAACCCAATAATGAGTTCACATGCCATCACAAATGACACATGTAAACAATGTGATTGAAAAACATAATCCCAGCAATTATCGTACTTTCAGATTGCAGCTAACCGCAAGTGCTTGCTGAAAGAGTGCATGAACCAGTGTGCAGTAAGAGGTGATTCGCAGATTGTAGTGTGTGAAAGGTTGAGCATGGTTTGTTTCGCCTCATTTCTGCTGCCATATATTTCCATTACAGCACTCCAAGAGGACCGAACCCAGTTCCATGAATAGCGCATGCTCCGTGTGTCCTCTTGCCCACAGATCTAGCAATTAAATGCAGGACTCTGACTCCTTTTACCTGCAAACTTACCTTGGGCGCACTACGCCCTATTTTTAAATGTCTTCCCTGAACTCTCAGAAGTGCCTAGAAACTACGTCCCCCTTATTCCTTTCAACCCCATTTTTGTTATAGCATAAAATGTTCCCCAAGGCACTTCACCTCCACTCCATTGTGCCTTCCTTCATCCCCATGGCAAAGCACTATTTTTCAACCGTCCATCTATTAAAGAGTTTTCACACTTTCACGGATTTCACAATTGGTGACATGGTATGAGCGAGTCAGTGGAGCTTGTGTGATCTGTCTCTGGAGTGTGGTCAAGACAGAGGAAAGTTAAAAGATTAGTTCACTTCTGAATGAGAATTCTCTGATAATTTACTCACCCCCATGTCATCCAAGATGTTTATGTCTTTCTTTTTTCAGTTGAAAAGAAATGATAGTTTCTGAAGAAAACATTCCAGGATTTTTCTCCATATAGTGGACTTCACTGGGGTTCAACGGGTTGAAGGTCCAAATGTCAGTTTCAGTGCAGCTTCAAAGGGCTCTACACGATCCCAGACGAGGAATAACAGTCTTATCTAGTGAAATGATCGGCCATTTAAAAAAAACAAAAAAACAAAACAAAACATTTATATACTTTTTAACCACAAATGCTCGTTTTGGACTGCTCTGCGATGGACCACGCATTATGTTGAAAGGTAAGGCGAAAAACTCTGACTGATCGTTCCACTAGATAAGACCCTTATTCCTCATCTGGGATTGTGTAGAGCCCTTTGGAGCTGCAATGAAACTGCAATTTGGACCATAGGCGCCATTCCCATGGGTGCTCGGGGGCTGGTAAAAGAAATGGTCGAGCACCCACGGAAAAATACGAGATATTCTCCATTGATTTTAACCAATAAAAAAAATCAATTGGAGCTTTCAGACACGATATTCACCCTTTTTTATAGTTTATTTAAGGCAGTTTCTATGGCGATATTTTAATAGCAAACGTCGAGAGCGCATCCAAGTGATGTGCGAGCACAAATGGCTCTGCTCTTGATCAGATACATGCGCTCAAGCTCGAACTCTCCTCGCGACAACACTCGTGAAAACAATGTGCTTTTGGGTCAAAATTGTCATCTCGCTGCACGGATATAATGCAAATGAAACCTTCAGTTGACGTTAATTTGAGTTAATTAAGAAGCGAACTAGCGCTGAAACGTGTTGTTTTTGAAAGCATGCTGAGCAACGCTGTGGCTCGTGTAAGTTAGTCTTCAGACATACGCGTCAATCTATCGCTTGAAATCAGTAACAAAATGCACACAAACATGTCCCTGCTCTTGATATACAAACATTAATGAACTTCTTTGAACTTAATGAGGGAAAAACTATATGAGGGTAGATTCAAACCACTGATAATTAGAGCACGGCTGAACCTCTGACTCTATTAACAGAAATTCTACTACGCGACCATTAGGGAATATGAAAACTGAGCGCAGATTTCTCTATAATATAATATGTATGTGATGTGGGGTACTGGGCACCCACCGGCAAAAACATAAATCGGCCCCTATGATTTAGACCTTCAACCCAGTGAAGTCCACTATATGGAGAAGAATCCTGGAATGTTTTCCTCAAAAATCTTAATTTCTTTTCGACTGAAGAAAGAAAGACATAAACATCTTGGATGACATGGGGGTGAGTAAATTATCAGGACATTTTCATTCAGAAGTGAACTAATCTTTTAAAGCTATTGTGAGTGATCTCACTGTGATATATGATTTGTATCCGTTCACATACAGCAATATAATTACGCATGGACAACTGTGTCAGATATTGTCGCATGAGTGAGTGGATTGTCGCACTGATAGTGCTGCAGTTTACAGACATTTCCCCTGCATGATGTTAACTGCATGATGTGCAGCAAGAAAACAGATGCCTTGTCAAAATAAAACAATGTCTTATTCCTACGTGCAATTTGTCAAGTACACAACACTACTGTACACTACTGTTATCTTTAGGATTCTTTAAGGAGTCTCTTATGCTCACCAAGCTGCATTCATTTAATCAAAAATACAGTAAAAACAGTAATATTGTGAAACAGTATCACAATTTAAAAGAATTATATTTAAATATATTTAAAAATGTAATTTATACCTGTGATCAAAGCTGAAATTATAGCATAGTAGTCTTCTAATAGTCTTCAGTGTCACATGATCCCAAATAAATTCTTCCAGTATACTGATTTGGTGCTCAAGAAACATTTATTAATATTATTTGTATCAAGCAGCAACATGGATTTTTTTTTTTTTTTTTTTTTTTTTTTTGAAACCTTGATACTTTTTTCCAGGATTCTTTGATGAACAGAAAGAACATTAATATTATAAATGTTTTATACGGTCACTTTTGATCAATTTAATGTGTCCTTGCTATTAATTAAAAAGTATTAATTTCTAAAAAAAACAAAACAAAAAACAAACAAACAAGCAAATCAGTATATTAAAATGATTTCTGAAGGATCGTGTGACACTGAAGACTGGAGTAATGATGCTAAAAATTCAGCTTTAGATCACAGGAATAAATTACATTTTAAAATATAATATTATAGAAAAAAGTTCTTTCCAACTGCAATAATATTTCACAATATTACCATTTTTAAGGCATCTTTAATTAAATAAATGCAGCCTTGATGAGTGTAAGGAAAAAAAGAAAATAAATAAATTTAACGCATACAACAAAACAAACAAACTGAATCCGCAAGCCAAACATCACAAATAAACAAACAGAAGGACACATTCAGATATTAAATCCCATTAAGGCTCAAAATACACATGGAGAAATGAGAACCCTATCTGAGGATCTAGGGAACAAAAAGCAGAAAGCAATGTGTATCCATTAGCGTGTTTTCGGCAAACGGTGTCCCCTGCTAGCTATTTGATTATAATTAAATTACATCGGCCCTGAGAGAATGCTGGAACTCTCTTGTCTATATTCTGAGTCTCAGTAGGAGCTCTGGGTTCCAGTGACAGGCAACTGGGAGGAAACCGATATTGACAAATTCCAAACATGCATTTAATCTTTAGCATAAATTAGTTTTTATCTGACTCCGTGAGAATCAAGCTAACATAGGTGAATTATTTCTTTTTTGAGCTCAAGTTCCTCACTTCATTCTTCTCACTTGCTTTCTCCCTTTCATTTTTCCCTTACTGATCGAGCCTTTGAAACACAAAGCTCTGGTCATCAGTCATTCTTCACGTCAGTGCTTTTGAATTTCAGTCACTCGTCAGGAGCACACATTGATGAGGAAGATGTGAAATGATCGGCTTCATCTCCCAAATGCACCGTAACTTGAAACAATCAGCTCCGTGCTACAAGAGAGCCTGCGCCACATGTTGCCACATCAAAAGCTACGCTAGGTGCTCGAATCTAACATGCAGCACTCTTGTGTTCACTTCCAGAAATGAGTTAGAACACAGCTTGCAGTCCTCTTGTGGCTTTTAGAGTGAAAGGGCTCACTTATTGAAAAGTATCAAAAGATTCTTGCTTTTTGATAGCTAGAAGACAGATCCAGGTCAAGAGGTGTAAAATGATACAAAATAGTAATAAATAAGGTAAATGGGTAATTAATAAAATAGAGGAATAAATCTTATATATTCCATATGCACTGTATCAACAAACAAATTAAAGGCACAATATGTAATTTTAACCACTAGAGGTCGCTTATTCAAAACAAAGGCGGAGCTTAATGACACCGTGAATGAGCGTGTGAATCATGGGCATTGTCGTCTTCATATCCACAGCCGATGGAAAGGAATCCAATGGAATCATGTTCATGGATGAGCTAATGTATTAAAGTTTTACTAACATTATGGTGGTATAAAGCAGGACGGGTCGAGAGCCGTGGGAGCGGGACGAGGTTGTTGAAATGAATGCTAATGATAGATGCCTGCAATGCACACTAATCTCAAGTCCAGCAGAGCTTTTATTATGCTTATGCTGCAGTTGGCCGCTTCCGCTCTTTTCGTTGTGTATGTGGGGTGACGCAGTGCTGTTTTACATGGTTAACATGATCAAACTAAAAACATTTGAGTGTGTTGAAAGTTATGTTATAACGTTACTTACTATTACACTGTGCGTTCGCTCAGTGGCTGGTATAAGAGACTTGTTGCACTTTGCAGTAATCTAGATCGATAGTAGTAAAACTGGAAATCGAAGGTAGCGCAGATATGATGTAATTGACGGGCTACGCAATGACGTTCTGTGTATTGGTTAAAATTTCTGATTTATAACAAACAAAATATATCAACAAAATATATTCTAGATATAGAATATATTTGCCTTTGCCTATATATATATATATATATATATATATATATATATATATATATATATTCTTGTTCTAGTGGTTTTTGGATATTTTCATAAAAAAAAATTACATATTGTGCCTTTAACATATTCCCCACTTGCTTAATTTCACTTCTGTAATGTGATGGATTTTTGTTAGGAAAAAAAAAAAAAAGTTGCACAACTTGATTTTATTCACTGACAGCTGATCTGATTGTAAAAATTAACATTACATACTAAAATAATGCCAGACTAGGGGTGTAAATCTTCAGGTCATACATTTAAAGGGTAAACACCCAAGATGAGACTCATTATCCAGTATATTGTCAAAAGCTCTTGCTAAGGTTTTCTACATATATACCTCTTGTTTTTAGACACTATAGTCGCCCAAAAAAATATTACAGATGGTAAAAGAGTGGCAGAGCCTTGGGCAACTTTAGTTGCCTGTGGGCTTAAAGGTTTTATTGCTGAAAAACATGATGATGCAGTGTTGGATCTTTTCATAAACCTCCTGAAATCTTTCTAGTACCAGAAAAACAAACAACATGACTGCATTTATTTAGGATTCCAGGCAATCCTGAACTCTCTAGGAGTCAAGAATGAATGCAAAGCAGAGGTACCCTTTACTGTCCCTATAAAGAACAGAATGCACTTGATGAAAGTGGATGTCATCTGTAATTTCTGTAATTCCTGCGTTCTTCGTAGACCTAGAATGAATGTCTGACTTTGCATATTAATACTATCAGTCATAACAGTTCTTTATTGATTTTCTTTCATTTCACAGCACCAAACTGCATTAGTGAATCTAAACTTGCAGAGGAATCCTTCATTGCAAACACAATTGTCACTTTGGCTGAACTTCTCTTATTTTCCACTCACGTCAAAGCCGTAGCCCATGGCAAATAGCTTCGGAGAGAAAGGAGCTTTTAAAAGACGTGTTGGATTTTGCGAATGAAAGCTGTTGTGCGGCTAATGCATGCCGCCTGAATATCAAGCGGCCGTAATGAAGTCATTTATCTGAGAGTAGCCAGTCTCCCGCTATTCTCCTGTGTTCATTAGCCTGTCACAGCCTAAGAAACAGCTCCTCATGCAATTCTTACTGAATATAATCAGCATTAGCCCAGAGAAACAGCAGACCGAAGAGTAAACATCAAACTTCTGTCTGAAAGGTCAATGTGAATGCCAAAATAGGTCTAATTCATATAGCTGTCACCTGGATTTCCAATTGCTTGCACCTTTTTTATTTACATATGTTCCAAACGGCTAGGTTTGCAACCGTCAAACATAAAGTGGCAGCCCTTTTACCCACTAGTCAAACTCTCATTAGCCATGCACCTTTTAGAAAAGCGTTAAACATACCATTTACGGTGAGAGAGACTTCCTTCTCAGCCGCTCCAACACGAGGCACCACTGCACGGCACACATACTTCCCAGCATCCTCTTGCCTGACGGATTTCAGTGTCAGGATGTTCTCATTGCTTAGCACCTGTAGTCAAAGGTCAAAGATCAAAACATTAGAAAGGAGTGCAAAGGGAGCTAGCTGGCCAGAGTCAAAACGAATCAGGAGAAGGGCCTTCTTCTCAATTATTAAAATCCAATTTGGGTCAGATGAGGAGGACCATGTGAACATGAGAGATGGTAGGTGACAGTCAACCGAGAGAGAAATAAGACCGGTTGGTTTCAGTGGGGCAGAATTTCTTCAATGTCTGTGCCAGCATATGGATGTTCCCCAAACTGAGGCACTATCCGTCTGCGAGTAATAGGATTGCAGGAAATCTTAAAAACCCTGATGTTTGCCATCATGGTACAGCTCTGAGTGTAAACACTATGTACCATCATGTCCTTGAAATAAGAATGTCTTTTTAAAGAAAAAAAAAAAAAAAAAAGAATTGTTTTTTTCGTTTCTGTTCCTGAGCTGTTTAGGAATAAAAGGCAATGTATTAGTAGATCAAAGGTTTTATACGAAGAATATCATATTGAAGTTTAAAATGAGTGATTTTTTAAATGTCTGATCGGTCTCTAGGCAGAGACACATTCCAATAAAAAATAAAGGCAGAATGAATGAACATCAATGTACTATTAATGTAGCTAGAATGAACAATGGGATGGTGTAAGAGAACTGTGTGTTTACTTCAAAGTTTAAACTTTGAGCTAACTTGGGTTAAAGGGCAATGTCTAGGAACTTACCACTCCAGAGCCCCTTTTCATCCATACAATAGTTAAAGATGGGTTTCCTGTCCAGGCACAGTTAAACACAGCATCTGATCCTAGGTCAACCTGTAAAGACTGTGGCTCTGCAGCCATCCGAGGTCCAACTGGAGAAAAACAGACCAGGTTATATGATCTACTCAGAGAGTTCACATTTGTACGCTTGTTTTAGGAAGCTGAGAATTAGTCTCTCATAATAATTCTCCTGATATTTGTGGAGATACCTTCATAAATTATGAACCAGAGGTGTGCAATCCTTCTCAAGGTGGGTCATATTCCTGATCCAACTTTAATTTAACACACCTGAACCAGCTAATCAAGGTGTTTAGGATTACCAGAAGTGTGCAGGTATGTTGGAGCAGTAGTAGCTCTACGGGAACATGGTCCTCCAGGATGGTTTGGACACCTCTGTTATGAACAAACAGAAATAACTCACAGTAGACATCCACGTTCCGACTGATGTTGGTGCTCCCAAGTGGGTTGGTGACCTCACAAGAAACCGGCTCTGTGAAGAACGAGTGGTCCACTACAACCTCATAAGTGTCTCCAGACACTTCCTTTATCACGCTTCCTCCTTTTGCCCACCTACAAAAAGTAGAAAGAGATGATATAGTGTTTTGAAGCCCACTCTAAGCATGAGGTACCAAAGTAGTACTAAACAAAAGTTAGTGACAAGCTGAACAAAAGCCAGTGAACTTGATGGTTTTATATATTTCATTTAGCATTGAAAGACAAAACATGCTGCAGGATGCCATTGTTCTGTACACTCTACCTTAAGGGTACACATTGCTACTCTAATGTACAAATATGCACCTTTTAGAGGTAGACAAGGTACAAAGTTTTCCTTCTAAGGGTACTGCCCCAGTGACAAGCTGTTGTACATCTAAAGCCTAGGACACACTAAGCCGACGTCAAAGAACTAGCAGCGTTGAAACCTGACTGTTTTGTCGCCTCTCGTCGGCAGCGTCTCGGACAAAAAGCTGCGCTTGAACACACCAAAAGGACTAAAGGCGATTGTCAACTAGCATGTGCGTAAGTAAATATCTATCTATATCAGCAGGTATCAATAGTCAAAAGGTTAACTGAAACTAGGAAAGCAGCTCTTGCTTATCATTTTGAATATCAATCACGCTGATCAATTACTTAATTCCAGTCGGGTAAGATGACCTAAAATTATAACAGCCTTCTGTCTATACCTCCTTGACTTCTTTGCTTGCTTTCATCACTTTCGCTTTTATTCTCGTGCACTGACTCGTTCACCAAGCTGAACAGCCACTCTCACTGATGGCCCGACACGTGGCTGTGTGCTTATAGTGAACGAGTGTAGTGGAGTGGAGGAGTGGAGCTAAACTCTAAACAGCAGCAGGATTGGACACCCCTAAATAAGAATATTGTTCAAGGAACACTAACCAGTTACTTCCTTGAACAACATCCTTATTTAGGGGTGTCCAATCCTGCTCCGGTTTAGAGTTTAGCTCCACTCCTTAAACACACATGAAACATCTAATTAAGGTCTTCAGGATTACTGGAAACTTCCAATGTTAGGGCAAGTTGTAGCTAAACTCTACAGGAAAGTGGCACTCTAGAAGCAGGATTGAACACACCTGTCCTATTTGGTCATGAAACAAACCTTCTGTCAACTAGTCAGATTTAAGGGTTACATTTAGAGCTGGGATTGGTGCAACATTCTTATCAATCTATCATTTCCTTTCTAATTGTATAGAAATTCTTTCTAAATTTCCTGATAATTTACTTACCCCCATGCCATCCAAGATGCTTATGTCTTTCTTTCTTCAGTCGAATAGAAATTGAGATTTTTGAGGAAAACATTCCAGGATTTTTCTCCATATAGTGGACTTCAGTGGGATTCACCGGGTTGAAGGTCCAAATTGCAGTTTCAATGCAACTTCAAAGGGCTCTACATGATCCCAGAAGAGGAATAAGGGTCTTATATAGCGAAACGATCAGTCATTTTATAAATAAATAAAAATGTATATTCTTTTTACAAAGGACAAATGCTCATCTTGCACTGCTCTGCGATCGGCGATCACGTTACAAAGGTCATGCGTGATGTTGGTGGAAGTACAGATCCAGTGTCTACAAAGCGAACATGCAAAGACTAAGCTAAAAGGCCTTTACAACGATATTGGATGTTACGCGTGACCTTTTAGCGTAATGCGTGGCGCATCGCAGAGCAGTGCAAGATGACCATTTGTGGTTAAAAAGTTTTTTTTTTTTTTAGAAAATGACCGATCGTTTTGCTAGATAAGACTCTTATTCCTCGTCTGGGATCGTGTAGAGCCCTTTGAAGCTGCACTGAAACTGACATTTGGACCTTCAACCCGTTGAGCCACACACAAGTCCATTATATGGAGAAAAATCCTGGAATGTTTCCCTTAAAAGCCCCAGCCTTTTCTGGCTGAAGAAATAAAGACATGAACATCTTGGATGACATGGGGGTGAGTAAATTCAGAATTCAGAAGTTGACTAATCCTTTAAGGGTTATGAACCAGGTTAGGGCTATGTTTTATCAGAATGTTGTACCAGGTTCAGCCAAAGATGTCTATCTTTGAATATGTCCTACTTTGAGAAGAAGAAGAAGAAGAAGAAAAAAAAAAAAACTTTCACTGATTCAAGTTATTACATCAAACTTCAGTCTTAAATTCCCCAACAGTTCATTTATAAATTCAAAGCCTTGCTATCAGTCTAGTTCTAGAGATCTAGTTTTCACCTCAAGCGGGCCACAGTGGTACTCTCAAAGATAATTTGATACGTATCCTTTAGCTCATTTATAAAAGTGGTATCAGATCCACAAGTCGAGAACACATTAACCCTTTTTAAGCCTAACTTTTTTTCTTTAATAGAACAGAAACCATCATTATGAGTCCCTGCCAGGTGTACGCTATCACAAGAACGTGAAACCCAATTTAGAGGTTACCATGGCAATAACAGGAAGACCTGGTGTCTAATCCAGTTGCTTCTATTATCGTCATCAATGAGACATGATAGCTGTCTGTCTGTAGGTGAGAGAGCAACAGAAAGAAAGACAACCACCTTCTGTGGGAGCCGATGTCTCCAAGGCTGTTTTGTTTGAGGAAATTACAACACTGTTATATGACAAATCACTGAAGTGAGATTTCTCTTGCCTCAGCATGTTTTTTTCCTGGATATCAAGTTAACAACACTGAATGGAACCAGACTGGCAAAAACAAAACCTGAACTGACTAACAGACACTCTCCACAGGACACAAACCCCATATACTGTACCAATGACACCAGATGTTAATAAATTGTCAGCACTCTCCATGAGGAACCATACGTTTATGTAAGAGGAATGCATCTTCCGGCAGGACTTAGTTTCTCCCAAACTGACAATGTAATGCATCTCTATGTCTCTTGCTTGGTCTAGTTTGTGGTTCCCTATTGGCAACTATGATGGGACACATTTGTACAAGCCAAAGCCAATGGAGAATGGGTGTCACAGCCTGACACTAGGTTCAATATTTCAATAAACTATTATATTCAATGCCAGTTAACTCCTCGCTGTCAAGAAGCATCGCTTTACTAAGCCAGTTTTACATCTCAGTACACTCAAAGCAGCCGGCACTGTTAGAACAGTGCCAAAACTTCACTATTCACCTGCTCTGTGGGAGTGAGCGCACAATTCATTACCTCTGCAACTAACTCATACCATCTGTGGGCCCCGATAGAGTGTCGTTTAAATGATAACAGTCTCCCTCTTGACTAAATGAAAATAAGGGGGGAGAGCAGTTGTAATTGGCCTAGCTAGTGTGCTTGAGAAGCACTGTTTCATGTTGTTAACATAAGCATCTTAGAACACAGTCTGTTAAATCTGCACAGGCACACCTGTGCTTCCAAAAATATTCAAATCAGGGCAGACGGTTGTGCATGACAAAATTGATCTAGGCGAAGTGAATATGCGCCACTGTGAAACTTTATATTTATGGGCAATTACAGAAGCAGTCACCTGCTATATGTCTGCAAGAGTTTTTCTTTCTTGCAGTAACATATAAATTACACAAGGAGCTTCTGAAGCAGCTGCTTTGTAATTAGATAAGAAGATTGACTATGCCATCATTTCATTCAGCTTTAAATAGCCTGTTTATTACAAAAGCCTAGGAGGATGATTATCATGTTCTTTTAAGTAACTAGCTTATATCTGTGCGTTAGCTACGTGTGTCTCTTTCATTATAAACTTGTATTCATACAGTTCTTTTTCTGTTATGATCAGTCATGGCTGTGGTCCCTTATGACAAGCAGCACATTTTGCCTATTAATTTAAATCCCATTTCCTCGAGTCAATATAGGGGAAAGCAACTATTATGACAGACAATATTTATGGAGCGCCGCCCATACAAGCCTCTTAAATCTTCCTCAGGCTTTACCAGAACGTTGCCGCTGCAATACTAACAGTTTCAAGCTTTTGTGCTATAAGTGTGCTATAAGTGTACTTCTTTTTCACAAAGGGGAGTACGGGGCTGTTCACTCAGAACATGTTTTTGTAAAAATATCTATAGACCCGACTGAATTCGCTTTTTGTAATGTCTATTCAATGATATGTACCAAGCGATTCAAAGAATTATTGTGGAGAACGTTCACAATAATGCATTGTCTTTGAATCACATGGGACCTGTTTACTGAAAAAACTAATATGTGCAATTAATTGTTAATAAATAAATGTACAAATTGCATATTTAATTAAATCATTTTACTAGTTTGACTTTTTGGTAGAGCTGTCAATTGAAAAACAGTTGACAGCTCTACCAAAAATTCTAACTAGTATTCCGACAGCACAAAACTATGGCAATACAGAGCAAAGCAGGACTGCATGTTGGTTTTAAGCCTGTGGGGTGGCAGACTGGGAGGTTTGGCCGGCAGGAAAGACCCAAATGGCAGGTTAGCTTTGCCAGAGCTGAAGGATTCAGCGCTGCACATTGAAAGAGCCAAAACATCCGTGAGCACAGTGGCTCCACTGGGCTTCAGCCAGGGTCTTCTAACAGAACAAACATGACCCCCCCAGTGGAAAACCAACAGAGTGTCTGTGTGAACTTTTGTAAACTCTAAGACTCCTTTATTATTCTGGAGTAGAAGGGTACAGTATCAGGAGGAATTGAATGTTTGGCATTCTTATAAGGTAATGCTCAGGTGAAGCTTTGGGTCCAAACATAGTTTTTTGCTCACATTCCAATAAAAAATAACAGCAACAGCAAAACAATGATTGTGTTTGTAGGATCTTTGGTAGCACTTTATTTTACAGTCCTGTTTTGCATGTACATACTATATAATTATTGTAGTAATTACAATAACTGGGTAATAACTAGGTATTAGCCCTGAACCTATACAACTAAACCTAATCTTAACCCATGTTGTTACCTTATATTATTCAGTGGTTTCTTGGTAAGTACACTGTAAGTACATTGAACATGCACATACTGTAAAATAAAGTGCAACCAGATCTTTTTTTGATTGTTTGGAGAGGTGTACCCTTGGGAAAAAAAAGAGTCCTTATTATGGAAATAATATACTCTAAAAAATATATACTTAAGTGTGCACTGAATGTAATGTTTTCAGACACTTAATTTTATTCTGGACACTTTTTTCATTTATTTACAATTCAATGAAAATGTATTATAGTTTAAATTTATATTAAATGCAATTAGCCATATGTAATTTCATAATTACTTCTATTGTCTGTGAAAAATTCAGAATATACTGACAAGGATTTATGGTAAACTAACATATACTTTAATGTCATTTCACATAAGTCAGTTGTATGTCATGTATATATATATATATATATACAGACAGAAGAAGCAAAAATTATTCAGACATTTTTTATATACTACTAGTGGTTGCAGGACACTATAGTTCATTTATGTAAGTGAGGATCGCAAAATAAAGTAAACTGTGACATATTATACCCAAAAATTATTCATACAGTGGACTACCAGTAAAACTGATAAAAACTGTAACCAAAAATTATTCAGAAACTTTGACCTGACCATGTTTTGCTTAAGAGTTATCTGACATAATTAATTTTTTCTGACAAAGTTTAACTCTGAGATCTTGTCATATTATATTACCATTTTTTTTTAACTATAGTGAATAAACTGTATTAATGAATGAAATGTTCAAGGTGTCTGAATACATTTTGGTTTGACTGTATGTACATATGTACATATATATATATATATATATATATATATATATATATACAGTGGGTACGGAAAGTATTCAGACCCCCTTACATTTTTCACTCTTTGTTATATTGCAGCCATTTGCTAAAATCATTTAAGTTCATTTTTTTTCCTCATTAATGTACACACAGCACCCCATATTGACAGAAAAACACAGAATTGTTGACATTTTTGCAGATTTATTAAAAAAGAAAAACTGAAATATCACATGGTCCTAAGTATTCAGACCCTTTGCTGTGACACTCATATATTTAACTCAGGTGCTGTCCATTTCTTCTGATCATCCTTGAGATGGTTCTATACATTCATTTGAGTCCAGCTGTGTTTGATTATACTGATCGGACTTGATTAGGAAAGCCACACACCTGTCTATATAAGACCTTACAGCTCACAGTGCATGTCAGAGCAAATGAGAATCATGAGGTCAAAGGAACTGCCTGAAGAGCTCAGAGACAGAATTGTGGCAAGGCACAGATCTGGCCAAGGTTACAAAACAATTGCTGCTGCACTTAAGGTTCCCAAGAGCACAGTGGCCTCCATAATCCTTAAATGGAAGACGTTTGGGACGACCAGAACCCTTCCTAGAGCTGGCCGTCCGGCCAAACTGAGCTATCGGGGGAGAAGAGCCTTGGTGAGAGAGGTAAAGAAGAACCCAAAGATCACTGTGGCTGAGCTCCAGAGATGCAGTCGGGAGATGGGAGAAAGTTGTAGAAAGTCAACCATCACTGCAGCCCTCCACCAGTCGGTGCTTTATGGCAGAGTGGCCCGACGGAAGCCTCTCCTCAGTGCAACACACATGAAAGCCCGCATGGAGTTTGCTAAAAAACACCTGAAGGACTCCAAGATGCTGAGAAATAAGATTCTCTGGTCTGATGAGACCAAGATAGAACTTTTTGGCCTTAATTCTAAGCGGTATGTGTGGAGAAAACCAGGCACTGCTCATCACCTGTCCAATACAGTCCCAACAGTGAAGCATGGTGGTGGCAGCATCATGCTGTGGGGGTGTTTTTCAGCTGCAGGACAGGACGACTGGTTGCAATTGAGGGAAAGATGAATGCGGCCAAGTACAGGGATATCCTGGACGAAAACCTTCTCCAGAGTGCTCAGGACCTCAGACTGGGCCGAAGGTTTACCTTCCAACAAGACAATGACCCTAAGCACACAGCTAAAATAACGAAGGAGTGGCTTCACAACAACTCTGTGACTGTTCTTGAATGGCCCAGCCAGAGCCCTGACTTAAACACAATTGAGCATCTCTGGAGAGACCTAAAAATGGCTGTCCACCAACGTTTACCATCCAACCTGACAGAACTGGAGAGGATCTGCAAGGAGGAATGGCAGAGGATCCCCAAATCCAGGTGTGAAAAACTTGTTTCCCAAAAAGACTCATGGCTGTATTAGATCAAAAGGGTGCTTCTACTAAATACTGAGCAAAGGGTCTGAATACTTAGGACCATGTGATATTTCAGTTTTTCTTTTTTAATAAATCTGCAGAAATGTCAACAATTCTGTGTTTTTCTGTCAATATGGGGTGATGTGTGTACATTAATGAGGAAAAAAAAAGAACTTAAATGATTTTAGCAAATGGCTGCAATATAACAAAGAGTGAAAAATTTAAGGGGGTCTGAATACTTTCCGTACCCACTGTATATATATATATATATATATATATATATATATATATATAGACATGAAAACTTACTCTCTTTAAGTACACTCAAGTGGCCTTTTATTTTATTAATATTATATTCTCTGCAAGTATGGATTTATTTTATTTTTTGAAATATACCTTCAGTACAATTAAACACTTTTTTTCACAAGGGTAGAACAATTGTGTGTAGTAAACAGCAACACAGATTGGATTTGATAGATCTAATGCTTCAGTTTTCATACTGTCATCTGTATGCTGTGGAACAGGTGCTGGAGATGATGAGGTTGTCTTCTCCATCCTTCTCTCCCAGTCTGGGATGATGCCACACACACTTTCTAGGTTACAATAAAGCTGCTGTTCACTCCATTATGATACCATCATGACATGGACTCATATTGGCCAATCTAGCAGCCAGCAGGACAGATGCCCGGAGTTTAATTTTCTGTTTTGAGATATCGGCTGCATCTGTTGCTGTTGGTTAGTTTTCCATGTGCTGCTCCCTGGTTGATGAATCATGTCTGGCTGCTTCTGAGAATCGCTGGGGAGCGCGGCCATGGAAAACAAACAACGGAACCGCCCGTATCTGTGTGTGCACATCAAACGCTTGATAAGCAAAGCAAGCAGCCCACCATGAAAACCTCTTCATCAGCTATGTCAAAGACATCACTGTAGAGACGCACAACATGGCTTAACTATCCCCAAAACAGACAACTAACAAGCGCAACGCATAAACATAATTGCTATTGTGATAATTGGGGAGTAAATCTGTTTGTTTGTTAGATGAATCAAAGGACATGTTTACTCTTCTCTCTCTCTCTCTCTCTCTCTCTCTCTCTCTCTCTTTTTTTTTAACTTGTCAAACATATTGCCAAGGATAGTTGTGGAAGCTTGTTTCCACCAATAAATAAAAAAATTAAAAAGGTAACTGCAACTTTTTATCTCACAATTTTGACTTTATAACTCAAAATTCTGACTTTATAACTGACAGTTCTGACTTTATAACTCAATTCTGACTTTATAACTCAATTCTGACTTTATATCTCACAATTCAGACTTTATATTACACAATATGTCTTTATATCACAATTCAGACTTCATATCTCACAATTCTTTCTTTATAACTCACAATTCTGACTTCATATCATGCAATTCTGAGTTTATAACTTGCAATTCTGACTATAAATTATGAGTTTATATCTTGCAATTCTGCGGGGGAAAAAAGTTACCTTTTTTAATTTTTATTTCATGGCGGAAACAAGCTTCCATAGATAGTAAAAGAACGGCAAATGAAAATCTAAAATAAATAAATAAATAAATAAATAAATAAAGATAGATAGATAGATAGATAATATTAAATATTAAAAAAATAAACATTTAAAAAAACAAAACATTAATACAACAAATATAATAGAAAATAAATAATATAAATAACTAAAACATATTAGTCCCATAATATATCATAACATGGTTTCAATATAAAGCACCATGTTCAAGTATCAGCTTATTCTCTTTACACAGATATAAAACAGTCACTGTCAAGAAAATTCATGTTCTCTCTTAAGACACTGTTTTGGACTTCACTATAAGTCCACATCTTTCCTGACTCCCATATCATAAAATGAACCCGAGTGGTAATGATCCATCTCATTGCACATGACTCTGGGTACTTACCACTCCTCACCACACCACATTATGTCGGCACCACAATAATAGCATTTCTACTTCTTTAGTCCCTCAATCAATGGCCAACAAAATTACCCCACGTTAATGTCAGGGACATTTCAATGCAGCATGGTACATGAATCCTAGTTGGAAGGCTATCATTAATTCTAACGCTCTCTGGCTCTGATATTTTTATTGCTCTCCCACAGCGAAAGTCATCAAAGCGAGCGTCAATCAAGATATTCATTAAATTCACAAGTGAGATGCCACTAAATTCCTTCAGATCAATGTCTGTCAGAACTTGCTACGGGGCCCGTAGACACGGATGTGAGAAAGAGGAACTCAGTGCACTGTCCCGAGACGGACTGCATTTAGGAATTCATATTATTAGAAAGAATATTTCACAAATTCTGATTGCTAATAGTCTAATGTGGTGAATTCATGGGCCGTTAACATGTTATGCTCGTGATGGAGTGCTATCAGAACAAACCCTGGAGTGAAAGAAAACACTGACGCTCCAACTGATTCCTTCAGGCAAAATCACGCAACTTCATTCCTCGCTCCGCACAGCTCACATTCTCTAAATATTTGCAAATATTGCAATAATGAGGAATGTTTTCATGCACTATCAGTGCTGTTTCAGCACACAATTTACTTAATTAATTTTGCAAATTCTGCAAAATCTATTTATCTGTAAAAACAACATGACAAATACAATTTGCACAATGCAGCTTCCTAGCTTGCAGACCAGATCTGAATGCTAGGCTATGGAAGAGGCAGAAGATTACCGCAAACTGCCATAGTTTACTGAGACTGCGATCCAGACACATACAATTGATCTTTACAATGCTGAAAAAGTGCTTGACTCTCCAAACATCTGGATATTTAGCATAACATGTATATTTACTCTTTACCATTATATCATGACCTAACATATTATGCTTTGCACTGTAAAAAAAAAAATAAAAATAAATATATATATATATATATATATATTTTTTTTTTTTTTCTTCCAAAGTTGTAAAGAAGATTATTAAAGTACATATCACAAGAAAATACTATTTCAGCTTTTCTACTTCAAAATTTCAATGCATTACTCATTATTATAACTAGCAATTTGTTGGTAAAAATTGTTTCTACACCAATTTTCAATGTACTTGTGTTATCGTACTACAGATCCTGGGTAGAAACCCGTAGGAGAAAAAAAAAAAAAAAGACCAGTAAATCCATGGCCACAGTTTTGCAATTCGTCCCCTCAGTTTATAAATCATACTCACAAATAACAAACAAATCACACCCACGGATTAATAAACCATACCCATGAATTTCCAATCTGTGTCCTCATATTTGTAATCCATACCTTCCTACAAATTCATAATCCGTGCACACGCTTTTTGTGTACCGACACAAGAACAGAACAAGCTCCCAGTTCTGTCATAAAATCTTTTGATATATTGTTTTATTACACCGTAAACATTTTGCAAAGTTGTAAATAAAACATAGATTATAGTATATTTTACATAAAATACAATTTCAGTCTTTCTGCGGTCCCTATGGGCCGCCAAAACGTTTGAAGTGGCCGGAGCTAAAATGGCTATAACTCGTGAACGAAATGAGATATTTTCACCAAACTCAGCACACCTATGTAAGAGCTTATTCTGTGGTCACGTGAAAAAGGATGTGGTGACTGGCCACTTGGTGGCACTATAACAGGGAAAAAAATGGCTATATTTACCATTAGTCCAATCAACTCAAAAATTGGCATGCAGTGTCTTCGTCCGAGGTGCCATGACTGTCTATGAGGACATTGACGTATCTCAAAAAACATGGCCGCCATCAGCCAATGAAGTTTGAGCAGCTATCAGGTTAACGGAGGCCAGTCGGAATGAAACTCGTTGGGCCACTGGGGGGCGCCTTCGCGTTTTTCATATATGTAAAGTATCGTGTATTATGTGATTTTTCGTACACGCCCATAACATTCATATCACATGGTAGATCTCATTGCTCATTCTGAGCAACTTTGCCTCTAGGACCGCCACTGTCCATCGAATCATTCGTTAAATATTATTTCAAAAACCAACTTTGGCGAACTAGTCCTAAGTTTTTGGCTCAACTTCGATAACTGTTAAAAAGCTTTAAAAACGATATATATATTTGCTATGGTAAACTGCCTGTATTTGCTGTAAATGGTAAAAGTAAAACATAATACCTTTTTAAGCATGTGCTTAAAGGCCTCAAAATGCTTGAACCCCGATAATTAAAATCAAAGGACATGTTTACTCTCCTCTCTCTCTCTCTCTTTCTCTCTCTCTCTCTCTCTTTTTTTTTTTTTTAACTTGTCAAACATATTGCCAAGGATAGTTGTGGAAGCTTGTTTCCACCACTAAATAAAAAAATTAAAAAGGTAACTGCAACTTTTTATCTCACAATTCTGACTTTATAACTCGCAATTCTGGCTTTTTTTCTCAGAACTGTGAGATATAAACACAATTGCGAGTAACATGCAATTGCGAGTTATAAAGTCAGAATTTTGAGAAAAAAATTCTCAGAATTGCGAGTTTATATTTCTTTCTCACAATTGGATATTATAACACAATTGCGAGTTTATATCTCACAATTTTGACTTTATAACTCAATTCTGACTTTATATCTCATAATTCAGACTTTATATTACACAATATGTCTTTATATCACAATTCAGACTTTATATCTCACAATTCTTTCTTTATAACTCACAATTCTGACTTCATATCATGCAATTCTGAGTTTATAACTCACAATTCTGACTATAAATTGTGAGTTTATATCTTGCAATTCTGCGGGGAAAAAAAGTCAGAATTGAACTGAAGTATTGAAATATTAGTTTAATGTAAAACACACTCCAGTAATCTTTGTTTTATTTACAACTTCAATATATATATATATATATTGAAGTTGTAAATAAAACAAAGATTACTGGAGTGTGTATATATATATATATATATATATATATATATATATATATATATTGAAGTTGTAAATAAAACAAAGATTACTGGAGTGTGTTTTACATTAAACTAATATTTCAGTGTTTCTACCTATGAATTTCACTTTTAATTCAATGTGTTACTTGCTGTTCCTTTGTAATTATTTGTAAAATTTACTAGGAATTTCAGAGTGAAAGTTAATCAGTTTGGTTACACTTTATTTGAATGCTCCACTTTTGACATTCTACTAACTATAAGTAACTTGTCAACTAACTCTCATTAGAGTATTAGTGGACTGTTAGGTTAGTGTTCGGGTTAGTAGAATAAGTAGTTGCAAAGTTACTTATAGTCAGTCGAATGCCTGTTGAGGAGCATCAAAATAAAATGTTAGCAGATATTAAGCTACTAATACTCTAATGAGAGTTAGTTGACATGTAGTTGCAAAGTAGAATGTCTAAAGTGGTCTATCAAAGTGTTAACATAATTTTGTTTTCAGTGTACCAGATTGGCTGTTTACCAACGGAACATCCTAACAATGTTTACTGAAAGTTAACATTGTGAAAATATGTATTTACTGCATAGAAGAAGAAAAAAATGACACTATCACAACCTACTAAAGAAAAATAAATAAATAAAATAAAATAAAGTGCTGTGCCTGGCAGAGTTTTTACAGCTCCGCAGTCCCTCTCCTTCGCTCTGTTCCTCATCCGTTAGCTATCTTTTGTGTCCTCAAGCTGAATTCAGGATGAATATTACTCCTACAGATATTGTACAACAACATCCAATGCCACAGACCTCATATGAATAAAGGAACAAAGAAATCTAACAGATAAGAAAAAATACACGGACAACTGCGTAACTAGAAATAGTAACACGCTTACTACTAAAGCTACAATTTATAGGTTTTGAAAAAAAAAAAACTAAACATTTACAGTATTTGAAACATGTTAACAGCAATAAAGCCTATACTAAATGAAATACACTACAGTACATGTTATTGGTCCTGTCCTTTATAATTAAGACTCTGGCAGTTATATGTGCTAATGCGTACCCATGAAGAGACAATAACATGCATGTACAACAGTGTAGGTGGAAATAACAAGGTAACTTGACATGCTGAAGTCAATACAGTCTGTAAATATTTCTGGCCTGAATTGTTACACTCTGCCATACTATTATTTCTGTGTAAATCGGTTAGTTATGCCATTGTTTTTCTGAGAATGATTATCAGGTGTGAAAAACAAAACGGCCTATGTGTCTTCATTCTGCCAAGGCTCTCCTTCGGCCAGATGGGTAATCAAACACAGGCATGTCTGATTCCAGCATCTTTCATTAAAAAAAAAAAAAAAAAGGAAGAAGCTAGAAACAACTCGATTTGCCCACCTACAACTGTATCATACATCCGTCCCATTCCTCAGTACATCTAGATTCACCGCTGTGCAATTCCCTTCACTATTGATTTTACTGCTCTTATTTTTCACCTAGTTTTAAAACCCAAACAGAAAAGCATGTTCTAACAAATCGTCTCGCTATTGGCCCTCCGCAAGGCCGAGGCTACATCTCGCGGAAATAAATAACTTGTATTTCAACCTCATTCTCATCTGTTTGAAGAGGACAGGAAACATTATTCTTGGATATTGGATCAGTGTGTCAGATAGACGCATCCCTGCTTTGATTTGAATGCCCGATGTGGCGCACAGATCCTCGTCTTGGCTTAGACATCGCAAACCGTTGCCAGCCAGGATAGTGGATTTCAGCTTTGAGACGGCTCTAAAAATATTTGCAACTAAATGCCAGAGCATTGCTGCAACACAGTGATGTGCCAGTCAGAAGATTAACATGAATTAGAATTCTATTTGATCATCGTCATCACAGGATGTGTTATTATGGACCTACAGTACTGAATGATTTGGCTTTTTTTCTCTCTATTGTGTTTGGTGTCTTACTTGTATTGGGTGACTGGTGGATTAGCTTTGGCTGAGCAATGAAACTTCACCAGGTTTCCCTCCAGGACTGGTTGAGGCTCCACAGAAAGATTGACCAATGGCAAGTCTGCAGGAAGACAAAAGTAATAAAAGAAACTAATAAGAAAACATTACTTTTTCAGCACAAATGTTCAGTAATTTTAACCAGTATGTGATGATTTGCTTCAGCTATTATCTGAGGAATTGATCAGGTAGGAGTGTCGGAAATAATTGTGAGTGCATCATCAAAAGATGTGAAAATCAAGGAACAAAGCACTGACTAAACAAGCCCTGTGTGTCGACTAATGAGAGGTATACCTTCTAATCTTTGCAAATAAGGACTAATTGGAACAATGGTTTAATCACAAAGCATTCCATCACAATTAAAACAAAACAAGAACACAGCGTAAAGGCATTTAAAATGGGATAATAATAACAAACACACAGATTATGCAACCATTACCATAATCCATTTTTCTTTCTATTTTAAGGGCTCATTTACACAACACCATTTCAACTAAAAACAGAAAACATTTTGGCCATTCTTTTGATAACAGCATTTTGGGGGCCTGAACACCGCAAAATACTGGCCTGGCATGCATAATGTAGCATTTTCAATCATTTACGCGGATCTGTGTAAACGGGGATTGTTTACAACTTGGAGACAAAATCAGTCCTTAAAACAATTCTACAAAACCAGAGTAATTCAAATTTACATGAGAAGTTTTGGATTTCCGTGACTTGTATAACTATGCAGCTATAAATTATTTTCTAACTAAACTAAATTATGAATAATTCAAGCAGGCAATTAAAGGGTTAGTTCCCCCCCTCAAAAAAAAAAAAAAAAAAAAAAAAAATTAATTACTTACCCTCAAGACTTTTGTTCATCTTCGAAACACAAATGAGGATATTTTGTCCCTCCATAGACAGCTACACAACTACCACTTTGACGCATCCATAGGCACTTGACGCGAGAGAACAAACCTCATTGGTTCTCGTGGAAGCTCAAACGTGCTGTGTAACACGAAAATTAACCTCATTGGCAAACATGCTTGAGCTTTTCGTTTACTGCAACTGATGTGTGAGTTGATGAATGTTTATATGTTTATAGAATGTCAATGGAGGGACAAAAAGCTCTCATATTTCATTCAAATATCTTCCTTTTTGTTTTGAATATGGCTGAAAGTCTTACAGGTTTGGGCAACATGTTCTCTAACCAATACGCCTATATAGGTCGTTTGTCACTTCCCTGAAATACGACCCATATGAGCGTTTGCTAAAGTTGCGCCCCTATCAACGACAGGACACTTTCATTTTAATGCATTGATCCCTTTTATCTGCGTCATATTTCGGGTTTTGCGTAGCTCAATTGGCAGAACATTGCAATATGTAACAATATGCAATTGTGTGATCATGTGATCATGCGATCGTGGGTTCGATCCCAGGGAACGCATGTGCTCATAAAGTGTATATGCACTATAAATCACTAAGCGGTGGGGTGGGTGTAGTCGTTAATAAAAAATAAAAAAATGAGTTTTGCTAAATGGAAATAGGACAAATGGTGTAAAAAGTCCACACATTGCATTTAAATTAGCAAGCATTTTGATTGGTAACGACGGTCATACGTCATTTCATGACGACGTAACACGACGCTGTCATTATTTTTACGCCAGCTAGAGGACGCATGACTTTAAAATGTAAATATAGGTCGTAATAAGGTGCTTGAAAAACGGACTGATTGGACTTTTTTTTGTTTTTTTGGAGGACAGTCTGGGTTTGGAACGACATGAGGGTGAGTAAATGATGATAGCACTTTCATTTTTGGGTGAACTAACCCAATCTTTGTTGAGCATATTTGAATTCAAAATATTACTATTAGATGCAGTAGATGTCCCTCATGTGCCTCTCATGCCAGACCTAATTTTGCACTGCCCATGTGATGCACTGAAAAGAACAATGATATACAACAAAAACAGCTTTACGGATCTCCAGGGATACTAAAAAAAAAGGAAAAGAGACGTAATTGTTGTGCTTTTACCAAGACCGGACAGTAGCAAGCGCAGAAGCTAAGTAGCACACATCAGCGATTCAGAATCCGCTGGGAGCACAAGCAGGAGAGATAAAGATAAAGATAAAGAGTAGAGAGAGAGACTGTATCTGGTGCCAGTCATGTGTTTGAGAGCCAGCTATTCTACATACATGTTTTCTGTGTCCTATTACACACAAGTAACACTAATTTAGTCTGCGCTGGCACGGCCGTATTCCAACAACACAGATCAGTGGAGCAAATGAAAACAGGACCGACTCAGCTGGAGTGTCATTGGGGCACTGCTGTAGTGTGAGGAGTGCATGTCTCCTCTGAAGTACAGTACGTGGCCCACAGGAGCACAGCTGGGCAGAGTGGCATCCCGGTGGTTGGTGCAGGTGCTGCCCTTTTTCCCCATCTGCCTTTTCCGACCACACACACCTGTGCCAGGTTGTTCACAGGCTGCTCAACACCAACCGTCATTCCTGAGCCCACGGGACACACCGGCGCAAGCATGGACAAACTGATTAGTGCTGTGTGCTGCCCGTTACCAGCAGGATACGTGTAAAGCGTTTATTCTGGCTAATTGGCCATGCAGGTAGGTGGATATCAGAGGTAGGGGTGTTCAGGCTTGTTTATGGGTCGATACTATTATAAGACGGATAGTTCTGCCTCTAAATATTGACCGCAGATTGTATATTCATACGCCAAGTTGAGATAAACAGCCAGTATAGACCATTAGCCCATAGGCTGAATAATATTAAAGGGTTAGTTCACCAAAAAATGAAATTACTGACCCTCATGTTGTTCCAAACACGTAAGACTTTTGTTTATCTTTGGAACACAAATTAAGATTTTTTAAAATTGTTTTTATTGTATTCCTCATAGAAAGCAATGTAATTACCACATTCAAGGGTTAGAAAGGTAGTAAAGACATCGTTAAAATAGTCACTGTGACTACAAGGGTTTAACCTTAATGTTATAAAGTGAAGAGAATACTTTTTGTGCGCAAAAAACAAAACAAAAATAACAACTTTGGGTGAACTAACCCATTAACCCTGTAAAGCCTAATGCATTATATTTGATAGACAAGTTTCTATAACCTCTGAATTATGATCATGATTAGATCTTGATCTGAAAAACCTGTTGTACACAATGTTGTGTTTTTCCTCCTCGAGCTACATATTCTCCTATCATAAGATAAAAGCCTAAAACATATACAAACTTTTTTTTTTTTTAATAATAGTTTTAATAATTTCACAGATAGTTTGTTTCTGTATTGTTTCTATATAAAAATGTCAATACAATGTAAAATATTTGCTCTGGCTCTTGTTTTAAATTATTTTTAAAGTATTATGCTTGTTGTTGTCATCTGTTGACAAGCAGAAAGTGGCGGCTGGTCAGTATTGTATTTGTCCCGCCCCTCCTCCACTGTGATTGGATGGCTGAGTACAAAGTGACAGTGATGAGCGCAACGTTTTACCCAAAACTTGAACACTCTTCAACCCGAAGCGACCGGTAAAAAATGCTAAACGCTCAGCGCTTGAGCGTGAAAAAGACACTCAGCGCCTCGTTACGCTCCTGCCGTTTAAAGAAGAGGCTTGCAAAAGCGCTTTGGCGGACACACAGCCTAAGAGTATCTAAATGCAATAAGCCACCAATGAGTCTGTGTGTTACAGTTATTTTACCATGATTAAGGTGGTTTCAGGAACTCCTTGTGATAAAATCAGCCTTCAGTGGCGTATTGCTTTATTTTCAATATTTTTGATGTTAAAATTCATTTTGCGCCTTAGCTGTTTTGAAGCATATCATCATGATTGCCTTTGATGTCAGTTCAAGTCTTTTGAAAGTAACCCTTGAGGGAGACGAAAGCCATCAAAAGTGTCTTCTACTTACGACAAAACTGAAGGGTGACATTAACTTTCTGTCTTAAATAATTAATTTAATGTATAACGTCCATTTTAGATGGACGTTTAGTCCTGGAGGAATGACTAGCTGCTCTCAAAGGCCCAGGCTCGAGAGGCAGGCTGGCAGAAGCTCGCAAAGACCCTCGTGACCCACAAATCTATCGACAGACAGTGTCTTAATAAAGTAGTCTGTTTGTCACTTTGATGTATAAATGCATGAGTCTCCCTGGCCTGAGACACACGCGACAAGCCATCAGTATGCAGCTCCGCTAATTCCTCAGCTTCATCAACAGGGAGAGCACGAAGGTAACAATGACAGCCCTCGAAACAATAGGATTGGAGGAGAGGAGTGATCTAAAAAATAAATTAATAAATAATTATATAAAATAAAAGGGTTGGGGGGGGGGGGGGGGGGGGGGGACAGTGGTGAGATGACAGCTTTTGATCGGAAGTTCAAAGCAAAGAGCAGATGGTAGTTTTGAACAATCGGCCAACTTCCCCAGAGTTGTGGGGAAGGTGCCAAAGAAAATGGCTTCTCTGTCTTTCTTAAAGCTTGATTTCCATTCTCCCTGGGTCACTGTGGCCAGCTGTTCTCAGTGAGACAGAGAGGGCTGATGGCCTTGTATCAGCAGGAGGAGGGCGATTTAATCTCTTTATAACGCAACTGAATCTGTGCCACAGTGTGTGTTTCACTGACACTGAGATCTCACATCAACTTTTGTACTCTCTGCAAGCACAGTTCATGTGTCTATATCGGAGACTGATGCGAGTACTTTCAAATGCTCTTTGCAGTCAGTCAGTACTGTATACACAGTATATAACATATATACAGTAATCAATGCACTTTACTACCAAAAGCTTGCAGTAACACTATAGCTTACCTTAAGAACACACTAATGTAGAGGTTCATTTTTGTGCAATGAATTTAAATATTGTGCAGCTTTTGCCCTGTGGAGTTGTCTGTCAGTTTCTCTACATGAATAATATATTACTAAAGCATATATTCCTGCACACAAAATGTGTTATTCCTTTTGTTAATCTAATTATAGCCCATCTGTGCATCTAATTTTGTTCACATAATGACAGTAACAAGATGAAAAACATAGAAAACTTAAATTAAACTGAAGTAAATGCAGTGAAGAGGCTATGTTATACTTTTTCCCCTTCAGAAAATACTGTAAATGCACCAAAAAACAGTCCTATCTTTCTCCAGAATATTTTCCTGACCATTTTTACATCGTGGCTTCTTTGCATATGAAATGAGATACATGGATTTACAGGAGCAGCGGGTTTTGCTGTCGAGTGATGTGACCTTCTAAGGCCAATGCCATATGAGGTTTGGGTTTTTCTTCAGCTTTAGGCTCTTGGAGAAATGAGATTTTTTTAGTAAATTTCATATTTACATGCTAATTCGCTTAACCTCGGGTCAAATTATCCTGGAAGGGCTTATGTTTAGCAAAATTTCTGAAGTCAATCTAATTCCTGCTTTTAAATGATTACCGGGAAATAAAGGCAGGGAAATGCATTGAACTGGGCAAGTTTAAGCGGTGAAGTAATGCAGCGGATAATGTTTGGACTCATCTCATTTAGGCCTCATTTTGACTGAAAGCGAGCGGCTGTCTCAGAGGCCTGCACTGATCAGAATGAGAATTATCTGAGCGGAGGAAAAATCCAGAAAGCCTTTAATTACTTTTGTTGCTGATGACATTATCACATTGAACCAAGTGGTCAATTAGTGGACTCTGAATGAGGGCTGACAATAGCTAAAGTGGGCATATTAGAGGATGGATGTGATGAAATGCACACACATCCATCATGGGTTTGATTTTTTTTCTTCTTTTTATCCAGTGGAGTTGTCAATCGTAAGGCTGTGACACATCAAGCTGACGTCAAAGAACTAGCCGTGACGAAAGCGGTCTCCTTGCGTCGGTTGCTTTTGAGCCGAAAAAGCTGCGCTTGAACACACCGCAAATACTATAGCTGACTGCCAGCTAGCATGTGCACTGTCTATACCAGCAGGTATCAGTAATCTATATTCATCATTCATCAAAAAGGGAAACCGACAATAGGACTGCATGTACAAAACAAAGCATGTACGTAAACAAAGCAGCACTTGCTACCATTTTAAATATAAATCATGTTGATCACTTTCTTCGTTCACTTTCTTTCTTCAGCCGGCTCATGTTGTTATGAAAATATTTGTGCATCAGAATGCTCAGGTGAGATGACTCAAAATTAGAACAGCCTTCTGTCTGTAGCATCTTGACTTCTTTGTACGCTTCCGTCACTTTCACGTTTATCCTCGTGCACTGACTCGCTTGCAAAACTGAACAGCCAATCAGGGGCGCGTTTCCCGAAAGCTTCGTTAGCCAACTATGGTCACAAGTTCCATCGTTATCAGCACAGCTCAACAAGTCTGTGTTTCCCAAAACTATAGTTACAACGAACAACATTGCAAAAGTTGTGTGGCTGGAACGGTGGTTAGAAGCTCAATTTCTTGTTTGCACGACATGTGGGCTTAATACATCCTTATCTTGAGCAAAATAAGCAAGCTGACATTCAGTACAATCTGTATCTTTTATTTACAATATATACAATTGTATATATATATATATATATTTGTCTTATATTTACGTATTTTAGTTTGTGTAGAGTTTTAAATCACAAGAGTGCGCATGTGCATACGTGCTCTAGTACGTAAGAACGAGCTTATGATTGAATCTGGAAAAATAACTGAGAAAATGAGAATTCTTCCTCAGATGCCATGTCCGTAATTTACTGTATAGCAAAAGATCTAGCATTAATTCGATATCAAACAGATTAATTAAAAGCAGTTATTACTCAAGACATCATTGCCCTGATAGCACATCTCGGAGATGTCTATTTGATGTGTGTTTACATCTGGAAGATGTACTTTTTAGAGTGTTTACTCATCTGCAATATTTAGAACGTTTTCTGTTAGATGTCAAACAGACGTTTAGAAGATGTCTTTAAGATGTTTATGATTTAAAATGTTTGTAAAACGTACATCTTAAAGACGTCTATCAGATGTTTGTACACAGCTCGCCTCAGACGTCACGCCCACGGACCGTTGGCACACTTAACTGGAAACACTTCAGGTCGTCATCTGGTTGGTTGAATTCTACAGGATGTCCAAGAGATGTGTGCGTCACGTTCTTTAACAGTCCGCCTGGAAACAAATCCCCTCGTGGAAGAAGAACGCCGTTGTGTTTACAACTGTGACAACGAGTGCTTTCCAGGATCAACTAAACGCTGGATTTTCAAAAGTATGTGAAGTTTGCATCTCCATTGTTGCAGTAAACTTGCACAACATTCTTGAATGACTAATTTATTAAATGCACGGCGGTCTGTTATTGTAGGGACGTCGTCTTTACATTTTCACGCCCCTAAACATGACGCAGAACAAAATGAACTGTGATTGGTTGCGTTACATGTCAGTCAAACGTCCTCTTGAGCAGTTCTTGGCTAATGAAAGCTGTGATAGAGTCCAGACCTTCTGCCGTCAATCGAGACTTGTACACAGTAGATGCTTTCCAGATTAAGTGATCTTTAACAGACATCTTGCAGATGTACGTGTGCTATCTGTAACCGACTTGGTGAACGACAAATTTGCTACAATAGCTGATTTCTTCAACGATGCATCGTACTGGTAGTTAAGCAGTGAGTTACGTCGTTGTACAGGAAACGCACCCCAGAGTAGTGATCTCTCTCACCGACGCAGATTCAACATACTGAATGGGGTGCACTGCCACCAACTAGAGTGTGACTAGATCCAACGTGAAACACACCACAAAAACTAGCCCAACAGACGCTCATCGACGGCCCAGAGTTGGCTGACGGCGGACAGTCAGCTTGTTGTGTCATGGCCCTTAATGTCTTAGTAAGTGTCTTTTTATTTGTCTAAACTAATATATCAAAGTGTTTGTCCAATATTCAAATCTTTTTCTTCTTCTCTCTTTCCTTCAAAGTTCTCATCTTAACCATTTGTCACTCCCTTAAACAGGCACACGGGAAGAATATCTGTCGTTTACCTGGGGTCACCCATCGATTCTCTGTCTCTCTGCCTGTGTAGGGTACATGGCAACATGTTCACCGCACTGCACTCATAACATCGATCCTTCTACACACACATACACATAGACAAAAAAGTAAAATAAAGCGTATTGATTTTTCTTTTTCATTCTCATTACTCTTACTAAAGCTGAGTCTGGGCTCTGCGCTGCTGTCCTCGCCTACACAGTGCATTATTATGATTTTCAGGGAATATGGCAAATATGTTCTTTATCTATAATTGTTTATTTTTTTCCTAGAAAAGCCTTAAAAGCTAGTAGAGGGGATCTGATGCATTCCATTGACTCAAATAATTTGATTCAGTTCACCGAAAAGATTCATTAACTGACTCATTTGATGGCTCTTTCTGTCGGTTGCGAGTGGCGATGAGTGACGGGTGTCTTTTTGAGCATTAAGTGATTCTTTCAATCCCTGCATCCAGATATGCCTATTATAAGGTAGGCGAGAAACAGTATGTGGAAATTTGACCTCATTATAAAATGCACTTTTTTTTTTCTTTCTTTTTTTTAAAGCATTACAAGTGCACATTTAATACATTGAGTGCACTTCTTTTCAATGGGGCTTTGCTATGGACATTTGTTTTCAGGGAAAAAAAAACAAACAAAAAAAATACTGTTTTTGAGTGCACAAAAGTTACTCTGCCCTTAAACATACTCTATAATTGAACTGCTCAGGGAATGCTTGTGAGATCACAGTTTTCCATGTAATTACGCATCAGCTTCATTTATTCATATTAAACGCTTAGGTAATTTCCACTGGAATGATCTTGGTGAGTTTAACGGTCGCGCGTGTTGCAGTACGAGGTGCACAATTCTCTCTACCCTGAATCATCTGTACTGTGCATCAGCAGACAGCTGTCCTTCATCAATATTAACTGATTTGCATGACTACACAGCCCCCCCTGTGGTCTGGAGGATGCCCCTGTGGAAACACTCATACCCTTCTGCATCGGGTTTGCATCCTTAGCTTAGTCCCACCTGCTGATACCATCATAACTTATTCATTAAACACCTGCTAGTGTTTGATCCTCAGAGGGGGAGCTTGCCGTCATTGCTTACTATTCACCATCTTTATTTGTTCCCTTCTTCTGACTTAATGTCTCATACTTTGCAGAGCTCCAGCTCAGGAGGGTGATGTAAATGTATCTTACTCAGACGGGTATTCATTTAGTCATTCAAAAGCGGACTGGGCCTCTGACTGCATGTAATTCTGAAAACCTCATTATCCTCTTTGCACGGCTCCGTTCCACATTCACCTGCCGCACTCTCAGGGATGCTCCTTTCAACCGTGTAGAATTTTGCAACAAGACGGTTCGCCTCTGTGATACATTTGAAATATTTCCATCTTTCCATGGAGAGGTGGTGAGAGTGGTGTAATGAAATTAGAGAGTGCAGAGACTTGGCAAATTTGTCAGCGTTGTGGCTGAGTTCAATTACAGTAGGTCTGATTTCTCATGTGGTTTAATTAAAACACAGACGGTGGAATGGGGAGCAGATCTGGAGAGACAGGGATAGAAATGGGCATGCCGAAAGGTAGGGCTGTGCTGAAAGGTTTCTCATTGGTGACAGATGCTTCTTGTTGACAACTGGGTTGGCCAATCAGCGTTAACCATACATATACGTCTGCTGCTTTGCACATCCAAGCAGGGCCTGAAATTAACACTCGGCAAGTGCCAAATGCGACTAAAAAAAAGCGTTGGCGAGTATATGAAACGATGTCAATCGCCAGTTGGCCGGCAGAGCTGGGTAGATTACTTATAAATTGTAATCAGATACTGATTCCAAATTACATGACAAAAATTGTAGTTAGTAACGTAACCTATTACATTACACATTTAAGGTAATGTAATCGGACTACTTTTTGATTACTTTTAGACTACTTTTGACTAAACTCATTTATCACATTGATTTCAACAGGGTATTCTTGTACCATATTGATATAAAAATACAAAGAAAATATATACCATACTTTGTCAACAACATGAAGTGTATTAAATATTAATTAAGTCAGGGTTTCCCAGACTGGGGTTCGTGAAGGAACTGCAGGGGGTTCTCGAGTTTAATGAAAAACTATTATGGGGAGTCATGTGGGGGCAGCGAGCAAGATGGCTGCATGTTAGCACCCAGGAGCTAATTTACTCTAATTGCTAATAATCCAACAAGTTTACACGATCATATGCTCACCACAATTAGTTAAGAAGTCAGTGCATTCAGAATTCTGAGAAAGAACATAAAAAGGTATGGCTGCGTCAAGATATTTTAAAGATATTGTCGGACCTTTCACTTTTTTTTGTTTTGTTTTTATGTTTATTTTTGTATTCATTATTTTTCACATCTTTCAAAGTTCAGAGTGTTTGAAATGTCAAGTTTTCAGAAACAAAATTTGGAAGGTTTTGGTTAACGGCATTTTTTCATATGCAGGGGTCTCAGAGTTCCAAGTTATTAATACAGGATAAATTGTTAAATGTGGGCACAGACTATAGTATAGACAATAAGATAGCAGCGTCTGGGAGATTAGTTAAATTTATCTCATGGAACATTAATGGGTGTGGCAGCCCAGCAAAAAGGAAAAAAGTGTTGACATATTTGAAAAACAATCAAGCAGATATTGTGTTTATTCAGGAATCTCATATGAAGGGCAAAGAAGCAGAAAATTTTAAAGTGGGGTGGGTAGGTCACATTTTTCACAGTTCATACTCCAGTAAACATAATGGAGTGATAATTCTGATTCATGAGAATATAAGTTTTGTTCTGTTAAAACAAAGGAATGATTCAGAGGGACGGATTTTGTGTCTAGAAGCTATTATGAGGGCACAAAAATGGTGTTGTGCAATATGTATGCACCTAAAAAGAGTGACCCACCTTTCTTCCATGAGCTTAATCATGTGCTGGTGTGTAATGGATCCATTCCTAGATAAAAGTTCTCGACAGACTCATTTATTATCAAAAGGAAGAGAAGCAATACATATGTTGAGTTGTGATTTGGGTCTTACAGACATATGAAGGCAGGTCAATCCAAAGAATAGGGATTACACCTTTTTCTCTCAGTCACAAAATGTATTCAAGGATTGATTTTTTTTCTTAGTACCAACCCTTTTGACTGCTCAAGTAGCAAACTGTGTTATAAAGACAATAACTATTACTGACCATGCACCAGTAGAACTACTTCTGAATGTAACCAGTGATACAGAGAAAAGAAGAAGATGGAGAATGAATACGGCATTACTGTTAGATCCACTTTTCAGAAAAGCTTTAGAAGATGATTTAAAATCCTTTTTTGATATAAATTTAGGGAGTACTCAAGACATTTCAACAGTTTGGGAGGCCGCTAAGGCGCATGTAAGAAGAAAACTTATCACTCAGGCTGCAAAAAAGAATAAGATTAACGAGTTGGAAAAGGAAATTAAAAATAAGGAATTACAGTTGATTAATGCTTTTTCGAACAGGCTTTATCAAGAACTTTGTAGATTCAAATATCAGTTGCATGAGATTTATAACAAAAAGGTGGAATATGCACTGTATAGACTGAAAACTCATTTTTATGAAGGGGGAGAGAAAACAGGGAAATTGTTAGCCAGACAATTGAGAGTAAAAAACACCTCCAACACAATACCAGTAATTAAACAAGGAGATTGCAGCCAAAGACATAAATAAAGTTTTTCAGCAATATTATGAAAAGCTGTATACTTCTATAACACATACTAAATCTGTTCAAAATGAGACTGAAGATTTTCTCTCAAACGCTGAAGTGCCGAGCTTGCAGCCAGATCAGGTGGTGGAGATGGATTCCCCTATTTCAGTAAATGATATAAAGGAAGTCATTTCATCAATGAAAAATGGAAAATCACCGGGTGCCGATGGCTTGCCCATGGAGTACTATAAGGAATTTGCAGATGTTATAGCTCCAATACTTAATGAGGTATACCAAGAAATGTTCAGGAAATGGCGAGCACCCCCAACATTTAATGAGACCTTTATTTCTGTAATTCCCAAAAAAGAATCGTTACAGATGTTACAGACTCCTCAAATTTTAGACCTATCAGTTTATTAAATGATGATCTGAAAATTTTAACAAAAATCCTAGCCAATCGTCTGCAAAAGGTGTTACCAAACATTATTCATCCTAATCAAGTGGGATTCATGAACAACATAGCTTCTTCTGACAATGTAAGATTGTTGTTTCACCTAATTTGGTTGTGCCAATCCAAAAATACTCCAATAACAGCTATTTCTCTTGATAAGGAGAAAGCCTTTGACAAGGTAGAGTGGCAATTTTTATTCTCTACCTTGTCACATTTTGGCTTTGGGCAAAACTTTATTTCATGGGTTCAAATATTATACAAAGAGCCCAAGGCCGCCGTGATAACAAATGGAGTAGTATTCCCTTTTTTTAACCTATCAAGAGGAACACGTCAGGGGTGTTCTTTAAGCCCACTTTTGTTTATTATTTTTTTGGAAATACTGGGAATTATCATTCGAGCACACTCTGGGATTAGGGGAGTGAAAGCAGGAGACAATGAACATAAGTTATTACTATATGCAGATGACATTTTACCAGTTATAAATGACCCCCTGACCTCTCTACCAAATTTATTGGATGTTATACAATCCTTCTCAAAATTGTCTGGTTATACAGTCAATTGGAATAAGTCTGAAGCTACCCCCCCTTTCCAATTCATGTTTACCAGTTATGGTAGAATAGTTTAAATTTAAATGGGTCCCTAAGGGAATGAAATATTTAGGAATAAAACTGTCCCGGAACATGGAGGAAATAATAACACTCAATTTACACCCATTATTACAGAAGTTCAGAACTAACCTGGAGAAGTGGGGGAAAATCAAACTTACTCTAGGGGGAAAAATTAGTATTATTAAAATGGTTATAGCCCCCCAGCTTAATTATATATTAATGATGCTTCCGATTAAAATACCATCTTCATTTTTCAAGCAATTCGATAACTTAATGAAACATTTTCTTTGGGATGGGAAAAGGGCAATCTAAATAAGCTGATTTCCCCTAAAGAAAAGGAGGGTTGGGTATTCCAGATTGTAGACTATATCATTTGCTATTTGTTCTGACAAAAATAGCTAAATATTGGAATCAGGAAAAGGATAAAACTGACTGGATGAATGCTGAATATAAAATGTGTGCACCTTTTACTCCCATTGAAGTATTCTTACATTCATACTTGAGATGTTTGGGTTAGAATTCATAAAATATTCAAATTATCTCACCAATTACAGAAATACTCTTCATTATGGCATAACCCAGCAATCCGTATTGGCAAAAAGATAATTTATTGGAAGTATTGGCACCAGCAAAGTATTGAGAACGGGGTGTTAGGGTCTTATGAAAATTTAATTAAGTGTTATAATCTCGTAGGAAAAGAAAACTCCTGGAAGTTTTTACCGTTTTTACAGTATACGAAATTGTATATTGTCTAAAGTTAGCCTCATGGTTGACAATCCTATCTCAAGTTATTTAAAAAAAACAAACAAAAAAAAAACACAAGAATTTCATAAATCTTCACATTTATATAAAATGGTAAACTCCTTTAGGAGTAGTGACTTGGGAAATTTAAGGACCATTTGGCAGAGAGACATTGGTGAAGAAATTGATTCAGAAAAATGGTCCAGCATTTTGGCGGGGTGTGGTAAATATATAAAAGAAGTAAGGGGGAAATATAAGATTCTTCATAGATACTACCACGCTCCAGTAAGACTTTACAGAATGAAACTGATGAAGGACAATTTGTGCTGGAAGTGTCAGTTGGAAACGGGTACCTTTTTGTACATTGTATTTGGGAGTGTAGCTTAGTTAAACCATTCTGGAAACAAGTTATAGATGTCGTAAGTTGTTGGTATGGCTCCACAATATCTTTAACACCTCAACTGTGTTTACTAGGTGACAAGTCACAATTATCAAATGTTTCTAAGTGTGTACTTTCTGTTATAAGGGTATGTATTACAGTGGCTAGCAGGATTATTCTGAGACACTGGAAGACAGTAAAAAAAACCCAGAACTGAAAGATTGGGCTAGTGCAATGATAGAAATTGCTTCTTATGAATCTATACTTAATAGAGTAAATGGTGTCAAAGAGGATGGGTTGTCTCTTTGGGAAGAGTTCTGGAAATATATTACAGTAACGACTCAGATTGACACTTAATGTCTTGTATTGTACTTTCTTTAATGGTCCAACTGTGCCTGTAGAAATCTGTAACCCTGTATTAGTATTATTATTATTATTATTATTGTGATGTTGTACTTTTGTTACCCTTTCACCTTCCAAAAGCAATAAAAACTTTAATAATAATAATAATAAAAAAAGTAATTAAATCATAAAAATGTAACATTTGAAATAAATAATTTTAAAATAAAAAGCAATCAAAATTAAGCACTTACTACAAAAGAAAACAATATATATTTTATTTGTTTACCTGCATGTCATGTGACCATTAACTGACATTAGAGAACCGTGAACTTAAATTTATTATTATTATTATTATTTGAATGGCCTAACTTATTGACTTAAAAAAAAGTTGGGGAATATCTGTATTGCATGTTAATATGAAATTTAGTGAATTTGTACTTGAATTTGTACATTTAATGTGTTTGAAAGACAAAAGCCTACCAAAAACACTAACACTTGGTTAAATGACTCACTGAGTGATAATTCAAATAATAATAAATTAATCAGGAGTAATTAATCAAAGTCCATTTTTGCTTTTCCGAAAGAAACAGGATATTCAAAGGGGGAAAATCAGGAGCTGATTAGATATGCAAAACACTGTAAATCCAGTGATCAGATGCTATGTGGGTCTCAATTTCACTGATATTCACATGACTAGTGGCTGGACTGTCTGTGCAATTCCACAAACCTGGAAGACCTTCTTAATGTATACAGGCAGTAGAAGTAGTGGGGAGAATCAATGAATTATGAATAATTTACTGCCATTGTGGGAATAACATGTAATCAATAAAAAAAAAAACAAAAAAAAAAAAACCTGTAGTCTGATTAGGAGTATTTTAAAATGTAATCTAATTACAAGTACTTGATTTTTGGAATTTGATTACGTAATCCAGATCACATGTAATCAGTTACTACCTCGCTCTGTTGGTCGGTAACATTTTTATGAATTCTAACAATGTTCAACATCAAAATTCAACATCTAAAATTTTGGTGTCATAACTTTCATGGCCGGTAAAAAAATATTTATGGCCGGTAAATTGGCAGCTGTGGCAAAAGGTTAGTTTTAGGCCCTGCATCCAAGCATAGATCTAAGCTGGTGCAACAATAACAAATGTTAATCATCTTTAATGCCTGCTTTGCTCCACAGCGACTCACCCTGCACCCAGCTCTCTTTTGTGCTGAGAAGTACTCTTTATGTCACACATACAGTTGCACAATGGAGCTGTCACCAGTAAGGGGTCTCTAAATAGCATGTTCTGCATTATTAGTTATAGTTAACATTATAGATAAGGGTTTGCGCAATGCGAGTAGAACTGTATTGTTCTCTGAAACTTCCAGAGAAGAGATTTAAACGGCCAGCCAGAAGGAACTAGAACGCGTGGGTGAGATGTGTTCAGTTTAAAATCCTTTTTTTTTTTTTTTTTTTTTTTGAAAGAAACTGGATATTCAAAGGGGGAAAATACATGATTTTATCCACTGAGAGTAAATTGGTTAGAGATTCAATTTGTGACTTTTTGTGCTTTCTAAATTTTTATTATTCGCTAGATGATTCACAAATTGGTGTAATTTTCACAACGCAAATGATAACTCATTTTAGCACCACTCTCAGAAAGAGCAAATCTAAATTAATTGTGAGAATCCAGCAGACAATCCTTACATTAATGTTGAAAATCTAAGTGCCCTTAGAGGTTTTAAGAAAGCATGATTCAAACAAAACAAAAACTGATTTATTGCAAGTAAATTAAAAAAATATGACTCTGACATCACTTACGTTGAATGTCAATAGTGACACTGGTCTCTTTCCCATTGGGCACGGCCTTGTTGGATGCCCGACAGATGATCTTCTGCCCAGATTCGATGTTGGAGGCTGAAATGTAGAGGGTGCTTACGGTGCTCTCCCTTCGCCCATCTCGAAGAAGAGTCTACAGGAAGAGAATAAAGTAGTTCAATTGGATGAGAATGATCAACACTCCTAAACACAACCTTAAATGATTCTGCCAGGCGCTTCATATAGGGGTTCCCATAATGGGATCATTTTATAGATTTAGTTTTAATTAATAACTTTTAATTAATAAAATTTAAAGAATTAAATGTATAAAATTGAAATAACCCATAAAACATGAAAGTATATGCAATCACTTAAAACATTTCTTCTTATATACAACCTTTTTACCATGAAAACTCATTCTTTAAGAGTTTTTTTTTTTTTTTTTCTTCAGTTGCAGTCATGGGTGTTGAGGGTGAAAGACAGCACAAAACAACATCATTCAATATCAATCCCAAGGCTAGGATTAAAAAAAAACACACTTTTCCCCCCAGCTGCCCATAAGGAATGGAGACAAACAGTCAGTACTGTGCTCATGGTGTCTCTACTCATGGACCAATTGTTTTTGGGAGAAAACAGCATGTTTGTGGGCTCCTTTGTGCAGTTTGAGAGTAAAGCTTTGGTGCATGGCATGTTGTACACCACAGAAGAAATCAATCTTCTTTTCCAGTGGTCATAGTCTGTGCTAGGCCTTGCCTGCTTAGCGTAGAGCTCCATCTGGAAGCGCTCGACAGAATCCACACTCTCTGTCACACAGCAATGACTCACAGAGAGGCAGAAAGAGAGATGCTAACCAGCATGGCCAACACAACAGTCACCACCAGAATAAATTGGCCATTGCAGCAGGCATTCGTCCTGGTTTGTGTTGCAGAATGATGGGAGAGATGCACTATGATACTCACTATTTCTTCATTCTCTTTAATTCTCTTTTTCATCAACTCTCAAAGCTGCTGGTTCCAAGGTTTGGGTTCGGAAGCAATGGACCGTCAAGCAACTCCATACGGGCCGGAAAATTCATTAAAATTAATAAATAGGAAAAAAAAAAAGACTGCATAGTTCTGTCTCTCTTTTGTTATTTATTTAATTTGCCAACATTTATTAGAAACTGTACATGGCGCAAGTAAATACAAGAAAATTCTAAAAAATATATAAACACAGGACAAAAATATATGAGAAAAAAATAAACCAGTAAGCTAATCGAAAATAGATTTATATATAATAACATTTTTACATCTATCTGTCTATCTATCTATCTATCTGTCTGTCTGTCTGTCTGTCTGTCTGTCTATCTATCCATCCATCCATCCATCCATCCATCCATCCATCTATATATATATATATATATATATATATATATATATATATATTTGGATGGATGGATGAATAGATATATCTTAAGAAGTACATCTTATATATATATATATATATATATATATATATATAAGAAGTACATCTTTTACCACCAAAATCTAGCTATGCACATTGTTACATTCATGAAAGTGCAATTTCCAGCTTGTGAAAGTGTTCCGGCAAAATGTCCCCTCAGCCAAACCCCCACAGAAGCTTGTGGCCTTTTAAAGCCAAAAGAACTGACTTGCGTGGGTGGCCAGTCAAGACCTCATCTGTGTCTCTATAAGACCATGTAATAATGTCATCAGCTCTCCTGAGGAATCTAGAAGAATAATGTACTTTTGAGCCATAATAATCACTTGCTAATAATTAGTCATGTCATTGCACAGGCCAGTGATAGGGAGCTTCCTAATAGTAGTAATTACTAACTCTTTTTTTTTTCTCTCTCTTTTTTGCTATTGATTTGAAATATAGTAATAAAACCTCATACACACCACCCCACCAACAGAGAGAAAAAAAGAGATGGAAAGTGAAAGAGTGTGAGACAGAAGAGAGGAGGAGCAAAAGAGGCATATATTTAAAACACACTGAGAATGTGTTATTACGGGTGCCACAAAGGTCTAGATGTCACCCTGAACCATTTCAAGATTGTGTTACTGCCTCTACTAACCATCATATCCTGTCCTCTCTCCACCCTCCATTTCACACGGCAGCCATTTTGAAACTGAAAGTGAGGCTCAGGTGGGAAAACCTCAATCCAAATTTTTATGCCCGTCACTCGCTAACTTTCCTCCATCTCGTGGACTCGGATGTGCATCATTGCTTACGTTGCATGAGTGCCCACTACTAGTGGAACTCAACAATCAAGTTGAATTGTAGGATATAGAGCAGCTTGAAGTGTACATCAGAGTCGACTCGCTACCTCGAAATCGAGGGGACGAGGGTCTGTCCATATAAACTTCCCTCGTCCACTTAAAAATGGTGGCAGGGATTCCCCCAAGGGGAAGTGCTCAGGGAAGTTTGCGAGTGTGTGTCTAAAATTGGAACGCAGCCCCAATCAGTAAAAGTAAACACCAATGTTAACACAGCAGCCATTTTGATTTTGAAGTTGAGACTCAGGTGATAAAACCCCAAAGATTAAAGGGGTCATATCATAAAAATCTGACTTTTCCCATGTTTAAGTGCTATAATCGGGTCTCTGGTGCATCTACCAGCACAGAAAATGTGAAAGAGGACAACTCAGTAACTTTGTTTTGGTAAGCCTTTTTCTACAAGCATGTGAGAATTCGAGCCGGTCTGATTTGCTCCCCTTGTGACATAGGAAGGGGATGTTATTATAACATTACTGCCCCCCTGAATCTGTATGTTTCCACCTACGGCACCGCCATTGTTTTTGCAAGCGACGAGTAACTGGAGTGCAGCTGTCCCGCAGTTTAGCTACAACCCTGATCAAACACACTTGAATGTCTTCAGGATTACTAAAGCTACGTGAAGGAAGGTGAGTTGTGTCCGAGCAAAACTCTGCAGGACAGCAGCACTCAAGAACGACCGTCCCTGAGCTTGTGATATGTCTCAGCTATGTAAACATTATCACTGATCTGTTAACGGCTATAATAGTAAACTTCATAAACTCCGGGCATCTGAGCCACTAAGGACGCAGTGGTGAAATTTTATTTATGAAGAGAATGTGGCTAGATAAATTCATATACCAGTATGTGTAAGTCATTAACACTAGAATGCTTCACACGATCTTCAGTAAAACACAGGATTTGCACAGAAATTGATTCTCAAAGATGAATCGGTACCAACTGATCCAATTTCATATAACGTTATATATATTTCACAATGTTTGCAAATTGTTTTCCTGAATGTGTTTAGTTAGCACGTTGCTAATGTACTGTTAAATGTGCCTAAAGTTACCATTGTTTCTTACTGTATTCACGGAGACCAGAGCCATGTCGATATTTTAATTTTTAACCCAAAAACGTGTGTAGCCTGTATAATTCATAAATGCATCTTCATTCTTATTGAATCTCTCCAACAGTGTGTAGCTTTAGCCACGTTAGCCATGCATCACGCTATCAAAATCATTCAGAATCGAATTTTAGCAAACATCCACAAAATACATGCCATATGTTATATGCAGTTTGTAACGATCCATTTTGCGAGTTATATTTGCTGCGTGACCTACTGTATAACGTATGTCTCAGTGTATTGGAATGACGAGCGAGCTTGGGTGCAGGGAGCACAAGCTCATTTGCATTTAAAGCATCCCACCCACAAAAACGTCTCACACCCAAATCGGGGCAAATTTGACAAGCTATAATAAATAATCTGTGGGGTATTTTGGGCAGAAACTTCACAGACACATTCTGTCATCTCAGTTTAGATTGCTTCTATGAGGCTTTGAGCTCTTTTATTGTGACTCATGTTTCACAGATCTCAAACCTGAGCGTTTTGTATCATATGTATAATGCTGTACAAGGTGAGCTACCGAGCAAGTTTACTACATCAGAAAAGCTGTACATATGGAGCTAATTATGTGAAGCACTGTGGTAAAAGAGTTTTGAGATCATTACAGTGCAGTATTGTGCAAGAAACCATGCAAAAATAAGTCTTTATTAATGAATAATCTGCCGTTCTTATCATAATTTGTGTGAAAATAAATAAAAGTTGTTTTACAGCCACTAGTGGCCCTTTCAGCTGATAACTTCAGTGAATCTGAGTTTGTTGGTAGAGGCACATTTCTTCAGTAAGCATATGTTTAACATTTATGGGTAACACTAACTATATTAATACAAACCCGATTCCAAAAAAGTTGGGACACTGTACAAATTGTGAATAAAAAAGGAATGCAATAATTTACAAATCTCATAAACTTATATTTTATTCACAATAGAATATAGATAACATATCAAATGTTGAAAGTGAGACATTTTGAAATGTCATGCCAAATATTGGCTCATTTTGGATTTCATGAGAGCTACACATTCCAAAAAAGTTGGGACAGGTAGCAATAAGAGGCCGGAAAAGTTAAATGTACATATAAGGAACAGCTGGAGGACCAATTTGCAACTCATTAGGTCAATTGGCAACATGATTGGGTATAAAAAGAGCCTCTCAGAGTGGCAGTGTCTCTCAGAAGTCAAGATGGGCAGAGGATCACCAATTCCCCCAATGCTGCGGCGAAAAATAGTGGAGCAATATCAGAAAGGAGTTTCTCAGAGAAAAATTGCAAAGAGTTTGAAATTATCATCATCTACAGTGCATAATATCATCCAAAGATTCAGAGAATCTGGAACAATCTCTGCGCGTAAGGGTCAAGGCTGGAAAACCATACCGGATGCCCGTGATCTTCGGGCCCTTAGACGACACTGCATCACATACTGGAATGCTACTGTAATTGAAATCACAACATGGGCTCAGGAATACTTCCAGAAAACATTGTCGATGAACACAATCCACCGTGCCGACCAACTCTATAGGTCAAAAAAGAAGCCATATCTAAACATGATCCAGAAGCGCAGGCGTTTTCTCTGGGCCAAGGCTCATTTAAAATGGACTGTGGCAAAGTGGAAAACTGTTCTGTGGTCAGACGAATCAAAATTTGAAGTTCTTTTTGGAAAACTGGGACGCCATGTCATCCGGACTAAAGAGGACAAGGACAACCCAAGTTGTTATCAGTGCTCAGTTCAGAAGCCTGCATCTCTGATGGTATGGGGTCGCATGAGTGCGTGTGGCATGGGCATCTTACACATCTGGAAAGGCACCATCAATGCTGAAAGGTATATCCAAGTTCTAGAACAACATATAGTCCCATCCAGATGTCGTCTCTTTCAGGGAAGACCTTGCATTTTCCAACATGACAATGCCAGACCACATACTGCATCAATTACAACATTAAACATTAAATCAATTAAAACCCTTAAAATTATACATTTTCTCAGTTTAAACATTTGATATGTCATCTATGTTGTATTCTGAATAAAATATTTAAATTTGAAACTTCCACATCATTGCATTCCTTTTTTATTCACAACTTGTACAATGTCCCAACTTTTTTGGAATCTGGTTTGTGCCAATCAATTATATTAATACTAATATTACAATACTTTAAAAACACTGAACCTAGCCTGAAATCATTTGCAATGTTTATATGGCTCTACTGAAGGGGTTTCACCAAATGTAGGCCATTCTATAGTGTACGGCATATTGTGTTTGTCACAGAGTCGAGCAGCTAGCGTGACGACTGTTGCTCCGGCAGACTAGGTGCTCACCTCACCAGCTGAAAGACACAAGCTGTCAGCTGTAGGATGTGTCAATGTAATATCCTGCCTGACACAGTCCGGATTGTTTCCCTCATTGCTCAGGGCCTGTCTGAAGTCATTAATCTTGAATGGGGCCTGAAACAGCCAAGGACTCAACACTTAACCAGGACCGGGCCGAAAATAGCTCCAAATTACAAATAGATAATTTCTGGTGGTGCAGCCTGGAGCGTGTCAGTTCTCCCTACAGGAAGTGAAGAGTGGAGAATACAGCTTAAGAATGAGGCCTGAGACAGAATTAGAAATGTCAAAACTAGATGTGTTTTTAAGGCACAATGCTTCAGCTGTATGTGCATGTCAAATGGGCCTGTCCCTTGTCAAATGTCAAAATCTGAAAAATAAAGTGTCTGAGTTGGCCTCATCTAGCCGTTTACTCTGTTTAAAGGTTAGCAAATGTCAGTAAACATCCTTTTGAAGTGTGCAGAAAAATTGTGTGAAATTAAGGTTGACGTCTGGAGAAAAACGGCAGCGATCTGCTGATTAGACCTCAAGGCGTACTAATACTATAATTTAGGCAACATTAGTATGCCATCGCAAAGTCCCTTAACGCGTTTTCAAAGGGAACCGTCGCTGGAAGGTGTTTCGAATCAGCGGCAATAATTGAAGACCAGCACGGCCACACATTTCGCCGCCTATTACCACATATTAATTTCACTTTAAAAGAGATAAGTGTTCTGCGGTTTTGTTTTTCCATCTCCCTTAAAAAGACTGTATAGTTCTGTCTCTGTTCCTGGGGTTAAAAGCCATTCTTTGATTAACTAATTTAATCTTGCACCTCCAGTTCTGATTAATTTCCACCATTTTACGGTGCAATTAATTAGATGCCTTTTTACTTCTCTCCTCTCCCACTTTTAATTTCGGTGGCAAAACCGCAAGAAGGTTAATTAAGAGGAGGGTGCGGTGGGGAGGGAAGAGAAGTGAAGGGGTGGAGGCAGACTGATGTTTCACGTATTAACAGAATAGGCGTGAAGGCGACAGTCAGGCTTGTGTGTCTGTGGAGCTGCTCTGCGTGCAACCGGCTTCAGCAGCATGAAACATTTTGCCACTTTCAGTTTGATACTAAAGTTAATTAGAACTCTATCTGAAATATAGAAATATTCTCTCATGGTGGGCATTACTATTTAAAAGCCATCACTAATTATACAGAAATCTAAGCAGGGATGAAGTCTTGGGGGTAAAATTTAATTTGAGAGACAGATGAGGAGGGAAAGGGAGGTTTTGAGCAGTTGTGGAGGAGGGAGAAAGAAATAGTAAATATATATGAACAGTTCAGATACAAAAACCTCTTAGTCCGTCTGACATGTTTTCTTTTAAATGAGCATTTTTTACCAGGCTCATGTGTTTAGTTTCAGTAATTTCACTTTAATGGCTTTAAAAATGTTATTAGTCAGTTATTGAAACGCTTGAAAAATGTCACTGTAGTCAATTCATTGGTCATTAACAAATTTGACTGTTTTTTGCTGCAAAACCAGTCCTTGTGTAATTTTTTTTTTTTTTTTTTTTTGCAAAAATCTCTAAGTAAAACACCCGTTTCTGTCAGTTTTACAGCAGCAAAAGGAGCACTGTTGTGTTTACTTGCTACTCGCGAAATCCTGTCATTCCCACTGGAACGATGGAAAAAAACATGATTTGCTTCTTCTGATTGGTTCTTCTGTGGACTTAGAGGCTTTTGCTGACAAAGGGAAGTGGCGTTTAGCGGTTTCTACCAATGACCTGGTATTTCTGATTGGGCTGACGCTGGGATTTAGTGCATTTGAAGCAAAATTATTTGATGAACGTATACTATGTGCGGAGAGCATTCGCTCAATATCATTATCTCATTTTTGAAAGAAGTGCCGTTTAGCGGCTTTTGCATCTGAACTCTTCATATACAGTGTGTATGTATATATATATATATATATATATATATATATATATATATATATATATATATATATATATAAAAGGTCTGATCCACCCAATTAAGTTTTGAACCCCCCTCAAAGGAAGGCAAAACAAAGGTTTTGATATACTAAACAACTGTAATGTTTCTGTGAGGTTTCAATAGTCGCATAAAACTTACAATCAAACAAAGGATGCATATTTTGAAATCTGTACTTGAGGATGTTTGCAACGAGGTACAGTACAGTTTCAAGAAAAAGTATGTGAACCATTTGCAGAATCTGTGAAAATGTTAATAATTTTAACAAAACAAGGGAGATAATACAAAATGCATGTTATTTTTTATTTAGTACTGTCCTGAGTAAGATATTTTACATAAAAGATGTTTACATATAATCCACAAGACATTTCTCCATTTTAACACCTGTTTGCCACCTGATGTCACCTGTTGGAGTTTGGGTTCCTTGCCGCTGTCGCCTTTGGCTTGCTTAGTTGGGGACACTTGATATTTGATATTCAACAGTGTTTTGATCTGCCTGCATTGAAACCATTTTCTTAAGAGCTGCTGTGCAGCCAAAATTATATACCAGTTATCACTGTAAAGCTGCTTTGACACAATCTGCATTTTAAAAAGTGCTATATAAATAAAGGTGACTCGACCGTAAAAAAAAAAGAAAAATACCTGAATTTATTAAAATAACCCCATTCATAAGTATGTGAACCATTGATTGTTAATACTGTGTGTGGTTACCTGGATGATCTACGACTGTTTGTTTGTTGTGTGATGGTTGTTCATGAGTCTCTTGTTTGTCCTGAGCAGTTAAACTGAGCTCTGTTCTTCAGAAAAAATCTCCAGGTCCTGCAGATTCTTCAGTTTTCCACCATCTTTTGCACCCTTTCCAGCAGTGACTGAATGATTTTGAGATCCATCTTTTCACACTGAGGACAACTGAGGGACTCAAACACAACTATTAAAAAAGGTTCAAACATTAACTGATGCTCCAGAAAAAAAACATGATGCATTAATAGATGGGGGGGGTGAAAACATTTGGAATTTGAAGATCAAGGTAAACTGTATTTGTCTTCCAGGAAACATAAAAAAAAAGTATCTTCTGTTGCTTCTGAAGGGCAGTACTAAATGAAAAAAAAAAAAAAAAGAAAGAAAAAAAAAAAGATATTCAAGCGAAATAAGAAAAATTTGGACCTCTTCATCCTGTTCAAAAGTTTTCACCCCCCGACTCTTAATGCATCGTGTTTCCTTCTGGAGCATCAGTGAATGTTTGAGTCCCTCAGTTGTCCTTCATGTGAAAAGATGGATCTCAAAATCATTCAGTCACTGCTGGAAAGGGTACAGATATGCAAAGGATGGTGGAAAACTGAAGAATTTTTGGGACCTGGAGAAAAAACAATTGTAGATCATCCAGGTAATCACACACAGTATTAAGAATCAATGGTTCACAAACTTTTGAACTGGGTCATTTTAATAAATTCAGCTATTTTTTTTTGTCTTATGGATTATATGTAAACATATTTTAGGTAAAATATCTTACTCAGGACAGTACTAAATAAAAAATAACATGCATTTTGTATGATCTCTCTTATTTTGTTAAAATTTTGCACATTTTCACAGATTCTATAAGTGGTTCACATACTTTTTCTTGCAACTGTACATTGCCAATAGAGTGGTGGAGGGATGACACATTTTTGTAGGCCAAAACCCAGAAATGAGTTAGCATTTTAGCACTCCCGGTTCTACCATCCCAAAGTCAATGGGTTTTTGGTTAAATGGCTGAAATAAGATCTGTGGTGAACATAAGCTCAAGACACTTTCACAATTTTTCCTATGACATAAAATACATCAGTATTTTCTTTTAAGTTGTTAAGTGTCTTGAAAAAGGCGGTTGCTAACAAGTGGCTAAATTGGACTACAGAGGCTCTCAGGGACATTAAACGTCATTACGCTGAACAGGTAAGCTCAGTCCGCCTTTGCAGCCTTGTTGTGCTTAGAATCACGTTCTTACAAACTATACTAACTTAAACTTTCAGGGAAAATGTTTTTAGATAAAAACTGAAAGAGTTGTCGGTGGTGATGTTGAAGCCAGTGGCCGTGGTGTAGTTTGTTTATACTTCTGGTGATTGTATTCATAAAAGTTGTGTTAATTTGTGAAAATTATCTTGATGGACTATAAACTTTTGTTGATCACAGAGCTTATTTTTTTGTGATAATCCAAAAGCCTATGGAAAAATCCTATGTTTTTTTTGTTGTTTTTTTTTTCGTCTCGAGGGAAACAGTCTGAAGCTATCTTCCGGGTTGGCCTACAAATTAACATCATCCCTGCACCATTCTTTTGGCTTTTCACTATTTTGAGAAAACATAAATGGGTGCTGTCCTTCTTTCTCACTGCATTTTAAATTTGGCATATCACAAGCATATTAAAAATTATAATAATTAAATAAAAATTTGTTTAGGAGAGCCTTTAAGGTACTTTAGCTGTGCTAGTGGTACCAAAAGACAATTATGGGTTACGCAAAACCAGCCGCAACACATTGTGCATCAAAAACAAATTATAGAAAGTCCTTCTAAAAAACGAATCCCCCTAAAATTCATTTATATGTAGAATTGAATATGAAACCCATGTTATTAGTGACACTGGTGGCCATTAAGTGAACTTCAGCAGCAACTTATTGCTCGTGCAAACTTAACGTACAAGAGACTGAACGTGATTCAGTGCCCCAAGATACTCACGGCAAAGTTAATTTTTCTTCTTTGCTTAGAAGAAGTTGGAAATAACTTTGAAGCGATATACTGTTATCGGACATCCAGTGCAACATTTAGATGTGCGCCACGCTTTTCTTTCAGTAACACAATAAACACAACAATAATGATGGCGGTGTCATCGGCATCACGTTTACAGATGAGGTACTTAAACACTATTATGATAGCTTGATTAAAAAGTATATTTGAGACTATACAGACTATATAGATCTGGCTTTTAATTAATCCCTTTTCTTTGCATGACACATTGACATTATCCTGAACATTGTATAAGCATTTGTTTCATGTGTCATAGAAAGGGAAAAAAGCCTCTTAAGAGTGTGTGTGAACTACACATACTTTTGATTTTCCCGGCAAAAACCTCCCGAGTCCTTCACATAAAAATCAGTCTACATGCTTTCATAGATAACCTAGGAAGTCAGGGAAGGTCTCGATATTTAAGTTTCGTTACAAGCTGTTCACACATTAACAATAAAAAAGCAATTAATACATTAAAAAATTCGTACTTATAGCCCTTTTAAAATTTTGCTCACTTGGCAAATTCTTCAAAATGCTGACCTGATTTGAATTTCCTCCATCCCTTCCGTGTGCTGCTTTGCCTTTGTTGTGCCTTATCGTCACATCTACAACACGTCTATCTGTGTTTTACTGCAGCTCATCAAGTAATGACATTCAGAGGCCATTAGAAAAACTAGTAATGGAAGAATGACACACTAGTCATTGGAATTATTAAGTCTCTCCGATAGCAGAAATGTCAGTCCAATAGAAAGACATATTCACTGCATTCTTCATACAGACACTGGCCTTCATTTGTCCCGATTATGAGCCTGATGAAGGGGGAGTGTGAGAATGTTTCCGCTCGTCCCATTCTCCATTGTTCAGACCAAGTGATTGTGGCTTAATTGACTGCATTGCTTTTTAATAACATGAATAGAGATATTAGAAAGCTCAACTGCCTACATCCATCACAATGCCCTGTCCCTCACACCCGTCACCGCACCAACCACAAAAAAATGAGCACTCATCCTTCGATTACCGGTGCCTCCCATAGCGAGTGTGCTGATGGGCAATGTGACATTCACTAAATCAATGGTGTTTATCTGCTCTTTAGAAACAGCCAATAATCCGATCAGCTAGAAAGAGGGGGTAGCCTTAGCATCAGCCAAGTGGATCTTGCAAGCACTCTTTATTTATATGGCTGTGTTGGTGCTGCTTTCTGTCTCAGATTGACCCCAACAGAAGATCGGAAAGGCAAGCTGAAATATTATTAGTTTTTTTTAACAGCAATATGACACATGGATTTGGGCTTGATCAAGTATCACGTTCAAACATCAGCTGTATAGAAGAGGGGAACCTTTTTATAAGAGGAACGTTCAAGGAAAAATAATTCGGGGAAAACAATATGGCTTTGCCTTATCTTGCCATCTGTTTGTTTGTGTTGACACATTTTGCAGGGTAAGGAGGACAAACATGTCTCTGTCATTTCAGTTAGAGGCTGGATTTCCAGGGATTTTCTTCCAATCAAATGGAGCTAAGGGCTAAAGCGAATGAGTGCAGATGGTGCAAGCAATCATGACCACAGATGGCTCTCACGACGAGTGGCCATTTCATATGAAATTGAAGAAAGCCGCCTTATACAGTATTCTTTTGCCTCAAAAAGATTATAACTAAACTAAATATAAAATGTGTTGATATATGCATAAACGTGCTGTATACAATGTTGTAGCCTACCTTTATTTTGGGAAAGAAATAGATTAAGCTTAAAGTTGGCATGAAATGAAAATTCATCTGTTTTCTAAATGCATGTACTCTAAAAAATAATGTGTTGGCTAAAAAAAAAAAAAAAGCAGCAGCAATTGTTTTGAGTTATGGCAACTTTGAGTGAATTTATGTTCAACCAGCAAGCTACATTCAGTTAGAGGAACTTGATAATTTGTAGCATAAACACAAACTTTTAAGTTGATTACTCAAAAAATTGAAAAGTTGCCCTGGAACCAGCTAATCTTATCTATTTCAGTTCAAATCAACAGCTATTATAGCACATGCTAACATAACTTATTTAACATGTATATTTAATAAACAAGTAAGATATTATACATTAGCGCAGTCATTGCTTTTAGAGTGTTTACCTTCATATATCTACTCTTTGGTACAATGTTAACCACACAAACTTCAACATTACAGAAACTCTTTTAAATGTCAAACATAACAGCATTAAACACTAACAGGTTTAAAAAAAAAAAAAAAAAAGAGGCCCGAAATTTGAGTTTAAATTTAAATTACAGACTATATTAAGTTGATGTAATGATCAATATTATCATGTGAACAGAACTCTACAAAATAATGTTTGCAACTTAAAAAGGTTTAATTAAAACAATAAATTTAACAAAAAAATGGTTTCATTTTAAAAAAAGAAAGAAAATGACCTTGTCATTTTTAATCAATATATTGTAACTAGATCTTTTGCCTCTACTTTTTAGTGCCACGCCCGCTTTACAATATCCAATCAACAACCAGTGGATAGAACCAAGTCCCCACCCTACTTTTTTTTTTTTGTTTTTTTTGACATTCTCTCACTCACGGAATACAGTACATCAAAATACAGAATAAATTATCTACCGCTATTCTGGTTATTATAAAACAATTGCAATAATTGTGCGGGAGGTTTCAAAAACATAAATTATTTGGTTAAAAATATTCTTAAAAATGTTTTACTGATTAAGTAATTAATGACATGTTTCTATATACACATCTGGGGCTATATATATATATATATATATATATATATATATATATATATTACAGTGACCAAGAGGGGACATGTTCAGTTCACTTAGCTTTGTCGTGGCCATGCTATATTAACTTGTGGGAAAGTGATAATATGCCATGGCCAAAAGATCATTTTGTCAAGGTAACGACATACTTAACTATATGTTTCTTACCTACTTTTGATGTGGTAAACCAGTGGCCAATAATATATGTTTCAATTTATCATGATTATTACACACCCCTCAGTCCTTACCTTAGAGTACATGGCTCCATTCAGCACTTCCCCATTTCGGATCCAGATGATTGAGGCAGCGGGTTTGGCATTGTCTGCGTGACATGTCAGATTGAGCGGGTCACCCGCTCTCAGGCTCACCACAGGCCCTCCAATGATGACTGGGTCGTCAGGTGGAACTACACAAGAAGGAAAAGGAAAATAATGTTGGGAGACACCAAGACACCAGGTCTGCACTCAAAATTCAGAGATTTCAATATGAACTTGTGCTACAACATGAACCCCTGAGCTGTAAGATTTTCTTCTGGGAAATTCTAGACTTAGACAACATATAAAGGTTAGTGAGTCACTTCCAGTGCCTGCACATATTAATTGCAACATAGGCTTATTGGAAACCATGCCTCTACCTACATTTTTTTTTTTTTTTTTTTGTGCAAAACTCCAAAAAAATCACTGCAGTTTCTAGCTGAAATAAACATAATAGGCAGTAAAACACCAATGATGTTTATCTCTTTTCACACAAATTATGATTACAGGGCGGATTATCGATTAATGAAGACTCTTTATGTGCAGTTTCTTGCACAGTATTGACCTGGAAACACTTTTGCCATAGTGAATTATTTGTAAACTAATACATTTTGATATGTTTGCATCACATAACCAACTCCATATGTTTGGCTTTTGCTCACCTGGCTGTAGCTCACCTGGTACAGCATTGCACTTGTGATGCAGAGTGCTCGCGTACGAATCCCTTGAAACACGAGTCACGATAAAAGAGCTCAAAGACCTTTAGAAGCAAGCTAAAATAACATGGTTGCTTCAGCAGGTCGGGTTTGGTGTAGATAGGTTATTTTCAAACACGATAGAGCATTAACCTTTTAGCGCAACTCACTAGACATTTCATTTCCAAACTGCAGAGATACGTGTCGTGCATGAACCAACCTAATAAAACGTTGGCACAGTCACATTTATCTGTTCCTGAGAATTTTTTTTGCAACTTTTAGTGCCACTCACTGGACTTTTGACTGTCACAAAAGCAATGTAATATCATTTTTGCAAAAATATCACCACAGGCACGTGTTTTTCACAAGCCTGGGTAGTTTAATTTAGATCATTTCATTTCATGTACACGGAGAGAGAAAAGCTGCAACTGGAAAACAATTTTCTAAAATCCTACAGTATTCTGAACTAAACGGTGTGGGCCGAGCATCAAGGTTTGATCATAGTAGAGTGGTTTAATTTTATCTGCATTTAAAGAGAGCAGGTGCGATTTGAGCGAGGAGCAGCCGAGTGTGTACGTGGAGCGTATGTAATAGCGGCATGGAAGCGAAATAGCGAATGAGGACTGAGGGGGCGTAGAGGCAATCTAAGAGCAGCCAGGAGACATTGTGTGAGGGCTGTGAAGACCAGCAGAAAACAACTTCATGAATGGCACTGATTACTCTCTCTGTTTAACACACACCCAAACCTGATCATCCTGGGTTTTATTCAAACTCCAGTGAATTATTGATCGCCCTGCATGCTCATTACTGAACAGATCTGGGGCAAGAGAAAATCAAAGTTAGTAAGCAGCTGGCAGAGAGAAGTAGAGAGAGAGAGAAAGAAAGCGAAAAGGACACAATAAGAGGAGGTCACGGCAAAGAGAAAGATAATTACAGAGAAGGGGTTGTTCAGAATTGTACGACGCTGAGGTCTTTAATTAGGCTGAAAAAAGAAAGCTGTTCAATCTTTGCTTTACACTATTAAAAGTATTCAATGAGTACGTTCAGCTGTGCACACAAACAACATAAATTATTCCCACAGATGAAATTTTAAAGATCTGGAACCGGAGAAAAACTCGGGGAGGACGACAAAGCCTCATGTATGCTGTGCAGTTTCTTCATGTTTTGTGTGATCGTTGATGGTCAGGTTGTATGACGTGACCCCATGTGCGATCCTGGGTAAGGTAAAACTGTGAAACATCAACTCTCATTTATGACAGTTGATGGGTGGGATGTGTTGTAGGTTAGGGCACCACTAAGCCACAGTAGCTAGTTTTCGATCGAAGTTACGTTTGTAATTTAATAAAAAAATGGAAATATAACTACAAAACTGTTTCCATTCCATGTGCTAAAGAAAACAAAATGGTCCCTTATGGGAAAATTGGTGCAAAACAGAAATTAAGATGTATCGACTGGGGAAGCCACAGTGGCTCTTATTAAATACAATAAATTATTTGATGTTTTGTGACAGTTTCTGGCATTTCAGAATGTCGAGACAAACATGTTTGGGAAAATTATTCAGTCAGTCATATTACTTTTTTTTGATACATATTTAGGGATTTATACAGCGTTTCCACTGTATTTTATGTGCATGTCTTAAAGTGAGTGCATAAATCTAATCAAGTGTGCATTTTGGAAATTTTATTTGCATATTTCCATCCAGCATTTGTTTTAATGCAATATCCCAGAATTCACATACATATTTGTAAAATGGAAAGCTATAATATTGCTACCTACATTCAGACATTTATACCAACCACATCCTCCTCATCTCCTCCCCTAAACTAAAAAGACAAATAGAATGAGGATTGATAACAGATTCATCTTTTCTTTAAACTTCTATGTAATTGATTTCTTGCCTATGAAAGCAGTAATTGCTAAGTTGAGACTCTAGTCATAATAACAATTAAAGAAATACATTTTTGCAATTTTATATACCTCAGATCTAGCAGATATACGTATTTATGTCGAGGAAAACAGTTTTTGTTTGCCAGTTGGAGGTCTGATTTTTCTGTCGCAGGCTCAAGTATAGATTTCTCAATAGAAAAAAGTGCACAGTAGGATTGCTTCACTTCAGGCTTTTTACAGGCAGTCTTGACTCTTTCTTGACCCACGAAGATGATTATTGAGGATATTTATTAGCTTTCCCATGAGGGTCCATTTCAAATGCGACAGACTGAATTATATTTCTGAGTAAGATGTCCTTGGTAGAGCAGATATTTTATTTTAATGTGTTTAAAGGCATTTAGATTAAATGACTATTAGTAACTTTCTCGGTGTGAATGATCATAGCAGAGCAGGGCAAAGATGGAGAAACACTTTTTTAAAATCATATCTGCTAAATCGCAGCTCCACTTGACTGCTTTTAGCAGCAAAAATGATAGGGAACATCGTAGTACTCTTTTTCTGGTAAATTCTGTCATGAATACAATCTTGCACAATTATTAAAAGTATTGCCATCTCAAAAGGGCTTATTTGAGCTTCTAATATGGAAAAAAAAAAAAAAAAAATTGTGAGACACAGCTTTTGGAATCAAGTCGATGGGCCAGTATTTCTCTTCGCATGTCCTGATTTTGCCTAGTTAAGAGGCATTCCTGGGTCATATTGTGTTGATCCTGGAACAACATTCCTGTCTGAAAATTTAGTCCTAACCATATCCCTACCCCTAAAACTAACCCTACCCATAAATAATCCCTAAAATCAGAGAAAAATGATGGGTGAATAACACTGATGAAGAAGCACCTAACCCTGGATGTAAGCCTAAACTTGACATAAACTGTATACTTGCCCTTCAAATCTGATTGATTGTTGTTAAAGGATCAACAAAGATGTTGATCCAGGAACATGTTGTACTTGGTGAAATCAGGTTCTGCATTTCTGTTCACAGACCTCATCATCCCAGAGCCGTACACTGTTCCTCTGCCTTAGGCCTGTCACTACTGATGGCTGTTCCCATGCACTACAAATGGCACTGATCATTAAAGGAAGGAGCTGTTATTTCGGGCTGTGGCGCTGAGGTTTTTGTCAGACATTCCCTATCTAATTTCAGCTCTCCCAGACACTCTTAGTCTGACAGCAGTACAAAGGGCAACCCTGTAGCCATGCAAGCCATCATCATTACTGGCCTGTTTGCAAACTCTGCATCCCCTAATGGCTTCAAATTAGCGCTTTACCGCAGTCACTCAATAGATTTCTCATGAGTCGGTCAGCAGCGTGGATTGATCGTTCCTTTTTAATTACTGGCCATTGGGCTGCAATTCTTCCACCCTCCACTTGGCTGGGAAAGCCTTAATCCATAATTCTGTCTTTCTGTCCTGATATATTGCCTGTTAGCGATCTCTCTTTTACAGTTTGAATTAATTCTGTCATTTACTCACCACCATTTCTTTCCTTGAAACAAAAATAATTTTAGATTTTCCTAGGTGACTGAAGACAGATGCTGTCAAGCTCCAAAAAAGCAGCATGAAAATACATTGAAACTAGTAAATACAACAAATGTTCTAGGTCTTCTGAAGCCACATGATAACTTTTTTTAATGAGAAACGAACACATTATGTCAAATTGTTGATGTAAAACCTGCCACAACATACGCATTGTGTCATATTCAACTAAGTTACATCAGAAGAGATTATCAGCCTAAATGTTAAGCTAATATTGCTTGAGAAATCTTGTAGAAATCACTGTTTTGTTGTGCTTTTTGTTCTTGTCATCTTTTTTTTTTTTTGCTGCATGGATGAAAGAAAATCTCGGAACAATGTGAGCATGAGTTAATGATGACAAATACATTTTGGGGCAAACTATCCCTTCATTGTACACTGATTTATTGGTTGTATGCATTTGTAACTTGCTACTGGACATAACACACAGACTGTGCATATATTGTTGTTTCACAGTGTCATGACATGCAAACTGAGAGTGGAGTTTATTAAAGAGCAAAAATATCACTGAACAGAGGAGCAATTTCACTGTGAAAGTGTTTGTACAATATTTTAGCTCTCCTAAATCCAGCATATTTTCAAAAGCCATTATAAAATAAAATAAAAAATCTGTAGCCAGAAACAAGACCTGGCTCAAAGTGACAAGACTCTTAACTTGTAGCATGTGTCTGAAGAATACAATAAATAACATGCAGGCAAATGGATTTGCAATTAACCAAATGGACTGAAACATTGGCTCAATCAACTGGGGACCTTGAATTTCAGCAACAGGCTTTTTAAATCAACTGGATGGGCAATGTTTCAGTTCCAAGAGCTAAAAGGAAAAACATGAGAGAGAGAGAAATCTCTTTTATTCTCCAGAGTGGGTTTGATGCTATAGTAATTGCAGGGGAGGAAATTTCACTTCATTTACAGTGGGCTTCTATGGCAGTGACTTTGCAGGTTGAGTTATTGACATCAAAAACAAGATTGTGGAAGAGTGAGGTGATATGGCCTGTAATCCAGCTTCTGGGATGGGGGGAAAGCAATCTGTTGGGAACCGAATGGGTGAGGTGGTGTTTTGCCTCCACTGACGTGTCTGGCACAACAATGAGGCCCGTCTGTTTCAGCAGCGGCTGCCGTCACCTGCTCTTGTGGCTGCTACGGGCTGTGATAGATCAGCAACGAAACAAGAAAGAAGAGGAAGTGTAATCGAAAACATGCCAGGAATGGAGACTGGCTCACTGGCCCAAATCAAAGCTCCCTTCACAGCGCTGTCACTAATGTGTTGCTTTGCGGGAGGCAGAATTTAATGCTGATCCATATTCTCTCTCTTCATCTCTTGCTCTCTCCATTTCTTTTGCTTCTCTCCATTTGGCAGAGTCTTTACGGGTACGGTTTCAACGGCTCGATGCATGAGTGATGCCCGGCCAGATTGCCAGAGTTATAGCAGAGTGGAGTTAGGGTTTGGGAAACCAAAGGTGATGGAAAGAAAACAAGATTTACCTTTGAATAAGCATTAAAGTGTGCAGGGAATAGAGGTGCTGGGGCACTGGCGGTGAGCGTGGGCTGGGTTTTGGCGTGACCACTACAAGCAGACTCGTTTTGTTTTCTGAGAGCATTGTCATGGCCTCTGACTATAGCAGTAGGTTGGAAAATAGAGGAAGTTATGAGATACGGTTGGGTACCTCAAGTTGAAGAGGTGTGGTGGGGTCAGATTGTGAATAGGTGGTGGTTGGAAGCTGGTAAAGTGTTTATGATGGTGTGGAGATGACAATGAGGCAGTAAAAAGACTCTTGCTGAAAAGAAATAATAATAAAAAAATCCCACCATAAATTGCTATTGTGGTTCTTACAATGCTAATAACTAGTTGTTTGGTCACTAGAAAGGAGATAACTTCACCACAAGGCAGACTGCACCAAAAAAAAAAAAAAAAAAAAAAAAAAAAAAAGCCTAATCATATGCTAATCATCTTTTAAATATGTGTTAATCATCATTTAAAGTTTTTACATATTTAAATACCATGTATTATTAATTCATAAATATTTATTTAACCTTGCCTTGTCATAAAAAATTATCTGATATTTGAGACCTGTTGACCGTTACATACAGTGGGTACGGAAAGTATTCAGACCCCCTTAAATGCTTCACTCTTTGTTATATTGCAGCCATTTGCTAAAATCATTTAAGTTCATTTTTTTTCCTCATTAATGTACGCACAGCACCCCATATTGACAGAAAAACACAGAATTGTTGACATTTTTGCAGATTTATTAAAAAAGAAAAACTGAAATATCACATGGTCCTAAGTATTCAGACCCTTTGCTCAGTATTTAGTAGAAGCACCCTTTTGATCTAATACAGCCATGAGTCTTTTTGGGAAAGATGCAACAAGTTTTTCACACCTGGATTTGGGGATCCTCTGCCATTCCTCCTTGCAGATCCTCTCCAGTTCTGTCAGGTTGGATGGTAAACGTTGGTGGACAGCCATTTTTAGGTCTCTCCAGAGATGCTCAATTGGGTTTAAGTCAGGGCTCTGGCTGGGCCATTCAAGAACATTCACAGAGTTGTTGTGAAGCCACTCCTTCGTTATTTTAGCTGTGTGTTTAGGGTCATTGTCTTGTTGGAAGGTAAACCTTCGGCCCAGTCTGAGGTCCTGAGCACTCTGGAGAAGGTTTTTGTCCAGGATATCCCTGTACTTGGCCGCATTCATCTTTTCCTCAATTGCAACCAGTCGTCCTGTCCCTGCAGCTGAAAAACACCCCCACAGCATGATGCTGCCACCACCATGCTTCACTGTTGGGACTGTATTGGACAGGTGATGAGCAGTGCCTGGTTTTCTCCACACATACCGCTTAGAATTAAGGCCAAAAAGTTCTATCTTGGTCTCATCAGACCAGAGAATCTTATTTCGCACCATCTTGGATTCCTTCAGGTGTTTTTTAGCAAACTCCATGCAGGCTTTCATGTGTCTTGCACTGAGGAGAGGCTTCTGTCGGGCCACTCTGCCATAATGCCCCGACTGGTGGAGGGCTGCAGTGATGGTTGACTTTCTACAACTTTCTCCCATCTCCCGACTACATCTCTGGAGCTCAGCCACAGTGATCTTTGGGTTCTTCTTTACCTCTCTCACCAAGGCTCTTCTCCCCCGGTAGCTCAGTTTGGCCGGACGGCCAGCTCTAGGAAGGGTTCTGGTCGTCCCAAACGTCTTCCATTTAAGGATTATGGAGGCCACTGTGCTCTTCGGAAGCTTAAGTGCAGCAGAAATTTTTTTGTAACCTTGGCCAGATCTGTACTTTGCCACAATTCTGTCTCTGAGCTCTTCAGGCAGTTCCTTTGACCTCATGATTCTCATTTGCTCTGACATGCACTGTGAGCTGTAAGGTCTTATATAGACAGGTGTGTGGCTTTCCTAATCAAGTCCAACCAGTATAATCAAACACAGCTAGACTCAAATGAAGGTATAGAACCATCTCAAGGATGATCAGAAGAATTGGACAGCACTTGAGTTAAATGTATGAGTGTCACAGCAAAGGGTCTGAATACTTAGGACCATGTGATATTTTAGTTTTTCTTTTTTAATAAATCTGCAAAAATGTCAACAGTTCTGTGTTTTTCTGTCAATATGGGGTGCTGTGTGTACATTAATGAGGAAAAAAAAACGAACTTAAATGATTTTAGCAAATGGCTGCAATTTAACAAAGAGTGAAAAATTTAAGGGGGTCTGAATACTTTCCGTACCCACTGTATAGTAATAATGGTCTGCAGGAGTCATGAAATCACTTCCTGATTGATTGACTGACTGACTGACTGACTGACTGATTGATTGATTGATAAAAGTTAAAAGTGGGAGTTAAAGTGTCTCTTACTCAACATGTCAATGTGAATTACATCACAGAAACGCTGACAGTTTGACGTTTGTAAGTAACAGAACATCTGTACAGCGTCTTGTCTGTCATTCAGGTCACAGGAGTGTGTTTGCAGATGTGTCTGAGGTCACAGCCCAGCAGGGTGGAACTCCCAGCAAAGCTAATCGTCCGTTTAAATAACATCTGCTTGAATTTTGTGCACAGTTACATGTGCAATAGTTCAAACACAATGGTACATAAACCAGCTATTTAATCAATTTTGTCTCTAATATTTGATTTAGTAAGAATCATCTTTCAACAAACATGCGCACAAACACAGACTGGGTTTATAGGATTTGGAAAGCTCTAAATGTTTGCCAACAACTGTTGGTTCAAGAGAGTTACAAAAAGTTGCATTGGCTTTCAATAATGGGACTTTATTGTTGTTAATTTGTTTCTTAAGTTATTTTACTTGCAATTCAGGTCAAAGTTTCCAGCTCAAAGAATGGTTTGTTGATCTCATAAGGGATGAAAAATTGTACTTCTAGGTTTGGCATGTTTGTTTGCATTTGATTCATATTTAGTCCACTTAAAAGCATCATCTCTTGTGGAAAAATAGATTACATGAAGTTTGGTGGTGTTCAGGGCATTCAACTTGGAAATGAGATCTGGATTTGAATTGATGACCTTTGTTTATCTTCATAAGACTATAAGCAGGACGTTTTTGAAAAGATGTTGAGCGGTTGCATCTTGTGATTTGCAATTAAAAGTTAATAATCTCCATGCCTCGAAGCTGTTTATCAAATCATAGGCTAAGACTTTGAGACTTCCAAATGCGAAGTAATACAGATTCCAAGTGTCTTCACCTATTTATTTTTCCCGCAAGGACACTAGATCTTCCATTAGTTATGAAATCATAATTATTAATTTGTGCGAAAGGGAAGGAGAAATGAGTGGATTTAGCCCTTGCATCTTCCAAAGATTTAATCCCTTGAAAAGCAAATATTTTCTAATGGGCAATTTCAGAACTTATAAGATAACAGAATATAAGATCATCTGGCTGCTTATGCTATTACTTTGCAAACTTACTTTTTCTTGTAAGAGCAATGAGAATCATTAACAAGGCAATTAGAAAGAGCAAAATTGAGTTAAAGGGTGGTGATGGAGAGTTGGGGTGAAAAAGTAAATAGCCAGAAGTACAAATGTTTAAGAGGTTTGTAGAAAATGATAACGACTTTACAAAACACTAGAAGTTCTGAGCCCCCATGCAGGTGCGAAGAAAATGCATTCCAAATCTTCAGGAGTACAGCGGCGGCGCGTAACCTTTTGATGGTTTCATAAGGCCAGAGACGAGCTCTATCCCTCCATTACTCTGCTGTCCATTTTCACCTGGGCTGAAATTAATGTTGAGGGGACCCATGAGAAGACAAGGATGGTGATCTTTTAGAGTGTATATAATTAGCCCACAGGGCAAGGTAGCAACTGCTTCACTAATTCTAATTCTAACTTCATAACTAATTCTGAATAAATGACCTCTTGAGGTCAACCCACAAAATCCCAGAGTTCTGCAAAGGTGGAGTTCAAAATTCAAGGGTATGGCTATAGTGAGCAGATTTTACCATCTCGTGTCACGGTGGACATGATAGTACAGGTTTCTCTTAACACCTCCCAAGCAAGCAACCATAAGTGGTTGAGAAATTTTGTATTCAGAATAATTCACAGTTGGGATTCAGTTTTCTCCACTTTCAAACGCTTGATCAGATATCAAAGCCTCTTGTGGGATTGGTTGATCCAGGCTGTATGCGGAAGTCTGTAGAGAGTACACCTGCCCTAACCTCAGCCTTCAGTCGGTATGTGAGGGAAGGCTGAGTCATGAAGCGAGGGGCTGAGGGACCACTTCAGCTGTCAGGTAAGAAATACTGGGAAGACCGGGAGTCACACTCCCATTCCTGTCATCACTGCTGCTCAGACCAGGCTTCTTGACATTGTAAAAGACAGCCCAGAGATCACTCTGCTACAGAGCTTGCATATATTACAAGCACAGGTTAGAGGATCTGGTCACCTACTTTTTTCCCGAAACCTTGAGGCTTATTAAAGGTGTTACTGATGGCTAAATATTGGTGGTCATGTGTTCAAATATATCCCTTTCACTGAATTCTAAAAGTCTTGGAAGTTCAGAATTAGTTTTTCCAGCTTGTTAGTCTTTATTACTGGGGAGGATGTTTTGAGTTCTGGAAGTTACAGTATGTTTTCATAATACAATGAACTGTTTTTATCTCAAAGGTCAAGGAAATTATGACAGAGCATGATATGATCCTTGTTTAGCACCTTGAAATTAACTATTGAATAGCCACAAAGCCACTAGCCCCATGGTGACCAAACTGACAGGAAATTAAACTAGACTGGGATGAACTTGAGGTTCTTGGTTTTGGGTTTGTGGTGGATAATTAGCGTTATCAGTGCCCATTGAGGCAGTTCTAAAGCAGTACTAATTAAGGCCCAATTAATAATGACCACAGCAGGAGAGAATCATGATAAACAAAACAGTCCGTGCATCATCGCTTTCGATTAATTTCCTCCAGTCAATTCAACAATCAAACATATTTGCAGGTTGACATTGGTGAATGATGTTCTGGTCATAAGGTGGTTGTGATACTGGTAGTAGTGGGATTTAGGTGACTATTTTGTCTATGCTAAGTGCTTGTAATAAGCAAATAAGTCATTTGTAAAGGAGAGCAGCAGTGAGAAACCGCAGACCACCGTAATTTGTCTTCTTTCTTTCTCTAATTTCCCTCACTACATCCTCCCATGCAGGTCATTATTTTAACTTTTCATTAGTGGAGATCAATAAAGCAAATCACATTCCAGCTGGCGAGCACATGTGCTCCTTGGCTTACCCCACCTCTTCCATAACACCACCCCAATCCCGACCCCACTCAGTGCTCTCCAAGTAACCCGCAGTTTTGCCCACTGGTGCGGGGAAGAGCTATAACTCGGTGGGTGTGGGTGGTCTTTTTTTTAGAGCAGATAAACCTACCAGGTGGTTGATTACAACCTCAGCACAGATAACACTGTTGCTGCCCAATATCGCAGAAACAGCAACGCTGAATAATAACCCAATAAAACTTAATTAAGATTCAATGACCTCTCTGGTTTAATAATGAATACAGTGGGATTTGCAGCAGGAAATTAAAAGTGAGAACTTATGGTACTACAGGGGACTTTGGTCAGTGAAAAATCTATTTTTAAAACTGTACATTATTCTTCGCTGATCTCATACTCATGGATAGTTTGAAATCATTGTAATTAGTCTATGTGCATATTTTGATTTAATTTGTGGATGCTGTTTGGAAGATAATTAGAAATTAAATAAATTATAAAAGCTTTGAATGTTAAGAAAGGGACATTTGAGAATGCAAAAATAGCTCTTGATAAAAGTATGCAAATAAGCAATGGGCAGGACTTCTTTGTCGGTCTTCACGTATACCCGCAGTTGTGACTAACCTAGGACAGTAAGTCGAGCGGGACGAGACCTCATGGCGGCCTGGATGGCCTGGCACTCGAACACAGCATCATCCATCAGCTCCACCCTCTGGATTCGCAGGTGGTGCTCGCCAGATGCATGATCCCCAACCACAGCGTAGCGAGGATAACCTGGAAAACAGGGAAGTTGACTGGTTAATGCCCTGAGGCCATCAGTAACTGCTTTAAGGGGAACCCTGGGTATAAAGACTTGTAAGGCTTAATATAACGTAAATTATGTCTCTTACTGAAATATGTAGTAGAAAACCCATGAAAGATTTACGATTTTTTAAAAATCCATGACATATTTGGACAATGGGGGGCGCCATTTTGTTTAGGTGCACAGTGCATTCTACGTCGATGACGTCAAATGGTTGCACTCAGTGATCTACTGATGCTACCCTGTTGCTATTTTTACCGCAACACAACTCAGAATATAATATACGATGCCAATTTTCAGTCGATGGGCCGCAAGAGAAGTGATGTAAGTCTTCACTGCTTTACTAGCGATAAGAGGATAAAAGAATGGGAAGTTGTGATGACATCATTTAAATTATATTAGATCATACAAGTCTTAATACAGTTTCCTTAAAGAATGTGTTTTGTTTTAACGTTTCTAGGTAGACAAAATCTGCAGAAATTATAGTTTGTCAGTTTCAGAGTACTAACCAAGCACTGAAAGAGTTTTTTAGTCACTTCATGACAGTGTAAGGTAGTCCTCGAATGCCACAGGGAGTAAGTGTTAGCAGCTGATGCAACAGTTGCTGTTTGTTAGCAACCACTGCGATATCAAAGGACATCAGTTGAATTTATTGTATATTATTTGTATCTGCAATACATGAGATTTCATCTGCTTTCATGGATGTGTGGAAAACAATGAAAATAGTCATTTCTTGTAGCCTACTTCTTATGTTCAAGTCCAAACCGAGTGCCTCCCCCCCTTCTTCTGTAAAGTGAAAAGATTGACGACTTGTGTCCCTCAGGACAATAAAAAAACCCAATGTGAGACAAGAATCTGCGCAAGAGCACATCTATGACCTTTCTAAAATAAACGAAAGATGAGCAGATGTGTGAGGCTTTCTAATGGTTGGGGTGAGACTTTCTGCCAGTTAGGGTGAGACTTTCTGAAGGTTGGGGTGTGATTTTGTGCTGGTTGGCATGAGACTTTTTGCCAGCTGAAGTGAGCCGTGCTGATGATTGAGGTGAGACGATTGTTGATTGAGGTGAGGCAATCTGCTGGTTTTGCTATAATATGTTCAGCTGGTCTTCGGGCGTGCTGCTGTAGGTGTAGTACTTAGTAAGCAGCACACAGAGCCAAGAAGATTGAGATGTGTTCTACTGATGCAGAGGAACGGTGATTTGCGGTTTAATAATACACTCAGCGGGATGTATTTCAGGGAAAAAACTGACTGTTTTACAACGGCAAGCAGATCCGAGGGCCTTTAAAACGCATCAGCAGACTATTACCCGGGAATTTGCATAAGGAGCGAATGCAGAAGCTTGGTTTGTCACTATAGGGAATGTAAATTGGGGAGGAGACGTTTGATTGTGTCATACTTTACGGTACATTTCACAACCTCTCCATATGAATTTCTTTAATGTCTCTCAGGAGGCAAAATACTTGTAATTATGAGAGATCTGCAATTTCCAATGAGACCCCTAAAAAGTGCTGTCATTGCTGTTAGTGCAGTCTCTCTTTCCAAGTCAAGACGGTAATTGATGGCTGATGGGTGATACGGATTTAATAGCATCAGAAGCTGATCTCAGCGCATTTCTCTACAGAACAGAGCGCTGTGCATTTTTTCCTCAATTTAATTCAATATTGCTTTTTATGTGGCTAAATTTACACCTTCAGAAGTGAACACGCTTCCAGTTCCTGCTTCCAGAGCAGCCATTTGAATCTTTGCCAGTGAATGACCTGTGCAGAATATTGATTTTTACAGCATCCATCGATATGATTCATGTTTGCTCCAGAGCATTCTCTGTGACATAATCGTCATGCACCCTCATGCTCTCGGGGCACTCAAAGCGATCAAGTCCGTTTTCTATTTAAAGTGTTGTTGGCTCCGTGTTTCGAACCGAAAGGATTAAAAACAGCATGTGTTTTTGTGTTTGATTGGGTTTATATAACTGACTCCACTTATATATATATATATATATATATATATATATATATAACTGTATCACCAATTGTCAAATTGAAAGGGCATCCCGATATCACCTATATCTTTTTGAGTGCTGTGTGGTACGAAGTCCAACCTATTCCTAAACTCTACCACGGGGCTATTACTGCAGCCATCACTGTAATCTACAGCAATGAGGCTTGAAAGAGAGATGTGCTTTAACATATTGCAGAAAGGAGTGAAAAATAGACTGGACTGGACTAATGGCTTTTAAGTCCTTGAGCCTGCCTGTTGAAATCACTGTGCCAGAAAATGCCAATTATTGCCTGTTGCATCATTGGATCCCATTCACTTTTAATAGACCATGAAGTGTCTCTCATTTCCCCTATTGAGGAGAGAGCAGCAAACGATTATGGTGCAATGTGTTTTATCTGCCCACATACAGCTTTTAATTTCTCTAAGTGAGTGGGAGACAGAAAATGGGCAGGATAACCCAAAAAACAAACATTTAATAAGCCATCAAAAACAGACTGTGCCCACATCAGTTGGTGGACTACTTTGGAAAGTTGTTTTGAAGGTCTTACAAAAAGAAATATGGTTAAATAATTAAGAAGGAAAGCTGTTATGTAAAAGTAACAGTCTATATTGACACTACATGATATAAGTGGCCAGTTATTTACCTATATTTGACCTAATTTGTTTTCTGTTTGAGAAGGCAAAATTTGTTCGCTTATCCGATCCGTGCGGCTTGCGTATAAAATAACTTTTTATCTCTTTAATATCTCAGTTGTTTATTCTAGATGTCATAGAGATTAAATGGTGAGCAAACAGAGACTTTCATTTAAATCTCATGTTTTTCATAAAAGTGATCTCAACTTGAGTGGTTTACTTGAGTTTCAGAAGTTCACACTGTGATCCCAAAAGTCTCCAATCAGAGAACTAAAACATTTTTCACTTGAAATTCGAAAATAATAGTTATCCTGTGAACATTAACTGAACTCTTCCTGTATGTTACAGTTGTCTCATTTGTGGCAGTCTGAGAAATCTGAAGTTGATATTCAAATTAAACCATACTGAAAACTCCATTAAGTCAACCTCTGGGCAATACAGTTAACCTTGGCAACTGTCAGGTTACAATTTACGGCCTGTAATGTGAACACAGCCAAATCAAACACTGTTTATGGTGGCCGCCAGTCAAAGCAAGGGAAGCAGACCAAGTCATTTTAATGGCCATTGACTTGGTTCGATACTGTGTTTATTCCTGATGAGAGATTGATGGGTTTGTTGCAGACGGCATCTATTGCCACTTAATGCCTAGCTGCAAATCTTGAGGACTTATTTCTCAGATGGATGCAGAATATGTGCACTGGCTTCTGAAGACATTACTGATTTATCAAGCACTATGAATACACAGTAATTTGCAAAAGCTACTTATCAACATGAACTCTACCGAAATGCACTGCTTTGACTTGGGCAGGCTCAAGAGAATGCTTGTCTGTCTTATTTTACATAAGTAATATTATAATGTGCAATTTATTTATTTGTTTGTTTGCTGAGTGGGGCACACACACACAAACTCTTGATGAAACCAGTAGGCTTTGAATGTATGAGTTTGAAATCAGCAGGGATTTACTTCCTACAGTGATCCTGTAATAAAGTGAAGGAGCAATCTTAGCTAGTCTTTGTGCAAGCTGACGCCAGTCAAATAACAAACAATGATTAACTGTGATCTAGAGATTACATCCACCCACCTGTATCATTATCTGAGCTTGGTCCATACAAATGCAGTTTTTTATTAACCCAAATATGTGTATTCTATCAGTATGTTCAGCATGATCCACATTTCATCTCTCATCTGGACACCTTTTAGATTAATATATCATTATATAAATCATGCATGGTTCACCCAAGAAATGCACAACAGAGGATGTCAGAGAGAAAAATGAAATAATTCTATCATTGATCACAATGAATCCCTAAGACAACCCACGTCAAACAAAGCAAACAATATAAAATAGCCCCATTACAGTTAATGAATCCATCAGGACAGGAAAGGATTAGTCTTTATGTCGGATCGATGGAAGGGGGAAAGGGCCGTGAATGGAGATGTGACGCAGTGATTAATGGTTCGAGGGAACAAGTGAGTGTATCTGCCTGTCGGCTCAAACAGAGCAAATGATTGAGAGAGAATGTGTTAATTGCATACATGACTGTTATTTTCTTCCATTCGCTTTGATTCTGGGAACCAAAATAGTTTCAAGGAACCAAAATTTGAATATATTTTGTAGAAAGCAGGGATGGTAAAAGTATGTTACGTGAGTACTTAGATTCTAAATTTTAGATTTAAGGTAACATTTTAGGGGGCGGTCGTGGCCTAATGGATAGAGAGTCGGACTTGTAACCCAAAGGTTGTGGGTTTGAGTTTCAGGTCCGACAGGGATTGTCGGTGAGGGGAGTGAATGTCCAGCACTCTCTCCACCCTCAATACCACGACTGAGGTGAGACCCTTGAGCAAGGCACCGTACCCCCAACTGCTCCCCAGGCGCCGCAGCAATGGCTGCCCACTGCTCCGGGTGTGTGTTCACGGTGTGTGTGTGTGCGCGCACTTGGATGGGTTAAATGCAGAGCACAAATTCCTAGTATGGGTCACCATACTTGGCCACATGGGTCACATACTTGGTCACTCTCAAATTCAAATGTATTTTTATTAGTCTGCACATCAACTAGAGTATTAGTAGACTGTCTGCTTAATATCTGCCAACACTTTATTTTGATACTTCCCAGCTGACCTTCTACTAACTATAAGTAACTTTGCAAGTACTGTACATGTCAACTTATTCTACTAACCCAAACCCTGACCTAACAGTCTACTAATACTGTTGACATGTAGTTGCAAATTAATGACAGTTAGTTGACATGTAGTTGTGTAGTTAATAGAATCTCTAAAGTGGACTATTGAAATAGTGTAACCAAATTTAATGTGACCAACCCTTTTATGTTATTGACTTGGTCCCCACATGGTCTCTGACTATCAAGTGGCTGCTTTCAAACCTTTACATGTGTATTTGTAGGGTGAATTTAGGTTAATTGAGATACTTTTTGCTATTGAGATGGAAAAATGTTCCAATTCACCCTATATGTCTGTTTTAATTACTACATGATGTCTAATCATGCAAGACTGAATCAAATACTTAAAAATGATTTTATTCTATTTTAAATCTTTAAATGTATTTAAATGTTTTATTTATTTATTTGTAATGCTGGGCAAACAATTAATCGTGATTAATCAGAGCTACTGAAATTTTGATGTTGTTAAAATCATTTGAATGTTGCTTTCTATGGATTTTTCTTGTTGCTCTCCCACAACACGTTAGCTTTAAAGTGAGCAGCACAAATCCGAAAGCTACTGTTTGGATTACTGATGTGCCAAGAGTGTAAATAAAACAATGCATCAAAATCGGAATCAGCATGCTGCACGGCTCTTTACGTCCAAGACGTCTCCCTGTCTGGTTCTGTCTGGGTATTCACGTTTACACCAGCAATGCACACAATGCATATTCATGACTTTTATTTGTGTGTTTGTGGCAGCATTGAACTGATGTCTTTAATTAGAACCAGCAGCAAAAGGACCTCCACCAAGAATGTGGGGACCGATACGAATCAGCCTCTTTTGTCTGCTGATTTATTAAACATATTGTTTGCAATTTCTCATTTTAATCAATGTTCTCCCGAACTGAAACAGCTCTGAATGAGACAAGCCTCTTCTATGAATAGCTGAGTAGGTTGATATTGAAATGTGTAGCGTTGAGCTGTTGTACTCGCCTCTTTTTTTTATGTGTGCAGCTGCTAGCTTGGAGTACGTCGTCGTAGATGTGTCAATTTTCTTTATTGGACGCAGCGTTACTTGTTGACGCAGGCAAGACTGATAAAAGGAGCAGCTGTGCAGAGTTTTATTCTGTAAAGTGTCATTCATGTCAAAGCAATGCACCTCCGCCCTTGTGCCCGAAGCCTGCTTTTAAAGTGCTCTTTTGTCTAAAGAACGGGCTCTCGGCAACTCGAAAAAAATTACATGCCATAAAAAAGAGAGAGGGAGAGAGCGCAGGACTTCATTGAAATTCTTCATGGCCCTCTGAGCGCTGGCCCGCCATTGATCCGCATAAAGAGCTAGATGGGGCTGGCTCGTCTCGGATTGGGTCGGCCCTCGGCTCCGGGCGTGACTGTTAAACTGCAGCTGATGTGCCGTTAAGTGCCGCTCTCTGTCTCTCTTCTCATAATCGCGAGTCCCGCAAGCGCAGAACCTCTTTTCACCTCCCAACCCCCACCCCCCGCCCCGGCTTCAATTCACCCTCTCTTCCTCTTTGACCACTTTTAAAGCTCTTCTCCCAGTGTTTACACTGCCAGGGCCCGGCTCCCAGGAGCCTGATAATGACAAACCCGAGAGTGGGATGGATTTATCAGGGCTCAGTTGCCTATTGGGGTCTAATTAAAGGCCACTATCAGTGCCAGAATGGCACAGAGCAGCAGCCACTGAAGGTCAGAGGCAAACAGACCTGTGATCTCAAGTGGAATACATATTTAATTTTAAGGATAAGCCCAGCAACTGTTTTTAAAGATGCCAACTGGGCTTTACGTCATGCTTTGCACCGGAAATATCCCAGGAGGCATAGCAGAGCTGCATCTGTGATAGAAAAATGGAGTAAAACACTGAATTACCCTTTATGCGACCCATCGAGTTTAGGGAATCATGTTACTTTTCAAAGTGATGCTTACACCTGCTCTTTCCACACACGGATTTCATGCGCTGTAATCCAAGAAAATCCAATGTAAATGTCATAAAGGGGGACCAACTGTTTCCGATCAACCTGAATATGAATAAGTTCATGATGTTCAAAGTCTGTAGGAGGAAGGAATGGGAATCCAATGGCTGTTGGCATAAATTAAGCAATTAACCAAACAAGCAGCACTTTGCTAGTCAGGAAACGCCACACACTTCACAAGCTATTAACAGTTAAAAGTACTTAAGAGGTTATATTGTAGTTGCTCTTGTCCTTCTATGCCTGACACCAATTGAACAGTTTTTAAAAAGCAATCACACCCTCTAGCTTAAACTTGTGTACCAAAGTCAACTTTAATTATCAAAAGCTTTGTTTAAAACCAATTTGGCTATTTGAGAGGCAGGTGAAGACCGGCTGCTAGTTGAAGTGTAAAATTCGATCAAATTGGCTGGAGCTGTGGACACGTTTGCCTCTCACTCAGTCAGAAATTACCATCTTATTTGACAAAAATGTGACTATTATGAATGCTGATGCTGACGTTGGCTGGTTTATGCAGATTAGTGCTAGTGTAGCAGATGACGCTTAGTTGGGTTGGTTGGTTGAACGGCATGATCTTTCCTGTAATGATGGTTAAGCTTACACTGCCAGCGTGGTCTTTCTTTTGGAGACAGTGAAGCTTATTGATCTGCATTGTTTTGTATAAACCTGGTCATCCAGCATGTTTTTTTTTTTTTTTACTTGACTGGCACAGACTTTCCTGTAAAGTTGTTAGGCCCAATCTCAGATTGTGCGTTTCATTTTAGGTCTTTCTTGTTAAGCTACCAGCGTGGTCTTTCTTGGTTCAGCAGCATAGTCTTTCTTGTGGACATGGTGAAGTTTGTCTTTTGTATGTACCTGGTAAAGCTACTAAATACTTTGAATGTTGCGATCCTATCTGACTTATGATAGCAACCTGAGTCGTAACAAAGCACTGTTTGCCAGAGGAGAACTGGCCCCCGACTAAGCCTGGTTTCTCCCAAGGTTTTTTTTTTCTCCATTTTAACACCTGTTTGCCACCTGATGTCACCTGTTGGAGTTTGGGTTCCTTGCAGCTGTCGCCTTTGGCTTGCTTAGCTGGGGACACTTGACAGTTGACATTTGATATTCAACAGTGCTTTGATCTGGCTGCATTGACACTATTCTTTAAGAGCTGCTGTGCAGCCAAAATAATGTACCAGTTATCAATGTAAAGCTGCTTTGACACAATATGCATTGTAAAAAGCGCTATATAAATAAAGGTGACTTGACTTGACTTAAGCTAGATCAGTGCTTCCCAACCAGCGTGCCGCGAAAGCAGTGGTTCCGTGTAAAAAAATCCTTCAAACAATTTTTTTTTTCCAATTGCTACCACGTGTAAAAAAAATATATATATATATTTATTATGTACCATAAATCTCTGATGTCTCCAATAACAACAAATAACAGACACAAATTTATAATAAACATGCAGGTTGGTCTGAATTTCGGCATGGAATTGCGGGGTTGATTTTCATTCCTGTGCTTGCATCCAAAGTGCGCACACATAAAGCCGCCTCTCAAACAGCTCGCAAGTGCCAAAATGATTTCTTTTTAAAGGCTTGTTTCGCATATGGTCAAATACACACAAAAATATTGTCACATTGTCCGTCTTGCCGAGTATTCACATAAACACGTCGGTTATGTAAACGCATGTGCAACAGTATATTGGATCTGTGCGTCAGGTCTTAAAGTGACAGCAGCTGTCTGTGTGGTAATGTTAATCAAACAACAAAAGACTAAGAGAAATTCATTCACTGCTCTTGACTTAATAACTTTATTTGATTAATCTGTATTTAATTTTTAAAAAGAAAACTTTCCAAGGATATATTTAAATATTTTATTCGCTTCTGTTGTATTTATTAACTGAATAGCCCTACTACTGTTAGACCTACATGAAAAATTTAAAGACACTTATTTCATTTGTATATTTATTCTATTCTATTTATTTGTGTTTTCATTAATAATTTTATAAGTATATAGTAATTTATTTTCTCTTATTTTATTACTTTCAGTTCAATTCAAAGTTTGAAATCAAGCTATATTTTGCTATTGCACCAAAATAACCCCATTGTAAAACATAAATACATTGAGTGAGCAAACATTTAGTTGAGATAGCTGTAATGGTAACTGTCATGAAGTGATCTCTTCAGAAGAAATTATTGATTGCCTAGACTTTCAATGGATGGACAAAAAAAAGAAAAAAGAAAAGAAAAGATAATAATAAAAATATCTATATGACAGTATATATGGCAGTTCTTCCCTGTGGTATCAAAAATAGATACTTTTCAAGGTATCGTATCAAAGTTATTATTGTGACACACTAGTGTAGGGTGCCACAAATTTTTGACAATTGTCAAAGGGTGCTGAGATTTTTTTTTTTTTTTTTTTAAACTATTTAAGAAGCTTGATGGGGACATCAGCATCAAAATCATAACAATAAAGTTTGCTAAATAATACTAAACTGTTTATGGCTTTATTACCTGCAAGATCTCTTCCGACGCCCAAAGCGAGGCCGTCTCTGAGCCACAGCACAACACCATGGTAACCAGGGATGGAGCAGGGTAGCGTCACAGGCTGACCAGCCACAACTACCAAGTCCTGAGGCTGCTGTGAGAACATGGCATTCACTCCTGAAACAAAAGAGACGGAAAGAGAGTTAAACATTAATGTTTTAACTACAGCATTATAGCCCTTTCCTCATACTGACTTGTCTTAAACACATCAGATCCATTATGAAATGGTGTAATGTTACATGACCTAATTTAAAGAATTTATTCCATGAATAACTCTTAAGTGTGATTAACACGCCATGTTGAAGTGCACTGAGGAACTCTCTTCAGCCTGTCAACACTGCATCTTTCACACATAGAAAAATACATAAAGCAAATGAAGTTGAACTCCATTAGAGATGAGTGGCCCGAGAAGGCAGTCAGCAGTAACCCACTGAGACACAAGATGCCTCTTAAAGAAAGGTGTCACGGATATGAGAACAAGCGTCATAGAAGGAGAAAGAGAAGTAAAGTAGAACAGCCCTCAGAATCTGCTGTATTCCTGTATCTATTCACAGGTGGGCACAAAGATACCAGGGCCTGTCACTCGGGTGGTCCAGGTTTGACTGGTTAGCGTTGGCAGTTGGCCCCAAAGATTTCTGTCTCCAAAGGGAATCTAGTTAGAGACAAATGTCTTGTATTTCAAACTCCAGTGGTACATATTGCATGTGCAGTCACAAACACACACGTTCAAAAATACAATGGTTGACATCAGCTATCAATATTGCAATGAGCTGTCTCAGTGGAGAGATGACGAGTTTCTTGCTGGCAGTACTGTATAATGGGAGTCACACTGGCAGTCATGCTGAACTCTGCAGCTGTCCCTGATATGTGCCTATCTACAATTGAAGAAGATGGCTCATATTGCTCATTCCACTCTAAATCGCAGTGTACTGCTTAATCAATACTCGCTTCTGTGGAACACTTACCACCCTCTCAGTTTCTTGATGTACTGTATGTGTGTGTATGTGTGTGTTTCTAACATACTTATACTTTACTAAAAAATGTTCCCAGAAATGAACAAAATATATGACAAAACAACCTTTGGAGGATGCTGTTGCCTTACAAAATAGTACTGTGGCCAGTACTACTGTACAGAGTTGGTATCAGATGGTAATATCATGGTGCTCAATAATTGCCATTTTCACAATAATTTAAAGGGGTCATACAATGCCACTTTTACAAGATGTAAATAAGACTCTGGTGTCCCCAGAGTGTGTCTGTGACGTTTTAGCTCAAAATACCCCACAGATTATTTTTTATAGCATGCTGAATTTGTCGCTTTTTGAGGGTGAGCAAAAACGCTCCGTTTTTGTGTGTGTCCCTTTAAATGCAAATGAGCTGCTGCCCCCAAGAAGAGGGCGGAGTTTCAAGAGCTCACGTTAGCAGCTCTGATTACCTCAAGCAGACTTACTGAAAATGTCAGAAACTGTTTAGCCTTTTATGTTCAAATCGAGAAAACATGTAGAATGCAACAGGACGTTTGTGAATAGGCCTATTTCACACTTCCAGGTTTTTGGCTTCCGGAATGAAAGCTGTAAAGACAGTGCCTGTGTCTCAACGTGCATACTATCCATCCTAAATAGTAGTCTATGTGACATTAGTAATATTCAATACTATTTAGGGTGGATAGTATGCACACTGGGATGTATAGAGTGTTTTTCGCGACATGCTGGGGAAATGATCAGCTGGCAGCTCCCTATAATGCAAGCCTGATCCTCTGGTTCATGAAACAGGACCGCTCGTACCCTGGATATTTCTGGATATATATAAACACTTAAGTCATCTCTCACTCATATTTTCCTGTCGTCATCATCTTAAAGTGTGTATTATGCACAGTATTATTGTGCTGTTGCAACATTAATACAAAGACTGATAGTTGTGTACAGTGTGGTGTTGGAAATTTATTATGTCTTAGTTTAATCATTTTAATTGATCAGGATTAGTTATAACATATGCTTGAATGTGGGATGTAATGCCATATGAGATTAATACATGCTATATATTTTTAAAACGTATTAAACTCACGACAATATTATTATCTCACGACTTTATATCCCCCATTGAAGTATATATTAGGAGTTAATTTTTTTTTAATGAATAAATTATATAAATAATGTTCGTCGTACGTGATACAATCAGGGGAATTGCTGAATGAGTAGCTATACTGTATGACAGCTGGTAATATAAATCCACCTGCCGGTAAATTCGAGCAACGGCCTGAGTGGCTGTATAAGCTACAAACAAGTAGAAAATAATTTCTTTGTAGATTATACAACAGTAACTTGGAAAACAGACAAAACAGAAAAGGTAAGAAGCGTTATTTGAGAAAAGAGCATATCAATCTAATAGCCGTAGACCCATAGCGGAACTAACTTTACCCCGCATCACGTGATTTCCGATTCTTGTGAAAAAGGCCTATGGTCATTTGACGTAGCTGATGTGGAGTTAACTAACTTTGAGTGTCGTAACTTTGCAGATGTTGTTTATACTCAAACAGCAACGTTACACATTAACTAAAGTTAAAAAAGTGAAATCATAATCAAACACCCTGTGGCGAGGGGGGCGTGGTTCAGCGAAGTCTGCAGTGGGAGAGAGAGTTGGGAGACGAGCGGTGAGTAAGTCGGTTAAGTGCAAATAACAAACACCTGTGTCTTGTTACAGTAATTGGCATGGAGAGACCGCATAAAAGATCAGGAGAATCAGAAGCTGGAGAGAGAGACAGACTACTGTCTGGTGGAGTGCTTGAGAACCCAAGACCTATGGAGAGCTGAAGTTTATGTTATTGATAATTTATGTGATTTTGAGCGCTGTGAGCGTGATGTTCTGTTTTGAGTGAGAAAACCTAATAAAGCCACCAGCAGCAGTCAAGCCGACCCTGTCCTCTTCCTTCCTTACTTAAGAACATTGTTACACACCCCTTTAAAAAAATAGTGGTATTGCCAAAATACAGGGCCAAAAACAGTATTCAAATGGTAAAGTGGTTCACACAAATCCAATAAATTAATAAAATAAGCTTTGCTTTAGTTTCCCACCACCAAATTTTAACAAGAGGCAAGGTTAGAGTTTAGTGATGGATATTTTTTTCTTCACTAATTTTTGCTTTACCATTTAATGTAAAGTTCTGTTATGAAACTCTAGATGGCACAGGCTAATAGGTCCTTTATCTCAACCTGCTCACAATCACATCGTTATCTATAGGTCTCAGCTGATTGGTTCCTGCTGTATCATTGGCCAATGAGCTTGCAAGTACAACCTTCAAATGCTTGGGTAGAATTTGCCTTAGCAGTGCAGTTTCAGAAACCCTCCACCTTCCCCAGCTCCACCTGTACAGTTCTGCTATGGGTAATACATGTACGCTATATTGTACAACAGCAGCATGTCGTGTATGTATTGGCATGCAGTAGCAAGTGCCGTACTTGCTCTGCAGCAGCAGCAATAACAGCAGCAGCGTAACAGATCTATTCTGCCCAGACTAAACATATGAACATTGTCATACGCATAAGCATGCCGAACACTTCAAGAGTTGTCACGACAGAAATATTTTTTTAGCAGCGGTAAAATATGAATAGAGCATTGCTGCTAGAGCCATCAAGGCACTAATTTTGTAACAAATTCTCAGCCTTCAACAATAAACTCCAAGAAAAATAGTGACTTTTTATGCACAATCTATAATTACATTCCATGTAATTAAACGTTATATATATATATATATATATATATATATATATATATATATATATATATATATAACCAATGTATTTGTTGCATATCTGTCAGTTACCTTATGTATGTACACAAATGGACTTAATTTATTTATTTTGTGTCTCACAGCATCAAAAAACTTAATCTTTTAAAATAACGTCATTTTCTGTTCCGCTTTGTCGAGCAGTTTATAAACACAAGAATGTGAACGCACACTTCTGATCGGTGTGTGGTGGACATGAAGCTAATTATACAAGGCTGAAACTGACAACCCACTGACTAGACGATTATGAAAATATGTAATTTTGCACATCCACTATCAGGGATAGGGTCAGTTCGTACTCTGTAGTAATTACCTTTATTTGAAAACAGTTGGACTCTATGCAAATTCACTGCTATGGACACGTAGCACGAGTATGTGCTAATACCTATAAAATATGACATTTTCTAGATTAATGTTAAATTAAACACACAGGGTGGAAATAATGAATTGCCAGAATCCAGCAGGATGTCTTTAACGCTGTGAATTGCATGGATTAGTAAACAAATCAGTCATACCTCTGTCCTGCCTCCAGTAAAATGTGATGAATGGCTTGTTAAAAGCTAAACATGAGTCCACAGATTGATTTATACAAATTCTCCCTGGCGAAATCCAACGTCTGCTGCTCCAACAAGCCATTATTAAATCAACAACTGCAAAGATGCACTATGAATTCTTATAAATATATTGGGCTGTTCATCTTTGAAGGCTAGCAGGCTTGCCTGGACACTGCAGTGTTTCTCATTCTGTCTTTTCCTGCGCTGTGAGCTGGTTTATTTGTTTGTGTGTGTTTGCTGTGAAGGTCCTCTGTAGATTATTCAGGTGTAGATGGAGGAACTGTGAATCGCAGCAGACCCGCTTCCAGGCTGCCAAGAGACATCAGGTTTCCGCTTGTCTTGTCACGTTATAGGAATACTGAGTGTAGATTAATGCTTCTTTGTTCTGCTTTTATTTTTGTTGTCTCTTCTACTGCGAGATGTTATTGTGTTATTGTTGTCCATTCTGTGCAGTAACTGATTGCAGTTATTGCGCTCAGTGCACTTGTTAACCTACGACACCTCGACTTCCCTCAAATACTCACCGCCGTGTCAGCTGCACCCTGACCACCATCACAAATGATTTGATTAGGAGAAGATTGACCCTCTCTGGACTTAGATTCCAACACATTGCAAATCATTATGATGAACGCTAATTATTTAAAATATGGCTAATTAGAATAACAAAGTAGAAAATATTGCTTTTTTATGAATCCCATGACCTCTGAACTTTCTTATAAGTTTTCAGTTTAAGACAGTCTTAGAAATGCCAGAGAGGTGGAAAATAGTTATTTGCTACTGGATGAAACAGACAAGGGGTTTCCTCGCCCAAACTAACTAAATATAACACAGCGTTCATTAGGGATTGTGAAGATTAAATAGACAGAAATAGGAAAATACACAGTTCTAGTGTAGTATATTTATTAAATATTATTAATTGTTAGCTAGCAATGCTTTCAATTAGTGCAATGAAATCTTTTGTCCTAAGAGTAGTGGCCTGTTCTTTGGGTTGAAAATTTTAGTAAAGTCAGAACATAATTGTTTAGATATATTCAAAAACAGGCAATCGTAAAGAATGTGTTTTTCTGACTAATTCATGAACACAAGTAATACTACGTTGACGTATAAGCAAAATAGGGATCTAGATTTGGTGTTTAATAGCTTAAATGTGTTTTGAACTACATTAATGTTCACATTTGGTTGTAAAGTGAGCATGTTGTTATATGCTGGCTGCATCCGAAAACCTAGGAAGCTGACTTGTAGCCTTTCTGCCCTATCAGGCAATGACTTGTAAGGCAGTGTTTGTGCATGAAGGTACCTCACAAAACTGATTTCGGACAGACTTCTGAGGCAGCATAAGAGTTTAATGATCTACTGCAAAATAGCGTTAGCTTTAGTGAGAATTACTACAGTAGTAACTTCTAGCTAGAAATGACATCAGTGTTGCTCAAAAACATTTACACACAAACTGATCAGCAAACGCAACTTTTGGACGCCATCTTTAATTTTCTAGCTCAACAGTCACAGAATGGACGCACAGGATTGTGGGATATCAAAGGCATTGAAGGATACATCTATGCGGCCTTCAGAAATCGATCAGATGAAGGTATCTCATGAGACAGGAAGTGAAGCTAACATTGGATTCGGACGTGCCTTGATGCCTTCCTACCTTGAAATGTCTCCTCCGAAGGCAGCATTTTCCAGTTTTTGGACGCAGCCATTATGTGGTAATATTCGGATGGCAATTTGGTAGTGCTGCACAACTATGACAAATCATAATTGTCAATTATTTCCCTTGATATTGTAATCACAATTATTAATGTTGATTAATAGCATTTAGTCTTTTGCAAAGCCTCAAAATGAACATCCATTTTTTCATTCTGTACATTATCACTTGCAGAAACTTGCACTTTATCCTTTGGAAATTTTTAATATTGGTGCGTCCCTAATCATAATGTTCGTTTGTTTGTTTTTTTTTTTCCCTGTTGAACAGTCCTACTATATTGTACTATATCATTTCATCCCCTCAGTTCATAAACTGTACTCACAGATTATTTAACTGTTCCCTCGGTTTAACAATTCACACCCACAAATTAATAAACCATACCCACACATTTCCAATCCGTGCTCTCAGATTTGTAAACCATAACTTTGTTTTTTAACATGAACATGAACTAACAATGAACATTAATATGTTGTAACAAATGTAATAACCAAAGTTGGGACCTTATTGTAAAGTGTTAAATTTCAGAAACCTTGCACTCATCCACCATTGACTTTTACTTTTTCTATCTTGAGGAATGTCTACTACCATCACTATCAGTGTGGCCACTAATGGAAGTCTGGTCAGGGAGGTTAACATATCCTTCCTAGTGATCTATTTGCAACACTGCACCACGTGGTGCATCCACTCGGACAGCAAAACACCAGCCTGTTTTATTTCCTCCAAACCACCTTAAGCGGCAGGAAAACATATGTAGGTCAGTCAAAAATGGGTAAAGAATATGGTGAACCAGGGGGCTTAAGTTCGCCCACTTCAATTCAGCGAGCTCAGCGATGCTTCAGTCACATCTGGCAGCATTCCGCTTCTATGCTCAGGCAGCCGGCCTCAGAGCAGACCCTTCCTCCTTCTCCCCTCATCTTCTCGCCATTCGAGGCTGCCAGATGCACAGGCAACCGTGCGTGGAGGAGAGTGAAGTGGAGGCAACAGATTCCTCCACTCTTCCTCGTACAGCACAACTGCTTTAAAATACCGTACGATCAAGTCCTCCAAAGCAAAGCTGGGTAAGAGGAAGACAACTGAAAAAAACAAAAAAACAAGCAATGCCTTGCTGATTATGAATGATTAATATTAATATTCGAAGCGGCACGTAAAGCAGTACCGGTGTGGGCAGAAGTGACACTAATCCTCTTTATAAATACTTTATTTAGTGTGATAATCAGGGTAAATCGAGAATAATCCTGATAAGAGGCAGTCTTTTGAGATGAAATGAGCTGGTCAGGTGTAGCATGTGTGTGTTGATATTCCAGGCATGAGTCCAGGCGGATCTGTCAGTAGGGTCTGTTACTACTGCAGGCAGTGCCTTGAGGGGCTCTCCTCCCTCCAGCTGCGTACAGACAGACGCAGTTAAAATTGACCGTAGCGTGTTAAACCTGAATCTCTTCACTTTCAGATACAACTACACCATTCAGGTTAACAAGTTCTGAGTGAATGGAGTGTCTGGACAGGAGTGCCCTATTTTCTCCTTCTTTTTTTTTTTTTTTTTACAAATTGCATCAAATTTCGTTCTTGCCCTTCCAGGTTACATCCGAGTCGTACCATGTGTGGTTGGGTTGGGGATGTCTTCAAGTGCAAAATGGAAGTTACGTCACTTTGGATGGTAATAGTTTCTCTAGCCAGACCTCCCGATGTTGCGTAAAATCAACCAATCATAGTAAAGCCTACTACACAGTTTCCCAAATGGGAGTTCGCAAACCCCCGAGGGTTTGAGAAGGAACTGCATGGGGTTTGTCAGTTGACGAAAAGCTAATAATTAATAATATATAATGTGAAATTAAAATAAATGAGGCTTTGATTTAATTAAATAACTGTGTAGTCTGATTTTCTGCATGTTTCAGAGAGAATTGCTCAAGGGTTTGAGTGTTTGAAAGTGAAGAAATTAAGACATAAATATTAGTATTGTAACTTGTTATTATAATTATCAATATTTATTTTTATTTTATAGTGCAATTATTAAGTTATTATTATTATTAATCAATTAAATTGGGTTCCTAAAACCCCAGTGTGAATGTAATGGGTACTGAGACACTATCACAACTAAAAAGAGGTTTGAGTCTACTTTAGAGTCTAGATACAAAATCTAAATGTAAACACTAACTTAATATTAAAATATAGGTACTTTAAGTAATTTGAGGGTACTTCAAGAATATATTTTATGTCTAAGGAATTTTCAGCTGACCCCTGCCCCACTATATCGAGAGTTTTTTTTTTTTTTTTGTGAAATGTGTCAGACGCTCAGTGAACAGGTGACCTGAGATGGATTATAAATGATAGGTTTTCATGTGTTGTCTTCTCAATAAAGGAGCCAAACATTGATCACGTGATTACAGTACATAGCTAATCAACTACCCATCTGACAGGCAACCTTTTACGATATAAAATGTTATTAAGCTATTTTTAATGAAAATATGGTGATGGAACTGTTGAATTAATGTGTGAATATCATTACTTTCTTGAACGTAATGTAAGTGCTAGAAAATGACGCAATAGCTTGAAAAGGCTATTTAGTTGGCCTTCCAGGATTTATTTTTTTTTTTTTTTTTTTCATGGAGAATAAATTCAAATTCATCAGGAATCCAATTAAAAATAGTTATTTTGTCCTTGTAGAGTGTATTTGGTTTCTTTACTGATAACATTTGTAGGACACTTTTAACATTTGTTGAGGAAAAATTAAGTAGTGATGCATTCTGATTCATCAAACGTGACGGTTGGATTTTTGCCATACTTGGAAAGTTTATAACAACAGCATTTAACCAGGCACTATTTTTAAAACTACACATTACCGGTGTGAATGGATTGCCACCCATTTACATCACAAGGACATAAAGAGCGCTATACCTTTAAGAAAATAGCAGTGAGGTCGATTGTTATTCCCAAGCAGGGAGTTAATTTGCATTTCTGCCTCGTGTAATATGTGTGATATGCTGTTAAGAGTGTGAAAAAAAAGTGAATATCAAACAGTCATAAACCCCTTAACCACCAAAACAACATTATCTGAGTGTCAATACATCAAGATTGAGTTGATTTACTGTTGGCTGTTATAATGATGATGCAGAACAGATGGCATGGAAAGAGATGATGCCACAGCAGGGGTGTTATTATTATCTTGCAGGTTAGTTGGCTATCAAAAATGCTGTTTGAAAAATTATTTATGCAATTTAATATGTGTTGTAATTGGATAATTATAAAGATAATTTAATATAAAAACGTCCTGTGTACACGTTTGTGGGTTGTTGCACATGGGAGAACAATCCTTCCGTCTATCCATCCATCACACCAGTATTTCCATCCATCCATCCATCCATCCATCCATCCATCCATCCATCCATTCATCCATCCATCCATCCATCCATCCATCCATCCATCCATCCCAAATAATTATGAAGAAACACATTGAATTAAATATGACATTTAGAAGTAGAAAGACTTTCTTGTAAAACATACTCCAATAATCTTTGTTTTAAATCATTTTTACAGTGTACTCGAGGCAGAGTATTCACATTTACAAATTGATATTCAAAAAACTAACCAGATCGATCAGAATAAAACCACCAAGATGACCTTTTTTATAGACCTATTATCCTATGCATGTTTTCCCAGACTTTAAAGTAAATCAGTTTAACCAAACCCATCAACATCCTCTCTCATTCTCACTCTCCTTCTTCTGTTTGCACTTGTTCTTCACACCTTGACAGGGTTCAGCAGTCCCTATAGACAGATTGTATTATGGGTATGCTTGTTTAAGTGAGGGGAATAGAAAGACTCAAACTGATGAGCCAGGGATCATTATGGTCTCTGTAATGTTTTCATCTCACTTTGTGGTAATTTGTTTACTCTCCAACAGCGCTGGTAGTCCACAAACCCCCGCTCTATTTCATCTGGCAATAACAGAGATGTGACGGCCCGACACTCTCAAAACTCACCCTCTGTGAATCATGACAAAAATTACTCTCAGGGCAGTATGGCATAGCCACTCGAAGAGACTAATCAGTGGCTCTACGGCACCTTGGATGGGAATACACACACACACACACACACACACACACTCCTAATCAGAGAATATTACCTCTCTCCATCCAGTTCCCATATTCCCATTTCCTTCTAGCGAGAGAGTGTGTGTGTGTATTTAGAGAATGTGTCAGTGGAGCATTGCATCGGTGAGTGTCTTTGGCTAATGTTGCAGCCACAGATGTTTTGTCTCTGTTAAGATGCTCTATAATTAGGAAGATGAATTCAACGTTTCCGGTTCTCAAACTGTTTTGTTAATGATTCTTTTAGTACTTTTTAGGAATACACATTTGGCAATAAATAAATGCAATTCCATTGAGATAAATATGAGATGAATAAAAACAATTCTTGCAAAAGGCATGATTACACAGACTTTTAATGACCTCTCAAAGTCTTTTGAAAAATTGCATAAATGTGATCCAATAACTGGCATTAACTATATATTTAACAGCAATACTAAACAAACAGTACTTCATTTATTAATATAAAATAATTGGACAAATTTTGTAATGTGTATCTTTATCCCACTGTTATGTGTAAGCTGCATCTATTTGATTCACTAAAATGAACCGGCTCATACGATTCATTTAATCAGGCATTACAGGGTTGTCAAAAGTACTGAAATTTTAAAAATGTGATGATACCAGCATTTTCCCCTAGCATTTTGAGCGCTGTTGAGCAGATTCTTAAACACATCTGACTGGCTATTGTGTTCACGTGCTGAACAGATATGCAGGCATCTATCCCTAATATATATTGTATGATAGATATATGATAGACGGATCCGCTGATAGACGCCTGCTTTCAAACGATCCTGTGCACTGTGTAAGAACTTGGTGAAAAGTGTCAATAATGTCTATTTACAACATGTTTTTGAAGCATTGATAGCATACTGTAGCCAATCACAGACATATCTGTTGAGCGCATGAACTCAATGGCCAATCGGAGGTGTTTATGAATCCACTCAACAGCGCTCAAAATGCAAGGGGGGAAATGCTGGTATCGTCACATTTTTTTAAATTTCAGTACCGACTTGATACTGAAGTCGGTACTTTTGACAACCCTAGTGCTTTAAAAGTACTAATAAACAGCTAATATGCTAGTAATATGCAGGCTATAATAAGCAACTAGTTAATTGAGAATTGGTCGGGAAAAAAACAAAAGTAATTTTTGTTCGGGATTCAGACTACATACACTGGTTGTGCTGTATATTTTTGATTAAACTAAAAAGAACCTGTTCATAAACGTTATTTGTTTGGGAAACGGATTGCAGTGGTCACACTGTATGTTTTGGATTTGCTAAAAAGAACAGGTTCATAAGAGCCATTTGTATTGGAGTGGTTGTTCTGTATGTTTTTGTTTCACTTAAAAGACCTGAAGAGCATCAATGGAGAAACAGTATTTTTGCCTGCAGTCATGGACTCCACCAGAAGGGAGACTGACTTCCCATCCCTGGCCCCACAGTCTCTGCCGCTGATATGGACGCACAGCATGGTAAAGCTCCCTCCTCCATCCGTCAGCGCCCACGGGCACGTGTTATACTGAAAGCCTTCATTTTGCCAGTGGCACGAGAAGCCCGCTTCCTAATCCTGGCTGTTTACTACCGGGACAGTATGCCGTATTGCCCCTAGACTAATTAGAGAAGGATAAAAATGAATAAATCTCACCATTATTGTGTTTTCTCTCTGTGCTGTCACACTGAACCTGGCTGAAATTAGAAAATCGCCATACACACTGCATTTGTAGGCTTTGTGTCATTTGGCTCAAAGATGAGAAGCCCATCATGGAAGACAGATAGACAAATTAGACCAGCGGCAGACACGGTTTCAGTATGTACCTGCTGGCTCATGTTATTTGAAGGCATAATAACAGGGACAGCCCTGCTGGAGCTCAGCTAATCCAGACCTGGGGACCCAGACAAATGCAAACACAAATGGTGTCTGAGCCAAATGATGCTTAATTGAATTCTACCTATTGGGCCGGAGCTGATGACCAGATCAATCAACGCTCTGCATCTCCCTAGCTGTAGCCACTGAATCCTGCGCTTATTCGAGCATCATCCAGCCTGCATTGCTAATGCCAATCACTTAAAGCTTAAACAGCCTTGTGGATGAGTTAATGGCTTTGACCGGTGAAACCACTTCCTGTTGACCAGTGCCTCAGTTGCTAAATGTAAATAAACCTCTCGCCTCACGCATTATATGAAAATATTATACTTGGAATTACTGTTGCTAGCCTGAAAAAAAAAGGTTTTAATGGTAACCCAAGGTATTTAAAAGAATACAATGGTAATAAAAACACTGTGGCAAATATTTATCTAGATTACAATTTGTTTGTTGGCTGTTTCCATTTTTTGGACAGGTCTTTTTTTCCTTTCTTTCTTTTTTTTTTTTTTTTTTTCTTCATTATTTTTACTGGAAAATAAGATTGCTTGATTTATTTATTTGTTTCAGTGTATAGTGAAAAATGTAAAGGTGTGTTTAATGCCTTGGATGAGACAATGCATCACACACAAGACATGAAAGAAAACGTCTCAAATTCTAACGTCATATTCGTGGCTTATAGACTTAACCCCTCATATTCTCAGGATCCTTATTTTTCATTAATCTCAAACTGTATGCACATTATCCTGTCATGTATTTTTATTTACTGCCACCCAGCACTTCTTTATTCATCTCTCTTAAATCACTCTCCCAACCTTGACCTGGATGTGTTTGCGAGGAAGAGCTTTATGTGATTGACAGGGTAGATTTATGCCTGCGTCCTTCCCTGTGGGGGACGGAGTTGTGCTTCTGGCCTTAGACGGTACCCGCCAATCACTCACGGCCCCCGCTAATCTCTGCATGGCATTCAGCTCCAAGGTGCAGGCCATGATTGACTCTCTTAATTATCTGCTGTGCAATCACTAATTGGACAATGCGACAGAAGAGTGTGGAGAGGATCAACAATTAATCAGCAGAACTGTGCTTTGAAAGCTTGAGCTATTATTGCCCACCGTTAGGATATATTTATTTTCCAAAGAAAAGGCATATTAACATAGATCTAAGGTTTGAGCTGTTTGAGGTTGATTTTACATGCTGGTGACAGTGATGTTAGTACATTTTCTGATAAATGAAGGTTGGGAGCTGTCCCTATTCCTGAGCTGAAAGGAATAAAGACCTGTTCACACCAAGGACGATAACTATAACAATAAATATACAGATATAGTTCTAAAAAGAATAACAGACTCCACACCACAACTGTACCGGCACAGAAAAACGTTATAGTTGGAATTACTTTCAGAATTTTTTATTTTATTTTTTTTCCAGCTGATGAACGATACAAACATTGACAGCCAATCAGATTTTAAGCAAGTGCTTAAGCATTTAAAGCAGCAGACGACAAAACTGCAGCACGCACTTAGAATAAACAGAGCGTTATCGTTTGTTGGTGCGGATGCTAATGTAGTTATCGTTATCGTTGTTTCAACACTAAGGGCCCTATCATACACCTGGCGCAATGCGGCGCCAGGCACGACGCAAGTGTTTTTTGCTAGTTTCCGACGCAGTTATCATTTTCACGTCCTGCGCCACTTTGCATTCGCGCTCATCTGTTTGCCCATGGGGTTACTGGTCTGAAAACAAGGTGTGTTCAGGCGCGTTGTTGGCGTGTTGCTATTTTGAGGCAACTGAAAACGACTGCTTCATTGACCAACAAAAACCTGGTCGAAAGTCAGAGGTGCAACAATTTGATTTTATTTTTTGTTAAAGAGCCCATTAGTAATACGCACCTATAGGTGGGTACACAACACGTGTACATTCTGCTTATTACACACACAGGGATACGCAACAGCACAAAAACATCCCAAATATTCAAAATAAAAAGGATTACAATGTAAAAGATTACAATCGTGTGCATAAAGATAAAATTCTTTGGCTTGTAGATGGTCAGCTCGTGCGCTTTAACCTCGCGCATGACAGATTTGTTTCCTCACAAGCGTTCAGTTTTTCCACTCAGCAAATTCCTCATTGTAAATAGAGAATCCACAATGGTGCGAGCGCAAATGGATTTTAAAAGAAATGGGAGATAAGACTCTTATTGGTTTATTGCACATTACACCCAAAACACACCAAGTTCACCTGCGCCATGCGCTTTAGTCCATGTGCTTAGATTGTTAAAATAGGGCCCAATATGATTTACTTTCTTTTGTGTAACAGAAATAAAAAAAAGAAGTAGAAAAAAACATTAATTTGATTCATCTCCACAGTGGACTCCATACTCCAAATAAATAAAAAGCACCATAAAAGTGGTCCATACTGCTTGTGCACTATATTACAAGTATTTGTAGTGCACTAGTACCAGACAGTTAACGGTAGCCATTGACTTCCATAGTATTTTTTTTTTTTTTTTCCCTTACTATGGCTTCCTGGTTGCTGACATTCTTTAAAATATCATCTTTTGTGTTAAACAGAAGAAAGAAACTCAAATACTCAAAGTTTTAAACAACTTGAGGGTGAGTAAATGATGATTGGTGAACTATCCCTTTAATCCAATTAGTGAACCAGAATCAAAAGAACTGACTCAAAAGAATGATTTATTTATGATCTGGTGTTTGAGTTTATTTGAGTAGACTCAGTCTGACAAGTTATATTATGACTTCAGAAGACTTTGAATATAACACACTAATAATACAAACTACTTTTCTGATTTTTTTTAGCTTAACAGACTTTGTCACTATGAACACTGCATCGTGTCCGATTCTTGAAAAACTGTTATTTTGTGTTCCGCGGAAAAAAAAAAAAAAAAAAAAAAAGCATCAAATTGATTTGGAATAACATGAGGGCAAGTAAATGATGGCTGAATTTATTTCTGGGTGAACTACTCCTTGAAACGATGTGTTTTAAGTATCCAACTACCATAAATTAATCTTACAATGACGCACAGAGTTGTCATCTTCGTTAATCGTCTTATGCTCAGTGTAGCACCTATACAGTAACCGTCACGTGTTCAATACTCCTTAAACACTTTGCAAAAGTGCTTCACATCCACACCCTGAAAATGTGCCAGCGATCATTCCAGATTGATGAATGCATAATTCATATTGAATTTGGGGTCAGTGCTAAATGAATTGGTCTATAAGAGCTCATTCATTTCAGAGAAGGTGAGGGTTTATAGCTGTGTCACTGCCGCCACTACAGATCAGATTCCATTAAGATGCTCATTCTAAGATTAGAAAAGAGAATTTTGACTATGTGCTTATGTGGAAAGATGGCATTACAAGATGGAAGTGCGTGAGAACATTCTTGCCATTTTCACGAGGTCAAAAACACATAGAATTGCGTAAAAAGCACCTAAAACTTCAATATTGTAGCTCTGAATTGCTCTTTTGATTAATTAAAAGCTAGTGCTTTGACTCTTGCATTGTAGAAATCAGAGGAGATTAAGAATAAAACTAGTTTGATTTGCCAAATGTTTTAAACAGAGTTGGGGTAACACATTATAAGTAACACAAGTTATGTAATCAGATTACTTTTTCCAAGTAACTAATAAAGTAACGCATTACTTTTAAATTATCTGTTACTAAATAGGTAACACAGGTTACTTTGTTGTCCCATTTATTGACTGACAGCTCTCCTGTCCCCATGTTGAGAAAAATTGTGAGTAAAGGCGCAGAGGTGTTGTGTGCGCTGTGTGAACATGATGGTCGTTGTAGTTCTAGACTAAATGTGAACACGCATTTACTCATCTCGCTTGCACAAAAACAGATTCAGTATTCCTCAAAATGAATAAAAAACTGTGAAATGCAAACTCAGAATATTACACAACCCTGCGCTAATTAAATGTTAAATAACACAAATATACTTTATGTATTTTATCTCACTTTATTAACCATTGTCTTTGCTGCTGACTTTTTTTGATCCAATTCAACCATAATAATAAGCAAAAAATGACTTTATATAAATGTCACATTTGTGTTTCATTTTTTGATTTTATTGTTGAAGAGTGCTGAATTTTCTGTGTTGTGCCCTCTACTGTACAGGCATGAATTTGCATTTCCTTCAGCCTGAGGCGTATTCATTTCTTATGGTGTGAAAGAGCTTTTACTGTTGCCAAAAATCGAATATATATATTTTTTTGTTATTAAAAAAAAACAAACAAACAAACAAGCCCAGCCCTAGATGAGAAATCCAAAAGTAACTCGACACATTACTCTAAATTAGTTACTTTTTTAGGGAGTAACTCAATATTGTAATGCATTATTTGCAAAAGTAACTAACACTGGTTTAAATGAAGTCCTACTGCACTTGGAGACACAGCACCTGAATATGAGCTGCTCAGAAATCCAAATGGTCTTGACAGCCAAAAGCAGATGGTAATTGCTTTCATCTCTATACATCTGCTGACGTTTCTGGAATGTGTAAATTACATTTGATAGCGCAGAAGCATTTTTGAAAAGGATGCCCATTAGGGGCCTTTACATGATGGTAAAAACCAGGAGAAAGCATTACGGTGAAATTTGCTAAGTGTGGAACAACCTGGCTGAAAGCGTGGGCTTCAATAGTCCAACTGCACAGGCTATGAATGTCGTGCAGATATCGTCCCTCTGAATTACAGTGAGGTGGGTGTAGTTTATGAGAGGGCTGAAAGGACCCCGATGAGCCCCTTGTCCTCCTGCGAATCATTAGACGAATCGTAGAGATGAAATTTCTACTTCTGGACGCATAAGTCTCCCCCGTAACAACTTGGCACACTTTATCAGCATGTACACACGAGATCCTTCAGACTCAGCTGGCTACCGCAGATTAATAGTCAAATAAACATTGCACGCTGACAGTGGATAATGTAAGACGAGGCTTCGATGTGTGTGTGCGAGCGTGCTCGTATCTGTTTGTGTCAGCGGGGATTGGGAGGGGGATTGTGCTCATCTTTCCCCCAATCTAAATGTACAAACTCATTTCCTGTCATGCATTCTCGAGTAAAAACAAATAAGCCAACACATGATGGGGCCGGCCTGGCTACAGCGCCATGGCTCACGTTCTAATGAAGATTTGTCTCCTCTGCCGAAAACACATAGAGCAGAAAGAATAAACATCAGCAATGAAGCCAGCATATTTATACCCCAGTTGAACATGGCATTAGACACATCAGGACAGCTGCAGTGTGAAATAAAGATGGATTGCATGTGATGATGGGCTCTAAAAATTATAAATGGCAGTTAGAAGAGGCCTGGGGGTGTTGTGCTTTTCCCATAAGCCACTCTGAAAGAGACACGGGGGCATTCACGGTGGCATCAACTATCATAAGCCTTTATTGAATCTTTTTTCTTTCTCTCTTTTTGGTCTGTCTTTCCTTCTGATCTCATCAAATCTCTTTAAAGACTGCTTCTAGGCTTAATAACCAGAGAATGGCATAGTGTCAAATGGCATCTGCAATTTTATTCATCCTGGTTTGTTCACTCTTGATTGCAAAGCTTTAGAGATTCACTCTGAATTTGGTTTTTCTAGCAACAAAACAGCTGGCCTTATTTTTGCTTTCTGGTGGGTCAGTTTCATTTCATTCATTCATATAGTTTTGTATGAGAGAAAAATATTAAGTGACCTTTTATAAAATGAAGTACCTAGTGTTGTTTCCAAGATAGCTCATAGAGTTACACAAGTAAAAAAATGTGTGTAATCTGATCCGCTAGGCAAACCAAATATAATGAAAGTTAGTGGAATGATGTCAACATGCCTCTACTAAAACCCATTTGCTGTAAAATATGGTTTGATATTGCAATGTGAAAAAAAAAAATAAGAGCTCAAAATGCAAATTTGACCTGCTCACAAATGAATGATACTTTCTTCACTCCCAGTTAACAAGATAAAAGAGCACTTTTGATGTTCACAGAATTGAACTTTGAACAATGTATTCCCATTGATTTGACGAAGATTAAACATAAAGATAGATCAAAGCTGTATGAAATAAAAGCCCTAAAGGGTAGTTCATGTGGTTGAGAAAGTGAACACATGAAAATATGAATAAAAATATATATTTTAATCTATAACAATGTAACCAGATGCTCTATTCAAACAAATCCAACTGCCAATTAACAGCTATATGATCCTAAGAGATGAAATCTGTGTAACAGACACATTTACAACAAATCTTATTGTAATTTTTCTACTACGGATGCACCCATGATCACCATGCACTCTTTTTTGAGGAAAACAGTGACATTCTTGGTGAGATAAGATTATCAAAAGGGGAAAAAGCACTTTTAACTTCTTATAATAATATTATTAATAATATTTAATTTGAAAGTCATGTAATTGAGTGCCAAATAATAGGTTTAATATGACTGGATTGGCAGTGAGGAAACAAGAGGCATTCGTATGATAATTCTAATGGAAAACAAGAATAAAAGGCAGAAGGATTTAGCAATATCAGTTTTGATAGTGTGTCTAGATGCTAGACACTAATTTGCTTTCACAGGAAGTCAGACAGCTGCGCTACAGAAAGCTGACCTAAACACTGAAGTAAACAGTCAATGCTATAGAAATTATGTAACTTCTTGTCTATAGTCAGAGTGGTGTAGATGGCAGGTTTTACACCCTGTTTACACCGGATGCGAGCCATACAGCCTTCATATGGCAGCTGAATGTGCTGCTCCTTTCTGCCGCTCACTGAACAAACTGGACACAGAGAAAGATGTGCCTGTGTATAGGGACTGCAAAACCTTTTTCTTTGCAGTGGTTTGGTAGCAGTCTCTTCTATGGAAAGTAGGTTTGTCCAAAAAAAAAAAAAGGTGCTTTTTTGAGGGGGGGAAAAAAAGAGAGAAAAACTTGGTAAAGTTGGTAACTAGCAATAAGACACTAAGTTGGCAACTTCTTGTTTCATTGACTTCCATAAATATGGGAAACTGGAAAATGTAATCTCACATTTTGCTGGACGCATTCCAAAGTTCAAGTTTGGTGAACTTAAAGAGTTTTGCAGTCCATATTCTTTTGCAAGAAGTTACAAGTTTCAGCTTGTTTCGTTGTGAATATTTGGTGTAAACTCAACTTAAACAAATGGCTTCCAAGAGCACCTCAATGCCCCCTTTTAAAAAATTGCCTCCAACGGCCACCAGTGTTCTCTGATTTTATTTTACAGAGGTAAAATTGAACTTGGTGGGTAGATGATGACACAAATTTCAGTTTAAAGCAAATGAACCATGGAAGGCGAGACTCTGGACTGACCAAATTTAGACATGTGAAGGATTGATTTCTCCCATAGGGATTTAGATAAACACCTTGCTTTTACCTACAGTGCAATCATTTTGTAACTACTTGCAAATAATTGACACTTCTACAAAAAACGTTTCTAGGTACACATATTTCCGTCAGCCATTTATAGGATGTGTTGTTTCAGTGAGGTGTGAATCATCAAAAAGGAGACTGTTTCAGTACTCCTTTCATCATAAGGGAAATTAAGATATGGTGTGTAAACTGTGTCTTACTGATCCCCAGCCACTCTGAGCAGAGAAGTGAAATATTTTTTTGCTTTCATTTAATTGTTACAGTAGAGAAGAAGAGCTGCATAGGGAAATCGACGAGATGAATAGTGTCAGCAATTAAGTGTAAGTGTTGATGATGGCTCTTAAGTTGCCTCTCAACAAAGCCGTGCTAATGCAGTCCATCATGCCATCTTTTTTAACACCAGGGAGGCCATTTTATCTCCGAAATTAATAAGTTTAAAACATTGTTATTAGAAAGTGTCTGTGGTAAAGCAACCAGATATTCAAACCCCCAAAACATCTGCTGGGGAAAGAAGGCACAGCCCACAGGTGTGTTGGTTGATTTATAACTGAGCAGCGTGGCATGAATGAATGGGGCCCTGCTTAGGTTGCTCATATATTGAGAATGCCGGGAGAATGACAATCCATCTCTCAGCAGGGAAGATGAAAGAAAAAGTGAAAAAAAAAAAAAGTGAGAAATTCTTACCAAAGAAAAAATGGCAACGTCGACAAACAGTGAGATAAAGATGGTAAAGATGTGTTGTCTTGTCATTACTGCGAGATCCACAACTTAATGCCTCAGAATATTGTTTATCATTGTTCAATCAGTCTCAAGATAGAGTTGTATGAATAAGGAGCCAGTACACCTTTCCTGTTTAATCAGTTGTATAAGTGATTGACCTAAATTAATTTTCTGTGGTGAATTCATAAAGCATTTAATTGCAAAAACCTGTTTCTTATTCATCAAAAATCAGCAATCCAGTTTATCCAGGTGCTATATGCTAGACAGACTACTGTACGTACATTTAAAACTAGTTTAATGTAGTTTAAAACACATGTGCCAAGTTATACATGTACTCTTTGCATTGATGTCGGTGTCATGCGATTTTGAAAACCTTTTAATAAGTTTCATGGTGTAACCAAGTAAAATAATAATAATTTTATTAAATATGGCTGCATGCCATTAAGTGGCCAAGCACAAAGAAGCAAGCAAGAAGTAAAATCATCAGTAAAATGACCCATGCACGACGTTGATTGCATTTTTTTGCCCCTTACTATCAAAATTTTGGCATTTGGGCTTTACTGTTTAGCCAGCGACCTATGTTTTTGAATTTCCTACGATGGTTTCGTCTTGAACGGTTTCTAACATATTCACGAACATCGTTTTAACACTAAATCGCAACATTGCACAAACCATAAGGCGAAACCTAGCATCGTAGGTATCGTTGGACTCTGCAAGGATTTAGGAATCCAAGGAGATGACTCCCATGAAAATAAGTCAACCACATTAAAAGTTATGAGCATATGAATATTTGATTTCACCACTAGGTGGCGCTGTCTCGAAGCTTATCAGGCTCCTTCAGGGCATCGTGCTGAACGATACATTAATGCGTTCAAAAAATACAGCATTTTGCTACAAAATGCAAAATGGCTGGCGCTCCAAAATGGCCAATATGGTAAAATATATTTTGACCAAACCGTTGAAAGTTATGAGCAAAAATAGCCATTTTTGCTATCTCCTGACCAGTAGGTGGCGTTGTGCTGAAACACAGCATGTAGCCTCAGGTCATCTAATTTGTTTGCCTGTTTTTCAAGAATGGTTAGGTTTATCAAAAAGGTTTTGATAACTCCAATTGGACATTGGAGCAGCTATCTAAGAGGCGTTTGAAAAAAGTAAAATTTGGCGGGAAAAGTTTCATGACGTCATAGGGTGCAATTGAATCGTATTAAGCCAAGGAATCAGAGAAAAAATAATTTAGTTTCTAAGCCTTATGGCTTAAAAGTGATTAGAGTAAACATGAGTGAAACTTTGTGGTGGCGCTAGAGAGTTTGACCTAGAGACACCAAGTTTGGGACTGTTCTCTATCAGTGTGCCAAATTTCATAACTTTCCTGCAAGCGGCTCTATGGGCTGCCATAGATTTCCAGAGAGGAGGGATAATAATAACGGCAATGGGTACAATAAGTGCCATCGCACCTTTGGTGCTTGGCCCCTAATAATAATAATAATAACGCCTTAAATATGTTAGTGTATTTATTTTTAATTATTTAAATGTTTAAACAAATATCATTAAATATTCATTTATAAATATTATATTTTTGGGATGTCACACCAGATGACAATTTACAACCTAAAGTAACATCGCCTCATCATAAAAAGTCAAATTGAACTTGACTTATGATGTAATTTATTGCAATTTATTGAGGCTCTAGAAGGCATGGCATGGAAATTAAATAATTTATTTAGCAAATCTGGTGCTGAAACAAAGCAGATAATTTGTGCATATTTAAATTTGATATCCTTTGTGTGAAACCCAAACACTTGTCTTCCAGTATTTGAGTTGTTTCTGAAAAGCTGTGAGGACAACTCTTCAGCAGGAAAAACCTGAGGGTGAGAAGGAGGCTTAGCCACTTTGATATCAGTGCAATTCTCACAGAGAGAACTAAAAAGACACTAAAAGAGAGCCCAAGGCAGACATCCAGAAAAAAAGAAGTGGAAAAGAGGGGAAGAGAAGAGATCGAGAAAGTGCTAAAGATGGCCCTTGAAAAAGTCCATGAAACATTACAAATCAAAATAAATTTCACTCTCTGAGATACCTCTTCATAGGAACAAAGCTTACCGGAGAAGACCCGAGTCAATCCATCTGTGCAGTGGTACGGAGTGCCTCAGGACCGCGTCCATTAGGATCCGTGTGAGGAATGGTAATAAGCTCTTGTGTGGCCGACTCTATGCCGTCTGACTCCTGTGACTGATTGGCTGGGATTGAAAGCGTGTGAACACTCTGCTTCTAATGTCGGCCTAGTGAAATAAAACGACTAATACAGGCAGCAGTGGAAGTAATAGAATTCCAATCCCAGCGTCTTCATTTGATCAAACGACAGTAAGACAGAATAATTGACAGCTCCTTCCAGAAAGAGAAGATGGGAAATGAAAAGAAAGCTGTCAATCTGATGGCACACACAAATTCCTCATTATAGAAAACACACTTGGTGCGTACCAAGTGATGTTAATGACTTTGTAGACATTGCACTAAATGCAAAGATAAGTAGGACATACCTATATATATATATATATATTATTTTTTCCTTTACATTTTTTGTGCAGATTTTCAGGGAAAGTGTAGTATGTTTCAAACATGTAGATAAAATGTGTTTAACATAGCTAAGAATATTGCATTGTTATGGGCAACTTAAAGCTAATCAAATGTATAATTTTACATGACAAAATTAATAATAAAATGTATTCTGTATGTATAAATCATGTGTAAGTCACATAATTTAAAGACTCCATCATATCAGTAACGTAATAAAAGTCATTTTATTTAAAGGACAGATACGCAGATTTTCAATCTGCTTTGTATTTTTACAGTGTTGATAGTATATGCAAATGAACAATGTGCACTCTTTCTCCGATACCCCAGTTTATTTGTCAGCAAAAAAGACTTTTGATAGCTCCAGGGCTTTGTTAAAACAGTGTTTCCCAACCCTGCACCTGGAGGCACACCAAAAGTAAACATTTTGGATGTATCCCTTAACTGACCCATTCATTTCAGGTCTTGGAGTCTCTTCTAACGAGTTGATGAGTTGAATCAGGTGTGTTTGATTAGGAAGAGTTCGAAAGTGTTGGGCCAGAGATCGTATTATTATAGGGAGATAAGAGGGTCTGTATCTCTTACTATTGGAGAAAGCGTAACGGCTAACTTAATCATGTGTGGCACCTCTTAGCCTATCGCCGTTCAAAACTCCTCCCTGCATACCGCCAGTTAGCATTAGCCGTTACGCTTTTTTGGCTAAAGGTTGCAGGCTTGCCTTCCAGTGGCTTTGGTTGGACTGTGTCTTAGGGGTGTGCCCAAATACTAAATCCGTATTCGGAAAGGCATGAAAAAAAAAAAAACAACAAAAAAAAAAACGCAGTCTACGGAGCCCCGAAAGTGACATAGTTAGTCGTTTGCTAGCAGGAGCCTGTTACTTTGTAGTACAACAGATTTCACCTACCACGTAAAGAGAGTAAGGAGAGATGTACAAAGAAATATATTTTTTCCTCCCATCTCATGTGTATTTCCCCTTAGTGGCTCCGTAGTACACGTCATTTTTTTTTTTCCGAATATGGTATTCGGCTTCGGAAATCGCCACCTATACCAATTTGTAGCCATTTGTAGTGGTGTCCGAAACCATAGTGCACACATTCAAAATACACCGCAATAACGAGTGTACAACCAATGTACACTCAATGGCTGGATAATGCCCATAATGCACTGTAAGAGTTGCTCGCTGAATGAATTCCCACATCTGACCAGAAGATGGCGCCCACAGCTGAATCATCCATCCATCCATTTTCCAAACCACTGGTCCAATGTGGCTACAGTGTAATATCATACAGGTATAAATTCCTTTTAATTGATTATTAAAATGTTTAATTACAGTTTATACATGCTAGCTTTCATGACAGAGTTTGTGCTTGCTTGATTTCGAACACAGCCCTGGTTTGCCTCCAGGAACAGGGTTGGGAAACGGTTTTAAAACTACAGATTGAATTTTCTATTTCCGCCCACAGACAGTCAGATTGACAGAGAGGTGGAGCCAAAATTGAAAGTGCATTGTGGTTGTTGAAGTTTTTGGCAAAATGAATGCCACAGCCCTTTTCTCTGTTTTCTCTAGTCATGTAGCACTGATTAAAAAAAAATAAAAAAAAATTCAAGTGCATAGACAGCCAAGTTTTATTAAAAGCCCATCTTGTCAGCGGTGAATTATCGCATGCAGCTGGTAGCCTAATGAAGCCAGTCAATTTTAAATCACATGACCTATCGTCAAAGACAAACGTCTTTCTGGCCAGCGCAAAACAACATAATTACACAAAATGTAATGAGTACACCTTTTATAAAGGCTATTTGTTTTATTTTATGAATTATATGCATTCCAATTCAGCTGAAATTTGTGGAGTTTTGTGGCAGCAAATTCTTTGTGCACCTACTTGGGTCTAAAGAGCTTGCATTGTTCACACTTGTGTTTTTGAGTGTTTATCTGTTCTGTTGTGCACTAAAAACTGTAAGTGAGAAGAGAAGCGTCCATTACAACAATCTCTCAACTTTTCCAAGCTCTAGATGAGACCTCTTCAAATCACTCAGACACGCATCTGTCAGCTCCTCCCACCATTGGCTGGTTCTGCCGTGATGGGCACGTCTCATTTTAAACTGCCAGTCTGGTGACATTGAGAGGGACCTCTAATCAAAACATTTGTCTCTCTTTCAGATCAGTGAATGGGACCTGACACCGGAGGGAGAAAAGGATTTGTCCCAATCAGTCTTCGCCGTCGTGACGGGAAGAAGTCGCGTGTGGTTCCGATTGGTCTCTGATGAATCCTCCACTTAGCCTTGATTTCCGAGGAGTGTGTGCGTCAACCAGAGCACCAGGTTAAAATCACAGCTCCGGCTACAAAAAATGCAGTGGTATTAATACAATCAGGGCAGGATTATGGACCAGGCATGTAGTGCGTAGATGGCCCTATCACTCAGTACCAACCACAGTTACTGACGTCACTGACGATTGATTTCCAATGAAGGCCCAAATCATTGCACAAAAAAAATTGGTTTTAATTTAAGGGAGGTCTGGTGATGTATGTGGCCCTGAGTGTAAAGACACTACACACAAAAATGCCAAAATAATCCTTGTTATATTTCTTCACTTTCGTTTTGTCCAGTTATTTCTTCCTCTCCCTTTGCGCTTTGTGACATTAACTGCTCTTGGATTGCCTCCTTCAGAGGGTCTCATTGTTGTCGGAGGGATAATGTTCCTTAGCATAACATTAAGATAAGAACTGTGTTTAGACGGCAAGCTCTCTTGGTGCATCGGACAACGAGGCACATTACAAGGTGTCATGATTAAAGATGGCACCGTGTTACTGATGTCAGCTATGTCAGCAGAGAAGCTGCAAAATGCAAATGCTATCCAGTTCTTACTGTATTCACCTCTTAAAGCCTGTTTAGATCTCAAATAATGGGCAAGACTTTCATGCAATCATATGGATCCAATGGATGGGGTCAGAGTTCAGTGCCGCCTCTTTCATGTTACTCTAATGGGTCTGGCAGAAACAGCCATTAGCAGACTGTGATAAAGAGTCCCACTTCCAACATGTGCTGATGCAGTATCTGAGTTTAATGAAGCGCTGCCCCGAACATGCACCCTTCTACACAACACCTCCTAAAAAAGCTTCCAGCTCCGAGGACAACTCGCAAGAGTGGGGCCGTCAGTGGCACCCTGCCACGGAGCATGGTGTTATTACTGAGCCACAGAGTCTCTGTCAGAGAGGTGTGGGTGATCGAGAACATGGAATTGCTGTACTAAAGACAGAAAGGTGTTACGGCACACTTCCAGGGCGAGGTGTCTGTTAAGACAGATGTGAAGTGAATCCTTCTTACGTGACTGAGGAGGTCATTACTTTTACTCTGCAGTCTCCAGTATCTGCTTTACATGCATATGAAGAGATGACTACGGAAGCTTGTTTCCGCCATGAAATAAAAAATAAAAAAGATAACTGCGACTTTTTAATCTCACAATTCTGACTTTCTTTCCTCGCAATTGCGAGTTTATATCTCACAATTCTGACTTTTGTGATGTAAAGTCAGAATTGTAAGTTATAAAGTCAGAATTGCGAGAAAAAAACAATTGTGTGTTTATATCTCACAATTCGGACTGTATAACTCGCAATTATGAGTTAATATCTCGAGTTGTAAAGTCAGAATTGCGTGATAAAACAAAAAAAACTTGCAATTGCGAGTAAAAAAAAAGTCAGAATTGTGAGAGATTCCCCTGGTTTCACAGACAAGGCTTAAGCTAGTCTGCTAGTCCTAAACTAAAATGCATGTTTGAGTTGTTTTAACTGAAAGAAACTTATCTTAAAATATGTCACTGCCATTGTTTTGTCTCAAGATGCACACTAGTAATGTTTTTTTAGTGTACGTTTATAAAAGCTACTTAAATACCCTAACTGAACTAAGCTTAGGCTAAGCCCTGTCTGTGAAACTGGGCCAAAAAGTCACAATTCTGACTCATAATTGTGAGTTTAAATCTTGCAATTCTAAGGAAAAATGTCAGGATTGTGAGATGCAAACTCGCAATTGCGAGAAAAAAGATAAAAAGTTGCAATTACCTTTTTTTATTTTTTATTTAGTGGCGTAAACGCGCTTCCATAGATGACAGGTCTCACAACTGAATAGTGACTTCAAATATATTGGTGTTCATGTTCATGAAGGGCTATGTGGGTCATGAATATGCACAGATATATTCAGTAAACAGTTTCACAATATAACCTCTTCGTTTGCACCTACAACTGATATAGAAGTTTGTTTGTCTATCAATTCTGTTTTCTTTATGCTCCGATCCAGGTTTTCTTTGATCCAGTACGCACTTTCCGTCTTGTTTAGCAAGTGCTAAAATTTTCAAATGCTCAAAAGAAGTGCAAGTGAAATTATCAGTGCTTTAAAAAAAGACAAAACAAGACAAAACAAAACAAAACAAAAAAAACAGGATCGATTGTCTTAAATAATTACAGCAACCCATTGTGGAAACCAAGCAGGCTCACAGTAAAATTGCCTTGATTCAAACTGCCACAGTCGCCAAGTTACAAGCAACGTATCATTACACAAGTTTCACAAATGCCACTTGATCAAACGCACATTTGCATTTCAAAGTGCCACGTTTTTTTGTGGCTCGTAAAGAACATAAAATCACATCTGCCTTCAGATAAATAAATGCCAGTATAAAAGCACAGCAGAAATGAGATAGAAAGAGAAAGCAAGAGAACGAGCAGGCTGAAAATGCAGCTATTCATATTTTATATCCTTTACAGTGCACTACCAAACACTTTAAACAGTGCACAGCTGTGCAGTATTGTAAACACTGCAGTTTTAGAGTTTAAATTTAAATTACAGAGAGTGTGTAAAAGCTTCACACAGCACTGCAGATCGTAGGCAATATTGGCTTCTAGTGCCAAAAAAAAAAAAAAAAAAATTAGGTGACCAGATTTCTGAGATAAAAACTTCCCAGTTTTCCAAAAAAAAAAAAAAAAAAAATTCCAGTTCAGCGGTCAATATATATAATTGACAATTCCAAGGTTATTATCTAAAGTAAAGGGAGACAATTACAATTCAGGTTTTATGCATTTTGGCCATAGTAAATGTAGTAGGGGAGACCAGGGAGTGTTGTAACACAGGGTTAGATGTAACACTGTAAGTTTGACAGGTTAAGAAGGTAGCTGTGGTAACGTCTTACATCTTCTTTTTGAGCTCATAGGAGAAATTGCATTTGACTGTAAGTAAATTTGTAAATTTTATGACCAAAAAAAAAAAAAAAATGATTTTCAGGTAAGAAATTATCCCACATCCTCTTTTGAGGCAAAGAGTTTTTTTGTTGCATATTGAGGGATTTATTCAGTAGATGTGTTTCCATCGTAGCTTATACGCATGTCTTCCTACCAGATAAAAATTATCTGCCTCAATTGAACGCACAATATTATTGGAATTCATGCATATCTTGATGTTTCCATCCAGCATTTTTATGCAATATCTCAAAACATGAAAACATGAAAACATAGCTAGTGACTGAACCCTTATGTGACAGGAATACAGTACACTCACACACACACACTCTCACACACACACACACACACACACTCACACAAACATGTTGTTCTAAAAAAAAACAAAAAAAACATTACAATGTTTTTTGTCAGTTTAAATTGTTCACGTTGTTCAAAACGTTTTTTTTTTTTTTCTTTATCCAAAAATTGGATAGTGAGGATATTATTTCAACAAATTACCTCTCAGTGTTATCTATCCCCAGCTAGTGTTTCAAGTCAGTACACATCCAAGCAGAAGTCACACATGTTCAAGTCCAAGCAAGTCTTAAGTCTTAACCATCTAGTCTCAAGTCAAGTCTCAAGTCCCAGTGCAGAGAAATCAAGCAAGTCAAGTCAATGGTTCACCCCAAGTAAGTCAAGTGGAGTCCTGACAAGTTTCAAGTCAAGTCTAAGTAGAGGTTAATTTTTTGGCTGCATATTTGTTTTTGCACAGAAAAGATATACATATCTTATGTATACACATATATTATATATCTTATACACATATATATGTGTATTATATACATATCTGTGTTACATTAATATCTGAAAATAAAATAACATTGTGATTGCTAATAAAATTGTGCTGCTTACATAGATTAGATTATTTCTGAATTTTGAACATTTTGTCAAATCTAATTTAATCGAATCTGTCTAAAATGTGTTGTATAGGCGTGGGATGCTATAGATGTAGGCCTAAAAGTATTTTGAATTGAACTATGTTGTGGGACAATTATTCAAACGGATTGGAAATGTATGGACCTAAAAATAGTTTTAATGTAGGCCTAGCTTTTTTTAACATATTTAATATTGTTTAGAGATTTATGCTGCCTTCACATTATGCTGCTTTCCAGGCAGGTTTTTGAGCCCGTAAGTCACAGCTTCAAACCACAACACATGACTTTATAGCGTTCCAGGCAAGTCACGCCACACTGCCTGAGTATAAACAAACCAGCACGACCGACCATACGGGGTTTATGCTCATTTACAATTACTTCTGTCGCCAAAGGTGCTTACTCCTTGCTTATTTGAGGGAAACGGAGGAGGAGAAACAGCACATAAGGCAAGAGAAGCTGTTATACCTTTTATTTTACGTTATTTTACCGCGCACTTGCATAAACACCGCATCTGTAGGGGCTGCCATTTGTTTTTCACGGGCTATGTGACGTCAGAGCGCTGAACTGGGAGTACATCGATCTAGTAGGAGTTCACGGGTGGGTTTGACTGCCGTTCCAGTGCACTTTCATGGGTAGAAAGTCGAAAAAACATGGGTTATGGATTGCCTGGAACGCGGCATGACTACCACTTCTGAAGTCGTGATTATGAGCTCATCGCATTAAGTATCAAAATAAGAGGGCGTTCATGTGCAGTTTTTGCCTAGTTTTTACCGATAATTCCGAAGGCAGCACATGAAAAGGCGTAATTCCAAACGTGTGATTATTCCCAAACAAGATATTAACGGTGAATAATTATTTTAATGTACTGACAACCCTAAACATTTGAACAGGAATTCTACACATTATTCATCGTTACAGATATTAGTGAAACTATAAAGAAATTACTTTCTTACCTTTCCTTGTGGTTCTAGTAATGGCGGATGGAATTTGGGGTTGTGGTCGTCGTGTCGGATATCCTTGCGTTGCATTCTGCATCTGGCAAATCTTTTTTTTTTATTTTTTTATTGACATTGTCCAATTCAAAGTCCTTATAGCCAAACGAGATTATTTTTGGAGCTTGACTATCGTCTGCCATCATGGCGAAGTTTCAGAAGCTGATTTTTCAGACTCTGATTTTGTTTTGTTTTTTTCATTTCCATTCTGCCGTCATGTTAATCGACGTCACAATAATTATTATTATTATTATTATTTCTTTTAAACAAATATCATTACTGTTTAAAAGTAATGAGTAATAAATTCAAGTCATTGTCGAGTCTTCTACTTCAAGTCAAGTTGAGTCTCAAGTCATTTGATCTCCAGTCAAGTCATTCTCTTACCATGATCAAGCAAGTCACAAGTCCTGAAATTTGTGACTCGAGTCCCCCACCTCTGCATCCAAGTGAGTTTTCTTTGTAGTAGACAAATGTGGCTGCCTAGAACAACTAACAAACAACCACTGAGGTACTGATGCTCAAACTAAAAGTGTTATATGAGAATATACGTAAACAAACAACGACATTTCTTAGATCAGCTCCAGCCACGGAACAGGGAGACTGTCCTGGGTAAACGGAGCTATCTGGTACCCAGTGGAGAAGTGTGAAAGTGAATAAACAGCCTGATTATTCCACAGTAGGAATCAGGAAACTTGTCACATTGTGTCCAGGTGAAGGCTTTTCACTCCTCTTGAACACAGCATGAAAAGCATACATGAAACACAATGATTTAAATGGATGTAACAGCTAATATAACACCTGTAGTAATAATGAAAGAAAGGAAGGAAAAAAGACTGTGTTTTGATGGGAGTACCCAGATGACTCAAAACAGTCTCAGCTTCCCTCTATCTTTATACTCTGCTCTGCTAGATGGGGACCAGCAGAGCTCCATGATGTCCATTGCACTGTAGCTCTAGTCTTCAGGAAACTTCTCTCTTTTGGACATTTTTTCCAGACCCATTTTCTTTCAGGCTCCTGAACTTTTGTTGCCACAAGCAATGCTCGAGGCGATAGTTCTGCTTCAAAAAATAGTCGTGCTTTGAACACATCTACTGTCTTTGCCTTGTGGTGCTCTGCTGCTATTAACCGCCTTTGTCCACAGAAATCCTGTTATTAACAGTAACTCTCAATACTTCACTTCACGCGTGCACACAAACTAGGATGTTCGGGGTCGCCCCTTTCTCGCAAATTAGTAGCGACTTGTTATAAATGTACTCGTTCGGTTTCTGAGGAACTATAGTGTGGTATTAAAGGCATTCTGGGTTGTGCGGAGATCAGCTTCTACATCGCTCAGATGGAGGCCTTTCCGCATACCTCCACGGGCCACAGGGGTGCAGCAGCCGTCTCCCTCAGCCGCAACTAGTGATAATTAAAGTCTGAACAACAGTGAGAAACCTGCGCAACAAAGAGCGGCTCCAATCTCATTACCAGCAGTCCCTGGCCGTGACCCCCACGGCATCGACACTGATTTGAAGAGTGCGGGGGAAGCGTGGGGAGCTGCCATTAGACCGGGTAGCCATGTTTGCAGAATGGCAGGGCTTTAATAAGAGCGTGTTGGGAATACCGGGATGCCAAGAAGCGAAATTAGGTGAGTTGCTTGGTGGAAAACAGATGAAACAATACGCCATCAGATTTCCTCTCCGGAGGGCTCCTGTACTTCATTATAACAGTGAAGGCCTGGGTTCAAACCACATTACAAGAGTATTGAAACCCCTTCCAAGTGCTGTGGTTTTGGCTTGGCTTGCCTACTTTTATCTACACACATTCTGGGAATCTCATGGAACCTTTCCTTTCCACACAATGTTCGGTAACGCTTTATTTTAAGGTGACATAGTTACACGTTACTACATGTACTTACTATAGTAATAACAGTAAATTATGCTTAATTACAAGTAACTAACCTTAAACCAAACCCTAACTCTAACCGTAACTCTATAGTAACTACGTCGCCTTAAAATAAAGTGTAACTCAGTGTTCTTTATAGTGGAAAAAGGTTTTTTAGATTTTTTTAAAATGTTCTTTACACTAAGAAAAAAAAAAAAAAGGTTATTTTAAGAACTGTTCAATGAAAGGTTCTTTCAGGGAACTAAAAATAGTTCTTCTATGGCAACGTTGCAAAAACCCTCCATTTTTTTAAGAGTGCACAACTGAACATTTTATTTCGTCCAGAATCCGACAATGAATAATTAGTGAAGGTCACTGGATATGATGAAAACATAGAAAACAGCTATACATCAGCACTGTAATTATTTGTCTCATACATGGTCTAATTGATTAAGTGGTGCTTTTGTCTCCAAATTCAGAAGCATTGATTGCAAATATATTTACATGGTATACAAATACAAAATACCCAGTGATGTGGATGAAGTGTTGTGAATGTATTTAATAGGGGTTAGCTATTTTTAGAAAAGAAAATGTAAAAGAGAAAAAAAAAAAAGAAGAAATAGGGAGAATTTATATATATATATACACAGTTGCAAGAAAAAGTATGTGAACCACTTGCAGAATCTGTGAAAATGTGAATAATTTTAACAAAATAAAGGAGATAATACAAAATGCATGTTATTTTTTATTTAGTACTTTAGTAAGATATTTTACATAAAGGATGTTTACATATAATCCACAAGACAAAAAAATAGCTGAATTTATTGAAATAACCCCATTCATAAGTATGTGAACCATTGATTCTTAATACTGTTCTTCAGAAATATTCTCCAGGTCATGTCCAAATTTTTCTTATTTTGTTTAAATACACATTTTTTTCATTTAGTACTGCCCTTCGGAAGCAACAGAAGATACTTTCATGTTTCCCGGAAGACAAATTAAATACAATTTACCTTGATCTTCAAATTCCAAAAGTTTTCACCCCTCGTCTATTAATGCATCATGTTTTTTTTTTTTTTTCTGGAGCATCAGTGAATGTTTGAACCTTTTTTAATAGTTGTGTTTGAGTCCCTCAGTTGTCCTCGGTGTGAAAAGGCAATCTCAAAATCATTCAGTCACTGCTGGAAAGGGTGCAAAAGATGGTGGAAAACTGAAAAATCTGCAGGACCTGGAGAATATTTCTAAAGAACAGAGCTCAGTTTAACTGTTCAGAACAAACAAGAGACTCATGAACAACCATCACACAACAAACAAACAGTCGTAGATCATCAGGTAACCACACACAGTATTAAGACTTAGTGGTTCACATACTTATGAATGGGGTTATTTTAATAAATTCAGCTATTTTTTGTCTTGTGGATTATATGTAAACATACTTTATGTAAAATATCTTACTCAGGACAGTACTAAATAAAAAATAACATGCATTTTGTATTATCTCCTTTATTTTGTTAAAATTATTCACATTTTCACAGATTCTGTAAGTGGTTCACATACTTTTCTTGTAACTGTATATTACACATTATTTTGATGGTCCACTTTAGATATTCTATAATTAACTTTGCACCTACAAGTCAACTAACTCTCATTAGAGTATTGGTAGACTGTTAGGTTAGGGTTCGTGTTAGTAGAATGTATAAAGTGGACTCAAAATAAAGTGTTACCAAAGTAACTAATCTGATTACGATAATTTTAAAACCTTCTATAGTCTAATTACAAGCACTTGTTTTTGGAATCTGATTACGTAATCCAGATTACGTGTAATCAGTTACTACCCAGCAACCGACTCTTTTTGGTGCGACAAGGCGTATCTCATGAGAGTAGACTGAACTGGGTGGTGATATTCGCTCTTGTATTAATGCTCTGCATTCAGGCAAACATTATTTTATAAAGGTCAGTGAGCGTCGCATTAGGACACGGGGGCCGCTCTGACGGCCTGACCTTTTTAACAGCACATCCCTGCAGCCGTGCTCACACCATCTTAGCCCCCTCTTTCCCCTGGCACCGTGTCTACAGTTCTCCTGACAGTTGACCAGAGTGAGCCAGGCCTGGGTGTGAATGTGAGTTAGCCTGAGGATGGAAGGACTATACCTGTGACCATACTGTCACAATGATTTAAGAGAAGTGGACAGGAACTCTGGTTACTCCTCTGAGTTATATACAGTACCTCCAGATTTGCCTGCAGGGTTTGTGATCCTTATGTGTCTTCGGTGTGAGTAAAAGTAACAACTCTGATCTTAATTTTAACTGTTATATATTAAAAAAGTCAACATGTAATCGAATTTGACCCTTTTAGCTTTACTCATGCATGTTCCCGGTCTTATTGTTCATGATTTATTGATGCACATAATTCAAAAGGAATGGAAATATTAAAAGCAAATTGCTCTATTCCGATGTAAAACCCAGTTTTTTTGTAACCTTAAACCAAAATACGACTTTATTTTTTGTGTTATTTTCTGTGGTGGCTTATACCAACTTACTAACTTTATTGTAATAACAAAAACTAGTTTGGGACTGCTATGTAATAGCCTTAATACAATTTATGTGACAGTGAATAGCGACCAGAATCAAACTTTTTTAAAAAGATGCAAAAGTATCACAGATTGATCCTACATGTGCCGTATATTCCAAATGTTCTGGGGTTATTGAAATTCCCATTTTATTAATCTTGATATCTCATAACTGGTGTGCTTTTTCTGGAACAAGTCGGAGTGAACTGCAACACTAATAGTATCTCACGAACTCGCACGTCATGGAGCCGTGCACAGAAGACCAATAGCCAAGGTCATTTTTGTTAAATTATACATAAAATAATCCTATCGTATACCCCCAGAACACTTGTATTATACATTACGTGTCACATGCACTGTAAACTCGAATAAGTTGGCAAATCTAAAAAAAATGAGGTAATCAGAACATCACAATTTTTATTAAGAAATTCAAATTCAAATTTCTTAATAAGTTAAGAAATTCAAATTTTAAGTAAGCAGAACTGGCAGATTTCAATTTTGTACTCATACATTTTTAATTGCTCTTAACCTGAAAATTTTGAGTAAGTTAATTCATACATTTAACTTAAAATTATAATGTAATCTCTTTTTCTAAAAGATTTATTTTTGGCGATATTAGCATAGCAAAGCAATATTAGCATAGCAAAGCATTAAACACTACTAAATCTCCCACTTAACATTACTCTTGCACAAAAAACAAAACAAAAGAAAAAAAACATCATATAATGCTTAATTTTAGCATTTACTCTCCCTTTCAAGTGTCATGGCAAAGCATGCTGGGAAATAGCCCAGTTTCAGGTAAATTTAAGTTTGTATAAATTAAAAGGAACACGTTCATAGAACTCAAAACAGTTAAACTTTTGTGAACTCAAAAGAAAAAGAAAGTTCTACATACTCATAAAAGTTAATTTGATTGAACTAATTTGTTTAATTTGAGTTTGCCCTACTTAAACCAACTGCGTCCCGCAGTAATACAAACCACGGCCCTTCAAATTACGCCTACTACAACAAGTTACGCCTCCCGCGAAGAAACAAGCATGGATGTCATTGACTAAAACAATCTTTTGAAATAAATTATTTTATGTTTTATGAATGAAATGTTTGTAAAATTAGCTTATATTGCTTTCAAATCTTATCAAGTATGAAATAACAGCTAGTAGTAAGACATAAAATACATTTTACTATCAAAACTTAAAACAGACTACCCCCCACACCGAAACCTAACCCTAAACCTACCCCTTCCATAAAAATAAAATGTACTATAGAGTTTCATAATTAAAATACTTTTAAAAACTGGTGAAAACAAACAGGATGACTGTGGTGTCTGGTGATCCGTGTTATACGATCTGTATGCCTTATCACTAGGTGGCGATAGTGAAGCTTAAAAAGCAAGGAAAGTGAAGCAAAAGAAGAGCAGTACTAGCGATGACATTAGGAAGGGGCTCTGACGATATCCCTAATGGCTGTTTCATTGTAGGGGGCGTAATTTGAGGGAAGGGGCATAATTAGTAGGGGCGTGGCTTGTAGTACTGCAGGACGCAGTCAGACACACTTGTCATTCTGTGATACTTTTGCGCCTTTTTAAAAAAGGTTGATGCTGGTCACTATTCACTGCTATGGATGAGTGCGAACGGGACATTTTTAAAAAAAATTCTCCTTTTGTGTGCCAAGAAAGTAAAAAGAGCATACTGAATTAGAGCAACACCAATGTGAGATGACTTAATTTTCATTTTAGGGTGAACTATCCCTTTAAGCCACAAATGCTATAGATTGAATTTAACTTGTATTGAATATTTCTTTAAATTAGTTTTCTTTGAGGTCTTTTTCCATCCTTTTTTTTTTTTTTTCGTTATGGGGATGGATATTTTAGAAAATAATTAGGGGAAATGAGTTTAGGGAAGTCAGAAAGCCTGCTAGCAAGACTCAAACAAGTCTCATCCACATGAGCACCATATTTCAACGCTTCAGAAGCATATGTGGATCCTCTAGGGCTCTGACCACTTTGAAATGGTTAGCTTATTTTACAGCTTGCTGAATTCAAGAAAGATTAAAAACTTTTCACCATTTGAACTCACTCTGATATGCCAGCATGACCTTTAGGTTGGCGTTATAGAACTGTATTACAATCCTTTTACAGCCTGTAAATACAACTCAGATTTATTTATGCCTTTTTAAATGTGATTTTACGTCCAATGTTAGGAAAGATCGGAAACAAAATTGTTCTTCAGCATTGTACACCTACTGGATTCTCTCTTTCACACCTGACACCACTGGAATAGCCTTTCTCTGGTAATTAAAATGTCACAACTTCAGGCCGACCTGTCCCCACCTTTGCTAGTGACCCAACCAGCCCTTGCCAGTCTGACAGGAGGTGCCATAACCACACCGCTCAGCCTCCAATTAACACAGCTTACCCTGAGCCAACAAGAGCCTGCCGCACAGGGACAGAAGTGTAAAATTAAGCTGTCTACCCGCTGCAACTCATTGTAAAAGCCACCTTGGCCTTGTGAAGGGTATGTGTTTTTATGTCTTTTAGAGAGAAAAGGGAGAGAGAGAGAGACAGTCAGTTGAGTCAGAGAAAGAAAAAGGAGTGTGCGTGTGTACGTGAGACTCTCTTTTATTCTTTTCTCACACTCAAATATTTTCATGTCACTCCCAGAGCAGGGGTTTTAATGACTGTGTGCTCATTTTAAAATGGAAAACGAAATATTATAGATCTCAGTTTTAATTTGAAACAACAGGTTTTGGGCATTTTTCAGCTTGACCAGACTTGCAGACCAGCTTAAACCTGTTAAGCGAGAAAGGTTGTTTTGACACATTTGTCATGATCATTAGCATACCTCCTAACAAGAATGGATCTGAATTAATTGGTATTGAAACCTCAAAATAAGTAAGAAAAGCTTTTATACTGCGTCTGCATACGGCTGAGGTCTGTCTCTCTAAAAGGGATGTTCTGTGAAGAAAACAGGCATCTATTATCTGCGCTAACTGGTTGTTGATAAGACAGCAAAGATCTTGGAGTGGCCAGATCTTCTAGAGATTTTAATTACAGATGAGGAATGATTAATTGGAGTGAAATAGGGCTTTAATTTCTAAACCGCTGCTCTGATGTGCCTTTTTGATTCCTGTGGGTTTTTTTTTTTTTTTTTTCGTTCAGCTGAGTTTTGTCCTTCTTTATCTGTTTAGCTTGTTACAGCATTTAGTTGAAACAGATAGCATAACATTGTTGCAAACAAGTCCTGTAAGGGATTGTTTCCTCTTTTTTTTGAATACCACATGTAAATAAAATTCTTACTAGCTGACATACATCACTGACATAGCCGACTTGAGAAAGAGCAGCATGCACATCATAAAACTAGACAAACATTTTGTTCGTTCAGGTTTGCTGACATCGGATTGGCTGATGGGTCTTGGAGGGCGGAGTTGAGTGAGAAGACTGTGATTGAACGTTGGCAAAACAGCTGAGATCACTTCCAAAACCTTTAAAGGACTAGTTCACTTTAAAATAAAAAAATAAAAAATAGCCCCATGATTTACTCACCCTCAAGCCATCCTAGGTGTATATGACTTTCTTCTTTCAGATGAATACAATTCGAGTTATATTAATAATCACCCTGATGCTCCCAAGCTTTATAATGGCAGTGCACGGAAACCACCTATTTGAAGCTCAAAAAAGTGCATCCATCCATCATAAACGTACTCCACATGGCTCCGGGGGGGTTAATAACGGCCAAAAGCGATGCGTTTGTGTAAGAAAAATATCCATATTTAATACATTATAAAGTAAAATAAACTTCCGCCACATCGCCTTCCATATTCAAGAAAGTTTAACGCCTCTCGCAGTTCAAAATGCTTACCCTACGTCCTACGCCTTCTGTATTCAACTTAAGAAACTTTTTTTCGTAAGTTGAATATGGAAGGCAGTCTGGCAGAAGCTAGTTATTTTACTTTATAATGTGTTAAATATGGATATTTTTTCTTACACAAACACATCGCTTTGCTTCAGAAGGCCTGTATTAACCCCCTGGAGCTGTGTGGAATACGTTTATGATGGATGGATGCACTTTTTCTTTTTTTTTTTTTTGTGAACTAATCCTTTAAGAAGTTTAAGAACCAAAAAGTTGCATGACAATTAGTTGATTAACTCTAGATTTAAATGTTTAGAAATGAACATTTACTCACCTATTGTGTTCGGAAGATGACCAATGGATAAGCATGAAAGAAAAAAGAGAAGACAAATTGTGGTTAGTTTAAATTCACATTTAAAGTTGGCAGATCACATTTACGTCCAACATGCAAACTTAGAAAATGATCTTGCCACAGACGCTAAACAATCTCATTTGCACTTTACACACAAACACATTTATATTTCCAAAAATGCAAACATCTCCATCCCAGCAGTGCCTCGAAGAAACAGCAGTGATTTAAACCTCTCTCTTTTCCAGGCTATTGAGTTGGAGGCTACAGCCCGCTGTGTAAAGAGTGTGGAAATGAGGATCTCACATCCTGTTCCCCGTGCATCAGGCCTTGTTTGTTTGTGCAGAACCACAGAGCATTGAATCCTCACAGAGAGAGAAAGGAAGAAAAAGTGAGATCTTGCGGGGAAGACGCTATCGTGAGTGGGAGCGGGCCAACAGCTGGAAACAGCGTGGGCCTCGATAGAATCACATTAACATGGTCAGACCAGATTGGGAGTTAGAGGAAGCACCCTATGGTTGTTCAGAGCCATGGCAGAATGCTGCACTCCTAACTCAATCAGTCATACATCGAGTACGTGTAGCACAGATACATTCGCCTGTGGGTGGGATGTTGTACCGTCCCCTGTCAGCGTGCACAGACGTGTCCCCGCAGAGGCTGATGGGAAGGCGAGTGTGTGGTAGATTAATTTGACTGAAGGTTAATGGAGTGACGCGCGCTATTGCTGATGGCTGTTTGACACCGGGCGCAAAGGGCATCATATCCCAGCATGCACGCTTGTGAGGAACACACATATACAGCTGTACTCAATATAAACGAGACAACGCGGCGCATCAATCTTGAAGTCGCCGCATACATTGGCTGGAGTTGTCAAATGCAGCGGCAATGCAATGCAACTGTTCATCTTATACAATGGTCACATGCTGGATGCATATTCTTTAACGTCTTCACTTTTTTCTTGCTGAAATGTAATTTAACACACTTCCATTTTTCCCATTAGACCATGGCCGATGCATCAATGCATTATGAGATGTCAATAAGAAACATTGTTGGTAACGCTTTAGATTACAGCCCGGAAAGTACTGCGTGATTACAATGAATTTACAGCGTAACTTTCAATAATTATAGTGTACCTATAAAGTAAGTATGCGTAAGTATAGGGGAACAATATGTAATTTTTTCATCTCTCACAGCGACACTCAGCTGTGTTTCATTACTGAATGATTCAGCGTTTTGAACGAATCGGTTGAGTCAAAGATTCAATGGCCCATTCCAAAACACCTGCCTCATTCTTGAATGAATCAGCCGTTTGAACGAATCGTTTGAATCACTTGCCGCTACCTACTGGCGGTTCAGTTTCATGTTTAAATTTTCCCAACATTTCTTATTTATATATTCAAAAATATTCAAAGAATATCATAACATTATTTAATGCAGTTGTAATTTTTCAGTGTAAATGATTTAATTTGATTCGTAACAGTCCTGCTTTATTTTTCTTATTGAATTTATTGATCAAATGTAAAAAAAAGATGAAGCATGTAATGTATTAGGGGGAAAAAATGCCCTTGGGGTAAATATCACAAATATGCAGATATAAATATACAAAAGCTGATGGAACACTGTTGAAAATATAGCTTCAGAATAATTTATATTTACACCAAAGAAAAAAAAAAAAATCCAATTTTTTCGAGACAAGCAAATTTTGTGCTCGGACAAGTGACCAATTTACTTGTCCAAGAGACAACCACATGACAAGGCTTAATGTCGAACCCTGTATTTTGTATTGATATGCTCTCCTTTAGGTCTACAGAAAGACTTTATTGTTACCAGATGTAGCTTTGCACACTGCCATCATCACACTGCCAGAATGATTTTGATCTGCATTTTAGTGTTCATAGCAGAGGGCTGTCAACTTATTTTTTATAGTTTGTCAATTGATAAGATTTTGTAGGCTTTGCATACACATGTGCACTCCTGGAAAGCCTGAAACCACAGAGCTCCCCCACATAACAAATCCCAATTTAACCTCTGCATACAGCAATAACTACAATAATCCATATGACCCCAATGGATGAATCAGTGTCTTCTGAAGTGAAACAATACGTATTTGTAAGAAAAATACCAAATATTTAAAAATTTTAAACTTTCGACCAACTGTCACCTGCGCGTGCATGAGAGGAGAGTTCATGCTTGACGTAACTTGAAGCGTGACGTAAGCGTGCCGAGAAACGCGAAAAAGTCACGCAGATGTCGGATGCAGTTTTCTTTTTCTTTTTTATTCCTATTAATGCTCTCAACAAAATACACAGAGTAACAGATAATGATAATGAGAAACAAACAAGACAGAATAACAGAGACGGCAGTTCTCGCGCGAGTTTCACACGAATCTCCCGCGAGAACGTCATGAAAGCTTCACGTTGCTCATTGCAATATGCTTCGTCAAACGCAAAGTCGACTCAAATGCAGGCGCTGGTGACAGTTGGTCGGAAGCGAAAAGATGAATAGCCTAAACCATGAGAAAATTTCTGGGTGTACTGTATTTTCTTTTAATGGGATTCCTTCTTAAGATTCATCATTTGAGAAACAAGAGGAGGAGGAAGCCAAGCAAGAGAAACAACAACGACGATTTGTTACTTTTCTTGGTTTGTTACCCCTTTATTCCCAAGAGTTTACATATTGTTCCCCTATACTTACACATACTTTATTGATAGGTAGACTATAATTATCAAAAGTTACGCTGTAAATTCGTTGTAATTACGCAGTCTTTTAACTCTAAAACGTTACCAGAGTGGTTGTTTGTTTGCTAGGTCTGAGCCTGTTCCCTTGCCGTCTTCAGTGGAGGAGTTTCAATGCACTACGCTGACCATGAATGGTCAAACCGGGCTAGAAATGTGACCTGAATGGACTCAGATGAAAGCAGCATATATCCTGTCCAACACTTCCAGAACAAAAACCTGCGAGAGTTAACCTCCGGTTTCAAAAGAAACAAAGCAGCAAGGGTCAGATAGCGAACCAAATGGATAGTGAGAGAGCAAAGAAAGGGGAAAAAAAAGGAAAAAAAAAAAAAAACAGCAAATGAAATCCATTGTACATCAATAACTTGTAAGCCAATTCTCACACACGATATTTCAAAAGAAAGTTGAAGGTTGTTGAAATGCCAATTAATAGAGAGGGCACAGACATTTCTGCTACACACATTGTCACTCTTTAAAGGATTTACAATCACTGGGGTGAAAATCTTCTTTTACATGTTTCGAGATTCCTAAATATGGGCTAATCAGGTGACAAATCCTAGTCTTCACATGCTGGGCTTGGTGGATTTAACCAAAACAAATGATTAGATCAAATGTCACATCTGCATGAACCGTTGTTTTTAGCTTCTAAAGGATATCTTCACCGTGTGGTGGAAAAAGGTGTACAAAACGCTCTAATACAGCTGTCATAGATCTTTGAAGCCTGGAAAATCACTTTGCTGGGTCTGAGATAAGCAGGATTTTTTATTTTTATTTTTATGTTTTTAGATAAGCAGCATGTTCACCCTCACAATTTTCTCTCGCCGGATATCTTTCAGTCACTATGCATATGCATATTTATGTATAATGTTTTATTAGAAAGTGGCTGTATTATAAGCCTTACTTATGATCTGGGATTGCATAAATTGGTTGAAACTGATTATGTATAGTTCTAGGCATATATATATATATATATATATATATATATATATATATATATATATATATATATAAAACATAAATTAAATTTCTTTCTTTCTTTTTTTTCTTATTTTAAGCAATAATGTGAGTGTGTTAAAATGTATTAATTAAAAAAACATCTCGCAAGGTTAGGAAAAAGAAGCTTAATGCAAACTTTTTTATCTTTTTTCTTTTTTTTTTTTTGCAAGGAAAATGTTGTTTAAATATTTACTGAAGAAAGAAATGAGTTTTGGCAGTGTATGTCCAATCCTGGTATGTAAAGATTATATCTCCTTATTTAAAGGGACAGCAAATCACCCTTTTTTTAATCAGCCCCTAATGGGCCTTTGGAAATAGAGACCATAGAGATGCTTCATCCCGGGAGTGATTGTCAGCCTTTTCTTCTGAAACCCCTACTTCACTAATGCTGTTAATGTCACTCAGATCTCATTTACTGCCTAATGACATCTTAAAGAACACAGATTTCTCTTTGGAGTCCATTAAAGAACCGACAGGCTAGTCTTTGCAGAACAAAGAAGGGAACAGGCAAAGGGAAGGTTCAGCGCTGGTTTGATGCCTGAGGAGAATGAGCTGACAGTGAAGTTTACATTATCAAAGGCTTTTTTCTGAAGCGTGTGTTGCACAGACAAACTCAACACTGCAGACTCACTTTAGTTAAGAGGAAGACTTGCGTTCATCAGACCATGTGTCTAAGACAGATGAGGAAGAGAGATCGAGAGGATGGAATAGAGTGCTCCTGGGGAATGCGAGCGCCTCGTGCCCGTCTTCCTTTGGTGAGGGGCTTAATTAGAGCCTGAGCTTTTCATTACGGCAACCATTAATGTCAAGTCTGGTTAACCTTCACCCGGCGCACTGACGCCGCAACGCAGAGATGCAGCAGTATACACACAAACACAGTCTTCCCCCACACTGGCCCACTAGCGAGTCTGACAAGTCTGGGATACAGTTGTCTCGGCGTAATTAGGAAATGGCGACTGACTTTCTCTATGTTTATGCATGAGTGTGCTCGAGTGGGGTGAAGAGGGATATCATTCATGATGGCCTCAATGCGATGTGTGGCATGCATGATGAAATGGATTTTGTAGATTATTCGAAATGAAGATTAAAGGAATAGTTCAACCAAAACACCCATTTACTCACACTCATGTTGTTCCAAATCAATCTATCCATCTATCTACCTATCATCTATTCACAGAAAGAACCCCTCAATTTTTGGAAATAATGAATAATATGTGTGCACTAATGTTTTTTAAGGTATTTAAACAAGTTATTCCTTTTTAATTAATGACAAAATACAAGACATTTTTAGATTTTTTTTTTTTTTTGTCTAGAAAATGCTACAAAGCTTCTTTTTTTATAAAACCAATCTTAATACATTTTTTATTTTTATTTTTTTTTTTTATCTAGATTTTCAAAGATTATTTATGCCTGAAATAACAACAACATATGGAAGCTTGTTTCCGGCACTAAATAATAAAAAAAAAAAAGTAATTGTGACTTTTTATCTCACAATTCTGACTTGCAATAACGAGTTATAAAGTCAGAACTGTGTGATATAAAGTCGCAATTTTGACCTTTTTTTCTCACAATTGCGAGTTTTTATCATGCAGTTCTGACTTTATAACTCGCAATTTTGACATTTTATCAGAAGTGAGAGATATAAACTTACAATTTAATCTTATAAAGTCAGAATTGCAAGTCTATATCTCGCAATTCTGACTTTATAACTCACAATTGTGTTTATATCATGCAATTCTCAATTTATAACTTGAAATTGTGAGTTTATATGACTGACTTTTTTTTCTCAGAATTGTGAGATAAAAAGTCGTAATTACTTTTTTAATGTTTTATTTCATGCCGGAAACAAGCTTCCATAACAACCAGTATGTTCTTCCAAATTTCTCTTTTTGTGTTGCACAGAAGAAAGAAAGCCATGTGGGTTTGGAACAACATGAGGACGAGTAAATAATGAGTATGGGAATAATAACTATTCTATTAAGACTTTTCTTACTCTAGAAAGTGAAGCAGCACATTTCCCCCTCTCCCTATTGAAGACTCCTGCCCTGCGTTCTAAAGTTGGAAACTACTATTTATCCTCTCAGAAGTTCCACCAAGCAACACAAATTCAATAACGCACATTCACTTCCTGCGACTAGCTAATTGCATTGTATTGAATAGAACCACATTTGTGTCTGTGTTTATCAACGGGCAGAAATCTCAGCCACGATCCGGGATGCGCTTAATAGGAAATTTGAATTTATACCCACAATCTCAAGCTCTCAGCCTGCAGCAAAATGCTGCAAATTGACAAAATTCATTTGTTCATTTCTGTCTCATTTGCAATCAATGGTTTCAATTTGTTAAGTTTACATTGATGCATAATTTCCCAGCATTATTCTGGGAGTATTGTGAAAGACACAACGTTTAGACTCTTGCCTGCCAGACTGTGTTATGTTATTTCCAAGTAAATGGCTCCTAAAAGGTTTCGTGCAGCAGTGCTGGCGGAGCGTTTGAGTGACATGGAGTCGAGACAGAGCAACACAGACGCGTCAGTGCTGCTAAAGTGACAATTTGCTCGGGCATCATGCCAGCATTGAAAAGTCTCCATAAATAAAGCATGCTGGGACAAAAAAAAGAGACAACAACAGGCAGAGAGACCAAAGCAGACAGAAAGCAGTGCAGTAAGGCAGAGGGCAGGGCCAGAGTGGGACTCATTTTCAGCCCTGGAGTTAGACCGACCCACTTTAATTCCCGACTGACTATATTACAATAATGTAATTAAAACCTCAGTGGTAACATTTTATTTTAGGGTCTTTTAACTAATTGCTTATTAGCATGCCTATTACTAGAATATTGGCTGTTTATTAGTAATTATTAAGCACATATTAATGCCTTATTCTGCATGACCTTATTCTACATTCTTAATCCTATTCAATACCTAAACCTAACAACTGGTTTAGAACTTGTCCCTCTCCCCTCCCGCTCTCCCTACAGACGTCACCTCATCCCTGTTCTTCTCAGGGCACACACTCCGAGTCCCTCCCGACCTGGTTAATTGACCCACATGGTGACATGATATCATTGACGTTACGTGCAAATGAGCAGTAAAAACCCGATCTAGCATTAGTTGTTTTTTTTTTGTTTTTTTGCGCAGGTGCCCCGTGCCGCCCCCGGCAAGATGCCGCCCGGGGCCATTGCCCATGTCGCCCATGCCTAAATCCGCCACTGGTTTTAAGGAAAAAGGTACTCAGCTTAGTACATTTGGCCGCGTCGACAGTTTCTATAAGGGGGTAGGATTGTAGCACAATTCCAAATAAATAGATTATGATCCACAAATAAATGTAAAGATATTCACAAAAAATAATCGTATGCACATACATAGAATGAGATCCACAAATATATGTTAGGAGTTACACAAAAATGAATTGAATTCACAAATAAATAAAATGAGATTTGCTAATAAAAAACATATTCACAATATGTTTTTATGTCACAATTAAGCACAACTCTGCCTGCATTTATTTGTACATTTGTACATCACCACCTGTACATTTGTGAATTGCTTTCTCTGCATTTGTGGATTTCTTCCTGCGCATTTGTGAGTCACCGCATGCATTTGTGGATTCTGAAACAATTCTAGCTTCACAACTGCAGACAAATCCACAAATAAGTCGACTCCACCCACCGACTACTCAAGCCAATCAGATAACGGCCACGTTGCGCTGACCAATTGCAGCACACTTTCACTACAACCAATCACAATATTGTGCAGAAAAGCACAGTCGATAGAGAGGAAACCTAAGGCACATTTGCACATAGTCTGTATAGATCCTTAGAAGCCATTAGTGGCAGTGTAAATCGGTAATTAGAAACACAAATGATGAAATGTCAGCCATGACCCTGGGCATTAAAGGCAGCCAGGCCTCATCAAAGCAAATCTCCATTTTCAGCCTAACACATAAGAAAGAAGCAATCAGATCTATAAAACTGACAATTATCTGAAATAAGCCAGAAGTTTAGGGTAAAGACCAACTGTATAGGGCTCCACGGATATTGGATTTACTTATAAATGCACCTTAGGCGAACTTTGACCTGCAATGTTTCTGTACTTCCCGGGAGATTGCATTTGGTTGAAATTATAAAGTTGGATGCTTTTTTTGTCCTCCATCGGGGTGATTATGCAGGCAACCAAACGCTCCAGAAAACCTCATGGCAGCCTTTTCACACTGTGTTTTCCAAGCAGTGGAGCAAAGAACACTTTCTTTTGTCTATTTCTCGCTGTCTGTCTCATAGACACACACACACAAAAGGGCAGCTACTAAACTAGATAGCGCTGATGCAAGCCTATAACCTTCTGGGATTGCTGAAGCAAGAGCAAGGAAGAGAGGATGACTACAGAAAACATTTCAACCCTGTAGGTAAGTGCTGACTCCAACACAAGTACACAGGAGCCAGAGGCAGGGTCCCGCTTCGCGGTGTCAGGCCACTATGGTGGCAAAGCCGAGTGAGAATGAAGAGAATTGCGCCTAACCGTGACACACCATTTAACACACAGTGCACAGCCCAGGAGGAGATCTGCCCCGTGCGGAGCTAAAGCACATCAATCTGTGGTAAACTACACCTTCAGATCATCCCTTATGCAGATCAGTTGAAAAGCTGAAAACACAGATAGATGGAATCGACTAGCAGGGAAAAAAAAAAAAAGAATTCTACAGAAGGACAACGGCGCTGTCTTTATGTGAGGTTGTGTAGTCTTTTGCCCACACAAAACTGTCTAACCTGAACTGTCTTGACCAATTACTGGGTAGACAATTAGAGTCTGGCCTTCTAAGTCGCAGGTGAGAGTGCACAGATGTGTATAAAGACAGGCTCTGTTTCCCTCAGGAGAGGGACACTTTATCAGGTCAGCTTGCTGATTTACAGCGAGGCTGCTTTTGCATGCAGCGGATTGAGAGTCACAAAGAGCTAATGAAGCCTGACTTATGGGAAACAAATTAAATTTCCTTCCACAGGCCTCTCATTGACACTTAAGATTTGGCTGCGGTTGCAGCCTGTGAGGATTTGTTTGAATGAGGTAGCCATGTTCAACTTGTAAATTAATCCTTCTTTTGAATCAAGTTTTTGCACATTGGCTGAACTGGTTAAAAAAAATCTGAACAGTTCATTTATTAATTGGAATGAATCACAGTTCTCGAGTCAACAACTGTACGTTTCAGACATGTCTGACTTGAGTTTAATTGTATGTTAGTTTTATTAACACCCATATGAAGCATATGTATATATATATATATATATATATATATATATATATATTTAAAATTGGCTTTATTTTTAGTAATACATTTTAGTATTGTTTGCTGTAAATGCAAAGCATGTTGTTAAAATGCCTAGTTCTGTCATGAAACTCTAGATGGCGCAGGCTGATGGGTCCTTAACGGAAATGGACCATATTCACAGCGATAACTACTTGGCACAACCTGATTGGTTCATGTCACATCTGCAGCCAATGAGCTTGCTGCTCAACATTTAAATGGGTGGTTAGCATTCACTATAGCAGTTTGCAGCGTGCTTTCAGAGTTGCTCTGAAACCCTCCACCTTTCCTAGCTCCACCTGTATAGATCTGCTATGGGTAGTTATATACAGTGCTCAGCGTAAATGAGTACACCCCCTTTGAAAAGTAACATTTTAAACAATATCTCAATGAACACAGCAACTATTTCCAAAATGTTGACAAGACTAAGTTTTATATAACATATGTTTAATTTATAACATGAAAGTAGGGTTAATAATATAACTTAGATTATATTATTATAATTATTGTATTATTAATAATATAACACATTTTTCAGTTTTACTCAAATTAGGGTGATGCAAAAATGAGTACACCCCACAACAAAAACTACTACATCTTGTACTTTGTATGGCCTCCATGATTTTTAATGACAGCACCAAGTCTTTTAGGCATGGAATGAACAAGTTGGCGACATTTTGCAACATCTATCTTTTTCCATTCTTCAAGAATTACCTCTTTTAGAGACTGGATGCTGGACAGAGAGTGATGCTCAACTCTTCAGAATTCTCCATAGGTGTTCGATTGGGTTCAGATCAAGAGCCACTGAATCACTTTCACCTTGTTCTTCTTTAGACATCCAACAGTGGCCTTAGATGTATGTTTAGGATCATTGTTATGTTGGAAAAGTGCACGACGACCAAGGGCAAAGAGTGATGGTAGTAACTTCGCTTTCAGTATAGAGCAGTACATCTGTGAATTCATGATGCCATCAATGAAATGCAGCTCCCCGACACCAGCAGCACTCATGCAGCCCCACATAAGGACACTGCCACCACCATGTTTCACTGTAGGCACCATGCATTTTTCTTTGTATTCCTCCCCTTTGCGACGCCATACAGTTTTGAAGCCATCAGTTCCAAAAACATTCATCTTGGTCTCATCACTCCAGAGTATAGAGTCCCAGTAGTCTTCATCTTTGTCAGCATGGGCCCTGGCAAACTCTAGGCGGGCTTTTTTGTGCCTGGGCTTTAGAAGAGGTTTCTTTCATGGACGGCACTCGTGCATGTCATTCCTCTGCAGTGTATGCCATATTGTGTCACGGGAAATAGTCACTCCAGTTTGGCTTTCTACTTCTTTAGATAACTGCAGTGAACTTGCACGCCGACTTCAACCCTTCTCATCAGAAGATGCTCCTGTTGAGGTGTTAACTTCCATGGACGACCTGGACGTCTCTGTGAGATGGTTGCAGTTCCATCTTTTTTACATTTTTGTACCACTTTTGCTACAGTATTCTGACTGATAAGTAAAGCTTTGCTGATCTTCTTGTAGCCTTCACCTTTCTATTGTAAAGAAATTATTTTCTTTCTTTTCTTGTGACATTTCTCTTCCATGCGGTGCCATTGCTGACAGCATGAAATGGGAAGGGATTTTTATAGTCAAGTGTCTGCTGGACACCTGTGTAATAAAGAATTAGACTCACCTGTGGTTGAATTCTTGTTAAATTAGACATTTGTAGTCTAAAATTTAGCTTTGCTCCAGAGACTTTCAGTGGGGTGTGCTCACTTTTGCATCATGCTAATTTGAGTAAAACTGAAAATTTTGTTCTCTAAGTTATATTATTAACCTTACTTTCACGTTATAAGCTAAACCGATGTTATATAAAAATTAGTCTTGTCAACATTTTGTTCATTGAGGTATTGTTTAAAATGTTACTTTTCAGACGGGTGTACACATTTACGTTGAGCACTGTATATATATATATATATATATATATGCAGCGTAGTGGATCTATTCCACCAAGACCAAATACATTAACATTGTCATAATATCTATTACCATGCTAAAAAGTGTTGCCATGATATAACTCATTAATGTATTGAGTATCACAAACTTAAAATGAACAGCCTTTATTAATCTAGGTTAATGTTATTATATAAATGTAATATTGTTCATTATTAATACATGTTTGTTCAGTAATGTTAATTTATACAGCTATACAACTACAAAAAAAAAAAAAGTATCAGTTCATGTATAATTTAACATTTACTGTACAGCATTAATAAATATAGGTTAAAATTGTGTTTGTAAAATTGTGACATTGTTTTCATTTATTCATTCATTCATTCATTCAGATTCACTTAAACACACTGAAAAGAATCGACTATCGAAAATGAGTCTGACTAGAGTGAAGACAAAAAAACTTTAAATTTTAATTTAACTGGAAACTTTCTTTCCCTCTTTTTTCCCTCATCATCTACGATTGAGTTCTGTTTCCCTCCTTCAGATGTTTCTTAATTTATTTACCTTGATTTTTTTTTTTTAAAAAGCAGCTCATTTTTCCACCTTCAGATTTTTGTCGTGCATCCACCCCGCTCTCTCTTCTTCTTCTTCATCTTCATTTATATGTATAATTGGCTATGAATCAGTCAATGTGTGTAAAAAGGATCTGTGTCAAACATACAAAAAACAAACTCAAAGCCTCCTGTAGTGGCATCATCTGCTCGCCTCACCAAGATCTCTCCTGCTGCTGGACCCTCCTTCATCATCACCTTCCTCTCTCAAACTCTCTCTCTCTCTCACTCACACACACACACACACACACACACATACACATAATGTATGCATGGAAACACTGGCCAGCACAGATCCACAATGTTCAGCATGCTAATGAAATGCCTGAGATAAGCTTGAAAAAGACTAGGCTTCCAAATGAGATAGTCCGCTGTATTCAAGAATAAAAATAATGGCTTAATGTTCTCTAGTGTGTTTTCATAACCCAGTTATAGCTTAGGGGGCCAGGAGACAGAGCTCCATTCGTAGTTATTGATGTCAGTTTTATGATAGCATGCCCAGAAACTGACAAGGATGCTAATGTCTGCCCCTCGGCATCCTGAGAGGAGGCATACAAGTAAATGCTCATTTATTTGCATAAGAGAGCCAAAGTGAGCATTGTCGAAAATCGCATACTTTAATAACGGCAAAATCCACTTTTTTCAGTTATGAAGGTATAACAGTGTATGTCAGGAATACAAATGGCACCAGGTAAACATTTTGCAAATGGCTTCTGTATGCTGTTTGTATGCAAGTGCTTGTTTCACAAATGTAAGTTTCTTAGAACCAAGACTATGAATTTGGAGTAAGTGAAAAATTGTCCTCTTCAAAATGTTCCACTGATTTTCCTTTCTCTGTTCCATCCAACCTTTGCCACTGCAGTGATCTGGCCTGATTATGGTCTGGGGAAGCAAATGTCTGTGCCAGTATGTTATGGCATAGAGACTACAATGGGCACAGACCATTTGCTGCCCCTCTGACATCATTTTACCTCCATATGCTGGAAACAGCAGGGCCAGTGCGGGCCATTCCTCTGAGAGGTGTTAAAATAATCCCTGGGCCTTGAGAGGAAAGCTGTTTGCTCATCCAATTCCATGCTCAAAAGTTTCCAAGCTCCCTGGAAGGTACATACAGGCTCTTATTCTATGTAGATTCCACCTCCTTTCCCAACTAGACCATTGAGATGAGCCCTTTCTATGTTACTTTCAAACATGCACACACAAAATAACACAGCAGTCAGACATTGTTTACAGTGCGTAGGCAGGCGACGCTTAACGCACATCCAAAAAGACCAAGAAGTCTCCTGCAAAGTTCAGCTTTTATGTTCCCACCCTTTGCCACTTTGTGTGAGTAATACGCATTTGTAAAGCTCTCCAGCTTCTTTTAGATGACTGTGGTGGGTGGGCCTGTCGCTCTCTCTCTGTTATTTCATGGATGCTGAAGTCGAAAAGCGGCACAACTGTGACAGATTGCTCAACCGGTGGGTCAAAAAGCCCTAATTGGTAGCGGGGAGCAGCAGTGGAACTGTAATGCATCCAATCGCCTGTTTTACAACCGACAGCCAGTAATGGGGTTACTGAGGTTAGTGTGCTGCCATTGTAAAACAATATAGCCGTACACCCTTGTTGTCGTGGTGCCTGATGGATTCTTAATATTCATTGTCACAGGTTGTAACAGACGGCTGGAACAGGTCATTTACCAGCCCACTGTCCTTAATGTGACCATCTCTGGAAGAGAATGGGGAGCTTGGAGATGTCAGGTGGACAAGGGTAGACAGGGGGCAGCTGTAACTTAATGACAGACTGCACTTCCCGTCCATGTTCGTACCTATGTCTGGAGTCGCAAGACGGCTGTGTACCCCTTGAGGATAAGGGATTTGCTGTAATTAATTGGAGAGGACATGATGACTCTTGAAGTACAGGACAGGCAAATTGTATCTGAGACAAAGTGTCACAGGGACACGTAGAGATGGAAGGACAACTGCATGAAACGTCCCTGACTAAGTGAAAGTGACCCCGGTGTCTGAGCCTGACAGACACGAGGTGAGTGTGATGAAGACGAGACGTATTGTGTCCTTCATGGCGCCTCGCAGACCTTGGCTGAGTCATTGAATGTTATCACAACCTCGAACGGACACTATCCATTCACTCATACTGTCCTTCTCAGACCCGCTCGAGCTCAGAGTAAATTAACATTACAGTCTCGCTGAGAGACAGAAAAAAAAGACTGCCCTGAGCCTTTCCCTGTTGAGAGCTCTCTCAGAAAATGCTTACCGAGCACGCCCAATAATTTGCAGGTATTCCTAATTTGACACCTGTCTCATCATTTACAATTAGGCATTATGAGGTCTAATTGGCCATCTGCTGGTGCCATCTTATGCTCTTGGAGTGCGGCCACATTGGCGTCCAGCTGTTCTGAGAGGCCACACGCAACAATTGGACACACCAGGATGGCCTGGCATAATAACTATCAAAATCCTTCCCAAAATAAGAAATATTGACAACATTAGCATATCTAGTTAGCAGGGTTGTGAACTGAGGACATTTCTTATTCAGAACCGGTTACGTTCTTTAAAAATAACAAATGATTTTCATAATGCATGGTTCAAGTGAAGTGTGTATTTGCACAGGACACTCTTACAATACTCTTACAGTTGCACTACGAATTCTCGGTTCCACAATGCCACTGTTGAATCTACAGTGTGATCATTGTAGACCGATCCCATGACTCGGTTCTTTTTAGTGAATCAAAAACAAAGCACACCCTTTCAACTGACTGATCCCAGAACAAATTACTTGCATGATTTAGTTCTTTTTAGAAAAGCTAAAACAACTGAGAATCAGACAGAGCTGTTACTGAAATCATTAATTGTATCATGTTCAATCTGAAATTAACCAAAATGTTAATGTGTTATGCTTCAGTATACTTAGTAGAATTAAATCCGTGGTTAAACATACACAGAGTTCTGTTGTAATCAATTGTATTTTATCATGCATGAAATGTCAGCATGTTCTGATTTATGTTTTGCTGATATTTAAAATGATTTCATCATTTGAATATAGACTGTCAAAGTGCCATAGTAATTGCATTTCTTATTTCCAAATATTTATTTTTCAGAAATATAAAATGAATTGTTAAAGCAACCATTAGTATTGGATAGTATTGGATCGTTAAAGGGTTGGTTCACCCAAAAATAAAGAGAGCTCTCAGATTTCATCGGGAATATCTTAATTTGTGTTCCGAAGATGATCGAAGGTCTTACGGGTTTGGAACGACATGAGGGTGAATAATTAATGACAGAATATTAATTTTTGGGTGAACTAACCCTTTATGTGGAATCGGAAACCTTGCGATTCCCATCCCTACTAGACAATCCAAAAGAACTGTCATAGTTGTTTCAGACTGTCACAGACTGCCTTGAATACTATGTAATCACAGGGAAAATAAACTCCGCCTACCTCAGAGGCCAACAAAGGGAAAAACTATCAAGACTGTTTTTGACAAGGATTAAAGCTGAAGCTCAGGTGATTGAGATTTGGCAAGAAAAAGAGACAAACAAACCAATAACATTGCTTTTACTGCCTTCATCCTGCCCCCATAATTGTCATTCCTCAACAGGTAATTGTTCTCTACGCTCTGTCAATCAACCCTCAACTTGTCACCGCTAAAGCTGCATTTGCTGTTAGCAGAGATTCCCCTGAGGGAGGGTCACCATGCTCTTAATGAAAGAAGAAGAGTCCTCCGCTGAAGTTCATTTTCTCTATATCTATATTTATGAATATAGATTCTGACCTACAGTGAGCAGAGAAAAGAAAAGGCCCTCATACATAAGTTCATGTATTTATGCATAACTACAACCTTATTATTTCCCTTCCTTTCTTAGACTTTGAGGTAAATCAAGCCTTAGGTGAAACCCAACCCCCCATTGTCTGCTTTGTTTTTGCATAAACGAGAAGCAACAGGGTTGGTGCCATTAAAAGTTTAAAGCTAAAAACAGTCGCATGTTTATCTCGACAATTAAAAACTCCCCACTGACGACTTAGTGCAAACTCGAAGCAATGCTCTGAAAAACACTGTTTTCGCGCTCCCGCTGTGTAAAGGAACTGTTGAACGGTTAGTCCACCCCTGCCCAGTATGCTAGGCCTGTCTCCCAAGGGACGGCAACATTTACCCCTTAGCATGAGTCACTATTGATCTATTGTTGTGTTTCTCTCAAATGTAGGTTCTCCCCTCAGGTTCTAAGCTGGAAAATGATTTTTATTGTGCACACATGAAACAGTTTGCTTTTGTTTTTCTTTTCAGGTCTTTTTTTTTTTTTTTTCATCACATAGACTTTCCTTTTTAGCCACGTATTACTAAAGTGCTCTGAATGAACAGAACACAGCAATACACTGTATTGTTTGTCCTTTAATACACTGTGATTCAACACAAAAATGAAACGATATGATGTGGAGACAAATAAAAGGTTATACCAAGACTCTCAGCACAAACAAAATCATTACAGGTTGTAATTCTTTGCATCTGCGTGCAGTACGAGATGACAGCCACTGTTTATCATAGAGTTTCTTCTCATTTCTCTAGTCGTGCATATTTCTTTACATCTCCATATCTAATGCAGTCTTCAGGCAGACGGTCAGATGTTTATTTCTGGGAAGCTGTGAGAACTGAGAGGGTAAGCCTAATAAAATTCTTTAGGTTAAAACAGGCTACAGTGCATTGGAAACTAAATACAGCGAGTACAATAATATGAATTATTATCTTGAAAATCTTGAAAATACAAGCCCCAACATAAATTTATGCTGAAATCTTTGATGTCCAAACACAAAGTTTGTCTCTGCAAGCATCGCATGTGTAAACAGAACGCTAGTGCAACATAAATGGAGCCCTGGGCTCATATCTACATATCAAGTCCATGTTGGGAAGGAGCAAAAATATTGCCTTCTACCTGAACCCCTTTAATTTATCTAAGAAATAGTGTTCAGAGATGAAAACGGCATTAGTGGACCAGCTATTTGATTTCAACCATATCAACAAGAACAAAGTAAAGCATAAATAAACTCTTTAGGGTTTTCTTTATTGGGGCTTCAGCCTGCAATGGATTCAGGTTCAATAGCCGCTTGTGATTTTGGCCAAGTTGTTTTTGCAGAAATCGTTTTTATTCAAGGAAAAATTGATCAGGTAGTATTGATCATACAAAACAAATATACTTCACCAAAGCTAAATTGTTTTTACAATGGTAGATATTTATGGGATCTTGATTTGTAAGCAACAGCAAAATGGACCTTATTTGCAGATGGCCTTGTATACTATATGAAATAACAGTTGCAGGCCTTATGTGTGGCATACAGGTGTGTGTGTGTGTGTGTGTGGTCTTCTGTGAAGAACAGGAAAAGGAGGCTGGCAGGTTGTGGTGTCAGGATGATGGGATGTGATGGATATGTTTGGACAGGTGAGTGCCAACTCTGCCCTGTTGCATTACCATCATCCAGTCAGCTAGTTGCACTCACAAACACACACTGGGGTATTCCCATTAACGCATTACACATCCAAAACCAATCAGGGATGAACAGCTGCTTTAATTACCTTCCTTTCTATGTTACACTGTTCCTTGTCTTCAGTTTCTTCTCATTCTACACTGTCTGAAATAGTACCTTTACAACTACAACTTGTCACTGGGATAATCTCCTCCGAAGATACTAATTTGTACCATTTAGGTAATATTATCTACACTTTATGCACTAATACACACACTTTAGAGGTAGGTCAAGTACAATGGTGTGCCTTTTGGCACATTAAAATATATCTCTTGAAGTATGTTCCAGATGAAATATATAATATTTAATCATATGAATGAATGATACATACAGAGTATTTTTATTTTATTTTTTTTTTTAATGGGGGATAGAATGGATAAATAGATATAGACTGCATGAAACACACATTGAACCTCTGAAATGTATGCAAATGTTACATGGATAATGACATAATGTTAATTAACTATGTGTTTAATTAGACCGGGAGCATGTCATTACTTTAAATGCCATTGTTCTTTAATTGCTCCATGGCTTGTTATTTATCGTTAATGCTCCGAATCCACCGTGCCGATTGTCAGATCAGTTGAGGAATGTGAGTTTAACAGACTGCTGTGCATTTGGCAGTCAGGCTCCATTTGACAGTATTTCCTGTCTTCCTGTTTCCTCCTGTTAAACCCAATTCGAGGAAAATGAATCTGCATTAGAGGCCTAATTCCATAGACTTCATGTTTAAATCCGTTCTGCAAAATCTCACGGATTTTCCTCCGAAATCAGTTCGGAAAATTAGGAAAGAGTCTATCTGGGCCGTACCGCACACAAACAAATATATAGACACTGCAGGTGATGAATTATGGAGGTGTGAAGAAGCATTTTGGAATCTCTCACCCTGATGCTTCCTTAAATGATTCACACAGTTTCCAATTTACTGTCCAAAGTTGTGCAAGAACATAGTCTTCTGTCCCCATTACCGGATCAGCTACCGTTCCCCCGAGCCCAACGTGTGCGACACAGCCGCAGCAATTAGTCGAGTAACTGCCTCAACAGCAAAAACCATAAGCAGATGAGAGGCAGAACAGGAACGAGAAAGAAAGACAGGGAGAAGTGCAGCAGCTAAGAAGACAGGCCATGGATATAACCTTGGGAAAATGGGTGCCTGATTATCATAGAATTAATGTGCACATTTATTACATAATATTCTCATAGATGTTTATTGGGGCTAGGGGAAACCTTTGCACTTTGCTGAGAGGAATATGATTACGTGTGACTTAATTATCATATATGAATTAATATAGCTACCATGGACTTTTACACTGCTACCTTTTAATATGCACAGTAAAATCAAACATCTTCTTGGAATGGAATGGTATGGAAGCTTAGATGTTTATGTTTGCTTTTGTTGCTGTTGTCATCCAATTACTGTGTGTTTGTGAGTGTCTTATATCAGATATAGAGCGACGCTATGTCAGATGCTGAGGAGTCCTTGTTCTCCCCGAAGTCAAAGTTCTCAGAACAAACAGAAACACTCTGGACATGTAATTAATCCATACTAGGATAAAACAACCCAGCAGAAAAAGCATTGCTTGTACTCTGACAGAGATAGATGAAACAACCCCCCACACAAAATAAGTGTATCTGACAAAAATAGAACATTTTGTCCGTCCGTCTGTCCATCAGTATCCAATCTACAGTATCTAATCATTTTTGCTCATTACACTGTTTGATCAGCTGGGCTGTAAATGTGACTAATAATTCCAAAGTTGCAGGAAAATGACATCATGCCAGTGTAGAACGAGCACAGTCTCAAACCCTTCAGCACAGACTGTCTGTGTCCTGAGCTGTGACGTCAAAGGCAGAAATATAGAAATAGCATAACAGCAGACAGCAACCGAATGACATGGTGCCCAGATTCCTAGTCTGTCTCTCTAAATGTCTCTGACCAGGTCCATTTGGAGAGAAGCAATATTATCTGTTTGACTAAGAGGCCCGGATGTCCGCCTATCTCAATAAACACAGACCCCAGACACGAATGGACAAATAAGCCTGTTAAAATTGGCACGTGTTCCCTGCTCTACCTTTCTATCTCTATTTGCTAAGGTGAGAAGTGCTGAGTACAATAAGGAGAGTGTGTTTACCCGTCAAACACAGCTCTCCAACTCCTGAGACTGAGACTCCGACATTAGAGAAATGCAGCACATTACCCACTTCTGTCCTGGGGCCAGTTGCATAAACATAGCCATTATGTTAAGACTGTGTCTTAAATACTAGTATGACCAACTAGCAGCTAGTCAAGGGGCAATCAGTCTTAGGGTGCTTTCAGACCTGCCTCATTTATGTCTTTTGTATCGTACTGGAGTTTGTTGCCCTCCTTGTTGCAGTTCGTTTGGGCAGGTGTGAATGCAGCAATCGCACTTGGATGTGCACCAAAAGCAGACCAAACGTTGGGTTGGATTGCTTTCACATCTCAAGCGAACCGCTCCAGAGTTCATTTAAAAGCATACAGAGACCACAGGTCTGCTCCGTACCGAGACGGTATGCTTTTAAACAAACTCTGGAGCGGTTCGGAAATGTGTTATATAAAAAGCAGTATTGTCTGATTTTGAGTTAGCACATTAGTTACTGTAGTTGAAAATCAAAGAGCACATCTTGATCTTAAATGTTGTATAATTGCGCTTTACTATGCAAGAATGATGTCCCGACAAAGCCTTGATTTCGGCTCTAGCTGCATTATGACATTCACATATGGTCTCGACACAGTTAGCCTACTAAAGAGCGCTGGGAGATCCAGAGAGAGCACGTTTGAATTTGTCCCTGTATTAATGCGAATTTAATATATAACTTAATAATAATAATAATAATAATAATTTTTATTTATATAGTGCCTTTCCAACACCCAAGGTTGCTTTACAAAGATAGGTTAAGGAACAGAACCAAATAAACATCAACATCAAAGCACAAAACACATACCAAGGGCAGAAAATAATATACAGAGGTCACTTATAAAGATAGGTTAAAGATACAAACAAAGAGGGGTTCAAACAAAAAACATATCCATAACAATGTACAATTTACAGACCGAGAGCTGAGGAGTAATATTCAGACAAAAAAATGTGTCTTTAAGAGGTTTTTGAAGGAGAGAAGGGTGGATGCTGGACGGATATGATGATGAAAAGATTGACTGCTGCTTAAATAAATAACATAATACATACGTACAATACACACACACACACACAATACCTACAATTAAACACACAAACTGCCATCAGACAGCCAGCTGCACACTACCCATCTTACAGCACACCTATATCGTCATAAAAAATAAAATTCACAAAAAAACAAACAAACAAACAAAAAAAACAAAAAACAATTATATCTTGAAGAAGAGCATTCCACAACCTGGGAGCCACAACACTAAAAGACCTGGCTCACATAGTCACCAGACTAAACTTAGGGACGACTAATAATCCTGCACTAGAAGAGCATAAAGAACGAACAGAAGCATAGGGCTGAAGTAAGTCAGATAAGTATTAGGGCCTTGAAGTTTACACGCAAGGAAACCAGAAGCTAATGAAGGTGATGCAGGATTGGAGTAATGTGCTCATTCTAACATATTGTGAAAAGAATAGGGCCCAAGACAGAACCTTGAGGAACACCAGAACTGATGGATTTGGTGGATGATTTGTGCTTCTGGTATTTTTTTTAACAGCAGGAATGACGGCTACATTCATATAGTGTTTGCCTGTGTCTCGACAGTTACAAATAAAGCCACAATGAGCTCATGGAGCTAACTTGTCAATCATTTTGATGAATGATGCTGAGAAAACTCAGGACAGTTGTACTTGCATGTGACTTGCATACACACATTTTGGTACGCTTTGTAATGTTGTCTTGTGAAAGCGAACTGAACCAAGAAGAAAATGCAGCATTGTAACACATTTAGTCCCTGTTTCAGAACAAACATTATCCATAGGTGTGAAAACACACTTACTTTTTAGTATCAAATTAGACCAATGTCTGTTTTTATGTAACTGACTTAAAACAGTTATGAAATATTAAAGAAAAAAAAAAAAAAAAAAAAAAGATTATTAAAACAAGCATTTTCTAAGAATAAAATGCATTTATGCATCAGGTGACATTAAGCAAATAGGGTCCATGTTAATTTCATGTTATCTTTAAAGGTTTGTAAATAATGTTAGTCATGTTTTATGTTATTGTCTTCATAATATGACTGTAATTCTCTTTGGATTTTTGTGTCAAGTAGTGTGAACAGTCCTATATTATTAAAATGATAATAGCAGTAATAATGAGGTGAATTTCATTGTTTTTATTAAAAAAGAAGCTTCAAGGGGAGATAAAGCCTACAGCTGTAGACATCCTCCCTCTGGCTTTCCTCTGCTGCGCTGGAATCTCGCCCAGAGTGGCGAAATGAAAAAGCAGCCATGTCGATTTCCATTATTAGGCATCAGGTGCTGCGGCTGGACTGGACCCATGCTCCATTGCTCCTACCCTCCTGCACTGCGCCTTTTAACCCTAATTGACAGTCTTACGTCCTCCCTCTGCCTGCTGCCCAGAGCATTCGCCAGGCAGAGATAGAGAGGGGGGGCACGATGTACATATGTCTGCTGTCTGTGCTGGCGCATGTGCCTGCTGCGTTTGATATCTCTGAAGGCTACATTGGATGAGAGTTAGAAAGAGTCAGCACCTCTGCAGCTGTGCCAGCTCTTCTTCTCTAATAGACAGAAAAATACGCTGCTTTTGAGACTGCTCACGTTAATGATACACGGCACTTAAAAGAAATAGCAGGAGTGCAGAGTTTCAGCTTCATCTGACCAATGAGACGCACTCAGCAAATCCATATGGGCATATCCAGAACCCCAAAGAACTTTGTTAGAGCCATGCTGTAATTCAGTGCACGTCCCACCATCTGCTGTTCTCAGGTTAGTTAAGTGTGCTGTAAGCATTTTTTTTAATATCGTGCATAAAATTCCCTACTATCTGACAGATATCACTGAAATAGGTGTCCTGAGAAACTACACCTTAAAAATGTTTCATCAGAATAGGCAACTGTTCAATGTCTGTCAATAGAGCGCTGCAATGATGACATATTTTTGGTTCTCTTGACAAAAACCCATTAGGATTTTTTCATTGGATTTTGGATTATTGCAGAAAATAAGTGACTTAGCGGCTGCCTCTTTCAAGGCAAGTAAAAGTGTGTTTTATGTTGTAGAATAAAATGTGAAAATGTCTTGAGAAGATTTTATTTCAAGCATTTAAACAAAAACCCATTGACATCAGAAAGATGGAAGCTGAAGTGCTAAAATGCTAACTCGTTTCCAGGATTTGGCCAACAAAATTACATCATCCACTCAACAATCTTTTCGTTTACAGATGGTACAGTTGCAACAAATAGCATCAGGGGCTAATTGGGCCATGCTAACCAGCCAAACCTCGACCCCTTTAGCAAAACGGCTACATTTTCCAACAGAACCTTTCAAGGTAAGCTTTATTTCTGCAGCTTCATAGAGAAGGAACAAACCGAGATGCTATGCTAATGTGTGAGCACAGCTGAGTAAAAGCCTCACTTATCCAGACTGGAATTACGGGGGAGAACACATTAAGAAGATTCAACTCATTAGCAGAGCTTTAAAGTGACGCCCCTCCCGGACTAATCCTTGTGCTGAGGCACTCTGGGTAATAATGCTACAGCCACGAGCACAAAACACACTCTACCGTCTGCTATTCTCACAAGCTCCCATTGATAAAGGAGGCAGGGGTGTTGTGCAGAACGCAGGAGCACATGTTCTTCCGTACGACACCACAACGCGGATGCACGCACAAACATTCCCCATCTATTCTGAAGTAGACAAAAGGAGCAGACATAAAATAACCCTTATTTAGGCAGTGCTGCTCGGAGAGTCTGCCTCATTTGTATGTATGTGGTACAAAGTCTTGATTCACCGGCCTCTGTTCATGGATTTTTCACTTACTAAAGGAAATCCAACATCTTTGAAGAATATTCTTGTTTTTGTTTTTTTTTGTTGTTGTTGTTTTTGTTTTTTTTCTCTCATGCCTTCTTTAGTGCTTTCAGGTACACTCAAGGACCCTTCATCTCTGGGACAAATGTAGTCCTTTCTGTCTCCTTCTTCCGTACTCTCTGTTTTAGATGAGGCAAAAACACAATTCAAAAGCAGCAGACAGCATTTCATCCCATCTCTCCAGCAGGTGTGACATGCTCAATGACTCGAAGTGACGCTTTATGTCTCTCTGAAATTTGCTTAAGATGCAGCTTATGATAATATGACCAAAGAACGTATTAGACCCAGGATTTGTTAGGCTGTGACACTATATTTTTACTAGTCGACTAGTCAGTGCCGTGCAGCATTAGTAGGCTTTGCTTTTCAAAGAAAAATGTCCATACAACTGAAATACAAAAGCTTGCGTGTCTCCATTGACAGATTCATGCTGCTTTCAGTGTCATAAATGGTGCAAAAACAGTCGCTTATAGTTTCAGTCAGCCATTGGATTATACTTGGTTGTTTTCAGGGTAGTCTGTATGAATTTTTACTTGAACACGGATGCTCCATTTAAAAATGGTTCATTAATAATGTGCTTTGTGCCTATTCACAATTCTAAATATTTCTGCAAGCAAATACAGTGTCATACAAAGACATTTCTTAGAATAAGTCACTAGTTGACAGACTAAAGTGCTGTTTACACAACACTGTTTCAACTAAAAAACAGAAAACTTTTTATGTGTTTTTTTTTTGGCCGTTCATTTACACAACAGCTGCATTTTGGGAGCCTGAAAACGCAAGCTTTGGAAGGTTCGAAGTGCACGTTTTTAAAAATGATATTGTTTTTGTCTCCATGTAAACAACAAAAATGGTGACATCATGCACATGCCTATTAACGCCAAAGTATACTTCACTTTTTACGTGAGGGACAATGTACAGTGAATTTCATCATCAGAAGAGTATGCGAATATGCGCAATAATAGTTTATCCACAAGGTGGCAACCGCGGCTTGGGGGAATTGAATCACAAGGTAGTCATATAAAAGCTGCATAAACACAAAAAAACTGGAACGCATGCAAGCTACAGTGACAATAGAGGCCTACATAGACGAGAGATTGTGTGAAGGGGTTAGAAAGTACCCTCATTTGTACAACTCTAGCATGAAAGATTGTAAAGATATTTACACGTGTTGTAACTCGTGGTGAGAGATTGCTCAAAACTATGTGTGCATTGAACGCCTGTGAATGCATTCGAGTCAAATGAAGCATACTTTGTAAGGCTGCGCGATCGACTGTGCGCGTATACTCGTGCAAACAAAAAAACTAAGTATACCTTGCACTTTACGAGTTCAGTCTATAGGCGCGTAGTGCTTCTTTACAAAGTAACATCGCCAAATACTGGCCTGGCAGCAGAATAAAGCGTTTTTAGTCGTTTTCACGTATGCAGGGATCGTTTTGACAACACTGACAACATACGCGAAAAAAACAAAGGGAAAACGTTTCCGTTTTTTTCGTACATCATTGCCGTGTAGACATACCCTAAATGCATCAACTAATAGTGGCAGAACTAATCGGTTCTTGGTACAGCCCCTAATTTCAAGCATACTGATGTATTCCAGTCACAGTCATCTTCGTTTTTTGATTGAGTCAATCATCTAATTCCAAAAGGTGTTGAGGAGAACGTTCTGAAGGCTTTATGATTTACTCTGTTTAGGCATTTCTGTTGCAGGTTCCATTCAAGTGTCACGACCTCAATATACACAAGTGTGGTTGCACTGCACAGACCCTTTTCTTCCCCCCTGGGTAAATGAAAGTGACTCACAAAGAATGGGTCTGTTTCCTGATACCATTTTCAATTACCATAGGAACAACTAGGGCAGCACCACTCCATAAAACATGGATACTTACGCAATCTGCTCTTCACACAACATCACTCTTATCAGAAAATCCCTCTCTGTGTGTTGAAAGCGATCAGTCCGGGGCCACCGAAGCCCTATGGGCCCTAGTTAATGGCCCTCATCAACTATATTTATAAAATACCCCTTGGCCCTACACTATAAAAAAAGGCATGTTATGAGGGAAATGTGGCCAAGCTCAACACCATTTTTTTTCAGTCTGATTTGTCATTATGCTGTGTACTAATCTAGCGTTTGTCATTTTGATAGATAAGTGGTTAAAAAGAGAGGGCGGGCAAAATACGGTCTGTACTTTTAAAACCCTTCATGCACTTACAGATGTAAGCAACCCACTCTGTAGATGTAATCAGAGCGATCCATCCAACAGCCAGTTGGGGTTTGTTTATTTCCTGCCACAATTAGTCTTTATAGGCATGCTCACTTCACAAGTGGAAATGTAGGCAGTCATCATCACACCAGCAGTTATTAACCCCTCAGGGCTGCTGTGGAGGTGGAGTTACTTCAGGAATGGTGCATGTCTGGGGTCTGCGGGGGCTGGTGGGGGATTGTCAGAGCAGGGTTATTATAGCTTTCAAAATTCCACTAGTTTTATTTTGTTTTCTATCTTGATTTTCAGTTTATGCATCATAAGTTAGTGCTAATTGTGCACAAATAATTTTATTTCGTCGCCAAAGTTTGCATAGCATTGGATTTTAATTTAAACTGTTTGGTCAGACTAATATAATTTGTGTTGCCTTTTCAACATTTATTGACGAGACATATGCTTTTATTTCATGAAAATGCATGCTGATTTATGTGATAACATCTCTTTTAGATTTACTGCATTGCAATGGTTGTTTTGGCCTAATTGGGCATTTTTCTATACAATGATAATCAGAAATTATGCTTCAGATATTAATTAAAATAAAGCATTTGTTAAAACTAGCTAAATTTCTGCAAGTTCATATTGTAATGCATATTTAAATTGTAGGTTACACTTTATTTTACAGTATGTGCACTTACATGTACTTAAAGTGTACTTACCTAAGAAAGTACTGGGTACTATAAGGTAACTACATAGGTTAAAGGATTAGTTCACCCAAAAATGAAATTTCAGTCATTAATTACTCATCCTCATGTCGTTCCACACCTGTAAGACCTTCGTTCATCTTCAGAACACAAATTAAGATATTTTGATGAAATCCGAGTTTGTTTTTTTTGTTTTTTGTTTTATCCTCCATTGAGAGCAATGAACATACAGCCATTCAAGGTCTAGAAAAGTAGTACAGTACTGAGCCCGCATTTGGACGTAAATACGGAAACCTCTCGGATTTCATCAAAATAACTTCTGTTCTGAAAATGAACATGGTCTTATGGGTGTGGAATGACATGAGGATGAGTAATTAATGACAGAAATTTGACTACCCCTTTAAGGTTAGTTTTAGGGGTAGGTTCAGGGTTAGTACCCAGTTATTACCAAGTTATTGCATTACTATAATAAGTACATAGTATGTACATGGGGAACAGGACTGTAAAATAAAGTGCTACCAAAATCTAGTTTAAGTTTAGTTTCCGTTCTTTCACAAACTTGCAAAAAACAAAACATTGCATTGTTTTGTCTTAGTCATAGGTTTCGCTACCAATAATACCATGGCTTGCAGTAGTCATTGTAGTGCAGAACATTTACATTCCAACTCAGAGTGCCCGCAGGTAAGCTCAACATCCTGTCAGAAACGGCATCTAAAAATGATGATTGGTGACTCAGTGCTGATCTGTATGTGATGAGGATTCTTTCCCTGTAGTTGAAGGTACATTTTGCTCCTTGTGTCACTCAGCTCTATTCAGTCAATACAAACTTATATAAAAAAAAAGAAAAAGAAAATAAAGGCACAGAAAATACAGACTTGGTGACAAAAGAGATGGATGGGGATGCAGCTGTGAATATTTTTTGAAGGCTGTGGACACAGCACTGACAAGGCTGCACAATGGAATGCGCTAAACCTGTTTTCAGTCCACTAATTGGAAATTTTAGCTGAATAGAAACACAAAATGTGCTTTGTTCATGCTTGTATTTTCTTTGTTTTGTGTCTATTTGATTAATTTCATGTGCAGGTAAAATAATGGGTAAAGACATTTTTATAAGACAGACGCACGCACATACATACACATGCCGTGTCAGGTTATGAAATCTATGTATTATAGTCATAGAGCTTTCTGTGCTGAGCTTTCAGTAAACTCAATTATAAATTAACCTCTTATATCTGTTCACTCCAGTACCTAAGTGCAGTCATTCTTCCCAATCAAGCATTAATTAGTCAAGGGAGGTTAACAGGAGTTTTTGTGTGTGCATGACAAATTAGTCCAGGGCTGTTATGCCCCACCTAGTTTTTTTTTTACAAAGCCTTTATGGACTAAAGTTTTTCTTTTCCCCTCAGAACCTATTCTCCAGTTACCCTTGGGAGCCTTCAGTTTAACAGCAGTGTTCAGTGGAGGTTTGCCGACTATGTCTTACATTCACAATGTAACCTCTTGTACATTTATTCAGTGTAGCATTTCAACAGAAATATGTTGTATGCATCTACATTTAGCATATTGACTGGTTCTTGGGGTAGCTTATTCTGTACCCTTTGTGCTACAGATATGAATCATAACTCAAATTATGTGCTTGTTGAGGAGAGGTGCTGTTTCTTTTCTAAGCACTCAGTATAACTATTTAATAAGTCAGAGATTATATACAGTATAATGACATTGAAGGACAGACATGACCAGATCTAGGGACTACATTATCAAATAGTACTTTCAAGCCAGTTAAAATCTTAGCAACCACATGGTATTGCACAAAAGCAGTCAAAATAGCTTAGAAACCACGACGCTGTGCCCTGGCAACTACCCAACTTCCCTAGTTATCATTGTGGCGTGATATGCATGAGCGAACATGCGTTAGCTTCAGAAAATGTAACAAATCTGTTCACTCTCTCTTTGATTTTTTTTTCATGCCTGTCTTCTTTTTTTTTTTTTTTCTATTTTGAAACACATATGCACATGCTCCTGCCATGAAAAGGTCAGTATTGTGGGCAGTGATAAGAAACTGGTTATCCTTTGTATGCTTTTGTTTACGGTGCACTAATGAGCCAAAGGTGTTCGGGGAATGCAACATCTGTCACACAGACTGCCTGATGCAGTCACTGCAGGCATAAATTACCAGTTGTGCTGGCTTCAGAGTGCATGCCATCACCTTTCTTTTTCCTTTCTTTTTCTTTTTCTTCTTCATTTATTAGCCATTTAACAAACAATTATATTTTGCAAACTGAACAATAAAAGACAATAAAAGGCAAAAATACTGAACAACAGCAACATTAAAAGCAGCAGCAGCAGCTCTGTATCAATCTATGAACATCCACCTATGCAGTGACTCTTATTATAAAACAGACATGGAAAACGCTGATAAATGCACACATGTGACTACACATTTATTGTACTTATTAATGCACCAAGTTGCTACAGCTTGGCAGCCATAAGTTAAACTATTTATTGAACACTGGTGTTTTATAGTACATGTGTTCATCCACTATTAAAATTTGTTATCACAACATTTTTTTCTTTTTCTTTTGTCAAATCAACTTAAATAATTAATGTGGTTCAGATAACATAATATTTTAAGTTTATGTTTATTAACCCAATCGCCTGCATCATCTCAAATTTTTAATTTCAATGAACTCAAAATTTTAAGTCAACCAGGTAACTTACTTTTTTTTTTTAAGTTAAACAAACTATTCTTTTTTTTTTTTTTTTTACAGTGTTTAAGAAGGCATGCTACTTTCATAGAATACATGCAAAGCTACTAGAGGTCAATGATTTTACCACAGAATTTATCATGGTAACATACTCTATGGAAGCAGAGTGCTTGCCAACAGACACACAAAGATACACATACTGTACAACTGTCCTGTGTTCTAACATCTATCACAATGAAAGGCTGCCAGGTTTCATTTGCAAGCATGCTTTCTTGACAAACGAGCTACCACAAGGCTGAGAGAGAGAGGGAGGGAGGAATGTGCACGCAAGCAAATAGCAACAGATTGGACAGTCACTCGTTTTAAGGACAAAAGACCCATGTGCTATGATAGGCCACCGTCTCTGACCAACAAAAGCCGACGGCTTGTTGTGACCACCTGTGCTTGTTGCTCAGGTCTAAAAGTGTGACGGGCCTTTCAGCTTCAGTTAGGCTCACTTCACAGCCAGGGTTGTGGGAAGACTAATGGCTTCTCCCTTCACTTTTGAAGGGCCTGCCGCTGTGTAGCGAAGGCCCAGCTCTTTTCACCTTGTCAGATGCTTGTCTGCGAAACTCTTTGCCCGCAGGGCCCTTAATGAGCAGGCCGCAAGTAGCAGCGGGCTAAAATGGAACCTGTCTGCTATTCCTAGCCTTTTGTGTTTTTCCTTCTCTAATGGGCTTTCAAGCAGTCTGCCTTTGTGTGTTCTCTCTTTCTCACTCACACTTTCTTTCACTTCCTCTATTGCTATCTCTATTCCACATTGCTTAAAAAATACCCCCTCAGTGCCGTTCCACAGTCAGCAGCTGAATGTATTGTCTTTAATATGTCTCTGGACGCAGTGTGCTCATACATATGTTTGTGTTAGAGTGTATTCACTCACGTAGGCGTGAGCGTTAGCATTAATGGTGAGGTGAGCGCATGAGAGAGTTGTTGATGGCATCGGATGTGCCGGCGTGCTTGTGCAGTCCCAGGGTGGATTGTTATTGCTTTTCATCAATATTGGTTCTTCATCATTACTGAGATACAGAAGCATGAGAAAGAGAGACACCAAGTGGGATAAAAGATAGCATATCATTGCTTTTATCGCAGACTTACTGTTCCTGACAGCTTGAGACTAAGTGGCAGGACCAGGGTTGAGAACCACTGCAGTAGGCGAACAAATCAGATGTACTGTATCTGCTGAGGGTGGCATGGTGGCTCGGGTGAGGCACTGTCGCATCACAATAAGAAGGTCCCTGGTTTGAGTCACGGCTGAGCCATGAAAGCCTTTCTGTGTGGAGTTTGCATGTTCTCCCTTTTTTGTTGTGGGTTTCCACTGGTTTCACCCACAGTCCAAAGAACACGGACAGTAAATTGACCATGTGAATGTGTATGTGTTTCTTTGCCATGTGATAGACTGGCCAACCATCCAGGGCTGCGTTTCCCTAAAGCACTGTAAGCTTAAGTTGATCGAAGAGATCATTGGTGGCAATTGTTCTATAATCAACTTGGGTTCACAAAGCTTTTGGGTAATGCAGCCCAGATTGTTCCCATGCCTTCAGCCAGGGATGCAACACCAACTGAGCCATTGAGAAGAATAGGCAGGGGCGTCGTATAACAACTTTCGGGCACGATTCATTTTGTACCTAATATTCTACCGTGTCCTAACTAGATGCAATGTGACAATATTCCAGCGACAAGCAATTTGTCTGTCCACACCAGACGCGATGTGACTATGAGATGCGATAAAGTCAATCAAAAATCATAGCCAATTAGAAAAGCGCATGGGCGGAGTTTCTCGGCAAGCTCCCAGCACTCGTAACGAAATGGATAAGTACATAAATAAATTCATGAATATTACACATTACATATTTTAACATTATTAAAAATGCATACTCAGTTACTAAAACAATCTTTGTCATAGAATACAATTGTTTGTTCACAGTAAGTTGACAGTTTGAACGTTATTTTTATTTATTTTAAAGATCTGAGGTGAAGTGTCCTTTTTTGCTTTCAGTACGGCTATAAAAGACACACAAAATGATATTCAAACTCATATTAGATGATTTTAACATTAAACAAACCACACAACATTACCTGAAATTATCATGATCATACTTTGTGTTGTCGTAGCAGAAAAATAGAAACCATTTCTAAAATATAATCATCGCGTGTTGCCATTATGGATAGTTAGGACAAAAACTCTGATTAACATGGAAATATATATCTTAATCATGTGTCGCAGCGTTGCATGGCCTCTGGTTAGGACATGGTGTAAGATTAAACTTTATAGTTACCTACAATGCAATGTGTAGAATATCGGATATCAATAAAGCGTTTGAAATGATTATTGCCGGTTCTATAGACATCAGTATTTTACAACTATAAATATTTTTTGCTAGTACTTATCTGTATTTAAATGTCAGAAACATAAAATAAACATTATATGGCTGAAAAAACGAATCAGTTGTGAGATATGATCAGCACGTCCGTATCTGGTTCAGCGCCAGCCAAAGCGCGAACATAGATTTTAATTTAGCAGTTGATAATGTGACGCACTGGATGTTCTAATCACACTGGTTTGATCGTATGCTTCAAAGGGTTAATTATCAAATGTAAAAATATTATTTTTTGTCTTTTGGAAGCTGCATTCAAATCCATTTGGCTCAAAAATCTGAGGGTGCATGTGCCCCCTTGGTTTGAATGGGCATGATGCTTCTGAGAGTAGGAATGCTAACAGATTGTATTATAGACCTTTTTTCTTCAGAATTTCTTGCAGGTATGTACAAACAGGTTTGGAACTAAACTCTGGAGGACAGTAGCCCTCCAGAAGCGGTGCTGAATAGCTTTGCCTTTTGTCCTCTGCTCCTTGCACAAAATGGCCAAGGGAATTTGTCTGTAGAGGTAGAAATGTTAAGTGAATAGTAAGAATTTGCTATCCCCATTTTCTCACTCTCATTCCTGAGACCCCTGGACAGCAGCGTAGTGCCTTGTGACAATATTGAACTGCCCATCAACTCAGTCTAAGGTCTCAAGAGGCTGATTGGAAGACAGGAAAGTCGATCACACCTCTCATTTTGGTCTGGTCTCAGGTCTATATTGTGATACTGAGGTGTAGGTGATGTAAGTCTGGTCTCAGGGGGCATTAGAAGCTCAGACAGGAAGAGTATGTAGTATGATGAGGGCTTTAGGAGATGCACACTGATCTATCAGCATGTGCCGGGGACAAATTATTTCAAGGATAGAGCTGCCACATGAATACCTGAGAGGAGGAAGTGTAGAAACTCTTAGATTCAGACCCTGTTTAAGCCTGCTTTAAAGGAGCTACACAACTAAAACATAACAAACCTGTTTTTATTGCATTTTAAAGTACAGTTCTGAAGCTCAGTGTGCTGTGGCAAAACAGCAACCTATGGATCAGATTAATGCACCGCGTTCCCACAGTGTCCACCTACTGTTAAAATATGTTCTTGATTGCTCCCTCTTTTTCTAGTGTCAGAAAGGCTTTAGAAAAGCAATTTTTAGCTCAATATTAGATACTGATCTTAAAGAGAAAACTGTTAGAAAAGTCATGATTCTTCCGAATGGCTGTCTCAAGCGCATACTGTTGCAGGATAACACAAGTCACCAAACGTTTGTGCGCATGTACAGACACACATGCAGAGTTAATTTACAGATCTGTATGAGGATGATGAATGAAAGTCATACAAACGAAACATAAAAATCATATTTTACACCTGACACTTGAGCTGCGTGACCAGCGAGGGTTGCCTTTACTATGATGCACTAATAATAAATCTATGCTTATCTCCTGTCATAGATGCTGGTCACAAGAGCACCGCCTTTCCTGTTTGTTGCCTTGGAAGCAACTCCGACTTCTTCCTGCAGTTTGACCTATCTCCTTCTCTCTGTGTCTGTCTCCGAGTTTCAAGAAGAGCTTACTAAAGGTTAGCTAATCAGCTACATCTGACATCTTTATCAAAAGCTCCACATTCAGCCAAACACACACACACCTGTCAGATTCTCAGTCATCAGTACAGATCAACAAGATTAGGTCTCCTTTCTTCACAATGTAACACACTAAAGTGGTGTATATGTGTGTGTGTGTAGTGAAAGCATGTGTGCCTGAAAGTGGTCCACACCACAAAACCAGAGACTCTTTCTCCTTTCCAGTCACTTTTCACAGTGATTACTGTGTTCGATAGTGGGGTAACGTGAAATTACTTATTGACTAGAGGTGAGAAAGTTATTTACGAGGTCGATGGCTAATTCCCCCTAGGCTACTTCACAGGGCTGAGGTGTTTATGCACTGCAGGAGGAGGGACAACACAATAAAACACATCATATGTCACCCCAGCTTCCTATCCTTCTGATTTCTAAGGTTGTGTATTTGTGAGAGAAAGTGTGCTTGGAGGGAAACCTTGAGTGCGTTTTAAAGCAAAATGAACTAGTATCATTAGCATTGAAAGCTAACTCTGTAATATTCACACAATATGAAATCTTAAAAGGTCAACACACTGCACACTAGACTGCATCCATGATTCTGTAATAAATATGTCAATACATAAGGAATTGATGCAGGAAAGCTAGAAGAGTGTGAGATACAGAAGCATGAGAAAGAGAGACACCAAGAGGGATAAAAGATAGCATATCATTGCTGTTATCGCAGATTTACTGTTCCTGACAGCTTGAGACTAAGTGCCAGGACCAGGGTTGAGAACCACTGCAGTAGGTGAACAAATCAGATGTACTGTATCTGCTGAGGGTGGCATGGTGGCTCGGGTGAGGCACTGTCGCATCACAATAAGAAGGTCCCTAGTTTGAGTCACGGCTGAGCCATGAAAGCCTTTCTGTGTGGAGTTTGCATGTTCTCCCTTTTATGTTGTGGGTTTCCACTGGTTTCACCCACAGTCCAAAGAACACGGACAGTAAATTGACCATGTGAATGTGTATGTGTATGTGTTTCTTTGCCATGTGATGGACTGGCCAACCATCCAGGGCTTCGTTTCCCTAAAGCATCGTAAGCCTAAGTTGATTGTTCTACGATCAGCTTGTGTTAACAAAGCTTTTGGGAAATGCAGCACAGATTGTTCCCATGCCTTCAGCCAGGGATGCTACACCAACTGAGCCATTGAGAAGAATAGGCAGGAGCGTTGTATCTTTTGGTGAAGAAATTCACCAAAAGATAACAACTTTCGGCACGATTGATGATGTCAATACATAAGAAATTGATGCGGGAAAGCTAGCATTAGCAAAAAAAGAACATAGTGGTGAACCTGCCAATGATCAATTTTCTTTGGTGTGGCTTTTTATTTGAAAATGTTAAATGATCCTTAAGCCGTGCATTAGCTGATCAAGGTCCTAATGACAGAAAACGCTTGGGTTCTTGTGGCAATAGGATTCACACGTCCTGCCTGACATATCTCTTCAGCAAGAGACCACACCTTTGCACCTGCCATAGTGACATTAGCATAACGCATACCTCATTAATCCGATCCGGGGCAAAGCCTGTTATAGATTAGCTCTCAAGTACTCAGCCAAGACAAACGAGGCAAATGATCTGAACAGAAAACGATACGCTTAGATTGTGAAGATGGCCAGAAAAATAAACGGGAGGGGTAAACAGCCAGACCAATTTCAGGTGTGCACTGTACAAAGCAAAGCTGTGTTTTTGAGAAATAAATCAAATTGATTGGTTGTACCTTAGATAAAATCTCATCTGGCACTAGGTAGAGTAAAAAAAAAAAAAATCAGGCCTCACCTCACAGAGTGTTTTGTGAGCACATGGACCATCTAAAAGAGGTGTGCTCTTGATGGATAAGCTATTGAGCTTACATGAGTAGCTCCTTGTGAGAGATCCTTGCTAAGCACCCTTCACCAACAGCAAGGTTGTATTTTACTATTCAGCAACATTGGCCAGACAATGAATAGTCAAGTAAAATGAAGTAAAATAGCACTTGTCGTTTCAGACATAATAATGCATATAATGTCATGTCTATAATGTTTTAATGCTTTCACATTTAGTGTTTTAGTGCTGGGTGATATGGTGATATTTAACTCTTAGCATATCAGTATATCAAAAGAAAGAACAGAGCCATTGCTTAAAAATAAAATGATTCTAGTTTCATGCATTCTTTTTTTTGTGGGTGTTTCATAAAAAAACAAACAAACAAACAAAAGTCAGTGGTGACTATGGCAAGAAATGAAAAACTATGAAAAAATAAATAAATAAATAATAAAAAATATTTCACTAATAATGCTTAAATGTTCCCCGGATGCACAACATCTTGATTTTGGGGTGACTTGTGACCTGTACATATTTTCATAAGACTCACCCTTGTACTCTTAAGTTGCTTAAAATTAATTGTGATGTACATGTACATCGCTGAGAAGACCATGAAGCTCCTGGTCAGAAGGGAGCATTTGAGGGCAGTTGCCGCAGTGTAACCTCTACAACACAAGCTCTTGAATTAGCACAATACTCTGTCCTAAATGCTCTGGCCACTGTTACACAGCTGGGTATCAGCCTGAGAGCAGCTGCTGAGCGCCTGAAGGGAGCGGCATTTTAGTAGTCTGCTACTCGCTCTCTCTCGTCCCAGTTTCTTTTCCTGCTGCTCCCCCGGTGACTCACATCATACCCCTCTCACACCGTGCACACAGGGGCTCTCCTATTTGAGTCAGTCTGAACTCTGCCACCAACAATGAACCTAGCATTTACATCAGCTTCTGGGTTCATGAATGGCTGCAATTACAACCATTAGCATGCTTAATTAACAGATTCGCTGGCAGCCAGCACAGAGCATGGCACCTTCTTTTAGTCCGCGGCCAAGCACCTGCCCCCAACGCGGCACACTCCCACGTCAGCTCAGCAAGGTGTGTAATTTGAAAGAAAGTGATACAATTGCTTTTTTCTCCCATGCTCTCCCGTCTTTCTACTTCGTGTGTGTTTTGATTCATCCACATCTTGCACCTCTCCTTTCTCACTATTTCTTCGTTCTTCACGCCGCGGCATGGCGGTGACCTGGGATGATGTTAATGACAATATTTTCATACACCATTCTGTGGTGTTGACAGTGTTGCCAAAAAAAAAACAAAAAAAAAAAACAAGCTAGTAAACAAACATAATCAGAAAGAAGCACAATGAGTTTTCCTCACAGGGCCACTGAGGAACGATTGGCAGGATCAGGCACTGGCACCAACATTTGGCACTGCCAATCCCCCTTTTTCTTCACCCTGTTCTGGAATGCTACATCACACAACTCGTAATATTTCTTTGTTCATCTGTCTCTCTTCACTTGATTCAGGGACTCATTACAGGTAAACACTATTGTTTTGGTGTCCCCGACGTGCTTCTGTGGATGTTGCGCCCCTATCAGACTGAGGGTTAATCACTTTTTAATGAACTCCAGATTACTTCTTCATATCAAAACCATTAGCGCAAGAGCAATGTGGAATGTTTCGTGTCAACTAGATATTTTCAGATAGCCTTCTATCAGTAAGGCTGTCTGATCTTTGATGCCGTGTACAGTAGCTTCCTTCTTATCTACCTTTCTCTCTCCTTCAGATCTGTGTTTTTGATTTCTCCAATTTATCCCTCCAATTTACCACTCCTTTTCTCTACATTTGATTGGATATTTCTCATGGGTTAGATCACCCTGTGTATGCACCACAAAGATGCGAGACCATTAGAGGAGACAGAATGCATTTGCCTCTTCAGAAAGTGAAATTGGTTTGGTTTTCTTACTAGAAGGTAAATAATAATAGGGTTTCCGTGGGTTTCAGTGTATCTGAAATGACCTTACCTTACCTAGCCTCTTGTAAGGGGTTCAAGGAGTCTTTTAGGAGGAGAAGGTAATTAGACGTAGATGAATTGATTGCGTGTGTGGAGTGTATTGCTCTGACTGACCTACCTCTACTGGAGTACATAGCGATATTCTACATCAATGGTCTCATTAAGATTTGTGTGTAGTAGCAGATTTTTTTTTTCAGTAAAATGGCCTGATAACTTATTCTCCCTTCCTCTCTCTGACTGTTTTTTTCCCCATACTACACTTGCTTTCTTTCTCTCTGCGTGCTTACTCTGTCGCTCTTAAGCTGTCGATGGCTCTTTAGTGGCTGTCAGGAGCTGCGCTGAGCGCATCCCAAACATATTGTGCTTTTTCACATAATTAGGCAGGAGGGATTTCATTAACAACACTAGTGTGCATGCTTCCATTCTTATGCCAGTGAATTTGCGCCGTCCCAAAAGGTTTTTAGCTGTCTCACTCTCTCTCCCGCTCTCAAACATTTCTTAAACACTCAAAGACAATCAAGAGCCAAAGGTCTGAAATCAACGAGAGGCGTATATATTTCACTGCAAAAAATATTTTATAAATCTGTATTTTTGTCTTGATTCTAATGGAAATATGATGTACTCCTGAAATATATAATTATAAATACACCAAATACAGTATACATATGTATGGTACATTCAATTAGGAACGCTCATACAGTACATGTTTAATTCAAGGGTTGTAGAGTTCTTTGGGTCAAGATATGGGCCAGTTCACAAGACTATGCAATAACAGTTTATTGAACATTGCCAACAATGTGTGTTTAGAAGAATTCAATAGAGGGGCTGTGTGTTCAGTGATGCAAACTAATTATTGTGGGTTGATATATAGGTTTTCAGCACGCATACACAGACACACAACCGCACACCCCTGCTCTGTGGGCCAAGTGACAGCTGTGTTTGGTGCAAGTGGAAGAGCAGCTAATGAACCAAACACAAGGCTTGACAATTCACATCTGCTGCTACTCTCCTGCCTCTGCCAGACCCAGCAACACCCACCCAGTCTCACAGGGCGGCAATAGCAGCCGGCGTCTCACCTGGGATGCACAAGCTCCTGTGAAAACTTAAACACACACACCAACATTCACATAGACATGAACACATGGTCACGCTCAAGTTGTCCGCACTAAGGCAGATGTATGCATGCCTACTCCAGTGACGTGCACAGATGCTAGGCATGCATGCAAAAATAAACAAAACTCACACCTGGCCATCAATGGTGGAGTTAGCCGGTGTAACAGCTAGCAATCCTTGCTTACATCTCTTCTGGAAATTAAACCTTGTCTTTCACCTCAGTTTTAGGCTTGTCAATATAGCTGTGCTTTTTCTTCGTTTTTAAGGGGCTTAGGGGAGAAGCATGCGGAGTAGTTGGCTGACTCCTTGCTGTGCTTTCCTGCTCCTCTCACCTTTAAAGTTTTCTCCACCATTACAGTCTGACTATTCTTTGTAACTGCACAGCAGGGTAAGAGTGAGAGAGAAAATGGAAAGTTCTAGAGAGTTTTAGCAATGGTCATAAGTCTATGGCTGGCTGAGCACCAGGCCTTCCTTCCTACTCAGCCATCTGCTAATGCAGGGACGACTGTCCCATGTGTTTATGGGGTTATCTGCTTAAAACTAGGACTTGCATGACTATTAATTTGTATTAGTCAACTAGTCGTCCAGAAATAATAATAGCGAGTTATTATTTAGCACATGTAAATGACTCTCCACACAGTGTACGCATCAACGGTCTGACAACCACTTCTGCAACAGCGGAATTTATGCGGGTATGACATAAATGCATACGTAGCTTGAGTTGTCATCATTGCTGCAAAAACAGTTTATTTTGTTTTCACAATTTCATAATTGGCCATTATAAGTAGCCTACCATAAAATATAAATGACATCTTAATAAGCTAAAATTTTCTTCTTCCTGTTGCTATGTACAGTTTTGGTTCGTTAGCTTGTGGGTCGGATTGCTTTCTCATCACAAGATAACCACTCCAGAGTTCATTTTTAATCGGGATGAGACCACCTCATTTATTGCATCGATTATTTTGCCGTGGATCTTAGCCTGATTCCTATTTTCATATATGCGAAAACACACCAAATTAAGGGAGAAAATGTGCCAGATACCTGAAATAAATGGAAAACACAGCAAATTATATATGCTAATAGTTTATATACCTGAGCCAACATACAATCTAAGGTGTATCTCCACAGGTGTGTACTGTATGCACACATTCACACATATGCTATTTTCAGAGGTAGCCTGGGGTTCTTTGTCTCAGAAAAACCTGCCTGTCTTCCTCTAATTGCGTTTGATAACAATTTTGTCAAGCCTCCTCTGGCAGCATCCACACCACGCTCCCATCAGCAGCTGCTGCTAATTAGCTGCTATCGCTAGCTCTTCTGGCACACTCCCTGCTGATCCCTCTGGCCCCCTAGATCCTAAGTATAAATCATCAGGTTGCTGAGAAAAACAGAGCAGAGATATGAAGTTGATTAGATGACATAATACTACATAAGAATATTAAAGTCAATGTAAAACAATGTTTGCAACAAATTTTGCTTCCAGAATCAATGTCTTGAGTGAAACATGATGTTTTGTGAGGAAGAAAGGTGGGGCTGGATTTTATACACTGGGAATAGACTGGATGGTGTAAAGTGGGTGTTGCATACCTGGTAGAATTTTGTTTTCCTGCAATCACCTTTAGAACAAATGCAACAGTAGTAGTCAAATAGTGAAATATTAGTTAGTACACAGTAAAAACTGACTTCCATTTAGTCAGACAAACTTTTAAATTAAATAAAAAACGCCGATAAACGACACCTCCGTCAAAAATGAGATAATGATATTAAGCAAATGCTCTCCGCACATAGTATACGTTCATCAAATGACTTGCAAGTAGCAAGTAAACACAACAATGTTTCTTTTGCTGCTGTAAAACTGACAAAAACAGACGTTTTACTATGTCTTGTTGTCCAAAGAGGTGGACTTAGAGGCATTTTAATAACTGACTAATAGTATCTCTAGTTTTTCTAACCTTTTCATTTTGCTCAACAAACTGATACACAAGTTAGAAAGAAATATAAGAAACTTAGGTAACACTTTATTTTAGGGTTTTTTAACTAGTTGCTTATTAGCATGCATATTACTAGAATAGTGGCTGTTTATTAGTACTTATTAAGCACATATTTATATATAGCACTTATTCTACATGGCCTTATTCTACATTCTTAATCCTACCCAATACCTAAACTTAACGACTAACTTACTAACTGATAATAAGCAGTAAATTAGGAGTGTATTGAGGGAAAATCGTAGTTAATAGTGAATATGTGTTCCCCATACTAAAGTGTTACCGAAACTTCTACATCACTATTATTACTTGGATCCACAATTACAGTAAAAAGTATTTTTTAGAACTTCCGTTATGTGTTATGAAAGCACAGACCAACTTTAATTAAGTTGATACAAACTTTTTCTCTCTCTCCATGAGCTGAGTAAACTCAAAGATCTGAAGCTGGTTGCCTCATGTTTTTGAGTTTTCTCAACTTTTATTTTTTACAGTTTTCAAGTTTCCCTCTAATTGTTCTGACCATTTTTTGCTTCTCAAAAATTAGACCAAGAAAAGTGTCCGCAATTTAGTAAATCAAGGGAACTAATTAGTAAATCGTTCGCACAGTTTATAAATCGAGGGAACGAATTAGTAAATCGTGCGCACAATTTATAAATTGAGGGAATAAATTAGTAAAAGCATGATTAAGCCTACTATTTTTACTGTATTTTTACTGTAACAGAATGGATACAGGTGGTTGAAGGGAACTGAAACCCATTCAGCCAAACTCAATACGATATGTGCATTAAGAAAATAAACGGGGACCGTTATGGTTTCATGTTGACTTTGAGCAACTGGATTTCAGCGATACACTCTTTTGTTCCATCTCAGCTAATGTGAAGTTAAACTTTTATAGCTTTTTGCCCCATATTTTGGCCTGAGGAAAACTGTACAAAATCAGGGCAGCCCATTCACCCACACTGGAAATGATGAAGTTATGGTTTCTCTAATGGTGTACAGAAGTTGAAGGCAAAAGGTCAAAGCAATAGAGAAAAGTCGAACATTCACCTGAGTGTGTGTGTGTGTGTGTGTGTGTGATAGAAGGGGCTGGAGAGACAGAGGCAGGGTGTATTGGAGGGAGGACAGGTGGTGAATTACCTGGATGAAAAATTGCACCAGATTAGACACATGGAGAGGGAAGGAAAAGAAAGGAAGAGTAAGCGAGAACAAGAGAGCAAGCCCTTTTTCAAGGACAACGTGTGTGATCTCTCCTGATTAATAAGTGTTATTTTGATCAGCGCTTCTGTGTCACAGTGCGGCCCTGTGCTAATGGAACACTCAGCTGGGTCTTGCCGCAAAGCCTCATGGGAGTATCGAGAAGAGCATGTAAACAATCTGACCCTTCTAACCCACAGAGCCATTCTCACCTGTCTCGGGCGCTTCTCATCTCTCAGTCTGTTCCGCAACAGTTACACACACCCTCATCCCAGAGCAATCAACCTAACATCACTTTCAACATTAAACATTAGGGGGGATTTCGGTACTGAAAGGAAATGCCATTATCACACACTGCTGTCAGTTACCGTCCCCAATGCTGGAGGTGTTGGCATTGGCTGCGAAACTGCTCCAGTAATGGCTTAACGGGGCATGCGCCAGGCTGACACAGAACACATGTTTCTGGACAAATAGTTCCAGACAGGTTTGGAGCCCAGCCTCAAGGGAATGCCACATTGGCCTGGGAAGCACTCGGCTGCCTCCCGTTAATTAAATAGCTGCCTGTGAGTAAATACCAAGTCAGTGAGGGGTAAAAAGAAACCGTATCAAGCCAAATTCGCCTTTCAAATGAAATCAGGTTTCAAGAGATGTATTTTTCATGCTGAAATGCCTGTTAGTTGAAATTCATGCAGCCAGTATTATTATTTTTTTAATAACAACGCTAAAGGTGGCAAACAAAAGCAAGAAATTTTCCAGTTCTCACATACCCAAGTCATATTTGCCGTAGAGCAAGTTATGGATGTCAGAGTAAGTTAGAAATGCAGTAGTAGCGGTCACCCTTCTCTCACAACTCAATTCAGAAGGTTTAGTATGACTCGCTCTCAACTGGCCCTCTAGTGGACATTGGTGATTTTTCAAACAGGAATGCCTAGTACAGATGTGTTGATATCTACTCTGATTCACTGTTATACACTAAAAGTCAGTTCACAATTGAACATGACATAAAGTAAACAACAAAAGATAAGAACAGATGGTAAGTATACTGTAGCTGTGTTATGTCTACATATGTCTACATCTTATGTTTATTTGTAATAGTCTTACATCGTTTGTCATGCTAGATACACGGATCAGTCTGGGGGTATAGACTGAAATATCATATAAGTTAATCGTGTTCAGGTGATCCTGAGCATGTCCGTGTACTTTATTCTGCATTAATACTGTCCTGATCAGTGAAGCAGCACAGCATTTCACTTGGACCTGATCCATCCGAAACGGCAGTAAATCTGACAGGATAAAAATGCAAGAGCAAACAGGTGTGTTACTATGCTGTGAAAGGCTCCCAGCTCAGAGAAGGATGCCTGCTGAGGGTGTCGGAGGGTCGCGGAGAAGTGAGAGAGATGGCAATAAAAAAAATAAAAAAAAACAAGATGGATGATTTGAATGTGTGAGGCTGTAGCATCTGTTGGCACCTCTTCCAGACACCCACGCTTACACCCTTCTGCGCTGCCAGCCAGTGTGTGTATGTGTGTGTGCACGCTGGTTCACCTGGGGCTTGACAGGAGGAGAAATGCATAAAAATTGGACGCATCACTCACTGCGCTTCCTGAGAACATTTGCATTCGCATTGAGATTGCATTTGAGTTTGGAGATTTAAATATACTTGCTGAAGCCCTCAGCACACAGAAACAGGGAGGATTGTTGCCTCGGTTCATCTCGACAGAATTTGAATCACTTCATTTGCTAATTCAAGTAGACATTGGAGTTGTTAATTTCATGCATGTGTTCAAGTGGGGGAAACTTCAAATGCAAAATAATTAAAGCAAGATAATATTATCTATAGATTATGTTATAGGTGTCATGTATGGTTAGTAGAATTTCACAACTGACTATTTCTTGCAATTGACTATATCTCGCCTTTAAAAAAAAAAAAAAAAATTACTTTTTTGTTAAAGCTGAAATGTACATATAAAATACATAGATCTACAATTTCCGTTGAAATTTGGGTTGCACTTTATTTTTTAGTATGTGCAGTGTACTTACCTAAGAAAGTACATAAGGTAACTATATGGGCTAAGGTTAGGTTTAGGGGTAGTTTCAGGGTTAGAACCTAGTTATTACCCAGTTATTACAATTACTATAATAAGTACATAGTATGCACATGGGGAAAAGGACTGTAAAATGAAGTGCTACTGAAATTAGTGTTGTTCTTTTTTCATGAATGTAGAATGTGGCATCACGGATGGAATTTATCACAAAATACTGAACGAAGCAGCACTTCTTTTAAAGAAAGCTAATGCAAACATGCTTTAAGCAAAACTTTTCACACAAAAAATGTCAGTGTCACTTAATGAATAATTATTTAATTACAAGTTGGATATAAAAATGAAATGAGTACAGATGACACTTGCATTGATATTTTGTGTCTAATGCAATGGCATTCAAACTTTTTGGGGCCACTTTGTGTAAATAGATAATGAAAAAAAAAAAAAAAAAAAAGTGCTGCCTTTAAATGCCATGAAAATTTAATTGAATTGACAATAGTATTGTATAAATGCATTTAATTTCTCTTGATGTGCACAATTTGTGAACATGGATGCCACTGAGAAGGTAGATGGCCTCAGGAAAAAAGCTGTCACTGTGACGGGATGTTCTGGTTCTGACTGGTGTCGTCCAGGGAGGGTCGAGTCAGAGGCAATCTCACCAGCTCTGCTCAAGGCACTGAGTTCATAAAGCTTCTAGACTGATGGTAGGTGACAGCTGACCGGATCACTCTCTTCTACCTGGATTTGTAGTGAGAAGATGTTGGAAGAAACGTGTGTAGTGGAGGAGGTGCTTTCGAGGGATAGACTATAATGGGAAAGACACCCATGTGGATCTTCTGCCTATAGTGCCCAATGTATGCTTATTTTCTGTCTTTAATACGTCTTTCTTAATTTCCAGTTGTCATTCAACATTCTTTCCATCTGTCCTACTTCTAGCACAGATCCGAATGCTATAGCAGTGTAGACTGTGATCGCAAGATGTCTGTAAATGACAAACTGCCCCCTCTGTGATGCTCTCTATAAATCACCCAAACAATGGCGCACGGCCCATGCTCCCCACCTGACGGACAGGTAATGGATTGTCGGCACAGCGGGGGAAAACAAAATGACGCACCCCATTAGCTCACAGGTTGGCTCATTCAAATCGATAAGACTCTCTCCTGCAAAACGCCCTTCTCTTTGCATCTTTTCACATCTTTCTGTCTCTTTAAAACTCTCTCTCAATCTTTCTGGACCCAGCACAGGCGCATAAACAATGCCTGCCACATTTTAATAGTTTGATGTTTTCAAATGCCACTCAACCCTGCCCAAACACCTAAAACAACTTGGATGTGATGAGATTTACTGAGCCCATGAATCACAGGCAGTCTCGCTCACTTCTGAGACACAAGTTTCACACACAGAATGGTTTTAGTCAATATACAGCTGCACAAAGCATAATGACCAGTTCGTCCAGGCAGGTGAATCTTTTTAAAAATTTTATTCAATTCAAAAAATGATTAATTGGAGTCTCTGAACAGCATTTTTATTTTTATAAAATATATATCATTATAATGTAATAAATTGTTATTCGTTATGTGCAATTTTTCAAAAGGGAAACAAAAGGAATAAAACACTCTCTCCTTCATATAGTGTTAGGGCTCTTTTTAGCCAGTTGGTTTATTTGAACAGTTCAAAAAACAATTGACTTATTTCATAAGTTCAAAAATGATTTATTTGATTGGGTGTGCAGTGTTTTAGGTCTTCATTTTGATATAATATGAAATGTCATTAAATTCTGCTGTTGTTAATATGTGTGTGTGTAATTATATATATATATATATATATATATATATATATATATATATATAAAAGATATGATTATACACACACACATATTAACAACAGCACAACAGCAGCATTTAATGAGCAGGAATTTAATGATTTACTGCTCTGAATTTTCCATTGTAGTCAATTGGTTTGTTTAAACAGTTCAAATATAATGGTCCAAAAGCCAATTTACTGATTTTAATCGGTTCAAAACATGATTTATTTTAATCTCTGAGCAGCATTGTGGGTCTTCATTTTTATATAACAAGTCATTTAATTCCTTAAATCATTTAATTGCCTATGTTTTTCTTCATTAAATTTTCGAATCTTTACATAAATCATAAATTTATTTTTTATTACACACTCCCACCCAGGTGTGAAACGACTCCAAATTACACTATTCGCTATACAGTAGCATAGCATTTATGGGTCCATCTGTTGACCACATAAAGGTTGTAATTGTGATTGTAAGTCTAAAGAGAGACTTTTTCTTTAAAATTGAAACTAAAATGTTTCCAAATTAGACGTAATAACTGATGATGAATGGCACATTTGCTTTCATGCTGAGAAATGAATGAGTATCGCATCAAAAAATAAACTCTAGTTAGATATCATTGGTCTTTATTTACACGAAAACTCCAACATAAGATCTACAAGAGACAAGAACACCATGGAGGAAAGATTTCTGTCCAAGAGGCAGGTCATAACAATAAGTCAGTGTGCTGTGCTAACATCTCTGTATCCTGTCCTTTCCTATGCAGAGGAATGCATTCTTAATTCCACTTGACAGAGGATGACGAGGGGTAGCAGGGAAGGTCCGACCCTCAGGCGAGCCACACTGCTGCTGCCTCACTGGGGCAAACCTTTTCTGAAATCTGCCGCTGTGTCAAGCGTCATCAGCTTCAAATCCATAACGCCAACGCCTGCCATCCCAACTACGCAACATCAGCTAACACGTCTCAAACCGCCCGGTTAAACGTCCTCCTCTCTCAGGCTCACTGTTATTAGCGCCATGCTATTATTCGCGTGACTTGGCAGAGCGACAGCATAAGAGTGAGGGCTTCAACAATCCACATGACCCAAGTGTGTGTGAAGTGTAACTTCACTTAGAGTGATGCTGCTAACTTAACTACATCTTTTAGTAGCATGACAACAACTCAGCTGCATCAAAATATTGTAACCTTTTCAGTATTGAGCTACTTTGAAAAAAAAAAAAAAGATGTCTTAAAAAGTCTTAATCATTTCAGGGAATCATTTAAAAAATGATTCACCATTTTGAAAAAAAAAGTTCACTATTTTAAATTGATTCAAAACACTGTTCACTGTGCAGCATTTTAGGTCTTTATATTTGTGTAATATTAAATATTTAATTAAACAATGCTGTTTAATGATATTTCCAACGCAGTATTTAAATTAAAGTGTTTTCTATAGTTGTATATAGAGTACACTTATTTGTTCATGTCACCCTAAATGGGCTGTAACATTCACCGTCAGATGAATATGATACTAGTCCTTCTGTATTGACTTTCTGAAGAGTGTATTCTGAGAGATGAGCGATGTTGGATATCCTCTTGGGACGTCTGTTGGGTCCTGCTGGGTCCTGTTGTTCCTGCGAGATGTGCTGAGTAAAAAAGTCGTCTCTCTGTCTGAAGTGTCTCTTCTTCTTTTCTGAACACTTTTCAAAGTCATTTTTTGTTACTTTTTCCTACCATTGCACTTTGTTTATCTCTCCATCTCCATTTAAGTGCACTCAAAGAGAGTATGCTTTCATGACTATATTTCATATTAGTACACTTTTAATAAAAGGGCGCTTTGTAATTTGAAAGTTCAGCTAATTGCATTTAATATAAATTTAAACTATAATTGTCATTTTCATTAAATTGCAGTTACATTACATTCCGTTTGCGCTCAAGTATATATTTTTAAAGTATATTTTTATGCTAAAGTGTGCTTCTTTTTCATAAGAGTATCATCCTCAAAAAATTGAACAAAACGTTGCAATGGCCTTGATCCACTAAACATGACTCGTTTACCTGCTTCATGATTATGCCATAAAATGCTATTAATCTGCAATACAGAATGACTAAAGGCCCCAAGGACAATAACTATAAAGATAATGATAAATATATAGTTCTAAAAATAATTTTAAATAGAAAAAGAACACGAGAATCCACACCACAGCTATAAAGATAATAGCACAGAGAAATCACTTTTTAGAACATCTTTTTTTTTCCAGCTGATGAACAATAACAAAACATTGACAACCAATCAGAATTCATCATGCTCTAAAGAGACAGATGACAAAACGGCAGTGCACGGAACAATATATTGTGCACTCGTGTGAACGCTATTACAGTTACTGTTATAGTTATCTTTGTAATTGACGTTCTTGGTGTGAAAGGGCCTTAATAGTTCTTTTTATTTTTTATTGTATATCATCAATGTACTTAAAAAATACAGCGCCATTTTAAAATACATATGCTTGTCCTGCATTTCTTACGACACATGCTGAGATGCAGACCACAAGTGAATAAAGTGAGCAATGTTCTTTCAAGGGAGCAAACGTGTGTGCACTGACTCCCAGGGCAGTGTACTTACTGCTGAACTAGGAAGCAGGGTAAAACACACCATTACCAATATCATGACATTTTTTCTGAGGATCAAATAAAAACTATTTTCACCACCTGTAGGTATTTAGAACCAAAACGCAAGTAAATCGTGCTGTTGTATTTCAGGGATTACTTGTGATAGAGTCAGTCTCAAGGTTGGTATTGCAAGAGACAGATGCTTCTCGACGGCTTGACGTCTCAGCCAACATATTTGTGAGAATAATCGAGTTGAGAAGAGAGGATGAAACTAGAGGTGGAAGATGCATGGCGGACAGAGAGTAAAGAATAGTCCAAGGTGCCAAAGATCTTTTATCAAGCACCACCCCATCTGAGCTCTGACCGGGCGGCATGAGAGAATAATGAATTAATTAAAAAGAGAATAGATAGGGATTAGAGAGGCGCACCTTGCTCTCCATGTCCAGGGGAAAAAAGCCAATCACTGCGCAGTGAGGTGTGAGTACCATCCATTATGTGGCGACTGACAAGTTAGCAGCAGTCAGAGAAAGAGCTGCACTTAATAAATCAAATCTGACACCTCCTCCCCAGCACCCTTCTCAACTACTGTTCTTGCTTCTTCTTCATCCTCTTCTTCATGTCTGTCATGCCTCTATCCTCCCATCCAAGAGGCTTCAGGATGTGTTCACACTTCAGCCCTCCACTCTACACACACCGCAAATGTTTTAACAAGCCCTCAGTGACAAAAAGCCTGCAAATGTGCCGTTGTTCGTGGATGTAGCTGTTCAGAAATAGCACTAATACCATTAATCAGTATGTCACAATCTATGGGCCAATTACTTGCATTCTGCAGCTTAATGGGAAAAGATTTCCTTGATACCTCCATTTTAATTAAAGGAAGGTTTGCACATCTAACGACGAAGCATTTTTTTTTTAATCAAGTACAAGGAGAACAAAATAAATGTTCCACCATTTGCACAATTAGCACCTATTAGAGAGGCATAAATACACACAAGTTACATATAAACATAATTCTGGATAATTTAGAGTGCTTTTTCACACACTTAGTACAATAAATAAAGCACACCGTAAAGCTGTCTCACAGTTTTAATCAGTTACTTTCTTTATTTTCATCCCTCTTTTATTCTCAGCTGTGTTTGCTTAAACCTACAAATAATTGTAGTGGGCTTATTTAAACAGAGAGTAAAGACCTACTCTTATTTCAAAAGTCAAAGGTAACATAACACAATCCTGCTACCAAATGTCTTAATATCTGTACTTAGTACATTTAAATTGTCTCAACAGACTGATTGTATGTGATGTACGTGTCATTGTGTAAGATAGCATGTGCAATTGTTATACACAGATGCACACAAACCTCTACAATTAAACAATTAAAACCTTAACAGTGAACAGCAACAAGCATTGATTAAAAAGTTGAGCTCTTAAATTATCCCATGATTTACTCACCCTCAAGCCATCCTAGGTGTATGTGACTATCTTCATTCTGACAAACACAATCGGAGCTTTATTAAAAAATATCCTGGCTCTTCCAAGCTTTATAATGGTAATGAATGGTGCTCAAGATTTTGAAGTCCAAAAAAAGTGTGTCCGTCTATCATAAAAGTAATCCATATGGCTCCAGTGGGTTAATAAAAGCCTTCTGAAGTGAATATCTATATTTAAAACTTTATAAACTATAATAACTGGCATCCAGCAACGGCCGTACGCAAGTCAAGTTCTGATGGAAGAGTGACCTCTGACCTAACGCATGTAGGATGTAAGAGTAGCGTAAGCTTAGGTGAGAGTAGACGTAGACTCGTGGTTCAAACAAATAGGGCTGGGCAACAAACTCAAGCTCCTCTTCTCTTATATCGAAATTCTCCAACAGTTGTCTTTAAAAATTCTCATTTTAGACTTAAAATTCGTAACTGGTATTTTGTTTTGCTCTGTTCTCTGTGCTTCCACATTCGTCAAGACATCATGCGTTGAGGTTACTCTTCCGCCGGAACTAGACTTGCGTACGGCCACTTTTTTGGGCTTTACAATCTCAAGATCTCAAGTGCCATTCTCTACCATTATAGAGTTTAGAAGAGCCAGGATATATATATATATATATATATATATATATATAAATATTTAATTTAATATAACTCTGATTGTGTACATCTGAAAGAACGCCACCACTGAACAAATAACAGTGACGACAACAACAGCATTAAGAAGTTAGCAAATAGTAAAGTCTTATAACAGCAACAGCATATTTTATTCATGCTGCAGTGCATGCCGGGAGATGGTAAAACTTTAACAAGTCAGCAAGCTTGTTCAATGTGAAATTGTTTGATCCGAAAACACTAGTTGGGCTATTGTTGGTTGAATGCATTTTTATGTAGATTCAAACTAATTCGCATTTCTTCTGTGACTGCAAAAGCCTGTATTTTGGATGAAATGTAATTAGTTTTTTGCAGTATTTTAGTATGTATGTGTGTTTGTGTAAGTGAGAGAGAGAGAGAGAGAGAGAGAGAGAGAGTCGAAATAGGGACAATTCTGCTGGCCTACCGCTAAACAAATCTGCCTTGAAATGTGATCAGAAACATAATCAGCTTCTTCGTTTGATGTCCTGATTAAAAATGAATATCAAGGCGATGGTCAAAATAAGCGGAGGAATCTTTGAACTTCTAAAGGTCGAGGAACGGCCAATTTTCCCATCTTCCATCACAAGCAGCTCACAACCCAGAGACCCTGTGAAACTGATTCGATTCCATGCACCCTATTTCTAGAGAATGATAGAGGGCGACTTCGAAAGGACACACACACACAAACACAAACATGTGTACAGTATACACGTACACACAGCGCAATGCACAAAATCCTGTTTTTCAGCCTCACGGCTCCAAATTCACATGAGATCTTCTCCCTCTAATCATAATGTATCCCCTACGGCATTCACACTCTGAGCCATCTTATATTTCATCTGCCAAAGCTATTTCAAGAAGTATGTGACAGAGAAAACTCCCTTCATATCTCATGCCACCGTGCGCTGCCTCCCACTGTACCATTGACACATTTCTGCGATGTCACCTTTTAAAATGCAAGCAAATATATAAACAGATATTAATAAATAACCCGCTACTGCTGTTCTCTCCGGAGCTTCACATAATTTCAACCTTTCCACTGTAGGTTTTTTTGAGTTAGGTAATTGGGTTGCGTGTCCCAGGGCCTGAGAGTGGGGAGGGTTATGGGAAGTTGGATGCAGCATGGTAATGGCGTAGTGCCAGCAGGTAGGCCTCTCCCAGAGCTGACTTGATGAGGTCCCGTGAGCACTCTGCATCTGTTTGCCCTGATAAGCCGACCCGAGGCTCATGCTAGGGAGGGAAGCGTTCCCTCGTTCCACAAGTCCCCCCGCTTCGAGTCGTTGAGGAATGGAGAAAAAGTTCTCCCGGACTAATACATGGAAATCTAGCGGCGGTTCTGCCCTAACCCTGTCCAATCCCTAGCCGCACTGCACCAACCAGGAGAAGTCTGGTTAAGGCTAGAGGAAAGAAATGAGTGCGGACGCCTTAATCCCACTCTCTCTTTCCTCTTCACAGAGTTTCAGGGATTTCCTTCCTCAGTGCGGAGAGCTGCGCACTCAGGCCCGGCTCAGGCGGAGACCATGAAAATCGAAATCCAGAAAAAAATTGTGCAAGTACGAGCCGATATGAATACAAGTTTAAATCCCCTTAGAAAGCAGGAAAGTTACAAGGCGTGGGATCTGTGTGCCTTCATCTCAAAGAAATCTTTCATGTCTCAGTGTTTTTTTTTTTTTTTTTTTTTTTTTGTGTACCATATGTTAAATGAATGACGACGAGGCATGGGACCCATCTTTTTGATGTAAGAGTGCAATACACACCTCAAGACGCCTCCTTTTTCCTCAGCCCTTTTTACTTTTTTAAAAACTTATTTAACCAAGTCTCTCCCGTGGTATCTCAATCTATGAATTTCTATAAGATGCACTGCAGTTCTGAGCAGTTCACATTCCCCTTGTGGGCTTTTGTGCATGTGTATGCATGCAAATGTGTGTTGTGGAGTGCGTTTATGTGATGTTTATGGAAAGACTCCCTTTAGAGATATGGAGAGCGGGTACAGACTTTGCCATTCGCCCATCCATTGCTAGCTTGTAAATACTGTACACTGAGGCCCGGTTTCACAAACAGGGCTTAAGCTTTACTTCAATTAGGACATTTAAGTAGCTTTTATAAACATACCCTATTATTGGTGTGCATCTTAAGACAAAATGACACTGACATATTTTAAGATATGTCAGTGCAAGTTGCTTTCAGTTAAAACTGCTCAAGCATGCATTTTAGTCTATGACTAGCATAAGCCTTGTCTATAAAACTGGGGATAAGTATGTGTATTTTTGGACATTTATTTTTAAACCCATCTGGATTAATCCTGCCCTTTGCTTCATAACAATTTACTTTCTTCTGGGGAAGGTTTTCCACTAGATGATAAAACCTGGATGCAGGGATTTCTTAGGTGCAGATGCGTACGTAATGAGGTCTGGCTTGCAGTTAGCGTTGCTATTCCTCCCAAATGTGTTGAAGTCTGGGCTTTGTATTACACCAAGGGTATGCTGTTTAAGAAACCGTTAGTTCAAATAATTCTCTAGAATGTCCTTGCATGGTGTAATATTAACATTTCTCATTGGAATTATTGGAATAGCCAAACCTGTTGTTTAGACAAGGTTGTCCACATACTTATCATCTCTTTGACAGTACACACACGTTCACACTCACTCACTTACAGCCAATATCTCCAAGCAAGGAAAGCCAAGAGATTAGTGCATTTAATATCTTCAGCATACATATCCAGTCATACAACTTCTTCAGTGTTAGTCTTGTTTTTCCTTCCTTTCTCTCCTTTGAGGCACCATCTCCTTTTTAGCCTCAGGGTTAACATAATACTGATTATTTTCTTCTCGTCTGGACATCGTAGGGGGTATGATCAATGGACATTAAAGAAGAGAATAACATGATGGGGCCTTTAGCATCATGCTAATGGGAAACTCTGTAGGGGCAACACTAATGATGGCTATGGTCTGACGTGAGGTCTTCCTCATATTAACCTCACATACACCCGCAAGGATGTACTGTATGCCAGACTATGAAGCTTACATGCCTGAAGGATCAGATAAAAGCACACACACACTTGAAGTGTGTCCATAGACTTTAGAACCCAGCTGAAAACACAAGCTGCTGGTAAGTGCTGGTTTGATGTGGGTCTAGCTGGTTTGGAAACCTAGCCATGCAGTTCCCAACAATGAAAACTTCACTTTTTAGGTATGTTGACAAACTTGTGAAACTTTATATTTTTGGCCATTGAAGTTAATTGGTAAAAATTAACTAAAAGTGTTGTGAATAATTTGACCACCACCAACGCATCTGTCTGATTTGATACTAATGTAGCCTAATTTATGTCATACAATTTCAATTATTTTAATGTGCTCTGCATTGTGTTTTGAAACATGGTAAAGATAAATATAATTTTTACATCCATGGTGTGGTGTGTTATGAATAGGACCGGGAGCTGTATTCTGGGGAAATTGAGAAACATAATTACTTTGTTTAAAATTGAGATCACAATTCTGAATAGGCATCCAAAATAAATAAATAACATGCATGTTAATTGCTGAAGTCTATTAAAAAAAAAAATCAAAATAATTTGAATTGAAATAGAATTTTTTTTTTTATGCTGATTGAATGAATTATAAAAAAACTTCACTTGATTCATTACTAATCAGATTTTTGAACAGATCACTTGAATTAATGATTCAATGACACACGTTTTTAAACAGTCACTTGTCGCCACCTACTGGTGTAATGCTGTAATTGATATAATCTTCATTTGAAGCGTCACTTTCATAAGGCGATTTCCTCTATTTTGATTTCTACCATAGACATCAGTGTTTACATCCAAACTATAAACTTTTATCCTAGTATTTCTGTGATGATCTGAGTTACTGTAACACAGAAATAATGATACTGTGTGGCTGAAAAGGCTATTTATGAAGAAGTTTTAAACCTGTACATGACAACTGCTCTCTGGGTAAACGACAGCATCAGTAGAAATTTGAATGTCCGCTGTAATCGTTCTTATCAAAGGTTTTATAGACACAGCTGAATCATTGTCATTAAGGAATAAGACCGCATGGGTGTTCGAATCGAGATAACGAATAATTGTGCAGTTCTAATAGGGTCTATGCCTACAGTGTTTTCTTCTTTGTAAATTATTATTTGAAGTGACAAAAACTGCTTAATCTTCTGTTGTGTGATTTTGTGAATGCTCGAGAGTGTTTTTTAACATTATTAATGTCCTATTCTGACCCCTAATGAAGTAGTGGGGTGTTTGTGTGTATTCTGCGTAGGGCACCCATTCGGCCACCAGCGGCCCTTATTAAGGTAATCTTGCTGGTTAAGCCTGGTGGGAACACCTGTAACAGGGAACACAGTGTATTGCCCCTTCATACAGTTGCCAGTCATTTTTGACACACATTTTAAGGAGTAAAGTTAGCTATTCCTTCTGAAGGTTAAACTGTTTGCTGTGAAATACCAAAAAATGCTGTTGAGGTCTAGTAAGAGCATCTGCTAGATTGTGTATGTGGAATGACAGAGTATTCACTTCTGCAAATGAATTCAATTATCACTCCCAAAACATTGTAGTTTGCACACGGCCTTAGTAGAACAATTGTTGTTTTTTATGGATCTTGTGTTGGCGCTTTATTATGCTTGGATTAACTTTGCTCATAAACAGGCCATTGCAGACTATAAAGTAGGCCGGCTTGTCACTTTTAATTGGACTCATTCTTTTAAAGTTATATTGAGGATTTTTAAAGCAATGGCTTGTGTCTTGGGCTGCAGTCATAACAGCACAATTCATTTGGTCATGCAGGAAGATAAGGTTGCGGGTGTGAAAAGAAATAAACCTTCATTATCAGACCAGATGCTACCTCCTTAATAATGAAGCTACATTCAAAACCATTCATTCCACATGGAGTGACAATGTGCTGCATTTGAGATATGGCACAAACTGAAAAATGGAGGGTAGAGAGAAAGCAAGGGAGGGAATGACTTTCACTATAGATCCAGAGACTTCATTTCACCTTTTGGACTTTGAGAGACTGCATGCATACACACAAACTCAGTCTTTTACCCTCCTTGGCAGTGCAAGAATGGATCTGTCCGGCACGGTTGTGGTTGAAAGTGGTCGAAGAGAGACAATCATTACACCCAAGGTCAACCACTACAAGAGCAGTACATCAGCCTTCTGTAATCGACAACAAATTAGTTTCTCAGCCTCAATGCAACAACAGCCGAAATACCAAAATCTTGTTTTTTGCTGAGTGGATTACTTCAGGTTGTTGGCTAATTGAATACATGAGCAAAGCTGCCCTTTAGCTGAACTCTCTGCATTATGAAAGTTATTAAAAAGTTATTTTCAGTTTGCTTCCAAATCATGAGCTATGACCTGTTAAACTGGGACATTATTCTCAGTAAAAACATGATAAAAGATGTCTAGACAGAATTTTAGGCATTACTTTGAATCTGAAAATACGATGCATGAAAACCTTTTCATTCAATGCCACTTTCAAAGACAAACAACAACAACAAAAGGCTTTTACTTTGTAAACCTAGCTATTTGTATTTTCTCAACCATAGTTTCCATTCATGAGTATGCATACTTGTATTTGGTACAATATGCTTTTCTCTCTGTTCCTGACCCCTCTGTCACAGAAATGTCAAGGGTTTGAGTGACAGCAGCAGTGGATCCTCTAACCTGCTTTAATCAACCTGTCAGAACGCATCACCCTAAAAAACACAAACAGCCTGCCGCAGGTAAACTATCTGCATGCGCCTGTGAAGGTGGACATGGTCTCCTTGAGAATCCAGGCAGATTCATCACTGTGATGGAGTGAGAGTGAGCACACACTTAAGGAAAGAGAAGGGAAAAAAAGTAAAGAGGGGGATGCTAACTATAGACACAAGGAGAAAAACAAGCCCCACTAACCTTTTGTCAGCTACTTTGAATCTGCAGCTTGTAAAGCTGCAAGCTACTCATAATTTATACTTAACTACAGTCAAGCTGCTCTGTTTGGAAAACTAGTGGTTAGCTACATTAATCTTAAATTTCGTCAGCGTAGCTAATTATTAGTAGGTTGCTGCACCTTCAAAGTATATTTAAAAATATATAACACAAATCAATAATTAAACTATTTCTGCAATATTTTTCTCATTAAAAATAATGAGTGTTATTTATGAAAATCTCAGTTGAGAGGGCATTAAACTTGAACAGATACATTTAAACATACAACTGGAAAAAAGGATAACTGAGTCAAAAACAAAGTGATGAACAGCATGTTTTGCTAATAATGAAAGACAAAATGCTTCACAGACTACAATCTGTGTTTCTTTGTGAATATAACTTTCAAAGTAAGCAAAACAATTGGGCATTTCACACTGTGCTTAATCCTTATTGTCGTTTTAAACCCTGGTTTTAAAGGGGACATCGGATGCAAAATTCACTTTTAAATGGTGTTTGAACTTAAATGTGTGTTGGCAGTGTGTCTACACAACCACCCTATAATGATAAAAATCCACCCAGTGCTTTTTTTTTTTCTTTTTTTTTTATCGCCACAAATCATAAGCACTTTGTCAGATTCTCAGATTCTTGGCAAAGTGACGTCATTTTGCACAGGCCCCTCCCACGACTCTTGACGGACACTGCCGTTAGACCCACCCTGAGTGCGCTGTAAACAGTCCGCCATTGTTTCGATGCCATGCAGATGTAGACAAGAATGTCTCCTAAGCGACTGAGGTGTTTTGTTGTTGGATATAAGAATGAACATAGCAGTCATCATTTACTCCCGACAGCTGAGCCGCTGAAGACGCAGTGGATTAATTTTGTTTTTGAAGGGAATGCACCCCCCAATCTACCTATATGTGTTTATGGTTGCGCGAACAAACACGTCTGTTGGAGTTTGTTGGATCAGGACGCAGCCTCCGTAATAAGACGCAGCTAGTGTGATACCTCTTTGTTGGTCTGTTGTCGTTGGTTGGATGTTTGTTTTCACCCGACTGAACATTTGCGTTTGTTGGGTTGGGGGAATGTCTGAGCAGTGTGGTATGATTTTCCAACAAACGACAACAAACTCTGACGTAATCTGACCTAGCCATGAACCGTTGCCATGACGATGAGGCAACTCACTTGCAAAGACTGCTGTTTGATTGCGCCGGCGCCTCACGCACACACAACAAAGCACTGCAAACATGACATCGCATCTTGTTCATTATCAAAATAATACAGTCGAACAAACATATATGTCGTCATTTCTATTTAGAACCTTCTTACTGTAATTCATAACTGCATGTTTATAATGAACAATGCATTAAGGTGATTGTCTTATTACAAACTGTGTACATTTTATGTAAAGATAACATGGTAACACTACAATAAGGTTACCTTTGTAGAGGGTTTATAAAAGGTGTTGATTACAAATGTATTTTAATAGTTTTTGAGCATTTATAACTGCATAAATAAGAATGGTGAGTTCAGTGCAATACCTGCCAAATAAAAGATAGGGGTGGGGTGAACAGTAGCTCATTATCATTTAAAGGGACATGCACCGAAATGGCTCGCTGTGAACAGAGCTGTTTTTGACAAGGTAAAAGGGTGTTTTTTTACACAACCATTAATAAATTTTAATCAAAGTATGTTATAGACTTTTCATGAAGACCCTAAAGAATCATACTAACTTGTGGAAAATTGGCATCCGATGTCCCCTTTAACCCCGGGTAAAGGGACGTTTCACACTTGTAATTTAGAAGCGGGGTTAGCACAGCTTTTTACCCAGGGTTATGAAACCCTTCTCCAGAGCAGAGTTAGCACTGCTTTTGCGGTGTTAACCCCACATTACTGTGCCAAACTTGTACAGTATAAAATGATGCAGTGTTAGAACATTATGACTAGATGCTTATGTAATCCCTCTGGTCCTACCCGCCCCAATCTGAGCAGTACTTGAACCGGCATCTCCAGCATGGGAGGTGGGCGCACTAACAAGGACACTAAAGATTGCAGTCTCTAGTGTCAGCTGCCAGTACTAGCTGGCCTCCGTTACACTCCGTTACATGTCTGGATACGGTACTTTAGTTGGTTTATGTATGCTGTTACAGTTATTATCATGTAGCTAATGCTAGCCTACGTTGTTGGCTTTTCATGTTGCTCTGATTTGCTTCGCTCGTTTGCAAGCCATGATGTGCGCTCGCCTCGCACGGTAGTAGCTCATTTTCTCATGGGCGGGCAAAGCAGAGAAAGGGGAGGTAACCTTTCCCCATATGACGACATATAGGGAAGATTCCAGACTGGGCCATCTGAGCTTTCATTTTCTCAAAGGCGAAGCAGGATACCCAGGGCTCGGTTTACACCTATCGCCTTTTCTAGCCACTGGCGGACCATAGGCAGGCTAGGGGAACACATATTAATGTTAAAAAACCTCATAAAGTGAAATTTTCATGCCATGGGACCTTTAATAGTTATGCATACCTGAATACGTATAAGGAGTTATTCACTTTTAGCCTTTATGAATAATTATATATCACTTATGAATGATTAAATACAGAATTATCATCATTTGATTGTGCTCCTCCCAAACTTTGTTAATAAAACATCATTATGAGGATGTGCAATGCCAGTGCCCTTATGTAAGAATATGGCGTGCAGCACTCGTCCAATCAGCGACACTGACACCACAAATATGCAAATAAGGACATTAACCCAGGGTTTAGGAATATACAGCATTAAACAACAGTGTATGAATACCCAATTAATTGTTAACCCCTTGGGTCAATTATGAGCAATATAAAGCATGAATCAAGATTACCCAGGATTCCTTATACCCGGGATTTAGAATGACCCAGTGTTAACTATTTAAAGTGTGAAAAGCCCTAATGAGACAGTGATGATGCAATTTGTCTTTTTTGTACTTGTTGGAAAAAGTTGCTGCAGTAAGTAGTAGCTTTACCACATTTATGTAGTTACTCTCCAACATGTTGTGCAGTGCAGTAGTTTGTTCACCTTGCAAAACTAAGAAATTTGTCAGTACATGAGTGTTTGTGTGTAAAACATTGACTCGTTGAGGCCCGTGTTTAAGGAGAGAGCAATCAATAGTGTGGTGAAGAAATGTGTGTATAGATGATAGAAACTGAATCTCTGTGCTCTGCTCTGCACGGCTGTTATCAATGTATCGATGAGTTCTTTGGCTTCATCATCCTAAAGCAGAGTGTGCCATCAGCAAAATCAATAACGGACAAATGCTCTATCATGTATACATCAGTTAACCAGCAAAAATATTGAAAATCTTGCTTACCAGGGGTGTGTGGAGACCAATAATGCAGGAACAACTGGGTAATCAACCTTCAGAGAATATTTTAATGATGTTCAAACATTGATTACACTTTACCATGTATGCATGTGTTAATTAGGCCACGTGGGGAGGGAGAGAGGTAACCACTTCATAAAAGCATTAAAAGCCCTGCTACATGTGAATAGGTACTTTATATTAAATATTAATAAATAATGTAATTAAAAACATTTCTTTAATTGATATATTGTGAATACACACCCAACTAAAAAGCATCATAAGGCACAATGTTGTGCCATGATTAGTGTCTTATTGTTTTTATATTTTATAATTGTATCTATACTTTTATGAAAAATTATAGACATATGTTTAACTGAAACAGTTAGCTAGAAGATATAATTCCTCACATGTAAAGCTTTTTATAAGTGTGGCACAGTGGTGTTTTATAGCTTTTATAATTGTGTATTTTAGCATGACTAAAGAATTGAATTGACCAATTAATATCCAGGACTAGAAGTATCCACTTTGTAAAAATAAGTTCTTAGATGTTCTAGTCATTGCCTGTACCTGCTACAGTGTGTGGCTGTAGAAATGTGAGTTTTACCCTGTGTGTGCACGCATTTGTCTGCCTGTGTGAAGCAGAGGATTGGTAATGTAGACGGCTGCTCTTTCGATTCCTGCCCTGTGATCCAGAAAAATAAGAATAGAAACTGAAGATGGCTTGGCTTTTACAGAGCCCACTGCCAAAACATGCATCTGAATGAGTCATTCTCTGACAACACGCACATGAGCGCGCACGCGCATGCACGCACACACACACACGTACCTCCCTCATGAAAGTGATTTGCAGCAATTAGGATGAAATCTGTCCCTCAGTGCATTAGAATGGCTCAGGGTTGAAAGACAGTGTCTCGCTTAAAAGGTTTGGGCTCAGAGGGGAGTGCAATGTCTTTCATCCGAGGTCATTTTTTCATCATTCCATGGACAACAACATGGAAAGAGGGATGCTATGTCTTTTCCTCATCCCTCGCTTGCTGCCTTCTACCACTTAAGCTCATCAAGAGGGACTTGACATTAAGTAAAAATCATTTTGTCTCGCATGCTCAATATCTTTTTCTCCCCCTCTGCCTTTTATTAAAAATGAAATAGCCTTTTTCTAAATTGGCAGAATGAAATAGGCTTTTATTGTGTGCTTGCTTACAGTCTAAAAAAATCGGAGCTTACAGACTGAAAAGGAGAAAATGAAACATTTCAGCCAATGCAGAACACCAGCGTAGACATTACCAGTTATCTTCAAGGCGAGTAAATCTATAATACCTGGATAAAGCTGTCTGTTTGCATTCCCATTCATCTCAATGGCAATTTCTCTTCTAGTACAAGACCCCCTGAAAAGCGTACGATTTGAAATCTGTCATCAGCTCTTATTGGCTGTGACGTCAAATACACACTTATACACAAAAAAGTATATAAAAAATTATCCATTGGCAAAACATCTACAATGTTATATCAACCACTTTTATGTTTGTTTTATAGTTTTTGTCATGTTTGCAACAAGACTTTTGTTTTATATAAAAGAGCAGCCTGGACATTTTGCTAAAAATTTCTTTTGTGTTCACAGAACTTAGTTCACAGAACTTAGTCATAAGGGGTTCGGAGGTAATGATGAGAAAATTTCCATTTTCGAATGAATTAATCCTTTAAAATTCAAGGACACACTCTCCTCATATTTCCCGAGTATCATAACCGTCCTCCTTTGCCTTGGTGAGGATACCCAAGTGGGAGCTAATCATTAAAGTGGAAACATTTGCAGGACCTCTGGCACGCAAGCGTTCACCTTTTGCTCTGATAATCTAGCTGGGCACTAATTGATTACCTGCTGCGGCTAAAAGGCCCAGAAAGGTCAGAATTCGGCACCTCCGAAAGGACACGTGGGGTAGATGCCTCGGAAAGGTCACCGGCCTACCTGTGAGAAAATGGGAGATGAAGAGTGGGCAGAGCTCAAGCCCAGGGGAGGCCTGTTGTGGGTAATTTTCAGGCAGTCGGACAAAGGAGCGGGCTATATATAAGCACACAGGCACAGTCTATTGGCAGACAGAGTCGGTCTATCTCTCTGCCAGCTCAGTAATCCAGGTCAGAGTCCAGCAGGAGAGGTGCTCAAGTACACAGCCAGGTTTGGCTCAAGGAAACCTCATATCCCCTCACCAAAGGTGATGAATCTCTTTCTCAGGAATTTTTGCTGTTTCAATTAGAAATGCTCCTCTTATAAACAACATTCTGTGGGGATAAAGTATGATAAACTAATAAAATGTTTTAGATAGAAGTGTTCCAAGCTTTTAATTGCCCTCAGGGGCTTTATCTTCACATATAAACAGGCACACGCACTCTTTGAATCCGATTCAAAATGGCGATTATCTCTCGACACCGCCACTCCTCCTAGAGGTGCTTGTACCATGGGACCTGCACGATTCAAAGGCTACGAATCAATTACTAGCTATTAAACACCGAAAATGCATTTCTAAGGGATTCAGCCTCTTTTGGGGACAGTTCCTACTGATTAATTACCTCTGGCTTGGTTTTAGCTTGTGCCAGCATGTATCCTATCTGCCTCACTCTCCCGCTCTTTTTAAGCTCCATCTCTTTCTTTCTCCAGCTCTAATTAAATCAGCTTGAGCTTCATTTTGTCAATTACCAGTCCCTCCAAACACCATCATCATCTCCCACAGCACTCATCAACAAACAGCGGACAGTCTCTCTTCTTTGCTTCCCTCCCTCTGCTTTTACTGCCCTAAGAGCGAGACTGTGAAGAAAGCACACGCACAGGGAACATCAACGACTGCTTTTAGCTGACACACACCGAGCGCTCATGGTCTGAATCCTGTCCAATTCTGAAAAGCAAAAGCAGGGGTGACAGCTCAGCCTTGTGTTTTGAGTATTTAAAGAGACAAGGCCATTTCTGAAGGCCGGCAAAAGAACAAAACTAACGTGTGTCTGAAGGCCACAGTAAGATTAAATAATTGAACACTCGTGGCAGAGGGAAGGTGCTAAAAGTGACCGGGTATTGCAGACTGTCTTCCTTGGTAAGCAGCGGGGGTATCATCCATTAAATGTGACGGCCCTTTTTGTGGCAAGAAAACACAGGCTGTGTTTTGACGAACTCAGAGAGTAGATAGTGTTGATGGACACCTTGAACGACTGAATGGTTGCCTTCGTGGAAAGCAGTTCACCGTGAGCGATCCCTCAGGACAGCGTACCGCCTGTCAGGCTGATGAAGGAGCTGGAGGTAAAGAATGGAATACCCCCGGAAAGGTGGATGGATGAAGAAAGAGATTTCGGAGGACCGTGGGGATACAAGCGAGAAGGAGGAGAGCTGACTCTCAGCAGAAATGACAAACACACTGAAACACAAACAGTGCCGGTCAGTCACCTCTCCTCTGAGGTTTAATATTGTTCCATTTCACTGCATTGTACTCTTTTCCAATTTTTTTTTAACTGTAAGCTGACTCCTCTTGCTTTGCTTGCAACTTTTTCTTCTTTCTTTTTGTTAGCTTCATTCTCTCAGCAGGGCCGTAAGATACAGGTAGTCTTGCTGACGGCAGGATATTTGCCACATCATTGATGCTAATGGAGAGCGATATGGAGCTGTTGTCTTGCGTCTGCTGTTGCATACAGACGCACAAGCCGCTAACACAAGATGCTGGGCCATGGCCATTTGAGTCAGTCACCTTTCTGATGGATACTAGGTCATTCATTCTCTGCTAAACTCATCTGGAAGTACAAACCCATAAAAAGGACACTTGAGAATGAGGATACTTTTCCAGTCGTTAAAGGCAACATGCAAATTGGCGTTGTGTACTGACCTGCACGTCCTTCCAAACCCGTGTGACATTGTTTCTTTTGTGGAACACAAAATATGATATTTTTGAAGAATGGTGAGGTCCAAAAACATTGACTTTGACCGTATGAACATAAAACAAATAATAATAACTAACTAACCAGTTTGGAACAACATGTGGGTGAGCAAATGGTGACAGAATTTGGTTGCACTTTATTTTACAGTGTCCTTGTTACACATACGTGTACTTACTGTAGTAATAACTAAAAATTATGCATAACTACATGCACCTAATTCAAAAACAATCCCCAATCCTAACCCTATAGTAAGTACATGGTGTTCATTAATATTACTCTGTATAATTACACTGTAACAAGAACACTTTAAAATAAAGTGTAACCAAGAATTTTCATTTACTTTCCTTTTCCAAGCTATTTTTTTCATTAGCACTTTATTAGCATTAGCATATTAGCACTTCATTCAGTATATTCATTTATCAAGATGCGTCTCAGTTCAACAGCTGACATTAAGAAAGCTTCTGCTCTGAAAAGATGCAACCCAGGTGATTCTCATAGTCTCCAAACTTCATTAACTTACTCAGCCCATTATCACCAATGGTAAATGATATCAGTGCCAGGAATAGAAATTGAATTTTAGCTGTACGGGCTTCAGTGACTCCTTTAAACTCCATTCTGTGCACATTGAGATTACCTTTATGAAGCCTCTGAGAATCCATTTACCCAAGGTCCCAGCACATTGGTTCATTCTCACTATCTCTGTGGTATTTCCTGGTTTTGAATACGCTTTTATTTCCTTCTCCTCTGCGCATCGCTACGTTTTATATCTCCGGCTCTGTGCGCTTTCAAAACCTCTCTTTCTCTTTGAAAAGCAAAACAGTGGGCCGGGTTTACGATCTCCACCGAGATAGAACCGCGCTAACCTGCATTCAGCAAACCAGGGAAAGGGTGCTCACTTTATTAAAGTTATCAGTCATACTAAGGCAGCGTTACAGTCCTTTAAATAATGAACAAATTGATCTCATAGAGTTATTATCAGCTGCTTTTGTACAAATGGTACCGCACTTGCAGGGGGGCAGATATGCTTAACCGCATAAATCCATATGGAAGGAAAGAGTGCAAATGCGCTCTCTTAAGAGTGCGGCTGCAATAAAATGGCAACAAAAAAGTCCATGCATGCATAAAAATCCACCCCAAACACAGACACACTCACATATTCTTACCACTCTGAGACAGCAGAATGATGGTGTGTAATTATTTTTTCAATGGTGGACCATGTGTTTATCGGAATGTTAATGTTCGCATAATAACAGGCTCCGCCGCACGGCTGAGAATGTCAAGCCTGTCCGGCTGTCAATCACTTCTCAAAATAGCAGGGCAAATAAGCATGCGCTGCTGTCACGACAACTGACAGACAGAATCCACAGCAGCCTTTAAGCTGACAAATATCAGGGCCGTGCACGGGAGGAATTATTCTATCAAGGAAAAAACAGAAAAAGGGTGGCCATTCCATTCTTAGTGAGGGAAAGAAAGAGACTGCAGGGCTTTCTGATACAACTTGCGAGTTAGACTAGATGGTGAAAGGCTGTGAGAGAGAGAAAAGAGAGTGTGACAGCGTGGTAAAAAAAAAAAGAGAGTGAGACTGTAAGATAGCTCACAATGAAGTTTTACATAACACACTTCTGATTGGTCTTCCCTTTTCCATAAATAACAAGTGAAAGTTGCCTGGGAGGAAACAGCACGCTTCATTTCTAACATATCATCTGAATATTCTCAGAGTGTCTCAATGAAGCTGGCGTGGAGATGGGAGAGCGGTCAGGCAGATTGCTAGTCATGGCAACTTGATGGAGATTATTTCTTAAATGTGGGCTTAAACCAGTCTACGGTGGTTTGCTAGTCGCAGATGGTTTAAGCCAGTCAGCCAACTGGTCTCTTGGCCTGGCAATTCGAAAAAACTAAACTCTACAGTTCCACCAAACACAACTGTAGAGCTGTAAAATGTTTGTCTAACTAAATACTAAACCGCATGACTTTATTTCCTGACCAGATTCAACCGGATAAAGCACTAGTGCTGCTGTTGAGGTGGATATGGGTAAGGTTGGGGACAGGTTTGGTGGTATGAGTAGGTTTAAGGGTGGGTTAAAAGGTAAGGCAAGGGTCATTTATAGATGTAATTGCAGAAATGAATTACAGCTGTAATTACATGCAGGTATATGTATGGAATATATGTATGTATGTACACAAGTGCATTGTACAATAAAAAATACGGGGTTAAAGACAACCGAAGTTGGGGTGAAAATGGACAAACCCAAACGCTGGGTTAAAACAACCCAATTGCTGGGTTTGTCAATTTTCAACCCAGCTTGGGTTGTTTTCAACCCAGCATTTTTTTTAGAGTGTATCAAATGATTAATTTAAATGTTAGTACATAGTAGTTAAAGAAACCTAGTATGAAGTGGGACCGTAACACCTCACAGTATGTGCTCCTCACTAAACCTCAGTGACACCCCACCCCACACACTGTCTGCCACCTTTTGTCTGTAATCAGCTGTAACCCTTTGGTTGTTATCTGCTTTTCTTAAATAAAGTCTGTAAGCTGATTATCAGCACCTCAAATGCTGGCTTTGTTTTGCTGAGCAGTTTTGGCTTTTTACTTATTCTAATCTATGTACTTCACTCTTTATTCCCCAAGATTCCTTGCCGAGGCTGGTTCAAGGTGCTTGAGAAACACACATGCACAGGCTGCACTCCCTTTACATGCTGTTCATTAGAGCACTTCTTTTCCAAAGAGGGATGAAATTCCTTTTCAAGAGGCTTGTCCATGCCGAACCTCCCTGAAACCCATTCCATTCTCTCTTCTTTCTTTATTTGTTACAGCTTTTTTCCTCCTCCCTCAGGGTCATTTCAAAGACTCCACTTATTGCAAAGTATATTGGCTTCGTGCCACACGATGTTGTGTCTGAAGCCTGAGCAATTGCTTTGAAGTTGGAAATAGCTTGACATGTTAAGAGCGTGCGCTGCCCTGCTACATTAGAAATGGGAAAACTGGCAGATGCAGGTTGAGGTATCACATACAGTACACCACTTACACCCTGAACTAAGATGAGTCTTTAACACTTATTTGATTGTGACAGAGAAACTGAGACTTGGAGCTCTCATGCTGTTACCGCCTTCAGTAGATTACAGCGATGCCTAAGATGGGCTTTTCGTACAGCTTTTCCACACTTTGTTAACAATGATTAGGGGAACAGCATCCGGATTAAGTAACCTGCTTGCTGTGAGACTGTAGCAGTGTATACTGGTATTCGTCTGAACTCTAACTGGAGGGATTTATTGCAAAGAGTTTACTCTTTCATTGCACAGGAGTCTAAATGGAAGAATTCTCAGTCATGTGTTACTTAAGTATCATGTTACTCTGAAAATTCCCCAGAGCAATAAAAACAGAAACATACACTGGGTTGTTTCAACCCAAATTTGGGTCAAATATGGACAAACCCAGTTGTTGGGTTAAAATGTTTAGCTTAGATTTTTAACCCAGTGGTTGGGTTTGTCCATATTTCACTCAAATTTGGGTTGAAACAAATGTATTAGGCAGGGAACACATATCCTGGTCAAAAATGTGTTCCTCAAATGCACTGTAAGGAGGCGTTCAAAACTGCTAAAAGCAGTACAGTGAAATGGTGTAGAACTCTTGAAACACATTTTTGTTTAAATGTCAACTGATTTTTGTTTTACATGGAGTGTATGATGATAATAATAAAAAAAAGGTCACTAAAAGCCGAGATGTGTCGCAGCAGTCAAAGACATCAATTTTTGCTTATTTTATCTGTGAAGTGTTTGCTTTCAGATTGAAATCTCAGCAATTCTGTAAGAAACAGTTTATGAATGCAATTATATTCTAAAGGAGACACGTGTGCTATTACTAAGGACTTTTTCAAAATTTCTCCATTTAATCTCGTTGCCCTGTAGACTCTAGGACAGGGCTATTCAATTCTATTTCTGAAGAACTGCAACCAGCAGAGATTAGTTCTAACCTTAATCAAACACATATGCATGTAATAATCAAGTAATCCTGAAGACCTTGATTAGGTTCTGATGTTTTTAATTAGGGTTGAATCTAAACTCTCCGGGTTGTGGTCCTCCAGCAACAGAATTGAATAGCACTGTTCTGGGACAAGGGTGTCCAATCCAATGTCAATTATTTCTCCTAGAGCAAAGGTGTCCAATCCTGCTTCTAAAGGACCACCTTCCTGCAGAGTTTAGCTCCAGCCCTAAATAAACATACCCGAACCTCTCATGTTGGAGCAGACCTAAACTCTACTGGAAGGTGGTCCTCCAGGAGCACTATGAGACACCCTCACTCTAGGAGAAACAATTGGCTTTAAAGAGATCTCTTACCTATGACAATCCAGTCAGGGTCATTGGAGATTCTCCGATCGTCTTCTTTCATTTATCTATCTGAGCTCACAGTCACTTAGGGGCAGAGAGAGAACAGATACTCTTAATGTTGATTTAAAAAGAAGAACAGTTTCACCTCTGTCAGTTCTTGAGCTCACAAAGTCTTTGCGGTCTCCGGTACAATCACGGTAAATCTTTAAACAGAGGTGTCACCTGCACGGATTTAAAAAAATTAATGGGTAACCTGGGGCGCAGTGTTTGCGCCCTTAAACACTTACACACACACACAGTGTTGAAGGAGGTTAACCAAGCACATAGGACTTGCAATAATCGATTCCTAATTTCATGCTGAGTGCCTCTGTTTAATCTGTGCAGAAAGGAGAGAGAGAGAGAGAGAGAGAGAGAGGGAGAGAGAGAGAGAGAGAGAGAGAGAGAGAGAGACCTCTTTCATCAGTTGTCTGGCAGATTGGTAAATTGGAGAGCGCTGTATGAAAGGAACAGAGGAAAACTGCGAATCTATACCTCCTAGTATTCAATAAAGAGTAACGTATAGGTATGCCGCTTATGTATGATATTCTGTTTGAATGTTTAGCAGGTGAAGCTGAACAATATATTAGTATATTATTAATATATTAGGCAGCACAAGACTGTTCGTTACAGTCCAATTACTGTTCACCTGCCAAACCATCAGAATGCCAAACTCAGGGCTGAGGCGGTGAGGCTGTTCATGCATTTTGTAGACTCCAGGTTCAATAATGTTTCCTGTCTGGCAGAGAAAGGTTTGATAGAGCAGATCTCATGTAAAAAAATGAACGTGGGAACAGATCCATTTGTCCATCCTCTGGTACTGTCTTTGATATACACACTCTGCTTTTAGGAAATGATTCCCTCTCTCTCTCTGAAGTTGTGTGAGTTAAGGAATCAAAGAGATCACAGCATGCTGAACCACAGACTGACTTTATTATCTGTACAAAGTACAGAAACAAGGCTCCTTCATGAAACAATTCATGTGCATGTACATGTGTCTAAATATGTGCATTTCTGTCAGCTGTCAGTTGCCCTTTTCCTGCCGAAGAGATGCTCCTCTCTTATGCTGTAACTCAGCTGGAGCTTGGATATGAAAAGTGCTCTCAGAAATGACCAGTTTTAACTGACTTAAGAGCCGAGTGATAATGTACATGTAACTGTCTTTGTGGCTACAAAACCTGCTCTTAAATAAATATGGCAAATCATCATCTTAGTCTTACAAATCTGAATTAACATCTTTATGCAGTGTTGAACAAAATGGGATTAAAATTGGGAATAAAATTTCATAGCAATCAATTTACACTTACATTTTTCGTGTAATCTAGTTTTGTTCAAGTTATCTGGTTTACCTCTGACATAATCCTTCTTAAATCAAGACCAGTAGATTTTAGAGACCTGTCTGAAGGCAACATCTCCTGACCAGAACTGTCTCCGAATGCTTCCAGATTGGGCTCCAGCTCTCAGAGCCAGCAATGTGCTGTGGGAAAAGGGGCTAGTGTAAAACTGAGTCATGATTTGTCTGCATTTTAGGGTGACTTGAAAGCTAGTTGTAAGAGCCGAGGCACTGACCCAGATAAATAATGTCTGCAAAGATACTCTGTGATAGCCGGGTGTGTGTGCGTGTACGCACGAAGGTATAAGATTAGAAAGAAACACATTAGAGTCTCCTTTAAAATGATCTCTATTAACTTCCTGTTTTAAACCAGTTTCCACTCCTCCCCTCCACACACACCTTTCTTTTCATTCACTGATAGGCTGACTAATCATGCGCCTCAATCCAGTGAAAACAATCGGTGTCTTAATTGAGAGCAGCAGTTACGCAGAAGAGCAGGGGAGAGTATCCCCTGAAAGCCAATCTGCTTGGATGTCTTTGTTATTTACCAACTCATTTCTCTCATCATTAGGAATTTGTAAACAGATATCAGGGCAAATGTAATCTCCTGCGCTGTTCAGTCTCCACTGGTGAGCAAACGTAGAAGAGACTAGAGAGGCACAGACAACTTGGATCTGTTGATGCCAACGGTGGAACGATAACTAGAAGTATTAACACTGCTAACTCAACTACATTTCTTGCATGACAGTTGTTATGCTATTTTCAAAATAATAAGGTGTGTTCGACTTAAAGGAAGCAGTCCTGCGCAGACTGACAGGTGTATGACATCAAAGTACCGCAAGAGCGATTAGAGAGCTGACGGCTCTGTATGCTTTCGAAATAGTTCTCGTAGTACTTCAATCCCATAATGCACCACAATTACGAGTGAACAACCGATGTACACTCAACGGCTAGAGAATACGATAATGCACTGTGAGAGTTGTGCCGAATGAATTACTGTGTCTCGCCAGAAGATGGCGCCCACAGCTGAATCATCCATCCATCCATCCATCCATCCATCCATCCATCCATCCATCCATCCATTTTCCAAACCGCTGGTCCAATGTGGGTACAGCGTAATATCATAAAGGTATAAATTCCTTTTTAATTGATTATTGAATTGTTTATTTAAGGTTTATACATTGTTTCCATGACAGAATTCAAGATAAATGTTTTCATTTCTACTGGAGCTGCCAGTTTGCTAAGTTTTAAATGATTATGCACAAACTACGCAAAACCGGCAACCCTTCCGGCGCACTTCACTCACTCATTTTCATTCACCCCCTCAAGTGGACTATATTAGTGGAGTAATGTACGGAATAGTAAATGAGAAAATAGGGGGTGATTTCGAACAGCCTCTATGATGGCTGTTTTCTAAAAAGGTTTCAAACACTCCCCCTGTCTGTCATTGGCTGGACAAACACTCAGCATTACTTGAGCCAATGATGTCTTATCCTGTTCAAACAAAGATGTGGATAGACACTGTATGAGATGTTTTTACGAAATGTACCACCTTTGTACCAGCGTTGTGGCAGAGCACGTGTTTCCTGTTTTGATTTTGATGAGCACCTTAAAACACAATTCCCTGAGAGGCTGATGAGCAGGTTATCAAGCCTGTTGACCTTGTTTAATTGAATGATAATTAACTGTAATGAGTAATCAAAGGGTCCACCCACTCACTAATGAGGCACATGCAATGTGCAAGGAGGCTAGATTATACATCTCGCCAACGCACACCTCTCTGATGAGGCTGACGCTGCCTCTAATGGTGGTCCCAACCCCCCAGAAAGAGACAAAGGAGAGAGCAGAATAATCCTAATGCAAATTATATCTGAAATGACAGGCACAGAACAATAACAAAGTGTCTAGGAAAGATGAAACAACAATGTATTTCTTAAAGGGACAGTTCACAAAAAAAATCCAATTCACCCTTAATTCCGTAGACTACATAAGATGTCGGACAGAAGGGAATGGTTTTAGCTTAATTTTCATTCTGTTTCTCACATAGAGCTATCATACGTATTAGGAAGATTTATGTAGGCTAATTTTTATGGTACACTTAATGATGACAGTCACTGGTCGCCATTCACTTTCACTGTATGGAAAAGAGTAGCGTGAACATTCTTCATTACATCTCCTTTTGTATTCCACAGTAGAAAAACACAGGAAAAAATAATGATTTTTTTGTTTTTTCTCTCTCTTTTTTTCTCAGTGCTCAAAGTGGGCTGGTGCACACAGAGGGCCAGTATATTTATAAGAGCAGCTAGAGCGGGAATCAAGGTATTGTTGGGACAGCACTCTTGCAATGCATGGAAAGCAATTAAACAACTATTTAAGATGAAGAGGCACTCTTTGGTTTTCAACATAACTAACGTGCTCACTCACAGAATCAGACACTGTACAGACACTGTATACAAGACATTTCCCATTATGAATTATGACACCGCTTGGTTCTTTGGTCTATTGGATCAGATTGCTTTCTCACCTCAACTGAACCACCCGAGAGTTCGTTTTCAATCGGGCACGATTGCTGTGTTTATATATGCCTAAACGAACTGAACTATGGGAGAAAAAGCTCCAGGTTCCTGAAACAAACCCTCCAAACAAGCCAGGTGTGAAAACACCCTTAGATTTAGGAAACTGTGTCACCCACACGTGTTCCCCACTAGACCGCAGCACCAACAACAAAGGTTTTAATAGCCAGATATTTAGTCATTTTAAAGTATAATAATATTATTATTATTTAACCACCAAAGAATTGCAAAAACATCTGAAACAAAGAATGAATTTGTGAAGAATGGGGGATTACATTTTACTTTGCTCTAAAAACCTCACCAAAGCTCTTAAAACTGATATAATCTGTCTCTGTGTTTCCCCTCTGTGTGTGTTAGAGATGATAAGATGAAGGGAAATTGTAGATCAGCGGTGGACATTTGGAGAGTTTATCAGTCGGCCTGAGAAACCACAGTTAGCTGATAGCTCTTAGGTCTCAAACGCCATTAGCATTGAGAGTAGTGTTGGGTCAGCAATGATATGTTACATAAAACTACAGAGCTACTCCAATCACATACCAGCAACACACAACACACACACTCCAAATCTGCACTCAAATCTTTGAAAATGACTCCTTTTCACATGATACTGAGATAAGTATGCTGTCTCGCTCCAGTGTCTGTCAAGTGTTATTACTATCACTGCAATCCCATTTCCTACTGTGGATTCATTCGTTCTCTTCACTCAGCGATGACAGTCACTTAAACAGATGCCACTTCTTCCCCTCTACATCACATGGACGTATCTGTTGCGATGCGGCCTGCCCTGTCATTTCAGGACGTTACCTTGGGGTATTTGCGGTGTAATCTCATCCACAATGTTCCTTTGATGGTCTTTTCAGGGATATGGCACAATATCGGAGTATTAATTTCCGCATAATCTCAGATCTACAATTACAGACAAGCCCCCAGAAAATTGTTTGAAATGCCATCTTTTTCAAAAGCAAAACAAGCTTCTCAGTCAGCATTGAAATTAAATATTTTAAGATCTTTGGATCAAAGTATGAGAAAATGTCCAACAAAAGTAGATTAAAGATTTTAACTAATTGCACTATATGAGATGATTTGCACAAGAGCGTTCTGCATCCTACTGACGCATGCCATCACTTTTAGTGTCCATTAAGCTGCCGTGAAAAAGAGCCGTAAACCTTTTCTCCATTTATTGGCAGAATTAGAGTTTGCCAACGTCAGCTTGCTTCTAGAGTGCTGCTTCAGTCATATTTCCTTTGATACGCATAAGGTCTGCCAAATAAATTTGGTCTAAAATCTCACTACTCAAGGATTCAGGCAGATTTAGCCATATTTACTCTGCCTTCAAGACTCTTCTCTTGCAATGTTGTCTCCTCTGAAGATCCATGTCTGCTATCTGATTAGTGAACGATTGAAAGCTGCCGGTTCCAACCCTGCGCTCCATTCACACTCAAAGCCTCTCATTCTCTCCAGCAGGGCTTACTAAAAAGCATTATAGCCTCTGCATTAGCCAGAGGCAGTTGAAAATAAAATAATACATTTATCAGAGGGACGTTAGCACTTACGTTCATCCTCTCTTCCCATTTGTGGAGCCCAAGCTGCTTATTATAAAAAAAAAAAGCCACACATAATCATGTGGCTGGCTATAACTACACCAGTAAATCCAGGCCAGAAATGCAGGCTGGGGCTCTGCCATCTTTTACATATAGCAGTTAAGTGGGTCTGATCCTTTCATCCAGCTCAGAGTGGTGGATTGGTTTAAGAGGGGCGCAGCATCTGGCCACATCAAACCCTGGATGGGAGATGACAAATAACAACTCGCCGTTGTTGATCTGTTTTTTTTTCAGATCGGTGTCGAAGAGCCACACTGTTTATAGTCATTTGGACCTTTAGTTGATTAGCGCAGTATCTGTTTAGTGTTTAATCTCATATTGTTATATTAAGGTCGTTTGGGTGTCATTTGTTGTTTATCTCCCCTCAGCTTTTAATTTCACCCCTCCCATCCGGGAACACAAGACATGCTGTGGTTTGTGTTATTAGCATCAACGCAAATTAAAACGAAAATTAAATAAAATTATGTGAATGTGTGAAATAAAATAAAAATTTCGGAAATTGATTTTATAATATAACATATCAGAAGCTAATAATAAAATTAATGTTATTATAGTTTACTAAAACCATAACAAATTAACTAAAACTGAAATAAAAATAAAATATTAGAAAGCCTACATTTTATTTAAGGTAGTTTCTAAAAAATAAAAAAATAAAAACTACATAGATGGATAAATAAAAATATAAAAAGGACAAAAACACATCAAACTGTAAATGAAACTATTAATAAAATCTACAATAGTATCTTAATTAAAATTTCCTGATAATTTACTCACCCCCATGTCATCCAAGATGTTTATGTCTTTCTTTTTTCAGTTGAAAAGAAATTATAGTTTCTGAAGAAAACATTCCAGGATTTTTCTCCATATAGTGGACTTCACTGGGGTTCAATGGGTTGAAGGTCCAAAATGCAGTTTCAGTGCAGCTTCAAAGAGCTCTACATGATCCCAGACGAGGAAAAAGGGCCTTATCTAGCAAACAATGTCATTTTCAAAAAAAAAAAAAAAAAAAAGTATACCACAAATTGTCTTGCATTGCTCTGCGATGTGCCACGCATTATGTGATCACGTTGGAAAGGTCACGTGTCATGTACAGTAGGCGGAAGTGTCACGATAGGGTGAAAAATGTTTTCCTCAATCTTCAAAATTGTCCAACATCGTTGCTTTACCTTTTTTTGTAAAGGCTGTTTGACTTAGTCTTTGCACGTTCACTTTGTAGACACAGGATCGGTACTCCCGCCTACATCACATGTGACCTTTCCAACATGATTACGTAATGCGTAGCGCGTCTCAAAGCTAGTGCAAGCATGCATTTGTGGTTAAAAAGTATATAATTTTATTTTATTTTTTTTTTAGAAAATGACCGATCGTTCGGCTAGATAAGACCCTTATTCCTCGTCTGAGATCGTGTAGAGCCCTTTGAAGCTGCGCTGAAACTAACAGGGTTCAAATGTCCACTACATAGAGAAAAATCCAGGAATGTTTTCCACAAAAACCTTAATTTCTTTTCAAATGAAGAAAGAAAGACATAAACATCTTGGATGACATGGGAGTGAGTAAATTATCAGGACATTTTAATTCTGAAGTGAACAAATTTTTTTAACATGAAAATGCCACTAGATAGAAATAACACTAGTTTGTGCTGAGAAATTTAGCGTTGTTTAATATGTTTTAATATATAATGGATAGTGTATTAACTTTGGCAGTCGTAAAATGCCTGATAAACTAAAAAAAAAAAAAAATTGCATTATTAAATAAGCAAGCAAACGCACATATAAATGGGTTTTAAAGCAAAGCAGGTCATGATCCAGATCTGTCCAAAATGGTTGTGTTTTCCTATAGCCTGGAGTTTGGATGTAGATTCATTTCTTGAAACTTCAACATGAAGGTATGCAAAGTGAGGAATTAAGTGCTGTGTCAAAACATAAATAAATGTCTTTAGTCGAGCTTCGTCTAGAGGAATTAATGCTTCCTACTTCTCTCTCCAAGACAAACGCCCTAAGCACACAAAAGGAGAATCGGGACATCCGTAAACAAATATGGCTGTGTTCTCGCTCATTCCGTTAATCCCACTTAAGTTCAAACCTCCTGGGCTACTTCTGCTAAAAACCTTTTTAAAAACATAGGCTTCAGTCTCTTTCACTTCTCTGAGGTCGATGAAAAGAATGGTTTCTCTCTCGCTGCTTTGTCAAGCAAGGACGAGTTCTTTATAAGAGCTTATAAGACGTCATCTTCAACTTTGTTTTGCCTTGAATGAGGAGAAGGCATTGCAATTCCATTTTTTTTTCACAGCTTTGAAACCCCCTGAGAACAATTACCCAGAATGCATAGATTTATTCTGTCCAACAGTCCATACTGAAAAAGACAAGACGAAATGATGAACAGCATTCATCGAATATATTATGAGTCAAGGACAGGATCAAGATTATTTTAGTAAGAAAATCCTTTCTTCAGAAAAAAGCTTTTGCATTTGTCCCTCAGTCAACTCTCTTTCAACTAACACAGTTAATGAGCTTTAAAGCTCTTGATGAGCATTCAGATGGGCATACATTAAACTATTATGTGTCAACTATCAAAACAACATCATGAATAATAGATATCATATGAATCCAAGATGACATTAAACAAACATGTTCAAAGCAAACTAGGACATGATGCAACAAGTCCTTTTTTATGCCTAGACCTCAGTAAAGAAGAAAAAAAAAATCAATATTTTTACATCAGTCAGTTGTTAAAAGCTTGAACAAGCAAGCTCCCTTAGACCCAGTGTGGTTACTGGTTAAAAGAAGCAAGCATTAAACTAAGGCTAAGTTCCCAAATAAAGGGTACTAATTTGCTTGTGTAAGTGAACAAATTGCTTGTGTGTTTATCATGCGTGATTTACTAAGAATAATTGCTCAAATGGCCACACATGCAAATAGGTTGGACATACACATATTTAAAATTTTAGAAGGTAATTGTACCGTGTGTGTGTGTGTGTGTGTTAATAATGACCATTTTATTGAGCTGTTCTAGACTGAATGGGCTGCAGGGAAAGAATAACTATATTTTGCAATAAACTGTCAAAATGAATCTGACTGCTTCAGTGAACAAATGAACTATGTAAACAAGAGCAGTCGATGAAAAGGGATTCTGGTGGAGAAAATGAAGGACCGGGCATACAAAGCATTCCCTGAGAGCCTCTCACACATGCAAAACTCCAGAGCCCTGGCCTAGAGCTGCCCGCCAGGCCATCAAACTGCCTCCAGGTCCCTGGAGAAACAACAAAGACATCCAACTGTGAAGAGATTTGGCGTGAGAGTGTTTTTAGCGAGAAGAAAGTCTCACTTAAAAAATGCCATTTTGGAAGGGGAGGGTCTGACACTATTCAGCCGGTGCCAAGTATGAAAAGTCTTGTATTGTATGGCTGTGACATCAAAAAGACAAACAAACAAGAACGGAACAATATTGGATTCAGATGCTAAGATACCAAAGGACCAGGCAAAGATGAAGGCGAAATTGTTTTGTTGTCCTTGAAATCTTTCTCCAGGCTTCTGCCTCAAACCTCTCTGCTGGTGCAGAGCCAAAGAAAATTGCTTTTTTTCTCTTCCATTTTCTCAGGTTTTAGAGGTTTATTTTGTAAGCTGGGTGGAGTGGAAGAGGTTGGTCATTGACCTTACCCTCAGTCACAACATCCCACAGTAGGCTCTGGTTAATAGTAAGATGGAGGTCTTGTTCGCTGATTGGATTCATCAGCCTGATGTCCAGGAGCATTTCTCTTATTCGAATGTCCTATCCAATCCGGAGCACCAGCACTAGCAGAACGAATGCCTGAGAGAAACCCGCCATAACTAAATTAGATCTTGCGTGTTGCAATTTGAAAGAAATGTCTTCCGCATTCATTTAGGAAGTTTGACAGGGAATCAAACTGAATTGAATTCTGAGGTGCCATTTGAAGTCAAACGGAATTGAACTCTTGAGTTTCGAGTCAGATGGGATCTGTTGAATTGATCAGGATGATTTGATTACTTAGTGTGTAACTCAATCAAACGTTTGGTTATATTTTAAATATAAATAAGCTGAAAACCTGCATGAGCCCATTCCAAGGACACTGGTGGTATTTTTAAATGATTTGTTGCCTAATGAGCCAAAAAGAAGGTCTCTCCTAAAAATAGATGTACTTTTTTTAAGGATTGCTGCAACTTATGAATTGGTAGTTCAAATCTGTACACATCTGAACTATGTAAACAAGAGCAGTCGATGAAAAGGGCTTCTGGTGGAGAAAATGAAGTGAAGTAAAGTTTTAGCTATGTGTGAGTCGAGTGTATAGTTTAAGTGTATGATATATACTATACTGTATACTGTTTATATATATATATAAAACTTAAATGGCTGTCGGTTTTCAATCGGTTTCCTCAATTGAAAAGGGTTTATCCAAACTTGTGATGCTCCAAAATACAACAGGTAAACCAATAAATCATCAATCTGGGTACATTTTAATACTCATCTTACTAACTGTTAGTAACGTTTATCATAAATCACCCTTCGTCGTTAGTTCAATATCCTATTTACAACAGATTACAAATCATCAACTAGCAACCGGCCTGAAGGGGTTTCTGATCCCACATCCAATCTAATCTACACGGGAAGACCTGCGTGTCGTCGGATGCCATTCAGATGCACCCTGCGAGGGCTGTCAAAAGTAATGGGATAACAGTCTTTGAGGTTCTGGTGGGTTGGATGAGGGGGATTTGAGTTAAGTGTTGAATAGGTAGTGGAAGTGTTAGGGGGTGCTCTTCAGTAATGGTTGGTGTATGGATTATGACGGCCTGCCACAGATTGTGGGGATTATGGGATTGACGGTTGTCTTGCGCGTGGATGGCATGGGAGATTGAGAGCAGATGGCTGTGATTTGAGCGTGATTATCCCACTGCATTGTCACTGATCTTCGTCATCCTGTTTCATTTCCCCGGGATGGCTTGTTCATCTCGGACACTGAATCAACCCCCCAATCCCCCTGCAACTCAGGCAGCTAATGGGAACCGTTGCATTCGGCCATCTCCTTTCGTCTCTCTCCGTCTGTCACACATTTTCTTCCTTCTTTTTTTATCACCATTCCAGCCTCTGCAAATTCCTCACCTATAATAGTTATGTCCTTTATTTTATTTTTTATCAAGCTTACATTAAGTCCTTGTCACATTAGCCAAAGGTCATGTCCTTTTATACTTGCCAATCTCACTCTTTCCAAATAATAGTGCAATTTAGGATAAATATAGGACACCTAGACGTTTTTCTAGTCTGGTCAAGAGCTAATGAATGGGTCTGTCACACACAATATTGCACTCCAAAACAAGGTCAAACAATGCCACCAAACTGATCCTAGAACAGCAGTTATGGGCCTAGATGCAGAACCTGATTTCACCAAGTGCACCAATATGTTCCTGGATCAACATCTGTGTTGATCCTGGAACAACATTCCAATCAACCAATTTGAGGAACAAGTTTTACAGTTTATGTCAAGTTTAGGCTGCAGTCAGGGTTTGGTGCTTCTACATCAGTGTTATTCATGAATCATTTCCCCTGATTGTAGAGATAACTTATGGGTAGGTTTAGGTTTAGTGGTAGGGATATGGTTAGGACAAAATTTTCGGACAGGAATATGTTGACCCAGGAACACATCTAATTTGGCAAAATCAGCATGTGCTAACACACCTTTTCTGGTGAATATATTTGTTTGTTCGCAAAAAGACCTACAAGATTAAGAAATGACATTATAGGGAGTTATGTATAGTTTTGCCATAGGTACACAGTGTGTTTATTTTACATACAGGTAGGGTTAAAAAGTTAAATGAGTTGAACAATTTTACTGTACATTTTTATTACCTCATCAGATCTTCTAAACCAATGATGGTTTGTTAAAACAGAAATGGGTACTGTTCAACTGCAGGCTATATAATAGCTGACTACATAAAACACTATCTCCTCATATTTCATCAGGTTTGTATTTTTTTTTTTTTTTGGCATATTTTTTATTTAGTTTGTAGTTTAAGTGATTAGTAAATTAGTAGTAACATTTCTTTCTACTTGTGTCTCACTTCAAGACATGCAGCAGATGGCTAATGGACAAGTACAGGTCAGCCGGTGCCGTTAACAGAATCTCGAAACTCATCACTGAATGCTGTTTACTTAATGATCACCAGAAATTATCCCTAATGATCACTAGAAAGCAGTGGCGGAGGTTGCTTGTGAACATTATCACCAAATGTAACTGAAAATGTTAATCGCATTTACTATGTAGTTTTTTTTTGTTTGTTTTTTTGCAAGAAAGAAAAGGTGAGTTTTAAGGCATGATTTGAACTCAGATAAACTGGAAGCCATTCTAATAGAATTAGAAAGATTGTTCCAAAGTGTGGGGCCAGCCACTTCAAAAGCTCAATTTCCCCTTGTCTTTAGGCGGGTTCTGGGGATCTTAAGGAGTAATTTGCCATCCGATCTTAGTCCTCTCACCGGAGTGTAAGGGTGAAGTACGTTGGTCAGATAAGAAGGAGCTAGATTATTTAAAGATTTATAAACAAGTAGTAAGATTTTATACTCAATTCTGTAATGAGTAGACAACCAGTGTAGAAATCTCAGGAGGGGCGTAATGTGATCAAATTTTTTACGTCCCTTCTGAAATCTAGCTGCAGCAAACCTTCACTTATCTATGGCTTGATCTAAACTTGACACAAGTCTTGGCATGAACATAAATACACACACACACGATCCATGACTATGAAAACTTAAAAATGACATAAACGTGAACCAAAACTAAATGTGACAGTAATCAATTTTAGAATGTTATTTTTACATGTGATGGTGAAGTGGAATTTTCAGCATCATTACTCCAGTCTTCAGTGTCACATGATCCTTCTAATAAGCTGATTTGCTGCTAGAGAAACATTTATTATTATTATCAATGTTGAAGTTCTTGCTGCTTCAATAAACTGATCAAAGGAAACTGAAAACTCAGCTTTCACATGAATAAATTGTATATTTTTAAAATATATTAAACTAGAAAACAGTTATTTTAAATTTCACAATATTACTGTTTTTACTATATTTTGATCAAATAAATGCAGAATTCTTTCTAATCTACACTTTTGACTGATAGTGTACTGAACTGCTGGCAATGTTAGTGTGCACTGACTCATCTCACAAGAGGCTGTTAAAACAAGGCTAATCTGATCTCTGTCCTTGCTATATATGGGTTCTGCTAATCTCTTTTTAAAAGCTGAGTGAGGTTAACTCGAAAGCTACAGGGTACACCGTTGAAAATAATGTGTTAAAAGTGGTAGAAATGCACAACATTTCTTTCTGCTTGTGTCTCACTTCAAGACATGCAGCAGATGGCTAATGGACAAGCACAGGTCAGCCGGTGCCGTTAACAGAATCTCGAAACTCATCACTGAATGCTGTTTACTTAATGATCACCAGAAATGATCCCTAATGATCACTAGAAAGCAGTGGCGGAGGTTGCTTGTGAACATTATCACCAAATGTAACTGAAAATGTTAATCGCATCTTATAAACACATCTTGTACGATGACGCCCATGCTTATTTAAACTGGTTAATTAACAAAAAATATGAGTGAGTCGATATTTTATCCCTACTGACAGGAAACATTGATTTTGTGTAGTGTGTGATGAATCCCACATAAACACATTCTGACATGTTGGACACATTGTTTACCGACACGCTATACAGTCCCTCGGTTTGAAAACCATGACAGGTGGAAAGTAAATAGATTTTTCCACTGTCTGACACAAAATGACAGACCACAAACAAGCTCTAACTTAGCTCCATACTCAGGCCCGGCTATGCTTCGCTCATCTGATCTAGAGATTCAAGCACAGGACAGTTGCAGTGACACTTGTTTGACTGATGTGTGGACCATCACCTTGACAGACATCTCCTTACAGGGGCTGCAACATTCACTGTAGTGTGTGCTTGTACGAGTTTGTCTGTGTGCTTGTGATAAAATGGGATTATAACCTGACAGGGTGGAGGGATGTGGGGTCTTGTGATATATCTAGCTGCAAGATTCAACATCAGTAATAGCAGGAAAGAAGGAGGACATTTGCGTTGTGATTGGAGTATTGTTGACAATTTGTTTCTGGCAATGTGAATATATACACCGATCAGGCATAACATTATGACCACCTTCCTAATATTGTGTTGGTCCCCCTTTTGCTGCCAAAACAGCCCTGACCTGTCGAGGCATGGACTCCACTAGACCCCTGAAGGTGTGCTGTGGTGTCTGGCACCAAGATGTTAGCAGCAGATCCTTTAAGTCCTGTAAGTTGTGAGGTGGGACCTCCATGGATCAGACTTGTTTGTTCAGCACATCCCACAGATGCTTGATTGGATTGAGATCTGGGGAATTTGGAGGCCAAATCAACGCTTTAAACTCATTGTTGTGCTCCTCAAACCATTCCTGAACCATTTTTGCTTTGTGGCAGGACGCATTATCCTGCGGAAAGAGGCCACCAGGGAATACCGTTTCCATGAAAGGGTGTACATGGTCTGCAACAATGCTTAGTTAGGTGATACGTGTCAAAGTAACATCCACATGGATGGCAGGACCCAAGGTTTCCCAGCAGAACATTGCCCAAAGCATCACACTGCCTCCGTCGGCTTGCCTTCTTCCCATAGCTCATCCTGGTGCCATGTGTTCCCCAGGTAAGCGACGCACAAGCATCAGACCAGGCCACCTTCTTCCATTGCTCCGTGGTCCAGTTCTGATGCTCACGTGCCCACTGTTGGCTCTTTCGGTGGTGGACATGGGTCAGCATGGGCACCCTGACTGGTCTGCAGCTCCTTACCCAACAAACTGTGATTCACTTTGTATTCTGACACCTTTCTATCAGAACCAGCATTAACTTCTTGAGCAATTTGAGCTACAGTAGCTCGTCTGTTGGATCGGACCCCGCGGGCCAGCATTCGCGTATTAAGGAAGCACTTACACTGAAAAACTAACTAAAGCACATGTAGAGTGCTTGATTATAATTTTGACTGTACTGTAATGTGTTGTTCGATATTACTTTTAAAGTTAATATACTAAATTGCATATCTAATAAGTATAGTTTTTAGTATGATAAAGTAAGCTAAAGTGAACTTCTTTTTCACAAGGGTTATGCTTGATTTAATTTGATTATTAATGCTTTTCCAGTAACTAACTCTCAGGCTGTTTTTCCCGTTGTGTCTATTGGCATGACAAGGCTACCTACCTTTAACAGCACAAACATTTTCACAGTTCCTTAACGAAGGCTACGATGTTTTTTCACTTATTTCACCTCATACCAGGGGAGACAAATGGGGCCTTTTTATCAAGTGAATACTTAAAAAAATACTCTGAATTTCTCTCAAAAGAATTATGTTCTTTCATCTAAAGCCTGAAGTTTCCAGTCAGGCATCTGAGTAATCTGCCAGATAACCATCCAAGGGCAGTGTTAAACAAAGATGAGCCTTAGTCATCAAACATAAGTCGCGTAAAATGACTCATTGTCAGTGAACACGTTTGCATGATTTTTACATTTACTTCGGCATTCTGAGTAATTAAAAAAAAAAAATGCCTAAATTTGAATAATATTTAGGCAGTGATCACAGTACTATTTCTGAAAATTCCATGAATATTCTTTTTAAAGCAGTCAAATCCTTATAATTGGTCCCAAATTGGTTGGCACTAGAGTTCAGTGTTTATTCACAAGGCAACCTGTAATAAGCTACGGTATCACAGAGGTGGCCATCTCCTCGGTGTCTCATGTCCTCCAGTGACCCTCTTGTTGACTGCTGGCTCCCTCTTGAACACCGACAACACAAACAAACACATTTAGATGTCACTGACCTTGTTTCAACTTCCCAGCGTCATCTCTGGTCACTGTGACACAGATATCCAGCCTCGAGTTATTTTCACTGACCCTGGTTTTGGCATTAGACTTGATGCTCACTGCTAGTTACATGCCATCGGAAGCATTTTGTCATAGGGTTATGAGGAAGTTGCCAAAGAAGGCCTTTAGAAAGAATAAGACAGAAAGTGGTGATTTCTGTCCCCCTGAAGACTATACCTGCACCGAAGAGCTTCGGAAGGACTTTAGCAGTCATTTCTTGGTTTGTAAGTGCTTCCACAGAGTATGTGTACATGCCAAGATGAGTTATAAAATGTACATAGAAATTCCATATTGATTTTCTAGCTCCCACTCATTCTCTCTGCCAGGAGATTTGTCCTATGGGTCATTACTTATCATGTCTAAGTACAACAGGATGCTGAACCAATGTGAAAATAGCATTCTTTTCATAGCAACCCAAAGGGAACTTTTTTTTTTAACTTAAATGTTGCTCTTTCATAGCTCAGAATATTGGGCAATTTTAAGTGTTATTTTTTGTGTAAATAAACACAAATGTCTTCATATTTGTTAACATACAACACGAGTATAGGTCATTTTTTGGTTGAAGACTCTGGTATCTGAGTACAGTTTGAGACATAGTTGAGATCTCATTGAGACATCGAATTGTTGTTTCCTCAAGAGTAAAATCTGAGAAGCAGAAAACTTCAACAAAATGGTCTCCATTAACCTCATTGCTGATAAGGAGAAACAACTAGGAGATAAAAACATAATTTGAGATATTTTTTCTTATGGAAACTTCTTTTTTGTTCAACAAAGAGATGCAAAATAAAATATAGCTGTGAGCAGCTGTCATCGGGGTTCAAACGCTTTAAGGCCTTTAAGCACACGCATAAAAAGGTATAATGTTTTAATTAGCAAGCCTGTAACCATGTCGATCATAGATGGAAAAGACCATTTACAGCCAATACAATTTTCCATAAGAAAAATGGCTTTTTAGGATGAGCCAAAAACCTAGGACTAATTCGCCAAAGTTGGTTTTTGAAATAATCTCCAATTTTTAACGAACAATTCGATGGAAACAGGTGGTCCTAGAGGCAACGTTGCTCAGAATGAGGAGTTCTATCATGTGGTATGAATGTTGTAATGCAATACACGAACACTGAAAAATGAACACTTTGAACGTTTGGCGGTAAATTGGAATTTCAACTTTTTTTTTTTTTGATAGCTATTGACAATCAGACTCCAGAGAATCTTGCTGCAGTGGTTAGGTTTCAATTGGGTCAAAAACCTAGGACTAGTTCGCAAAAGTAGGTTTTTCAAGAAATCCAAAATACACAAAAATTTCGAGCCAATGATTACAACAATATAAGGCATCTAACGGTTTAGGAGTTGTGAGCCATTTCTTACTTTTGATCGACTGGTTTGGTCTGTCCAATCACTTTTAGAGGAGAATGCTGATCCTTGGTAATTTGTATGCTATGCGCTTGAACCCTTAATTTCTCTCTTTGGTATCTAGAAAAACCTGAGCACAGTTTGATACACACAAGACTTTCTCTGAAACTCTTGAGAAGACAAATGTGAGATTTTTTTTTTAAATCTGAGAAGCAGGAGACTTCATTTACTCTCCATGTAATCTCATCGCTGTCTAGGAGAAACAACTGAGACATTAAATAGATCTGATTTGAAATGTTTCTTTCCTGTGGGAAGCTTTGTCATCCCATATCTTTTGTCCAATAAAGAGACAAGAACTAAATGTGTCCCTACAGAGGAGAACAACTGATGAATGAGTTATATATTTTTTTTCCTGTTTGTTTGTGTGTGTGCAGCTCTTTTATTAAATATTCATCCATTACTGCCTCTTGTCTCACACAAAGAATCCGGTATAAAGACAAAAGACGTGTCTGTTCTGATCTAAATGTATCGTGTTAACGTCAAAAGCCGGAGGAAATATTCACTATCAAAGTTGCACGAGTTCAACTTAAAACAGCTCAATTTGAATGCTCGCTGTGTGTGCCTGCCTCAAAGAATCTATCAAAGTGCTACTGTTCTTCAGAAAGCCTCAATGTTCTACAACAACAGGCCCTATGTAATCAGTGACATTACCTGAATCGATCACAAAGCATTGCTGCTCGAATTCCTGTGTCCAAGATTTGAAAGAGAATTATTTTGATCTATGCTTGAGGCCATTATCACCCTCACAAGCCTTGTTTCCAGCTTAATAACATCACATTCAAGACTAGTTGACTGGAGCTGGAATTTTGGTTCCATAAATATATATATTAGGACTGTCCAAGTTTAAGTTTTAACTTTGGAAAGGCTGTTTTGATTTCAATAGGCAAATACTTAAGAATCTATAAATGGATCATTATCACAGTGATTATTATGTTTCTAGTATGTTTTATGTTTGGCAATGGCTCTTTTACCCTAACAGATGGAGTGCATAGCTTTTCATTTCTTAAACAACCATGTCGGAAGATGGCCATATTCATGGCCATATTCCAGGATGACAATCCAATATTCATCAGGGTTAAAATTGTGAAAGATTGGTTCAGAGAGCATAAAGAATAATTTTCACACATGAAGTGGCACCTCTGAGTCCAGACCTTCACCTCTGTGTAAGTCTTTGGGATGTGCTGGAGGAGACTTTACAGGGTGCTCACCTCTTGTATTGTCAATACAAAGTCTTGGCCAAAAATGTATGCAGATTTACTATCAAGAGGTGCATCAGTTTTTGGTCAAGATCTGAACCATTCTTTCACATTTTTAACCCTGATGAATATTGGCATTGTTATCCTGGAATATGGTCATGATACGTCTACCTACATGGTTGTTTAAGAAATGAAAAGTATATAAGTCAAACTATATAGTTACTTTATGTTGCAAGTCCTTTCATCTGTTTTATTCAAGCATAAATGTGCCAGGACATTCAGTAGAGCTTTGACCACCATTACATGTCTGGGACGTGGCACGCATACGATTTTCTCAGTCTTGTAATGTTTTCATAAGTTTTGAAAGTGTCAGACGGGGGCTGACAGCTGAAGGTGACAGTCTGGGTATAGGGCAAGATAGCGACAGACTGCAGAAGCCCCAGCATGACCTCCTATAGGACAGAAAGAAGTCCATATCTGTGTACTGACTCCGTGGTGTTGGTTTCATCCTTTTATCTCTCTTTCCGCGGTTGTTTTTTCCACGTTTCGCCACATGCGTTCTGCGGTGTTGCACTGATTTGATTTCCCAGCTCTCCTTTTCTACTCTGCGTGACTTAATCAGAATGACAGTGTCTCAGAGCCCCGGGAAAATCTCCCTCTCTCTCTTTTCTTTTCTCCCTCACTCCGCAAGTTTACGCTGTCCGTGACAAACTCACAGTGGCACCTTTCCCCGTGTTGTGTTTCCACAGAGAGCCTTGTCATACACACTTCAGCGTGTACACACACGCTTACAAACCCTGCTTCTGCTTCTGCTCCTTCCCATCAGTTCCTTCACTCTCTCTTTTCTCATCCCTCCCTCTTCATTCCTCTCAATTTAACATATTTATGCCAATATAAGAAATGTTTCAGTAAGTAGAGATTTACTGGGAATATCTTTCACTGTTCCACCGTCAGATCTCACATAAAGGTCTTTTAAAGCACCTTGAGGTTCTTTGCTCTGGAGAACAGCAAGCTGGTTGATTATGGTGCCTCAGTTCTTCTCAGTTCTTGTAATTTAAATTCAAAAAGATCGTCCAGAGACAGAAAAGTTTCGTAAACCCACCCAGTGAGTCCTGTTTTTCTTTTTGTGATGTATCAAAGCACTTGCCTAAAGCTCAAATACGTGTTTTCGCAGTTTACACTTCTCAATTTCTTGCTACTAAGTCTTACACTTTTCATGTTGAGGTCAAAGCATTCATGCTTGTGTTGAGCGTACAACCCTGACGCAAGTCATGTGAAAGGCAGCAGCCAAAGAAGAGTCACATGACACATTATTGCCCTTTTTCCTATAATGCTGGTAAAAATCACAAATAAGATCTCACTTGTTTCTCCCAAACAAAAGACTTGCTGAGATCTCTTGCTTCAGATGTTTGTCCTGAGGGAAAAAAATAAAAAAAAGCCAGTAATCTTACATGCAACTAGAGTTTCAGAGGAGTTTGTCTGCAGTCAAAAGTCTGTGATCTTAACATGAAATCAAATGTTTTTTTGATTAATTTCTTCTAAGATAAAACTATGCTGGTCGGAATAATTTTGCATACATTTTGTGATAATATTTAGCTGGAAGATGACTTTTATTTTGGAATACATGATGGTGGATTTTCTTTTTCTTGATCAGAGGAGTTTCTTTGCTATCCATATTCATTTTAACCCTAAAACGGGCAATGTGTACCACAAGATACGTACTCTTTAGTGTGTTGTTTGGGGCATAAGAAAGATTTTTTAATCAAATCCTTTCATCATTTATCATAGCCTTGTCTGTCTTGAGTATGCTGGTCACATTATTTGTTTCAAGTTTCCTGTGATCAATTAGTCAGCCTGACCTAAATCCAACATGGGCACCATTGGTGCAGAACATTCAGATTTTCGTGATAAGTAAATATATATTAATCTTACTTTTTTTCAGAAAAAAAATGCAAAACAACAGCTAATATTAATTGTGAACATTGTCTTAAGATGTTGAAAAAGAAAATTAAGTTATATGTTATTCATGCTGTTATTTACCACATTTTGAAAAGTATGTATCTCCTGAGATACATTGCCTGTCTAAGGTATAAAAAAGGGATTATCCACAGTATTGACAATGAATGGTGTTTCAAGGTAAACTGGGCTCCCTGTACTCGTCGTTGCATTATTGCGAATTCCGGGGTGATGAGTGAGGGGTCGGTTGTGAGTGGTGGGAGGCCCAGTCGAAATCTCCTAGGGAAGACCCTTATAAGCCCTCTAGGCCTCTGGGCCCATTGTACACAGCCCCCCTTCTCAATCTGTTTTTTTAGTTAAAAAAAATGTGCAAATGTTAATATTTACTCGTAAAACTGATATTATTATGTTCAGTTGACTACATCTTTGCATTTTTAACTAGATATTTTCTTGCAGAGTTTCACACAGCTCATTTTATGGTAGAACAGGGATGTCCAACCCTGTGCCTGAAGGGCTACTGTTCTGCAGAGTTTAGCTCCAACCCTGATCAAACACACCTGAAAAAATCTTAACGCAATATATACAATATATAATTTTCTAATAAGTAATTCTGAAGACTTTGGTAAGATTTTTCTGGTGTGTTTGTTCAGGGTTGGAGCTAAACTCTGCAGAACAGTAGCCCTTCAGGCACAGGGTTGGACACCCCTGTTCTACCATAAAATGAGCTGTGGGAAACTCTGCAAGAAAATATCTAGTTAAAACTGCAAAGATGTAGTAAATATTACCATTGGCACATTTTTTAAAACTCAAAATATATAGATTGAGAAGGGGGACTGTGTACAATGGGCCCAGAGGCCTGGAGGGCCTATAAGGGACTTCGCTAGGTCCTGAAACGATATTTCGACTGAACCTCGCACCACTCACAACCGACCCCTCACTCATCACCCGGAATTCGTAATAATGCAATGACACGTACAGGGAGCCCAGTTTACCTTGAAACACCATTCATTGTCAATACTGTGGATAATCCCTTTTTTATACCCTAAACAAGCAATGTATCTCAGGACTACATCAAATATTTCAAAAATTCCTTTTGATATGTTTTACTTAACATAAAAAATGACATGAAATGATTTTTTGCTGATCGTTTTCAGGTCTTGCCTGTTTAAGGGTTAAAGCTCTGTACTCAACAACTGTCTCATTTGTATCCACCAGGGCTATTCATCCAGACCTTTGATCCCGATGAATATTGTTGGTGTTACAGGGCTTGAATTTCGGCATGGGATTGCACGTATTTTGTATAATTTTACTCATTCCCGCAGATTTTGTGCTCACACCCAAAGTACGCACACATAAAAACGCCTCTCTGTAAATAATGTCAAAATGCCGGTCTTGGTGAGTATTCATGTAAACAGTTGAGAAAGAAAATGCATTTGTAACAGTATAATGGATCCGTGTGTCAGGTCTTAAAGTGACAGCATACCTGCTGCCAAATTATGAGATATATATATATATATGGCAGTTTTTTCCCATGGTATTGATGTCAAAATTGTGGACAGTGAAAATGCTGAGTGGCTAGTAACTTTTGAAAACCCCTTGCCACAGTGGCTGGTGAAAAAATGTAATGTCAAACTCTGGTGTCTACTTGTATTTTTTTTTTTTTTTTTTTTACTAAGGAATTGTAGGAGAAACAACTGAGGAAAAAAAATAAAATAAAAATAATAAAGACAATAAAAGTTTTTGCCGAGTGAGCTGATATTTTGTTTTAGAAATCATTAATATGTCCTTAAATTGTCCTTCTCGTTGTGCATCCCATCCAGTTAGATCCATGATCTGTTGTTCCAAAACAGTATGAGTTCAATTACACACAGCTGCGCTGCAGTAAATGTAAGGTCATTAGATATTAAAACAGATCCCTGGAGACCCTTTAGTCATTGCATAAAGGTGAACAATTATTTGCGCTTAATTGTCCGGCATTCACAGCTAAAGCGCTTGGCCCTCTGACACTGGCAGCGAGCGACAGGTCTGGCAGCTGTATCTCTGTTTCACCCGCGGCCTGTCTCTCATTCAATTAGAGACAACAATACTCACACCTGTCAGTGGACAGTCAGCGAGACAGCATACTGGCCACCTCTCTTCCTGTCCTCCGCTGTTCTATCTGTCTTTCTTTTTCATGTTAGGAGAAGCTTGGGTTGCACATGTGGGGGTCCCTCTCCTCTTCTGACCTGTAAATACTGCAGGAGGTCTGGAGACTGATTCTGTCTGACAGCTCCTCGCCGACGTAATGTCTTCTGCCCTCCCTTTCACTGCCATCTCCCCTGCTCTCTTCCACTTGTCTAACCATTTTAATGACATATGCTCGCAGGCTTTCTCCAGCCGCAGTCATACTAGTGGAGCGTGCCTTCCTCTGAGCGAGGGATGTTTGCGGAGGAAAGCGGGGATGAGTTATGTGGACTGATTTTTGCTCCATTTTCATTATAAGCAATGTCGGGAATGAAAATGCATTTTCCTTGCACAAAGTGTTTAATTTGCCTCTGTGATAGCCGAGTCGCCAACATCTCTCACTTCCCCATCATATATTTCTCTTTCTCCCCCCCATTTGTCTTTTTCATCATGTTCATTTCTTTCCCCCGATCATTTCAGCTTTATCTTCCCAGAGTCTGTGTCTCACTGCGGTCTTTTGTACTAATTTATGAGCACTTTTTTTGTTAGAGTGATGGAACATTCTGCCTCTGTTGTGAAGTGAGCTGCCTATACCTGGACTGCATTTTAAAACACCATAAGTGCATCTGATGTGGTATAAAAACTTGGCAGAATAATTATATTCCCTCTTTCAGCCCAATTATAAGACTGCATCACATGTATCAATACCAGAATGCATTGTTCTCAGTTACCAACGCACAATATGGTGGCTCTACTAATGGAAGTCCCGCCTTCTAAAAAAGCCAATCAGTTTCAGTATTTTTCCATTAGAGTAGATAAGAGTTGGTCTTGCGTGCCTAAGAAATTCTGCCTGGAGGCATTGCAGATATGGCTATGAGTAAACTGACTTTCCATGAAAGGGACTTTTAAAATATATTTTATTCAATATTGTATTGATACAAAATAGTTAGTATAGTATAATTCATTACTGAATATTTGCACTTTATAATGCTTAATATGAAACACTGATGGCGATTTGTAACAATTTTACATTTTGGTGGATTGGTGGCTAATTTGTATGAATTTGAACAATTGCACAATATGTTTTGATAAGATCTGCTTACAAACCACTGATGATTTAGATTTAGGTACCGTATGTTTCTGCACAAATCACATTGTACAAATTCATTCAAAATCACCACACTAAAATAGTTCTAATGAGACTGGGCTGGAAGTTAGCTTTATCTACATAAACTCTATTAATTGTGAGAGTCTCACTCACTTTTTGAGGTTCGAGTCTTAAGCCCGGGATACACTGCACGATTTTTGGCTGTCCCAGATGAAAGATTGCCATCGTGGCTTTGAATCGGTGGTCCTATGTCGTACAGTGAGAGAGGTTCAAAGACGGCCGTTTTCCCGGTCTTGCGACCAAAGATAGCCTACGATCATTTTCTGACAGTGTCAGAAATTCAGCATGATCAACGCACAGTGTGTTTGCTGCTACGACCTACGTCTACTGACCAGCCAATAAAAATACAACATGAAATCAACGCGACATGGTGCTTAAACTTAAAACTGCTTACCTCAAGCTCTTTTCCCTTCTTCTTTCACCACTTCCTTTTTTTTTTTTTCAGCACACATAAAAACTACAACTGCCAAAGTGTGATTCAACATGATCTTGTTTACCTCCAGCGCATGCTGATGACGTTTTATTCTTCTATAGAAACTTGCATCGTAGCTCACGAGTCAATATGTGTCATCATGCCCAAGTTTAATAGATCCATGTCGCACAGTGTGATAAAGTAATGATCTTATAGGATTGCTAAAACCGTGCAGTGTATCCCAGGCTTTAGAAGGCAGCTGTCTATGTTGGCAGATTAAGTAACTCACTAGGTTCTGGAACAGAGCCTTTTCTTGCTGAAATTATTTACTCAATATTTGTGTGCACTATGCTAAGAGTATGAAGTTGTTAGTTTTAGCAAACATGCTAACACAACTCTATCAATTGTAAGTTGAAACTCGGGTGCAAAGTGTTATTTGTGTTGTGTGGTTTAAATCACTTGTAAAGGGATAGTTCAACCAAAAATAAAAAATGTAATTTACTCACCCTCAAGTTGTTCCAAACCTGTATGAATTTATTCTGCTGAGCACAAAAGAATATATTTTGAAGAATATGGGTAACCAAACAGTTGATGGGTCCTATTGACTTCCATAGTATGGAAAAAAAAAAAAAAATACTGGTTACTGACATTCTTCAAAATATTATATTTTGTGTTTAGCAGAAGAAAGAAATTCATACAGGTTTGGGACAACTTGAGTGTGAGTAAATAATGACAGAATCTTTCACTTTTTTGGAGTGAACTATCCCTTTTAAGGTTGTATTCCAGTCATGATGCTGCCTATGCAGACAGCAGACAACAAAGCAGTTCACTAGGCTCCTCTAGCTAAGATAAATGCCAGCTACCCAAACACACACACTCTGTTCTGTCCCCATCCATGTCCTACATAATTTTGGAGCAGGGGAGCACTGGAGCAAGCGTGGTGATGAAAAGGGTCCCGGCGGTCCTGCTCAGGGCTAGTTTATGACGCTGTGGCCCATTCCTCTGTCGTGCTGAGTGGCTCCCACCTCCAGGGACCTCAGGTTGAAATCTGGTTCAGGTCTCCACTGGGCCTGGCTCTTCTGTTGCGACATCATTAATTCAGCTCAAAGAATTCCACCAGCCATAGATATCAGTCCATCTCTCTCTCCCTCTCTCTGTTTTCCTCTTGCCTACTTCTATCTCTTTGTTGCCTCATCCCTTGGCAAACCTACGTCTCTCAAAAGCTAAATCTAAAACTTTTGTTCTTCCTTGTTTATTTTGATCTCTTCGCTCTCTGGTTTAAGAATTCGGTCTGGGGAATAACAACTACGTTAAGTATAACACGTACATGGTGATGTTTTCGTTTGTGACGTCTGATCACCAAAAGGATATTCAATTCAGGATTGTCCTATATAATTTTTCAGGTGACAAGGAGATCTGTTGACACTGAACATAAAGCATCTCTACTTGATGTGACACAATCGCAACCAATGTGGACATTTGATGTTTAATATACAGTCAAATGGAGCAGGATTTTGGACCGGTGGGCACGGCTACGAAAACCAAGCAACTAGCAAAAGTGTTGCGTGTCCCAAAAAAGATATTACAACAGATACAATTTTTTAAAAACACCTTTTTTTCTCACTTTTTATTGACTGGTGCAGCAGAAGAAGGACAGGAAATGATGCAATCATCACTCAAACTCATGCTGTCCGCATTGCAATAACCGCTAGGACACGGCTCTGACAGTCAGACATCAAATTACAAGAAAGATGATGTCTTTTACTTTCTCAGTGCGAATTGGGGCTCGGTTTGCTCATATTTCCTATTCATCATCATTTCTCATTAGAGCTGAGGAACATCAGGGTGCCGCCCCTGTCCTGCACGTGGCCGGTACGCTTGCCCCCTTAATTGCGTCCGAGCCCTTTGATAGAGTCAGTTTTTCCATTTTCACCTCAGCGGAGCCAGAATGATGAGCGTGACAGAGGTGATGGAAAAGACTATGAAGTAGATGCCATTTTCACTGAGGACACCATAAAGGGCTGTAGCATGAAAAGACCCCATAATTCTGTCTGTCTCTCTCATTCGTTTTCCTTCTCTTTTCCCCTCTCATCCCACACGCAGGATGCTAGAAGTGTCCTCTGCCTTTGTTGGCCTTGTCTGCTGGTTTACAAGATGAAAGTCACTTGTTTGGCAACCTTCAAACGCAGGAGGCAGAAGGCCTGAAAGTTGCTTTTGTCTCTGACACTTCAATATGCTCTCTAGCACTTTGAGAGTGTGTTTGTATCTGTGTATGTATAGTATACTCTGCCTGAGAGGCAGAAAGGTTTGATTCGTTTAACACAACATAATATAGAAGCACATAGTTGTGTTTTTTGTCCGTGTCTAAGGTGATGTGTGTTTTTATATGCCATTTATGCGCTTGAAACTGATCATTAAGTATCAGTGTAATGTCTATGTCAAGCTGTTTATATAATACAGAAATGTGTTTTATCTTATTATACTTATTTTGGTAACACTTTAGTATAGGGAACACATATTCACTATTAACTATGAATTTTCCCTCAAGAAATTCATAATTTACTGCTTTTTAATAGTTATTAAGTGTTAAGTTTAGGTATAGGATTAAGAATGTAGAATAAGGTCATGCAGAATAATGGATTAACGTTTGCTTAATAAGTACTAATAAAAAGCCAATATTCTAGTAATATGCAACTAGTTAAAAGACCCTAAAATAAAGTGTTACCCTTATTTTTCAATAGAATCAGGTAGTATTTCAAAGAGAAAAGATGGAGTGGCTTGATTAGGTGGAAAAATATGTTGCATCACAAACCATTAACATTTGCTTCATCCATTGATGGAACCCGAGACGTTATTGAACCAATCCAGACCTTTCAATATACTCCAGCCAGACAGTCTATCGAAACACTGGAGATAGACAAGCTTTGTGTTATGAAATTATTTTTCCCTTATATATACTGTTTACAGATTCTCAATATCAGCACTAAGAGAGCCTGAAATGTTACTTGGAGAACTTGTGGATGTTGGTCGCTGACACTGAAGAACTTTCTTATAACACTGTGATTTATGCGAATCACCTGGTGCATTTTTAAAATGGCTTTCATCCTTATGTCGAAAAGCCTCAGTGACAGGTCATGTCTGGTAATACCATCAGACTTAGCAAACTGCAAGAGTAAATGCTTTTTAGTCTCTATATTCTGTGAGAGAGTAGACTATGCCCATTTACACAATTGGGAAACTAATGTTCTTAATCAGTATTTTTATTTGTTAAAAAAAGAATCCTTAAAGGAATAGTTCACCCAAAAAAATTAAAATTCTGTCATCATTTACTCACCTCAAGTTATTCCAAACCTTTATACATTTATTTCTTCTGATGTACATAAAGGAAGATATTTGAAGATTATGGGAAACTGAACAGTTCGGGGGCACCATTGACTTCCATAGTATTTTTTTTTCTACTATGGAAGTCAATGGTGTCCCAAAGCAGCCTGGTTACAAACTTTCTTCCAAATATCTTTCTTTGTGTTCAGCAGAAGAAAGAAACTTATACAGGTTTGGAATAACTTGAGGGTGAGTAAACGATGACATAATTTCCATTTTTGGGTGAACTATCCCTTTAAAACAAGATAAATTTACTTAAGAAGCAAAGTTGCTTATAAGATATTACGACTTGTTTTCAGAGAATACATTTTGAATTAAGTGTTTTCTGAATCTAGTGGCAGTTTTTTTTTTTTTTTTTTTTTTTTTTTTAAGCATAAATCTGACAACAACAAAAAAAAGGAATTTGCCACTATGGTAAGAAAAAAAAAATCAACTCCTGCTATCTCTGCTTCTAAAATAGTCTATACATTTATCTTGTGCAACAATGTTCAATATGTATTGTATCAAGATAAATTACTGGCAAAGAAAAGTATAGCTGAGAGCTTTGGTTTATGGAATTCAACATGATCATCCTGAGTTTATCATAGTGATGTTACTTTGTGAGATTAAAAATAAAGTATATTTATATCTCAGGCTTTTTTGTATTAGGATCGAATAAAAAAAAGATCTTAGTAATACAATTACAATACGATGAACTGGCAAGCTGATGTATGTTATCACACAAACAGACAGACATGTCGGTGGTAAGGATTACGGTGTCAGTTTTCAGTTACCTTTCATTTGTAACAACAATCCCATTCCTTTGGAGCATTTCCATCTTTCCGAGGCGATAACTTTGTTTACCTCCTGAGGTATTGCGTGTTGATGTTCCTAATCAGACAACAATTAGATAACACAGCCTGTAAATGTGAATAAATCCCCTTGAGTCTTGCTGGAAAACAGGAATGCTTTACTTTTCTAAACATATCAAAACATTGCATTCTTTGTGACCTAAAAGCTGGCTCTTTACTGCAATTTCATTTTCTTTCTTTACCTCCATCTCCTTCCCTCTTGCCTTTCCTCCTCAGTCCAGAGAAAGCCTGCCAAATGCATTTATCATTATCTACATTATTCATACTCATACAAGAAAGGGCAAGACAAAATGATTTAATGCTGGTCAGATTTCAGAAAAAAAAAAAAAAAAATAATATATATTCATTTCATAAAGACCCCCCCCTTACTTGTCTTACAAATGTGAATATTACAAGTAGATCCAAAAGAGAATGGGTAGTACAATATTAGACCAGTTTTGTGAGGAAGGTTTTGTCAGGCACTTCCAGTAGTGGTGTCTTCAGATGTCCTTCCGAGTATTGCAATGGGTCCCAGTATTCTGGGGAAGGTTGAGAGTTTATTTTATCACCAAAGAATGAAAAGTGACCTTGTAAACATGCTGGACACCATTCATTCGCCTGCGGCAGGGAATGGGAGAGAACGTAAATCTGATTGGAAGCGTCTAGGTGCTGAATGCTAGTGGTAGTGCCTTAAATTTGATGTCGGCAGTGTGATGTGGCTCCTCTTTCACTCTCATTTGAGGAAATGTGATTTAAACTGAAGGCTTAATCATTGATGGGGAGCTTCCTGTGACCCTACATCCTTTCTCTCTCAACGTCCTAATAAAAACACACTAACCTAGCAGTCTTTTGAGCTTGGGTATGTAATGTGTGGACCACACACACTTACAGGCTATCATCTCGCTCTCTGGCTCAGACCCATATCTTTTATATGGCTGCAGTCCACTTTGCTGCTATTATACTGCTCTTCATGGTAACATTATCACTTAAGATAAGGGGTTCAATAAACTGCACTCTCTTTTAGGGGGCACTCTGCTCTTAATCCAATCTCTGAATGTTAGCACCTTTATCACTGGCCGTACTGTAGACCCTCACCTCACCTCCAGCCCCCATTTCCAATAAGAGACACACTAAGTCGGCCATCAGCCAACAACGGGCCGTTGTTGAGCATCTTTTTTAGCTTAGTTTTTGCTGTGTATCAGAACCCATCTGTTGTTTTCATGAGTGAATTATGTTGTGACTAGTATTTTGAACTGTTGTGTAATGACGTAATGTGTGTGGAGGACGGAAGTGATGAGTATGTACAAGATGGATGAAGTTTGCTACTCCTGTCTCGTGTGCTTTATTGCTGCTGACTAACTCCTGACAGACACCACACCATCTGTGTTTTTTTTGGCTGATTTAATATTTTGAATCGTCATCGGGCAGTCGGACAGATCACTCTGATTGGCTCTTTAGCTCAGCGAATCAGTGCACGAGAAGAATAGCGAAAGTGACGGAAGCGAACAAACGACAAAGTCAAGAGTGCACACGGAGAAGGCTGTTCTAATTTTACATATTCATCTTACCTGAGCAAATATTTTCTTAATGACATGGTAATGTAGAAAGTGAGGACCAACTGATCCGTATTATTCATATTCAAAATGGTAAGCAAGAACTGATTTGTTTACGTTTTTTATATTTGTAGTCCTAGTTTTGGTTTCCTTTTTTGAATGAGGAATATGGACTAATGCTGATGTAGGCAGTTACTTAAAGGATCACTTCAGAATTAACATTTCCTGATCATTTATTCACCCCCATGTCATCCAAGATGTTTATGTCTTTCTTTCTCCAGTCAAAAAGAAATGAAGGTTTTTGAGGAAAACATTCCAGGATTAGGTCCAGATTGCAGTTTCAATGCAGCTTTAAAGGGCTCTAGATGATCCCAGACGAGGAATAAGGGTTTTGTCCAGCAAAACGATTGGTCAGTTTCTAAATGTATATACTTTTTAACCACAAATGCTCGTCCTGCACTGCTCTGCGATGCGCCACGCATTACGTAATCACGTTAAAACTCCATCTCATTTTCTCCTCCAACTTTAAAATCAACCGACATCATTGTTTTACCTTTTTTTTTTGTAAAGGGTTGTAAAGTTTGTTAGGCGTTTGTCTTAGTCTTTGCATGTCCGCATTGTAGACACTGGATCTGTACTGTACGCCTACGTCACATGTGACCTTTCCAACGTAATTACGTAATGTGTGGCGCATCGCATCGAGCAAGACGAGCATTTGTGGTTAAAAAGTATATTTTTTACAAATTTTTTAGAAAACGAGCAATCATTTTGCTAGATAATACCCTTATTCCTCGTCTGGGATCGTGTAGAGCTCTTTGAAGCTGCACTGAAACTGATATTTGGACCTTCAACCCGTTGAACCCCAGTGAAGTCCACTATATGGAGAACAATCCTAGAATGTTTTCCTCAAAAAACATTTCTTTTCGACTGAAGAAAGAAAGTCATAAACATCTTGGATGACATGGGGGTGAGTAAATTATCAGGAAATTTTCATTCTGAAGTGCACTAAATGGCTGTAGTCAGTAGTGTTTTCAAGCTCAACTTTTTGACAACACGCCACTAGTTCTTTGATGTCGTTTTGATGTGTCACGGCCTTTAACCCCTTTCTGTTCAGCCAAGCTCCAAAAGAGCCACTGAGGAGTTGATTAAATCCATTCTAAGTGGCGATTCCTACATGGAGAGGTAGGTTTCTTTCATGGGCGGGCAAGGGCAGGGCCATGGGGAGCTGGGTCATGGCCAAGTGGTGGCAGACCACGCTAGTGCCTCCTGGCCGACTCTCTGATTTGCACTAATGTCCTCAGGAGACCGAGCCGAGACCACTGTCAACTGGCTCGGGAGGCCGGCCAGATTGAAACCCCTGCCAGCACGTTTGAAAGGATAGCAAATCATTTAGCCACCCTGATGGCACATTAGCATTTTTTCATGCAACATACTGGCATGGAATAACTGCACACTATTAAACTCCCTTTGAAGTCGAAGCTCGCAGGACATCACTGTAAATATGTATAAATAAAGAGGAGAGCCATCTGAAAGGAGCTCAACAGGAACCAAATCATAATGCACAAAAAAAGCTTTGGCTAATTACAGCGTGGCTAACATTGTTAGCACTCTCTCAGAGAGAAGCACTCTGACACTCAAAGCACAAAGCCGAATCTGAGGTGAAATTTTATCAGCACAACAATGCTGGGAACACAGAGGCTGAAAGCTGGGAAATAAAAGAATGAAGGACACGTAGGTGTTTGGAGAGCCAAGTCTTGCTCGCTGTATTCAGTGCAGGAAAAAAATAAATAAAAAAAATCTATTTTGCTCTATGGGAGCAATCAATAACTAGATAAGTCAATAGGTCATTTATCCACTTTGTGCGTTAAAATTAAACCATATTCTGTACATTTTATAGGATGTTTGAGGTGAATACGTGTTTTCACATAAAAGGCTGAATGTCTTCAGTGAGATGGGCATGTTGATGGCAGATTATTTACTGATTTATGTCGTAAACTGAAGAAGAATAAATGTCATGGCCTCTGATTTAGAAGCTCAGGTCTAAGTGTCAGTTTGCAACTATCATGTAATTATTTTCTGTAACATTTTCAATGGACCCTTTTCATGGACGAGATGATGAGTTGTTAGCATCTTAAATAGTTTGTATTTCCTTTTCTTTTTTTTTAATGTAATGCACATTTATAACACTATACTTTGTAATTAATTTGGTTGACTACATGCATTTTAACCTTGATCAACAACATGAGAATTCATTTGATGGTTGAATTGAGGTGTTTGAGGTGACTGGATTCACTCCACAGCTCCCTCTGTAGGTTGTAACCATAATGCAGTCAGGTTAGCAGAACATTTACTTCTATTTTAGGGATTCACATCATGCTCCAAACAGAACGATTCCTCTGACAGAAGCATCAAACATTCCTCCATTTCCATTGACCAACATTCTAATTAGCCTGCCAGAAATATAAAATATCATCCATATAGACGAATGCAAAGTGAGGAAATAGTCAGAAAGAAGGAGAGAGAGAATGAGAAAAAGAAGCATCGTTGCTGTCTCTGCTGCTGTCTGTGTTGTAATCCCTCCTTTAGCACGCTAATTAGCAGCATTAGCATGGCTGAGAGCTGAAAACTTGTTTGAGTTCTGCTTGGAGGAACTACACATATAATAGCAGCTATTAGTATTCCTGCAAACAGACCAAAAAAGTGACGAAAGCTTTCAGAAACTTGCTTTAACTTTTAAAGTTTGCACTGCACATTTTTACTTTTAATGCTGTTTTGTGAATAGAACATTTGTCTGGAACAGATCAAGGAACACTATGAGTGACTAAACCAAAGTACATTGTCCATAAATAATCTACACTGATAGCATGCCTTGACGGTCACATGCATGATAGCTGATTCTGACTAGCATCTCCTACTATTGTACGTTTTTGCAGTATGACAATGCTTTTTGGTAAGCATAATATCAGGTACACACCTTACATTCAATTCCCTTGTCTTTCTATGATTCCCAGAGTACAAGTTTAAAGACTGATTAGCATTTATATTGCCATGCTAGGGCTCACTACTGTAATTGGTGTTGCACGGCAACCCGCCACCGCTATCACCACACAAAATTTACTCATATATATATATATATATATATATATATATATTATATATATACACACAAAATAAGCTGGCACATTCTACTGTCCATGTAACACACTGAAGTGAAACCGCCAGACTGACAAAGTTGGAGAGTGAGGGAGACAAAGACTGAGTCCGTCAGGTTTATTCAGGTGTAATATTGTGCCGTCCCAAAATTTCAGCAAAGTGATCGCAAGCCATTGTTAAATTGGCAGCCCAATTCTTCCAGTGTCTTGCATACCACCACACTACATACATCTGTGAGCCTCTACACCAGCACAATAATCCTGTCAGCCATTTACAGTTTTGTTTACCACCAAGCCAAAGTACCACAAGTATGTGATTATTATTTTAACTTTAATGCGGTGTTTGATTTAAAGCTAATATATTTTAAATGTAATATATTGTATTTTCACCATTACAAATATCAATAACAAATACATGACATACAAAGTTCAATAGAAATGACATTAAAGTATATTATAGTATACCATAAATCCTTGCCAGTAGCACACTTTAACTATATTTCAAAGACAATATAAGTAATATATATATATATATATATATATATATATATATATATATATATATAAAAAATATATGCCAGCTAAAACAAGAACAACATCTCTCCTGCTGTTGATTCCATGTATTAGGTCGCAATTTAGACGGCATTAATCTCAGCCATAATCTGTATCAAAATCCTTGTGGTGTTCCTGGGAGGCTGACCCTCCATTCCCTTCTGAAGCTCTCTCTGCCTAACACAGGTTCATGGAGAGAGACGTTTCCCTCCCTTTTTGCCCCTCTGGCTCTCTGCCCATCCTTACGGAATAAACAGAATGAGCCGAGTGGAAGCTCCGCAGGTGACCTCATGATCGCCGCAGCATCTGGTTGAATTACTTAACATCACGCTCAGCAGACATGTAATCCCACATAATGCCCATTTCTCAAAAAGTGCACCAATTTAGATAAATCCAGCAATTCAGCTCTATGGCCCTGAGATTTCCGCAGGGATGGCTTCATAAGCACGGAGGGCACAGGGTGGGTACAGGTCAGGGTTGTGGGAGAGGATGAGAGAGATGAAGGGTGGGGGGTGGTGGGATTGGTTTCTGCTACTGTGGTTAAGAGCACTGATTTCATTGGTGCAGCTTAATAAAGTCCAGTAAACACATTTTGTTTATGCACAGAGCTTGTCAGCAAAGCTGCTCTTGCTGGATTTTAGGAATCAAGGCCAAATTAACGGCCATCTTCTCTTGACCTGAATCTGAGGAGGTACAAACAACCCAACTGAAGAGAGAAAAATCTCTCTCGATTTCCAATGAATTCTGTTTTAAAAAGGGGAGAAAAAAAAACCAGCAAACATTCTACAGCAGATCATATTTTGGATTTTTAACAAAGTCGCAGGTCTTCCACTCTTTTGGACTTTTGAATTTTGGTTACTTTTCCAGTTGTTCATGATTATTACATAATAAATACATAAATACAAATCTCTAAAAAAAAATCTGGGTTAAAAGCAACCCAAGTTGGGTTAAAAATGGACAAACCCAGCGATCAGATGGGTTAAATGTTTGCCCAACCTGCTGGGTAGTTTTATTTAACTCAACTATTGTTTAAAAAATTACTGTATTGCTTGCTTAAAATGAACCCAAAATATGTTGAAAATGTACATTTATTAATAAGTTTAATGAATAATAATTAAGCAATAAACAGTTATTACATTGCTTATCAATAAATGTTCAGCTTTTGATTATTATTGTTGCCTCTAGTAATTATGTGTCTGATTTTTGGTTCATTTTAAGCCATATAGTCATTTTTAAACAATAGTTGGGTTAAATAAAAACTGCCCGCCATGTTGGGCAAACATTTAACCCAATCACTGGATTTGTTCATTTTCAACTCAACTTGGGTTGTTTTTAACCCAGCATTTTTTAAAGCATGTACTATAATTTTATATACAATAATTATATTCACTAAATACTTTTCAAGCCTGGAAAAGGGGACCAAGAATATATATGAAATATAAAATGTGCTCTATCTCTATTTTCATCAGAAATACTATTACTTCTAGAAAATAACCTCCCTCTCTCTGAGAAATGCAGTTGTCAGTGTTCACTTGAGAGTGGGAGTAGGCTAATACGGGCAGGGAAGGTATTAGTGGGGTCACAGCCTTATGGACCACATTAAAGTGGTCAGACCTCACACCGGGCACAGACAAAATAACAGTAGGTGGTCACAGCTCAGCGACTCACATATGTATCCGTACGCAGAGCTGTTGTCAGCTCTTTTGCTTTGGTTGTCGATAAAGAATGACAGCAAGAAGGACAGAAGAATACTGATATGTGTTTACTGTCCGTGATGACTATGCGTTTATGTCATTTGAAAACCATCGCTGGCATACAAAACGGCTTAATCCAAGGATAAAGAATGGCCCGGCCTAAGGAAAAAAATGTCATGCAGAAATATGAAATTAATTAACCCTGAAATATGTAAAAATCCATTACATTTGATCGGATTTGGTCCATGTCCATGTTGAAAAAGGATTTGTGATGTTACAAAGAATGATTTGCTAAGTCTGACCAGGGAAAAAAAAAATGTTCCACATTCTAAAATGAAACACACTGAGATGTTTGATTCCTTTCATACTCGTTGTACAAGGCAGCCGAGATTTGGCCTGAAAACGGCCAAAAGTGACATTTTAATTACCAGCCTGGTGAGGTGCGGCTTAGTGAATGAGAGAGAGAGAGAGACAGCGGACACACTAAGACCTGCTTTCTAGGGTTAAGACACAGCTTACGCCCTTGGCAGCGTGGGGACTTAACACCAGACGCTTCTGAAGAGCATTTGCCTCATCTATCAGAACAAGACGGCAGCGGTTATGAGAGGATGACGGGGGGAGGGAGAGAGTGATGGAGGACAAGAGGAATATGGATAGACATAGACGGTCTTCAGATCTATGTCACACTGCCCCCAGTGGACTTGAGCATGAGAGGGGAAGAGGAAAGCTGAACAATGTGTAATGAGACACTCTATAATGTTGAGTCCTACAACAGAGTATTGGATGGGAGAGACAAGCGTATATTAAAAGAGCTTTTTTTATGATGTTTTGCTGAAATGCCATTAAAAAACACTGATTTCCCTTCTGACACAGGCAGTGACAGGATACAGTTATTGAGAAAAGCATTGGATGGAATAAAAGTGGACAGATGCAAGAAAATTACAGTGTGTATGTGTGTGTGTGTGTATATATATATATATATATATATATATATATATATATATGCGCACACACTTCCTTATATGAAGACTTGTTTAAAGAAAATATATCTAGAATTAAGTTTAATTAGTTTTCGTAACCCACTGGAAACATTTTCATCCAAGGAACGGATTAAACAAAAGGGGGCAGATGCAAGAAATTCTATATTTTTGTCTTGTTTTCCAGTTAAAATATCCAATTAAAAGACCCTCACTGTACCAAAAAAATATATATATATTATATATATATATATATACATATATCCAAAAATATGTCCAAAAAAGACATATTTTTTTTGTTTTTTCATGATTTGTTATCATACATTTTTTTTTTTTCTTTTGTCAAATCAACTTAGATAATCATTGTAGTTCAGATAACATAATATTTTGAGGTCCCTTTCAGTCGGTCACGTTCAACGTACATCTCCGTTCCCTCCTTCAGGAAACGAGGGTTACATACGTAACAGAGACGTTTCTATCGCCTTCATTGTATTAACTTAAATGTTAAACTCAAAATAAGGAAACCAGGTAACTTACTTTTTTAAGTTAAACCAACAATTCTTTTTTACAATATTTGAATAATTTAAATTGATGCAGATGCCATAATTTCACAAGATAATAAGACCACAAGTGAAAATATATCCAGAATTAGGTTTAGATACCACTGGCTATTATTTTTCTCTTGTTTTAAGCATAAATCTAATAACATTTAATGAGAGATATATTCTCCTAAAGCAAGTCTTATCATCTCAAGAAATTTTGATTTTCATGTAATTTTTATCCTGTTCTAAGGATTTTTGCATATTTTTAATGAGAAATGAGACAAAAATACTGATTAAGAAAAGGATCTGTGGTGGAAAAAAAAAAAAAAAAAACTGATTTCCCTTCTGACACGGGCAGTGACAGAAAAGAGATATAGCGAGAAGCAACATTTTTATCTGAGGGATGTATGAGAAAGGAGGAATGGAACAAAAGTGGACAGACAGAGAAGCTAGAGAAAGTGCAACCACTCAGAAAATGAACAAACTATGACTTAGAGAGAGAAAAAGGGGAGAAAATGTCCAAAAAAAGACAGAAAGAGAGAGACAAGCTCTTGGACAGAAGGTTTGCCTGTGGTGCGACAGCTTTCTGTGCTGCACAAGGGTGAGCTTCTGCTCGACTGTGTGCCATCAGTTAGGGCTTGTCACCAGGTGTGAATGTGTGTGTGTGTGTGCACGAGTGAGGGAGGGAAAGTGCCCTACATATACCCTCAACTCTTGACAAAAACTCAATACAGTCTTTCTAAGCTCCCAGCGCAGCTATTGGACTTTTTTGTCAACCTCTCTCACACACATATACGCTTCTCCTCATCCTTCTTTTTCTCCACTAAATAAAAGACTTGTTTTTCTCCGGGACTTTTTCTTATATATTTATTTCAGCTGACACTGGTTGGCTCCATAAACAGCAATAATGTGTAAAACACAATCTAGCTTTGGGGAACCTGCCATCCCCAGGGGCAGAGCGGGGCGACAGGAACGCCTGTTGTTATCTCGTGTTTACCTGCCTGTTCTGCTTTTATTTTTCATAAGCACAATACCTAGCTCAGCTCAACTGCACAGCAAAGCAAAACAAGGCGACTTTGCCTGGTGCGTGATGCTTTATGTGCACTGAGAGCTTTAAAGAGTTAGACGGGAAGGAGATCAGACAGACTGTCTGACTGCATTTCTATTGGCGGCAACTGTGTATTGTTAGCATGTGGCATGAAGATATCCATAATTATGCTCTTTATAATGGTGATTTCAAAGGCTAATAAGCTTCTTTTTCATAAATTCATAATATATATATATTTTTTTTTTTCAATGTATCATAATAAATGAACATACGTTTGATGCATGGACAGTTTGTTATGCCAACTTTCTGACAAGAATAGCTAAATGAGGATCTTTAGTGTTTTTGTGAAAGATATCATCAAATGATGAGCGCAAGTGTTCCCCCATCTTCTAAAACCATCCACAATGGAAAAAAAAAAAGCCTATCTGCTGGACACACAGCTAACACTGCTATAAAACTAGATCATAAAGCTGACAGCCTCCCGAGGCATGATCTACTAAACAAGAAACGGAGCGCCCCATACTTTACTCCCACTGTCATCCTCAAAGTAGTTCCACACTCTCCCTCCCCCCAAGAGCATTCGTGTGAGTTTTCATGTGTGAAGTTATACATTAACACTGTGGGTTATGTGAACATGCTGTTCTTGCCATCAGATCATGAGTGAGGGGTACAGTATTTGCAACAATTTAATGAGAGTCGGAGTGAGGAAACAAGTTGAGTGATAAGCAGGTCATTAAGTTTGCTCTGCCAACTCTGCTCGGCTTTGATTTGCGTACGCCGCGTGATAACCGTGAAGGGGGAAGAAAGAGACTTTGAGGGAGAGAGAGACAGCTTAGGAAATGCAGAAGAAATTCTCTCATCGTACTTAAAAAGAACTGAAACTCTGTAGCCTAAGATGATTCAATTAAAGTCCGAGGACTCTGTGTTTTGTAAACCCCAACAAACTCTTTGTGATGCAGTCAGTGCTGGTGGTTTCCAGCACAAGGGGCTTCAAATAAAGTCCTGCGGTTTTCAGATTTATTTGAACTTCCTTTTCTGGGTCACCGGTCGCTGCAGAGGAAGACAATCAACTCAATCTATTTAGCGCTGACGAGTCACTGCCTCCCCTTTCAGCCGCTCGCGGAGAGAGCGTATGAGCGAGCCGGCAACCCCTCTTAGGGGTCTCCGCGGCAGTCTCCGATTCATTCCAATTGTTTTTCAAAGACAACCACCTGGTGGCAAGCAGCGGAAACATCCGTCAGCCGATGCTAAGCCCGACTGTTTACAGACTCTAAGAATAACCACGCGAGTGACAAGTGCGTTGTGTTTGCTCGCTGGTGCGTGAGTTGAACATCCTTTGACGTGCCTTCGGTCAATAGCCTGACCTCACAAGCAAGCAAGATCTTGGTGTTCAGTGAAACTTGTTTGACAGACAAACAAGATGCCATGCAACTACTTCAAACTGTTTGACACAAACTCAGGGTTTCACAGCCGAAACCTCAGAGCTCAAGACTCCGGTTCAACTCCCAGAGATTTCCTTTCTCGCACAATGACACAGGACACAACACAGCGGAGACGAGGATACCAGGCAGCTTACCGTGACCTGTCAGCCACAAGATCAGAAAGACCTCCGGGATCATCTCGGCACTTTGCAGGGGTGGTGACCTCTTGGGCACCAAGGAGAAGTCAGGCTGGGAAAGTTCACGCACCCACCGGCGTACGACTCTTCTGGCTGGCTGCTATTGTCAGTACCCCGATGTGCTCTCTTAATAAAGAGAGGCTCTCTGTCAATCTCTTTCTTCTAGTGTTCCCTTGTTCGCTCTCTTTCTCAGTGTGCTGTGATAATCTGCTGTGTTGTCCTACGGTAACTGAAGTGACTCTGTTCTGATGAAGCGTGTGCAGGCGCTCTCATAAACTCAGAGTACTCATGCTCTCTCTCTCTCTCTCTCTCTCTCTCTATCGCTCTCACACACTGCTCTTCCATTCTCTGGCTCACAGAGTCAGTCTGCCTCTCTCTCTTTCTCACTCCTCCCACCCCTCCCTCCTCTTCTCTCACTCTTTCTCTCAGTGGAGGAGCAGGGGAAGGCGGGGGCCGCTTGCTCACAAGACCCGCCCACCTGATCAAGCGTAGCAGCGCTGTTGAAACAAGAGGCTGGGAATCAGAGCTAACCTTTGGGAACTGGGAAGGAAGGAAGGAAAGAAGGAAGGAAAGAAGGAAAGAAAGAAAGAAAGAAAGAAAGAAAGAAAGCTTGTTTCCGCCACTAAATAAAAGAAATATAAAATTAATAATTGCGACTTTTTATCTCACAGTTCTGACTTTTTTTTCCCTCGCCATTGTGTGTTTGAATCTCACAGTTCTGACTTTATTTCTCAGAATTGCGACATTTAAACTCAATTGACCGTTCGCAAAGATCCGCCCCCTTTAGTCACTGTTGCTACGTCCGACATGCCATGCCGCTCTTAGGCCACACATCATTTGAAAAATATGAAAAATATATCGCGGAGCAAAGAGGACACTGAACGCGTCGACAGATAAGATAGAGTAGGTCACTTTTGATATGAAACAAGTCTCAAATATCAAATTTAGTAGTTTTTAAAGAAATTTAAACAATATACACCGACGTTAATCTACTAACTCCTCTGACTGCTTTGTTGGACAAAATGGCGGATGCGGCGGTTAGATCGCCTGTCAATCAAACTCCATGCGAAGGGTCAATTGTTAGTTATAAAGTCAGAATTGCGTGTTATAAAGTCAGAATTGTGAGATATATAATCACAAATGTGAGATATAAATTCAGAATTGTGAGTTATAAAGTCAGAATTGTGTGACAAAGTCAGAATTGTGAGTTATAAAGTCAGAATTGTGAGTTATAAAGTCAGAATTGCATGTTTTAAACTCAGAATTGCATGTTATAATGTCAGAATTACGAGTTATAAAGTCAAAATTGTGTGATATAAAATCAGAATTGCGTGATATAGTCAGTTATAAAGTTATAAAAGTCTAATTTTATAAAGAATTGTGTGATTTCATGAGTTTGCCTGCCCATTTAGCCTTGACGGTTAATAGTAAAATGAACTGGGCTTGCTGTCCGCGGAGGAGTCTCGAACCCAAAGCTCACAATTACGAGCTAATTCACAATTCTGACTTTATATCACGCAATTCTGACTTTATAACTCGCAATTCTGACTTTATAACTCGCAATTCTGACTTTATATCATGCAATTCTGAGAACAAAAGTCAGCAATTACCTTTTTAATTTTTTATTTTGTGGTGGAAACAAGCTTCCATAAGAAAGAAAGAAAGAATAGTGAAAAGGCTCCATCTACATGTCTAATAATAAAATGAGCTGTGATTGCTTTGCATGTCAGTCATCTCTTTCTGTCTAAGTGGCTGGTTCTGGTCAGAATAAAAGATGCAATGTGGACCAGACTTGCAGAGTCAAGAGTCTGTTTGCGCTAGACAGAACCCAGAAACCAGAGCTGGAACCCTTTTAGCTCCTCTTTTCCAAATGAGTAAAACAGAGTTCAGACTCATCATTTATTGCCCCCTAATGTAGAAGTTGTTAATCTCACTAATGCATGGCTTGCTAACAAGACTGTTTCACACACTAAATATTGCATGATGCATTTCCCTTCTACTTCCTCTCTTCTCTTCTCTTCCATAGAAAAGAAGGTGCATTTATTAAGTAAAACAACACAGGAAAAGAACAACATGGTCAAAGAACAGCCTACAAAGTTTGTGTGAATTATTTAGAGGTAATAATCTTAGTTTATAGTAGCCACACTGAAAATAAGTGTGTGTGTGTGTGTGTGTTTAGCCAATTATAAAAGTGATCTTTTAAACAAACTTCAACTTTTGATACACTCATGAAATATGGAAGGCTATGACAACCTGACAGTTAAGTAAAAGATGTGCTCTTTGAGTCAAGTTGAAAGTTTATTTGTAAGGTTTACTGCAGTTTTAAGCCTTAAGATCTTGTTAGCCTTAACAATCAATTATTTTATTTGAGCAGGTTTCAAACCAGAAAATGCCCATGGATTGCTCCATCTGACTGAAGCACAAAAGCAGAGGATCAATATTTCATGAGAATACTTTTAATCACCTGATTTCTTGTTGATAATTCCTCTCTATTGAAGTCTTTCTGTGGTATTTTAGAATAACTAAATTAAAACGATGAGAACGGTTCCCTGTGTCTAAGCCGTTTAGCTGAAAACCCGGGCTTGCGTGTACACATGGAGCACGTGTTCTCGTTCATGTATACCTGTACATATACAGTAAACCACATGTTTTGCAAGCTATATAAAAACATATGTATCTATCCTGCATGGCTGTGTGGGCCGAAGGTCAATGCTGATGCGTCCCCTCTTGACCTCTGTGATCAATGAGTCAATCTAACAGCACACAGTATATAATGGCACAGAGAAGCAAGCTTTTACAAATTGCTATATGTATAGGAAGCTTAACATGGACATGGACATTTAAAAACTGATATCAACATCTGCCTTTGGTGATGTTATTACAAGTGGACACTACTAAATAGAGATGTTATCCAATCACTCAAACCATACTCAGGGGTAGTCAAAAATGCTTGTGACTGCATCATATTTGAAGTGTAAACGCTAATGCATTCTGATGTGTCCCGGGCAACATCCCAGGAATGCCTACTCACCTGCCAATCATCAGTTTAGTGGAGAGGGATTTAAACTTGCTGGATAGTTAAATTTATATTCAAAATAATAACCATCCGAATTGCATGATGCACATGAACTTCATGTACTCTTATGGTGCGTTCACACCAGATGCGAATGAAGCGTTAAGCACGAGTGATTTACATGTTAAGTCAATGCAAAGACGCGAATAGACATCTGGCGGCACGAATGACTTGCTCTAGTAGTGACGTGATTATGACGTAGCGAGAGGAGGCAGAAATCCGAAACAACAATGGAGGACAAAATCATGGTCGCTTTATGATACATCTTCATACTTTTATAGAAACAGGAATAAAAAGGATCTTGCTATCTTGCTAAGGATCTTGCTATATATACATACATATTGAGACCACAAGCTAGCTAAAGCCGGCAAATTGAGCTTATTCGCCGTGTTTTACAACTACTTTCCCGCTGACGAGTTGATGTGTTTATTCAGAGGAAGTTTGCAAAAACGAGACGAGCCGCCTGGCAGAAGCCCCTCTCATGACGCGAATTCGCATCTGTTGTGAAGGGAATTTCATGTGCGAATGAAGCGAGTAAACTCAAAATGTTCAAGCGTCCAACTACGCAAGAATAGCGCGATTTATTCCTAACCAGACGCGACGGCGCGACACGCAATAAAAGGTATCTTTTCCATGTTAGAGTTTTTGTCCTAACTAGCTGTGACGGTGACACGCGACAATTCTATTTTAGAAACGTTTTTTTTCTGCGATGTCGCAGCTGAAACAACAACAGAGAGTATGGCAATGATTATCGCATGTACTGTTAAAAGTGTCTAATATAATTTTGAATATCATTTTGTATGTCTTTTATTGTCATACTGATAGCAACAATGGACAATTTACCTCAGATCTTCAAAATAAATGAAGGTAATCAAGAACGTTTAAACCGTCAACTCATTGTGAACAGACAAAGGTATTCTATGAAAAAAATAATTAATATTGTTAAATTGGTGTAATATCCATGAATTTTATGTACTTTATGTACTACTTTATGTACTAAAAGGGGTGTGTGTAATGCTATTTCTGACTTATTTACACTGTTAAAGAGTTGCATTCTCATGCTAACCATGGCCAAAGTTTCAAAACACGAGTTGGACGTATGAGTATTTCTGTGCCAAATACTTCTGTGACCGGGTTTCGGAGAGTTTTTTTTCCGAGTATGGCCTGTATGATGTCAAAAGAGAGCGTAATTCCTTGTATAGGCACTTCTCCCTGACACACACACACACACACACACATCATCCAGAGCAAAAGCAAGAAGAAGAGCATGCCCATCCACGCGTTTCGTTCGGGATACGGAAGCCGAGAGGTTTTTCAACAATTGGTGTGTCTCAGTTCAGGGGCTGCACCCTTTGAAGGCTGCATACATCATCGAGGCATTCTCATTTAAGAAAAATAAGCGTTAGATTGCAACGTAAGAAAGAAATGACAGTAATTTACACCTCACAATGAATATCAGTCAATTTTATTACGGTTACTTTTCTTAAATTTAACATCCTTGATGAAGTATTCAGCCTTCAAATGCGATCTCCGAAGGACGCAGCCTCCGAAATGAAACGCAGCTCCTGTCACCAAAGGAGTGTGTTTTTGGTTGTGAGGGAAAGACAACCCAAAGAACCCAGCGATAAGGGAACAGTGGATGAAGTTTGTTTTTCCGAGGCAGCAACGGAGTTGTGCATGTATGTTTGTTTGTTCCCGGGATTCCGGTGATGAATGCTTTGTAAACAAGTCCCAGTTCGGCGCTGGATTTGCAGATTGCGGGTGGAGAGTAAAGCTGCATGTGTTTTGTTGGCAAACAAGTGCATAAAATGTAAACACCACAAACGTTTTTGTTCCCTTTGTATTTATAATGATGTCGCAGCAAGCAGACAATCTCTATGCAAAAGCTGCGCGCGCTCGTGACTCTTTAGCTCTGCCCACGGCACTGACGGCAGGCACACCTCTTTTTAATAAAAGATAGATGTGCAGAGCTCATCTGCTTTTTCCGGAAGAGCTCCTCTGCTTTTTCCGGAAAGACTCGGTTTAGCATATCTATCTTTTATAAATATGATAAAACTAAAGACTTTTCGGAGATATGAAGAATGCATTGTTACTCTAGATGTACTCAAGATTAACATGAGATTGGCAGAAACTGTGTGTGATACCAGAATGGTGTCCCCAGAATGTGTCTGTGAAGTTTCAGCTCAAAATACCCCACAGATAATTTATTATAGCTTGTCGTTTTTGTGTGTGTCCCTTTAAATGCAAATGAGCTGCTGCTCCCCGCCCCCTTTCCAGAAAGGAGCTTTAACAGCTCGCGCTTCGGTTGCTCAACAACAACAAAGCTGGAGAATCTCACGCAGCCAAAATGAGGATTGTCAGCAACGGTGTTCAGCCTTACATTGTTCAAACCGGAGTCGACACTAATGGAGAGACTCAGGAAGAAGTTACAACTTTTAGACTGAAACTGGACATTTCTGAACGGTTAGTGGATCAATTTATATAGTTGCTGTGCGATTTCTTAATCTCAGTCTTTGCACTGAACTTTGAGCGTCGTAACTTTGCAGATGTTGTTTATGCTCAAACAGCAACAATGCACACTAACTAAAGTGTGAAATCATAATCAACCACCCCATTAAAACCTTGGCTAAAAAATGCCTAAAGCCTGGAAATAATTGAAATAACAATAACAATCCTGAGATGCAATGCTAAATCGCAAAAGTGTTGTGTCACAATGGATGGAAAATTCCGTCAAACAAACAAACAATAGTGTATTTATGCATCAACATTAACCTAAATTAAAAAGCTGTACAAAAAAAACTGTTGTTCATGATACCTAATGCATTAACCAATAATTGAACATTATTGCAGTGTTAACCAGAATTCAGACACAAATGGACATCACCATAACTCTGGCTTTTACTCTTAGCACACGACGGTACATTATGTATATGTAGGCGCAAGCTACAGAAACAGACATGTCACTTTTTATTTGACTCAATGTGCGACTGGCCTGTCAGTCATATTTAAATCTTTCCTTCTGGTGTGGAAGATTCCACAACAGGCTTCACTTCATTTAACGTCTAATAGAAAGACAGCATTGCCATTTGGACCGTCAGGTAAGGGAGCCACAAGCCAAGGCTCAGATGGCACTTCCCAACCTCTTTATTCAATCTATTTCATGTATTCTTCATGGTTTTCATGCTCTGCGGAAGATCTGGAATCCGTATTTATTAGTTTATGTCGCTCTGACCTTTGTTAATTTGCAATAACAACATTTATATTATTTCTTTGAGACTATGTGATTGACACCTCTGGGTAGTCTACCTCATCTGCTCAGAATTACACTTCTGACTCTCACTTTCCTTTGCTCACTCGCTCTTTTCTTTCTTATAGATTGATGCTTACTTCGTTCCAGGTCATTTTTAAGGGTGTAGGTTTCAAAAGGTCACTTTGCAGCTCTCAGTCATTAAGTCAGTGAGTGTAAAGAGAGGGAACAATGTAAGCGTTGAGATGAAGGCGTGAGAAAGTTCAGCATAAATGAGATTGATTGCCTTTTCTTCCCCATGTGAAAACACTTCAGCTAACATTGAGATCAATCTCTTGCGGCTCTGCGCAGAGCTTTTGGTTTAAGGAACTCCACATTTAGAGCTTGTATATTTCCTTTTGACACATTTATGTGGCTGTTGGAATTTCAATGCAAAAAGGAACTTACTCAAAAATGGCACTTTCTGCGTTCTTCTCAAAACCATTTGCTGAAAAAAAATATAGTTCCCCGCCAAATTTCCGGCGATCCACGTTTCCACTGTTATAAGGTAGGAGGCGCTATTACACATTTTCTGAAAGAGTACAGAATCTCTGGATCAAAACACAGGCGAAAAAGAAGCAGAAACAAGCGATAAAAAGTATCGCTTATGCACATGTAAAATAACGTGTTCATCAAACATTAAAAAGCATATAAATCAAAACTGCCTAACGTTACTGGATGAAACGTCGACCCAGGACGAGGTACAGGACTGTGAAGCTTTGGGGGTTTTGATGGACTCAGTCTGCTCCATCTATCGTTCTGAATCCAATCTGGTTGACAAAAACATGATTTTCTCAGCTTTTTGTTCAAAATGTTGCTTTTTTATTTAAACTTGCCCACATTCAAGTGTTGATAAAAAAAAAAAAATGCACAAAGCTAGAATATATATTTAATTTATATATATATATATATATATATATATTAAAGCAGAGGCTTTGTTCTTTCTTTTGATATTGTACCAATACTGAGAGACAAGGCAGAGAGATAATCCACTTGCATGCATATTTAATGACAAAACTCCACATGAATAAACAGGAACATCAGACCCAAAATACAAACATGCTCCACCAACAGCTTACAACGACTAACAAAACATAACTGAAAACCAAGGTCTTATATACACAGAACAATGAGTAGCTAATTAATTGCAGGTGTGTTCAATGATGGTAACTATAACAACTAATATGACAGCAAGGGGAGAAACCAAACAGGAAGAGAACATGGAAACAATGATAACAGAGAAGGTACTTCAACATAAAAGTCCATACAAAACAAAAGACAGAACTGGGATTGTGACAGATATACTGTATGCGTGTTCAGATACAAAATATTCTGGGGTCCATGAAACTTTGAAAATGATCAAAAATGTTGACATTGACTTTAAATGCTGTCGAGGAAAGAGATATTCTATACAGTTTAATTTAGAAAGTGTTACAAGTTTGAAGTCAGTTTCATTTCATGCCGCATGTTTCATCTATTGATATGTTTGCAGTCCTAAATGAATGTATTTTTGGCTATTTTGACAACTATCGACGTAAACATCAGATAACTTTTGAAGTGATGTCTTACAACTACAAGTACAGGTAAACTTTAACTAAGTTTCTCATCATTTAGCTTAATTTGACTAACATTTCCATTCAACCATGGGGACAAATGGAGACAAAATAGGTCCTGAGCATGCAAAGGTTGTATAGATTTGCCTTTCCCTGGTCTACCTATAAGCAAACTACTGGCACTGTCAGCAGAACACAGCTGGACAAAGCCGGACACAAAGGTCAAAGGGCTTTTCCATGTACATTTAGACTAGGAAAAATCCTTCAATGCTAGTTCAACTACATTGCATATGTTTCAAATGCCTTATTTTGCAGACTAATTCCAGTGATGGTGTCTCCATGATAAACTTCCCATATATTAACTTCATTGCAGCACATTTATTCTCCTCAACAGGCACTCTTCCAGCAGAACTGAATCATGGGATTGTCTAGAACCTGCATGACTGACCAACTTGCACAAACTGCACACAGACCAGGTAGGAAGTAACTCCCCACAGGTGGACCGATATATTAAGCGCATGCTTGGTTCCCAGCGAGCCATATCCTGTTAGAGGTGCTGCTAATTTGATTTTGCAGTAAGATGTGATTACTGTGTCTTAAAGTTTCTCTGGTTAATGGTGTGCAAAAGATAAGATAATCTTGTTGAAGTGGGGAAATGAGAGCTTTTTTTTTTCTTTTCTTTTCTTTTCTTTTCGTTTCTTTTTTTTTTTTTTTCTGTGGATATGACCATAAGGTGTTTGGCAGGTGTAAATGAATGCTGCTTCTTGCCTGCAAAATCATAGAAATATTCTCAGAATGAACTCGCTGAGTGGGAAGACTTATTGTGCTTATAGTGCTTATTGGTCCAATACAATTCAAATAGTATTCAAAGAAAATAATCATGCCCAAAACAAAAACAACTATAAATAAACCTTCCAGGAATACATTTTGAATTGTGTTAAAGTGGTTGCAGCTTAAAATAAATAAGTAAGTAAATAAAAAAAGATGGTCTGTGTATGTGTGCGTGTGTTATAGGTTATGCTCTTAGTGGGTAGGAATCCTGAAAAAAATGCTGATGTTTGCACGGTATGCCATCAAAGCAAAACATAGTAAAATTTGATGATTCAGCGCGATATTAACATACATTAATATTCACTTCAGAAGTATTTTGCCGTCGGTCCCAATTGAAAATGCAAAGAGAGCAGTCTGTATGCTGGATTTCTGAACCCCACTGCACCTTGAGCCCTGAATCCCACTCATGAACACTTTGTGCATGTATTTACATCTATATTTACCATGAGAGTGCTAGTACCACTTTACAATAATGTCCTATTAGTTTATGCATTTTATTTTTTATTTTTTTACATTGTTTATTGATGTTTGTTAACATTATTAAAAACATAGAATTATGAACGAGTTCTGAAATAGAGTTCTGTACAATTTAAATGAATGCTAGGAAATTTTAGAAGCACAGATGCACAGAATGGAACAACTTTGGGCATAGAATATGTGGGGGCTGCTATATATATATATATATATATATATATATATATATATATATATATATATAGTGCTATATATATGTGTGTTCACATAATGGCCAATGTGAATACATCGAGTTTCTATGCATGACTAGACATTTTCTCATCCAAAACGAGGCAATGTGAACATTATGGAGCACCAAACTCCCTTATATATATTGTGCATTTTATTCATTCTGTCAGGACCACTATTGTCAAAGATGATTGACAATTGCATAGAGTTTGGATTGGCGGTATGGTTCTGTTCTGGGCAAGAACTCCCTGCGCATTCCATGCAGTCTAGCATGGATAAGTGCATGGAAAGCAGCGAAAACCCCCTTTAGGGTAAACAGAACAGAACCAACATAAATGTATTGCGGATGACATTAATGTCAATATTTTAATGTACAACTTCATTCGAGAAATTAGTCTAATCTCAGGGGAATCAGAAGGCCAAATCCTAACTGGACAAAGAGGAGGAGCTGGGGATGGAGGAGGTAATTAGCTCCTGAGAAACACGATAAAGCTGCTGATAATGCTGAAGGAGCTTATAAATGGATGCTGTGATAGGCGTCAGATTCCTATTGGTAGATGTGAGTCACCTGAGAGTCAGCTGATGCAAGCTGATAATTTGAAGCTAGAGGGCACTCTCTACTTCAGAACGGACTAATAAAGGTAATAATTTGATGTTCCAGAAAATCCCTTATGTAGACACAAGCAGCTAGCGCTGTAGCTGAATAAAAAGCAGAACCATTTCGACTGATGAAACATGAAGACAATAAACACATGATTGCGACAATATATGGTTTATGTGTGCTTTCAAGCCACCTCGGGTTATTTCAATAACAATCAAGTATATGAATAATGTCCTTAATTCAATATAAAAATGTTGTCAATTAGACAAAGGTCAGAAAAAAATGGTATTACACTTGGCATTTTTGTCCCCCTCACTTCTGAAATGTTGGCTACATCCCTGGGAACAACAGCAAATATTTAACATGAACATTTTCTTTTTTAATCTAAACAGGAAGTTAGCAAAACAAGCTTTGCTGCACATTCCATATGGATCATAATTGCATTCTGAGTATTTGCTGAACAAAATTCAGTGTAATAAATCAAACAACACCCCAAACTGCAGATTTTCTACCATTTTCTCTTCAAACTGACAATTCTCTACAATTTTCCTTACAAATGTGGCATTGGTCTATATGTGATGGAATATAATAATATATAATTCATTTCCTTTTAAATTAAAGCCTTTTCTTAGAATGTGTCAAAAACATGAGCTTTTAAAAAAAATGTCAATGTGTGAATAAATCATTTATGGAAAGTCAGTCTGATTGCATATGGCTAAACATGATTATTATTATATTATTGTATATGTTTATCTGTATAAATGCAACTAGGCTAGTCATACATTTTTCTGAAGTGATCAAATAATAAACCTCATTGCTGGATGGATAATGTGTTCTGTGTGCTAAGCACATAACGCTCTAACGGATTTAATTGTGTCCCTTTTCCCATCGGCATCAAAGCATTTACTTGAAACACTTTTTAAAGCAATTTCTCTTCCTCTCTTCATCTTGCTTGACTAAAATCACACTTGCAGTCATCTATGGACTAATTGTAGCTTGTTATTTGCCGCTATCACGGCAATGTATATGTTTATTTATTCATTTTAGTAGAGTGTTATAGACTTCTCTGCCCTATATACTACAAACAATGAGGGAATCCCATTAGAATGATCAGACACGGCCCTTTACATTTTAGGGTCATCAGCATGAATAACTAGCTTTTTCATGATTTCTCCTTCAGCTGAATCTTAACATAGTATCTTTTGTTTTAAATATGTCACTCAGACAATGGTATGTGTGTCGTCTCACACGCTGTAATAAACAGACTCACCCGTTTTTAACGTATTCTCTTTATTCAACTTTGCATTTGCATTTTATTACAGACAGTGGTAGAAAGAGGTCCAAACAATAATTTACAAAAGTGGAACTAGAACTTGGGGAAGAAAAAAAATGATATACACTGCCGTTCAAAAGTTTGGGATCGGTAAGATTTTTAATGTTTTTAAAATAATGAATTATGCTCACCAATTTATTATTTATTTATTTATTTATTTATGTTGTTGTTGTTGTTGTTGTTGTTGTAAAATATTATTACAATTAAAAATAGCTGTTTTCTATTTGAATATATTTTTTAAAATGTAATTTATTCCTGTGATCAAAGATACATTTTTAGCATCATTACTCCGGTCTTAAGTGTCACATGATCCTTCAGAAATCATTCTAATATGATGATTTGCTATTCAAATGATTATTATCATCAATGTTTTTTTTTTTGTTTTTTTTTGTTTTTTTTGCAGGATTCTTTGATGAACAAAACGTTGTACATTTGTACCACTGTAACATTATAAATGTCTTTCCTGACACTTTTGATCAATTTAATGCATCCTTGCTGAATAAAAGTACTAAATTCTATAACTTTAATTTCTTAGCTGAGCAACTTGTCAGATGTACAGCTTCTGATTCCAGATCAGAAGGCGAAAAGCATGCTGGGAATTAGAAATCTGCTGCAACTCAATCATATTTAGTTCAGCTAACTACAATCAAATTTTGAGTTCACACAACTTTACAATGAACTTTCATTATTATATGAGTGAAATTAACTAATTCAATTTAATTATTTTCACTGTTCAGTTTTACATTGCAAGAGAACGTTGCTTTATTCGCAGATGTTTCATTGCAATATTCCAATTTTGTTATGCGCAAAAAAAAAAAAAAACATATATATATATATATATATATATATATATATATATATATATATATATATTGGCGCTTTTTGCTTGTTTCGACTCTCTGATTGGTGGAATTTTCTGTACAGCATCAATGGGTAGTTTTTCAACACAGATTTTTCTGTTCAACACTATTTTTAAAATGAAATGATGTGGGCTAATGGCTTCAAATGAAGCAAATACTATCAATTAACAGCCTCGTAGCTCACAGTAAGGCTGTCTTTAAAGGTTTATACGTAAATCTATTTCCCTATGGAGAAATTGAATGGAGTTTTTACTTCCGGAACCCGACTGTTGCACTCCGTAGTCAATTATCCAGCAGTAGAAGCAGTAGCTATAGCAACCACCTGCTATAATCTCACAGTCAGTATGAACAGGGTTTTGGGCTTACTTCATAATGTAATGCCATTTGTTTCTGTAAGGCACCAATAAATATATTATTGTAGGATAAACAGTCATTTCTCCTTGAGCCACCTTGCACCAGAGATAATAATAATATTTTTACATTTGTAATAAAGAAATGTCCTGAGTCTTTTCCAGATTAAGCTGAAGAGGACACAGTCGGCTCAATCTTTGAAATATATTAAGCAGTTGGCGGCATCGTGTATCTTGACAGTTTATTATTTCCCCCCGTTTTCACAGCTGTTTATTTTGGTACATATACAAAGGGAAATAATATTACTCTCTTCCTGCATATGCCCTTATTGTGTGGATTATGCCTTTGTTGTTTTGCCTGGCTATGTTAATCACATTTTCAGAGAAGAAACCTCTCTTCTAGTCTGAAGGACACCACTGCTTTGGCGGGCAGGTGTGAACAATCGCATTAAGATGCTGGGAAAGAGCTCCATCTTAGCATTCCCAATATGAAGTTTATGAATATATGAGAGTAACCACACAATGAGTGTCATTGCTGAAGGAGAAGTAAACCACCTTCACAATGTGGACTCTCATTGCTGATGTAAGTTATTAAAATAGAAAGGTTTTGTATTTGGGTGTTTAAGCTCTGCGATAAAAGCCTGAGTAATGCTGCCCTGAAATCTGGCCTAAAATTTACAAGATGCGATCAGATTCAAAGCATTTAATTGATCATTAGAGGGTTCAGTTCAAGTTGATGCTTTTCAACACTTGGGCCTCAAGCATTAATTTACATTTACCCATGGTTCTAAGAACTTGTGCATGCTTGAGTTCAGTAATGCCTAAAATGCTGTATGTTATTAAATAATGCAACAGAAAGACGTCTATAAGGGTTTTCTGCTATCCAGCTCATTTTAAACGCCTGGTACCATTAGATCTGGACTATAGATGTCCACGTAATAAAGGATGGAAAAAGGGAAACAAATTTGTCTTGGTGTTTATCTATTTGGGTGTGAGGAAAAAACATGCTGTTTTTGTGTGTGTCCCTTTAAATGCAAATTAGCCCCTGCTCCTGGCCCCCTTTCCTTTTACGGTTGCTCAACAACAACAAAGCTGGAGAATCTCACGCAGCCAAAATGAGGATCGTCAGTAACGGTGTTCAGCCTTACATTGTTCAAACCGGAGTCGACACTGATGGAGAGACTCAGGAAGAAGTTACAACTTTTAGATGTTTCAGAATGGTTATTGAATAAATTTATGTAGTTGCTGTGGAGTTGATTCAACTCATCGACTAGCATGTGCCGTCATGTTAATCTTTTGTGCAAAACCCGTACATAGCATACCTGTTTGCCAAATAGAGCCATACACACCAGGCTAATGTTTATGATTGCTATTAAATGCTGTGAATTGTCTAATATTTTTTCCAAAATATCACTTGGACAGAAACGCTCCTTTTTTAGCAGTTGAGCTTGCCAGGGTCAACTTGCTGGCTATCCAAGCTAACGAGACTTTAAATTGTGTTCTGTGCGCGTCTGTGCAGCCAACGACAGAACCGTTAGCATGCTTTGCTAGAACTTTTGCCATGGCGTTAGAACTGGTACACTACACGGCATCGTGGGTGGAAATGTGCAGATTAAGGGGCGGTAATATTATAATAAGATCCCCTTCCTATGTTACAAGGGGAGCAAAATCTGAACAGCTCATTTTTTCACATGCTTGCAGAGAAAGACTTGCCAAAACAAAGTTACTGGGTTGTCCTTTTTCACGTTTTCTGGGTTGGTAGATGCACCGAGGACCCGATTATAGCACTTAAACAAGGAAAAAGTCAGATTTCCATGATATGTCCCATTTAAAAATGGTCATTTATCACAATGTGTTTCTTGAAACAGCAGTGCAGAACATCTCATTGTTACAAACGTCTAACAAAATGTCAAGCTGACACTCAAAATATGGAGTATACACAAAAACTCTATCTAAGATCAAAAGTCTCTGAAATGGCGTGGATTCACCTAGTCTGGTGTTCATCAAATATAACATGTTGTAGACTGTTATATTTGTCTGATGTTATAACTGGTCTGATGTCGTAGATGCTGGTGTCACCTTCAGGCTTCTTAACTATAGCTTAATCAGCAACTTTGTTGGTCAACTAGCTTCATTAGAAAGAACTTGATCAACAGCTTCACCAGATGCTGTATGTTTGGTATGGTTGTTTTGGTATGCCATCTAGACCAGAACCAAACCAACATTATAGCGTTGCCATAAACTACTACTCAAAAGAGGTATTATTATATTATATTATATTATATTATATTTTATATAGTTATATTTTGCCTTGGTTTAAAAGAAAAAAAAAAAAAAAAATTTCACATTTCCCAGACTGTTGTGATTTGTAATAGTGTGCATCTTTCTATGATGTGTCTCTCTGTGATGTTGTGTGTGTCGTCTTTCTGTCTCTCAGCTCACGTCTGAGTGTGTGTGTCTGCCTGTAGTCCTCCACCACAGTGTCTCAGTATTCATCTCCATCCATTTATTTTCCTTCCTCCTGGAGAAAATGACCTTAATGTAAGTGGCTTTCTGTTTGCAAATATATCGGTTACTTTCAGCTGACTGTAATCCTGAGGGATTACAGGGGGCTCTTCTGGATCAATGAGAGCTTTATTTGGGTCAGCGCCATGTGGTGGTGAGACAGACCCGAGGTGCAGCGCGTGCCTTTGTCTCTGGACTGATTAATGGCCCAAAATACCCTTCTGCCCTCCATTGGAATGTCTTCATTTGCTCTGTCTGCAGAGCCACATACAACCGACAAATATTATTTTCTTACTTGCAGTTTTTCATGTTGTTTTGGTCTCATCTTCTGTCTGAGGGACTTCTGTGGAAGAAATGAAGAAACGCCACCAACTGTGTGCGAGGCCAGTTTACTCTCACTGAACACTGAGTTTATTTACTATAGTCAAACACATATGAATTCCTTAACTAGGAGTTCATATGCGAGTCCTCATAAAAATGATGTGGTTGAGAAAAGAATCCACAGTAAAAACAAAGTTTGTACCATCATTCAAGTAAACAGAAAGGGGACCTCTCATACACTGAAACATGACACTTTGGACCAACCTTAAAAAAAAAAAAAAAAAAAAAAAAAAAAATATATTAGTTTTTCTCAAATTAATTGTATGGTTTATTTCAGTGGATATTAAATCCAAAAACATTTTGTTTTGCAAAGACAATAAAAAAAAAAAAAAGTAAAAAGATTATTTATTATAAAGACCATAATGTATTTTCTTTAGACGTAAGCCAAACTGTTACTTAATGTAGATGAGATTTTCATTTTTATTTATTTATTTTGGGGCTTTTTACAACTTAATTTCACCTAATTTTTATTGGTATGTCTTTTCAAAATATGCATTATATATATGTTCTGCACATCAGCACTCTGGTATCAAGCAGAAATACTATTTAAACAAATAAATAATTTATTTATTTATTTAGAGTATTATTTGCTTTTACACAAACTGAACAAAACAGGTTTAAAACCATGAAACCATGATGTTTGGTCAGATCGATATAAAAAGCACTTTAAATAGATGACATTGTCACCGTTATGGACTCTTATTTTGATGTTCTCAATTATGTTTTGTTTCCCTTAGTTCATGTTTCCCTGCTCTGTTTGTTTCTCTGGTTACTTATAATTATCAGCTGTGTCTTAGTTGGTTCATTGTTATCTATATACTCACTATTCATTTCAGTCCTCTGTCAGTTATTGTCTGTATGTAATGTGTTGTTTATTTCTTTGTGCTCTTCTAACAATTCCCTGCATTCATTATTAGAGATTGTTTAAAATATTCACTGTAAACCTGAATAAGTTGGGCTAACTCAAAAAATTTGAGGTAATCAGTTATATCAATTTTTTTTAGTTATGATGTTCCCAATTTTAAGTAAGCAGAACTATCAAGTTTTAAGTTTGTAGTACTCATGCATATTAATTGCTCCTAACTTGAAGTACTGAGTTAGCTAACTCATACACTTTAATAGCAATTAACATAAAATATTTAGTTAATTAACTTTTTTTTTATTTTGAGGTCTTCCAAATCAAATTAGTTATTTACTTCACTGTAAACCCTGATAAGAAAATAAAAAAATGTCAACTTGCTAATTTGCTAAAATGTTAATAAATAGCATGGTATAGCTAACTTACTTGCTCTCAAACCAAGCCACATGTGCCACTTGTCGCCATAAAGGTAACTCTCCAAAAACCCACATTAACAGAAACTCTTCTAAATTAGCATAACAAAACATTAATCACTACTAAATCTCCCTTATCCATTAATTTTGCACAAAAAAAATAAATAAATAAAAAAAAAAACATTATATAACACTTAATTTACTCTCCCTTTCCAGTGCCATGGGCAAAGCATGCTGGGAAATCCCAGCCCAGTTTCAGTTAAACTTAAGTTAGTCTAAATTAAAAGAAATGAGTTCATACAACTCAAAACAATAAAACAGTTCAGTTCACTTAAAAAATATCAGTTCTGTGAACTCAGAAGAAAAAGAAAGTTTTATTTACTCATAACAGTTAATTTAACTGAACTAATTTGTTAAACTTAAGTTTGTCCTACTCAAACCAATTAAGAATTTTGAGCATTAGTGTTTACAGTGTTCCTAGTTTGTGCGTGTTGCTTACGACACATTACAGATGTGGTTGTTTCATTTGTTTTTTGTCTTTTTTAGTTTACAAACTTCTACAAACTTATCCTTCATACATTTTTTGTTTGTTTGTTTTTTAATTACCAGCTTCTTTTAATTATATTCTGTCAACTGCACATAATTCTGTGTCTCTACCCTAAAGACTATGTGACACTGTGTGGAGGAGTGCCTCTGATCACTGCTGAGGAACATTTCTAATTCATTTCTATTCATAATCTCAGAGATGATGTCTCCACCATGCTGTGCTTTCTGAGGTTAAGACTCCCTGCTGTAAGCAATCAGAGACCATCTCACCAGACCGAGAGGGGTACGTATTCAGACGATTCTCCTTCCTCTGGCCGATGGTGTGGGGGGTGGGGGTGGGGGTGGGGGTGGGGGCGGGGGGTTTCTCTGCTCTACTGAGTGACACTTCAATTAGCCTCCAATATGCGCTGGTGCTAATAATTAGATTCGAACTGATACTGGGGACAATGCAAGTTTTTAGAACATCCTCCGAACTCATGAAATTTACTACGAGTAAATTAGTTTTACCATCTGCCTTAGCCTTTCGAAAGTGAACTTCTAGATTACTGTTTGCCATCCGAAGCTGGTTTGCGAAAAGCTAAATGTGTTTTGAGCATACAAATTTATACTGCAATGACTATGGGCCACACAGGATATGATGTCCCGCTTCAGGGCATGTGTATTCATTTTATTTATTTATTTTTTTTTAAATAAATTGATTAATCTACCCTTGTGAAAAAGAAATATATTTTAGCATACAGAGTACTTAAGAAAATAATATACATGAGTACAAACTGAATATAATGTTTTCAGACTTGTAATAACGTTTTTTACAATTATGAGAAATTAAAATGTATTATAAATTTATATTAAATGCAAAGAGTGTTGTTTTACTATTATAAATAAGACACAAGTATATGCTTTTTCATAATTACTATTGTTTTTTAAATATGGTGTATTGACACATGTACATTCAAGCATTTATGGTAATGCCTATTGAAACTTGTATGTCATAAATATATAATATATATATATATATATATGGTTATATAACGGTTACCACACAATACAAATATTAAAGCCAAAAATATGTATCAATGCAACTTTCATGAATTAAACTTCCACTAAAAGCCTTCCTTCAGCTGGAAAAAATAGTCCCTGACTATGAACAGCAACAGAAGTTACATTATTACGCCATTAGATGGTGGCAAAGACTGTCTTTATAAGTGTGTCAGTCAGTAGCAAAGACTTTTACATTGAAAAAACTGAATTGTTGTGAACACGGAACAAGACGCAACTGACAAATGCTTTGACTAGCGCTGTCAGTCACGGGAAAACTGTTAAAAGGACAAGATAATACACTGGACATTTAAACAGATTTTTTATTATGAACATAGGACTAACCTGAAGGAAAGTGCTAAATCTGAATGCAGGTAGTAAACTCGCTCACTCGATCTCTTTCTCACAATAGAAATCTCTCTTTCTACATAATACAATAAGCTTCAATGAACAATATCAATTGAGAACAAACTGTTTACGTTGCAAAGAGTGGTTGCTAAGGGTGTTGTGTAGTGATACACAGAACCATTGTGTGAAGCGGTCATAGCTGTGTTTTACCGTGAATAAAACATAGCTATTGACCAATCAGAATCAAGGACAATATATGAATACACACTACAGCTAAAATCACAGTTAAAATAGTTTGCATGTGCTTTAGTATATTCGTCAACACAAGTGTAGCATGACAAAAGATTATTAAAACATGTTTTTAAATGTACTTTAAAACTTTTAATTTCTTTATCTGCATCTTTTTTTAAATATTAAAGACTGTACAGAAACAAGAGCACACTCTCTGATCCTTCTTTATATAACTTGCCCTTTCTTTGTGGCGTCTCTCAGGCTTCCCTTCATTTTAAGGGATCCTCTCAAAGTTTGTGGCCCATTACATTTTTTCTCCTCGGCCATAAGTAGCACAGTACTTTAATAATTGAAAAAAGGCCCTGATTTACATTTAAATTGAAAATCAGTTTCCTCCTAATAATAATGTACTATAATCCACCTTGAACCATCATTTCAGGAGGTTAAATTCTGAAATGTTACATGCAGCGGCTGGAAGATTCTTTTCTTTGTCGGTCTCCTGAGAGCTTGACCAAAAGCCCCTGAATCTGACCATTCCCACAGCTATTTTAAAGGAAGAGTGAACAAGGGAAAAGACTGAGAGCAAGCCGTGCAAGGAAAAAGAGAAAGAACCAGGGATTTAAAGTGTTGCTTTTAAGCAACTGCGTTTTGAAGACTCCTGATGTTTGCCCACACCGCACTTTTATCTGTTTTACCTGAGAGGATTCGGAAAGCATTCAAATCTTGGTAGGTTGTCAATGTAGTTGTAATTTTCCACTAAAAATAAGTCAAATTACTGCTATCTTTTAAAATACTTTTGGCTTCTCGTTAATTATAAGATGCGTCATGTATTGTGACACATTTTTTTGCTGAATCACAAATTTGTAAGTATTGCATAAAGGAACTTCATTGAAATACATTTTACACAGAGGAGTAAATAGACTTTTGAAGAAAATAAAGTAATTGTGAGCATTTCCAATGGCATTGTTAACTGAAAACTCTTGCAGTTGTGTGACACACATCCACACCACTAGGTGTCAGCCTCTAAGATGATTGTCAGCACGACATAAACCAAAAATCACTGAGTGCACATTTAAAAGTGAAGTTTGTCATTTCTGTGCTACTACCAGCACCAATCAAATGGTGGGTTAGCCATTGTTCAGACAAACAGGTAGTCCCTAAACTCTAACCATTGACTAAAAATCAGAAAACAGCACCAGAGCTGTGGAGTTTACACTCTTGTGTTAAATGAATGGCTTTCTTATAGTTGTGTCTGAACATTCATATTGTACTTCTTACAGTAAAAAGGTCATCTACTGACAGAGACAAAAAGATAGGATGTCTTGGTGCTTTTTACAAGTATTACCACAAGATTGAATTATAATTTCACTGCAGTATCTGATCTCACACATGGCTTACTTTAAGGGCACTCGTTTTTTAGTAAATGTAATTCTGAGCCCATCAGGTAAGAGTTTTGAGAAGAAAAACCTTTTAAAGGGAAGGCAGCAACTTTGGTAAGTATCTTTCACCATTCATTACATGGTAAGTCTGACTGGACTGTATTTGCCTCAACATCCTAGAGGACCCAAGGGTATTTATTTCATCCTGAGGCGCTTCTATATCTGTTGTCATCCTGTAGTGTGGGAAGTTATTTACAGTGCAAAGCCTCCAGACTGCTCTTTACTTTCCCCGAAGCACAGAAGGTGAGAAAGGCCACTTTTGGAGAATGAAGTGAGGTAAGCGATGCCCTCTGCCTCCTCCCTGTCTCAGCTCGCCTCGCCTAATGTAAGAAGGTCACGGCAGTGGCTAATTTTCTCTGAGGCCTCTCTGTTCCACCCTTGTTTTCAAGGTGTGGGCTAAAACTTCTCTCTTTTTTCACCTTTTCAACATTTTACAGGTCAAATTGGTTTGCTCAGGGTGGTGCTTCTTTGGCCAAGGTCTCAGGTTAATTTATAAAGTGCTCTGGAAGAAACCTAAATGGACAGAACCACAATATAGAAGACATTAAGTAGCAACAATATTGCATTTAAGCCACATTTCACTGCAGGAACTTTCCTCTGGAACTAGGGACTTTAGAGTGTTTTTTTGACCGCAGGAACCAGGGTCTAAAAGAAGTTCTGGGTAAAAATGTCCTCCTCAGAAAGTATCTGCTTGCTAGGTAGTACTTTTTCAAATTTCCGGAACTTTCAACCACCATTTTTAAAAGTCTGTGGTGGTGCATGCAGTTGTTTGCTATTTGAATCAACAATGGAGTTCAACATTCCCGAGAAGAAGGTTCAGGCTTTAGGTTTAGGATGAAATCCAGCTGAAACTGGAAAGTCACGCACAGTCCTACGTCACCGTACTTAAATTTCGCGGTACTTTAGACTGCGATGGAAACACAGACAGCAACGGGTCTGGGGGAAAAAAGGTTCCTGAAAAAAAACAATTCCTGGGACAAATTGTTCAATGAAAAAAGCAGCTTTAGTAGACTGGCCTTTCAACATAATCCACCATTTTTAATGTAAAGTTTAATTGTGTAATTTCTGAGTGTAAGCTTCAATAATCTGCAAAAATAATGAATATTTTCAAACAGGTTTCCCAGACTGTCTGTCTGCCATTGGTAAAAAACTGACACCTGTGGTTGATAAGATGTTGCTTTTTAGCATTAAAAAGCATTAGCATTAGCTTTTTAGCATTAGCCACTGTAGCCCCCATCAGCCCTGCCCCAAATACTCTGAAAAGTGATTTTCCATTATTTAATCACTGAACAATCTAGACACTTCAGCTTTGATGTTTGACTTTGTGTAACAGCACCAACAAGAAGAACAGAGATCCGCAGCAGTTCCCGAAATTAACCAAATCTTTATGTAAATACAGAATGCAGCTTTTATCAAGTGCATATTTGCTTATATTAGTATTTAGTATGCAAGATTTTAAAGTGTTTGAAGTAAACATGTATAAGGCTTACTTTAATTCTGCACACTAAATGCCCTTTTTTGTCTTTTATTCAGTGTGCATACAAATCATGGCTATGCTTTTACTGATTTCCTTTCTTTTCTGCTTGATCAGACAACTGTCAATTGACTGAAGATACTTCAGAGATGCAGGTATGCCGAGCTCATTTCATAGTCATTAGGTAGCTAGGAAGCTTTATATTGCTCCATGCTGAGGCAGGCAAACACATGAGATAGTGAAAGTGTGCTTGCCACTGAAACCACATATCACACTCTATTTAGGAAACTAAAACTGGAGAGGAGAGTAACTACAATTATGACCAAGCAAACAGGAATAGTATGGGTTTAGTACAAATTAAGCTTAATCGACAGCATTGTGGCATGATGTTGAGGGTCCAATTATTCCTCTTATTTCTTTAAAAATGCAAAAATCTGGGGTACAATTATGCACTTGCATGGAAGGGAATAGGGCCAATTAGTAAATGGTAAAATACTCATGTTTCCAAAGTATAGCCACAAGATGTAAACAATATTATTTCAGTGTAAAACAAATAGTTTACCAAGCTTTTCTGTGTAAATCTAATTTAAATAATACACAATTTTTATTTTGTTCAACTTGAAGAATTAATGTGTTTTCCATTATTTATAAACATCACATTTCTGCTTTTAAATCCTCCAAAAATTGGCCCCATTCACTTCTATTGTAAATGCCTTTGTCGTAATCTCGATCCCTCGAAAACAAGGGATGAATTGACTTATGCCACAAATGCTGTCTTCTCAGCTTAACTTGTATTGAACCCGAAATATTCATTTAAAGTTTGCCAGTTGCAAAATGTGTATGTCAGAGGAGTTATAATTTAGGGAAACGCACCAAGCGTTAATCTACTAAAGTAGAACAGAAGACTTATTTAAAAACACTTTGACGCTGTTCAATACTCTGTAATGATGTGCTATATTGTGAGCGCTTCATTGGAAACTGGCTGGCTGAAAAATCCATTTTTGCCAAGTTATGAATTTTCAAAGGCCTTCTCACTAATTGGGCTCTGCTAAATCAATGACTGGAAGACACAGAGGATGCAGGGCAAGTGATGTGCTCTCCGATATTTCCAAACACAAGTGCAGCCTCTAATTAACTGTAATTTTAAAATTGAACAAAAACATACACTTCATTGCATGCAAACATCACTTGAGCTGTCTCCTTCAATATTCACATCCAGCTCCTAACCGCCCATTCCACCATCAAACAAACATTCACATGTTTAACAGCGAATGGAGTCTCAGACATGTTTGATCAAAGCCTGCAAAACAGGCCAAAGAGTCAATTTGTTAATGATAGATTATCTCATTTCCAAGCATCTGCCTCTTTACTATAAAGTTACTTCGCTATTGATGTTACGGTCACTTTACCCTTTTTGTTTCAAAATACAAAACTACATGAAGCAACGACTGGTCAAATTTCCTTTTTTTTTAGTAATCCATGTTCAGTGTTGACAATGTTTGCTGGTAATATATGCATAAGTTAACCCATGAATTATTCATGAATGACTCTCATAACTCAAGCTGTCAGATGTGAATATGATCTACAGTTTTTTTTTTGTTTTTTTTTAATTTTATAATTGTACAAAGTTTTACATGCAAATGGAAAGACCAGTCAAGGTCCTCTAGAACGGCCAATGTAAGTGATAAAACTTTATTTCAGCGTTCAATCAGGTTTGACAGGAAAATGTTGCTAAATTCTGTGCTATAATCTCCTGTCTTCCCTTGAGACCGCATATCCGTCCATGGTGTACCAACAAAGAACTGATGTTTTCTCTCACCCCCTTTGTGTACTATGTTTCAAAGAGTGAAAAAGTAAAAGGCTAAACCACACTAATTGGGTCAACAACAAAGCACACAGCCACCGCCTCTGAGTTCACACATAGTTCCTTGAACCCAAAGGGACTTAATTTGTGAGACCTACAGGTCACAGATCACAATGTAAGAAGATTACTAACCCTTTTCCCATTTACAGTATAAAATATGGATAATTTCCATATATCTTTGATAATGATGAATGGATTGGCTCCAAATTGACTCCTCATGTATGAAGGCTTTGAACAGGGAAATAATCACCAACCCATCAGACACAAAGCACAGAGTTTGTTTTGGTGTTAAATGACCCTATCATACTAAAAGCTGTTATCAAAAATGATCAAAATCTGTTTAAAGCACAATATTGGGGGAAACATTTGGATTACACACACACACACACACACACACACACACACTTGTATATGTGGTTTACAGGTATTTCAAAAAAACACTTTAGTATGTTTTTTAAGCCATTTGTTTCACACACATAGTATATATATATATATATATATATATATATATATATATATATATATATATATAGTGTTTATGTCTGTTGGTCATTCTTAAGTACACATTATTCTGGCGTGATTATCTCATAGAGAGGCTGAAATGAGGAGCGTGATTAATTGCCATTGTAATGAGGTGTTTCATATAACGTTCATTAATTATCATACTGATAAGCTCATTATCTCATCATTAAAACCAGAGCCGTCTAAGTTGTTCTAAATAAGGAGGTATGTTGTGGTAAAAGTTTACTGTTGTGAATAATTGATTAGATGTTTATAGTTTTTTGAATGCATTTTATTGACTTTATTGCTTCAGGTGGATTTGTCACCAAGTTATCAGTTTATGGCCAGGCAGAAGAAAAAACAAGAACTAAAACCAATAAAAAATAAATAAATAAAAAAAACGAATACTTGCCTTTCGAAACACAACAATGGAGAGAAGCTGTTTGAAAATGTGTATTGGTAAACAATCCAGTAGCCAGCTATGGTAAATACAGTATTAAAAAAAACAACAACAACAACATGTAAATTAGGCTTTTATTCCATGTGTATTAGCTTTGAGGCCAATCAATATGCTTGTGATCTCCTATAGTTGACAAAATAGACCTTTTATATTTACATTTAAAACTAAGGGACATTTTTTGGGGAAAACAGACCATTGAAAACAGAACATTGATGACTCATCCTGACTTTAGTTAAATGCTGCCAGTAGCAAATCATCATTCATGGCTGTGACATGAACTACAGGCTGTGTTTCTTTTTCAAAAAGAGTATTTCGATATGTCCAGTCTCAACGTCCTGTTTCAATAGCAAATACATCATCATCCTTTGGGTTTTTAGCCAATTTCATGACAAAAGCCAATCAGTGTCTTGTATTTTAGTATTAAATAACAGGAAAGACTAGGGCTGCACGACTGATCAAAATAAAAGCATAATTGTGATATGCACTGCATGTTTCAGAGTGAAGTTCAGCACTGTGTTCATTTATGCATATATATATATATATATATATATATATATATATTAATAATTTATTTGCTTTTTTGTACAAATTCATACAAAATCACCACTTCGTAACATAAGGGGCTTTCACACCAAATAGTTCTAATAACTCAGTTATAGGAACTAGCCACTAGGATAGTTCCCAGAGTACGAATTTTTCCCCCGGATTATGTTCCTGGTTGCATTCGCATCGGGAATAGGAACTCTGAAGTGGCAGACAGCAGCGCCTTTAAGTGCGGCATTTACAAACACTAAAAACTGGTGGGTGGAGGATGCCGTGATCAGAGCCATGTTTGTTGTGTTTCGTGATAACGCAGATGGAATGTAAACGCATAATTTACATGACTGAAAGAGCAAAAAGTGGGGCTAAGAGACAAAATCTCATATGACAACTTCAATATTACATATCAAGGCGGAGAAAAGAACACAAACCTGCAGACAACATGTAAATGCGGTTATCGCTGTTTTCCATGTTTGTGAAGTAAACATGTTTACACTGCTTTTTAAAAATGCCAGGTGCCTGTGTTTGACATGCGTTTAAACAATCAACATACACTTACGTCACTGATAGTTCCTATAGTGCTGGTTTAGACCCTACTCTGAAGTAGGAGCTAATCATTCCTAGTTCCTGCGGTGCGAACAAGGCAAAACCTGGGTACTTCAGCTAATAGTTCTAGGAACTATGAAAGGTTCCTCTGGTGCAAAAGCCCCTATAGTTACGTATTCCCATGAAATCTGGTTGGACTATACTGAAAACTGAGCTAGTCAATATATCACTGAAACGCTAAAATGGCATGCAACGTGATTTAATGTGAAAACTAAAGGGCAAGACAACGAAAGGGATGAGAGTCAAAGACATAGGATGCCCAATCACTTTGAATTAAGAACCAATCCGATGACAAATGGTGGAAGTGCACACACACACCTGCAGCATTGCTCTCTCTTCCACCGCTCGATACACTCGGATGGAAGCTGGAGAGTGCTAATGAATTTAGCCCGTGCTCCTTTCACCACCTCCTGACCTGTTAATGGACTCCCACGGGCCAGTCCATCACCGTGAACTCCTGCTTCAGACATCCCATCTGAAAACAGAGGAAAAGAGTCACTTATAAACACCACTGTAGCTCTCGGCAGCCTGAGAAAATGCAACACACATGCAAGCCTCCGTCCCCCTCTCTTATTCCCGGTCAGCTAAACACGACGAGCACTTTAATTAATAAGAAGCCAATAACTGTGGGACAATGTCTCCTGTCTCTGGTGCTTTGGAAACAATGCAAGCTTGTCAGGGAACAGGGATGGCGGGTGTTTATTGGAAATTTTTGTGATGACCAGGCACTGACTCCTGAAATGTTAATTACTTATGTCATCTAAGTTTTTTGATTTCCTTAATTAAGGAAAGCAAAGTGCAAAGACAACCTTGTTCTGGCTATTAATATTAGTGGCAGCACACTACAAATGGCTTTTCCATGTAGTCATTATCCTGATCTGTACTGAGCTGCATAACGGCTGACTAGTTAAACCTGCTGGCCACCAGCTTGGACAGACTGGAAGACTAGCTAAACTAGCAAAAATCAAAATTGTTCCATACATATTGATAGGCTACGGAAATGAAACACTTCCAATACTTCCAATTTGATCGATTTACACGTTTTTGCCTATATCATATGTAGTAAATAATAAATATTATTATAATAAATCAATTATAATATATAGTCAATTATTTACCTATTAATAAAATACTTAGTTAAAATATAGGTAACACTTTATTTTAAGGTGACATGGTTACACGTTACTACATGTATTTACTCTAGTAATAACAGTAAATTCTGCATAAGTAACTAACCCTAAACCATAACTGTATGGTACATGTAGTTAATTAATATTACTCAGTAATTATTTGAGTATGTACAATGTAACTACTTCACCTTAAAATAAAGTGTTACCAAAATATATAGTTCATATTTGTATTTATTATATTCTACAATTGAGAAAGTTTGTTTTAATGAATGTTTAGTGTATAAGGTGAGACTTTTGTGCCATCTCATTTAGATTAAATGCCTATTTACTCACTGCAGATTTACCTGTGTACTATTTACACACAACAAAAGAAAAATGGAACGAAAACATCTGTGTCCCTTTTTGTGTCTAGACAAACACACACTGTCTCCTGTGTGTCCTCTCACCGCAATCTCACTCTCACCCCCACCCTCACACTCGCTTTGTCTAAACTCGCAGTTGTTCCACTCTATGGAGACGTGCTGTGGAGGATAGAGCAGTTGAATCAAATCGATTATAAATCGATTCAGGGTTCACTGGTTAAATCTCTGATCCTGAACTGTCAATCCATTGGCCAGATTGCCAAAAGAGGATGGCACCATTCATCAGACTCACCTAATGACCCTCTTCACTTCAAAACAAACACATTTACTGTTCGCTTAGGCATGAAAGAATCGCTGTGACACAAATTATAGATGCCGTTCAGCAGTGAGGTGGAAATGTTAAGTAGAGACAGAAAGACACGACAGGAAGAAGACAAAGATTAACAAAAGATGCTTTCGAACCACCAAAGCTCATCTAATCTGTTCTCAAACTGCACATCTATAAATGTATATAAGATATAAAGAGCAAAAGTTAACCAGGCTTACCGTGTAGAAATTGCTTTAGAATGAGATTCATGTGCTCATGATTATTACATTTGCAGTTCTTAAAAGTTTGTGTATTTTATAAAAACCAATCAATCAATCAATCAACCAATCAACCGATCGACCGACCAATCAATCACACAAATAAATTGTAAATGGGATGCGAAAATCGATCGGTTCATCTCGGAATAGTGTGTAATAGTGTGTGGATGACAACTGACGCTACATCTGCAACCCTTCACGATGTCACAACAGAAAGACTAGCATGTTTAATTTTCCGTTCCTCCACGATGGGCTCCGTCACATCTGTGAAGTTGACCAATAGGACCACAGAAGCTCTTCCTTATTCAGCTTTCAAACATGGCGAAATGAGAGCGAAACGATGGTATTGATGCTGCAGTGGAGGAAAGGTTTGTGGAGCTATGGCAACAATACTCCTGCCTTTATAATGTTTCCTTGAGTGACTACCACCACAGAGTGAGAGATAAATGTTGGCAAACGATAGCAGAGGCGTTTCAGCAGCCCGGTAAGCACTGAAATTAGCATGAAGCTAACATGGTGCTTCAGTAGTTTGTTTACGCTCTTGTTTCTGGAAGTCAGTCGCTAGTTCTGCCTTCTTTATGACATCACGCAAGTCGTTAAAGACGGCAAGTGATGATTGGTCGGGAAGCAACGTGTAGTCTGACATGTTTCTTGTCTATGACTCGACAAGAATTTAGGAGTTAAAATTGCATAATCTGACACAGTGACTATCGTAACAGACAAAAAATATTGTGTAGTCTGAACCCGGCATTAAAGGTAAAACAAAAAAGAGTCCTGAGGTAAATTGAACCTCTCTGATATTGGCTCAAGGCTATAGAATAATCACTTTTAGACTTCAACCAGGACTAGAGGCAGATCTAAAATGCCTGGACTCAGATCAGATAAAACTTTGAGAACAGGTTTAATTTTGCAGTATGTTCCATGTGCTAACCCTTATGCATTCTGTTATTCTTTTTCTGTTGAACACAAAAGGAAGAAACTGTGAAGATTGTTCATACACCTCTTTTGTCAGTTGTCTAAAAAAAAAAAACAATACTTCTACTGCATTTATTAATCTTAGTGCATATTAATTTCAACATTTACTAATACATTAGTTTAAAGATTAATAAATACTGTATGTATTGCTCATTGTTAGTTCATGTTTGTTAATACATTACCTAATGTTAACAAATGAGACCTTATTGTAAAGTGTTACCAAGTAACATATATGACTTATGCACTATATTCCAAGTCTTCATAAAAATAATAGCATACGGTTTGGAATGACATGAGGGTGAGTAAATAATGAATTTTAATTTTTTTGGATGAACTATTCCTTTAATGTTCTCATGTGCTGGATCTACTACAGAACTAGGACAGCTTCATATTCAGATGGGATCTCATGAATTCTCATATCTGTATGATCTGAATAATTCTGCTGATTCCAACATAGCCAATGTGTCCGAGGGATACAGCGCAGCCTCCATGAGTCTATGCAAAACATAAGCATTCATTATGCTAATGCATGCCAAACACACATGGACGCAAGCAAACAAATCTTGGTTTCATAAGCTTACCAAATTAGAAGTCAAATTATTGAGAGAAGCCAGTGAGAATAGTTTGAGAATTGTTTTGTCTGGAAACATGAGCACGCCAGTGTTATGGAAAGCAGTCTGGCAGTCACAGAAGACGCAAAGTTTTATCTTTGAACATAAGTAAAACCAGTGCACTGCTTGTGTTTCAAAAAGATGAAAAGATATTTTCTGTTTCCTGATTCTTTGGAAACTTTGTTTCCTATTTATACTACCTGAACACAAAGACATATATTTCTGTAGTCTTAACATTCACTTCTGTGTCGCACAGTGAGGTTGGATGAGGAAAAGCTTGTTAAAGAAGAGGATATTCTCATTTCCAGGTTCAGACCTGTTTACAATCGAGATCAAACAACATGCATTGTGAAAAAAAAAAAAAAAAAAAAACTTATTAAATTTTAAAAGGATTTTATTTTATCTTTATCCAGACTTCTTGAGACTGACTTTTTTCAAGTAACTAATAAAGTAACATTACGTTTAAATTTAGAACAAAATATCTAAGTTACTTAGTCTTCCTGTCGCCATGTTGAGAGGAATCACGAGTAAGTGCTGTGTAAACATGATTTTGTATTGTTGCATTTTCTTCTTGGTTTGGTTTGCTTTCACAAGGCAACATTTCCCAGCTGAAAAGTTTGTTTGAGCTGCACCCTCTACTGTACAAGTGTGAATTTGCATTTCCTTCAGCCTGAGGCTTATTCACATCACTTTTGGTGTGAAAGGGCCTATAACTGTTCAGTTATGATTTAAAAGAATAATTCTACCGAAAATAAAAGTTTTAGGGTCATTCGAGACCCATATTGTATAAAATCCTAAAATATTAAATACATATTTTAAAAAAATATTCACATTGATTTTTCCCCGCATAAAACAATAGTTCATAGCAACAATGGACTTGCAAACTCAAAAAAAAAAAAAAACACTGTAAAAGTGCCTGAAAAATGTCCATACGACTTGTGCGCTATATATTTCAAGTCTTTATAAGAAAGATCTCAAATCAAAGATATCATGACATTTGGTAACGAGACACTTATATGATATTTAAGGTTATTGTTGTTGATGTGACAAGTGACAAGTTTGTAAAATGGACGGATTGGTTGGACAGATGTCCAGCTAGTGCTAAATACCATATTTGATTTAGATTTTGGCCTGTTCATCACATAAATATCTCGTGGCTTCCAAAGATTTAGAATATAGCACTCAAGTCATATGAACTACTTTTACGATACTTTGTGTTTTTCTTTACTGTTTGGAGTCGTACAGCCTGTGATTTTCTCGTGCTCCATGGAAAAGCATAAAGGTTTGAAACAATGTGAGAAAATGGTCGCAAATGTTATGTTTTGGGGGAATTATCCATCCATGTGCTTTTCTCATGGTCTAATTGAGTTGGAAATGAAGCCAGGTCTGGTAGTGCGTATGGGTGAGTGCATGTTTGGCATCTTCCCCTGCACTACCATTGTTGGATCCAACTTTCAAATCTGTAAAAATGCCTTTTTTCATTGCTGCACTAAAATGTCAATGCCGCATAAATCGGATCCCAGTTTGTCAGCAGTTTGGCACACACAGCAAAAGCGCTGCTTAGATTCTCTGATATGGACGCAGCAATGCTTTCTTATCTAAAACGCATTTGTGTCTCCTGACGAGATGTGAGTGTTAATCAAAAAGTCGGGCAGTAATTCTCCCTAATGTTTCCAGTTACATCCAGAGTTTTAATCAGGTGTCAATCTGATGCAATACAATATACATCACCTCCTTAAGTAAATACTATAGCTTGATCTAATTGCACCCACACTTTGTTTGACAGGTGTAAGTTAAATTTCCCTTCATCGACAAAATGTCCTGCCTTGCGGACTGATTGTACACCTGCTTCCAGCACTGTAGTCAAGGAACTGAAGTGAACTTGGTGTTGCAAGAGAACAGCAATGCATTCTTTTTAACTAACGATGACTGAGGCTTGATGTTATCGAGCCTGTCAATCCCTAAATGAACCTTTGAGGAGAAACTGAGGACGCTGATTTGCTTGCGTTTCATTAGGGATCAGAGCCCTTCCTTTACAAACACTAGGTGAGCATGTGCAGGGCTCGATGAACACGGACTCTAAGTAATGCTCTGTATAGATAAATCAAAAGAAATCAATGCCAGTTCCAGCATCGCCGTCTCTGTTGTGCAAATGAAGCTCGGCTTCTGAATAAGAAAACAAATCCCAGCCACATTATTTTATTCTTTTGATACATTGAGAACAGTGTTATGAAGGTCTGTGTCTGACTGCGCTGCTTAGTAATAAAACATAAGATCAGTCATGTAATAGTCAAGCGGATCGTTAGGTAGTCAGTGCATAACTTCCAAGTTAGGATGTCAAAAGTACCAAGATACTTAGATTAAAATAAAGCAATGAGACCAGTCCGTACTGGTAGTAGCAAGCAAATACTGACTCACTTCAATATCTGTGCATTATCTTATTGACAGGCAGTTGCAAGATCTTATGCTTTTCTTAACTTATATGATGTGATCTGAAGTTTTTTTTTTTTATTATTATTTTTTGCATGCATTTCCTGGGAATTATTATCTCTTCATCACGACACCTGTTAGTGGGTGGGATATATTAGGCAGCAAGTGAACATTTTGTCCTCAGAGTTGATGTGTTAGAAGCAGGAAAAATAAGCGTAAGGATTTGAGGGAGTTTGACAAGGACCAAATTGTGATGGCTAGACGACTGGGTCAGAGCATCTCCAAAACTGCAGCTCTTGTGGGGTGTTCCCGGTCTGCAGTGGTCAGTATCCATCAAAAGTAGTCCAAGGAAGAAACAGTGGTGAACCAGCGACAGGGTCATGGGCGGCCAAGGCTCATTGATGCACGTGGGGAGCGAAGGCTGGCCCATGTGGTCCGACCCAACAGACAAGCTACTGTAGCTCAAATTGCTCAAGAAGTTAATGCTGGTTCTGATAGAAAGGTGTCAGAATACACAGTGCATCACAGTTTGTTGCGTATGGGGCTGCATAGCTGCAGACCAGTCAGGGTGCCCATGCTGACCCCTGTCCACTGAGCATCGGAACTGGACCACGGAGCAATGGAAGAAGGTGTCCTGGTCTGATGAATCACATTTTCTTTTACATCACGTGGATGGCCAGGTGCGTATGTGTCACTTACCTGGGGAACACATGGCACCAGGATGCACTATGGGAAGAAGGCAAGCCGACGGAGGCAGTGTGATGCTTTGGGCAATGTTCTGCTGGGAAACCTTGGGTCCTGCCATCCATGTGGATGGTACTTTGACACGTACCACCTACCTAAGCATTGTTGCAGACCATGTACACCCTTTCATGGAAACGGTATTCCCTGGTGTCTGTGGCCTCTTTCAGCAGGATAATGTGTCCTTGCACAAAGCAAAAATGGTTCAGGAATGGTTTGAGGAGCACAACAATGAGTTTGAGGCATTGACTTGGCCTCCAAATTCCCCAGATCTCAATCCAATCGAGCATCTGTGGGATGTGCTGAACAAACAAGTCCGATCCATGGAGGCTGCACCTCGCAACTTACAGGACTGAAAGGATCTGCTGCTAACATCTTGGTGCCATATACCACAGCACACCTTCAGGGGTCTAGTGGAGTAAAAGGGGAACCATCACAATATTAGGAAGGTGGTCATAATGTTATGCCTGATCGGTGTGTGTGTGTATATATATATATATATATATATATACATATTAAAAGACTTATTGACCTTGAACACAGTCATGAGGGTATTGAAGGATCTTTTACGTAATAAGCACAGTAAAAAGTAACTTTTCCACAAGATGAGATTTCTTTTTAATAATTTAATTACTTTAATAAGGCATTTCATTCATTATAACGATGACATACAAATGGCATTTTTAATGCATCAATTGCAAAATAGAAGAAAAAAAAAATAACATCACGTAATTGATATTAGTATGTGATTCTTTTGAAGGACTCTGCAAAGTGGATGTTGGCAGTTGTGCTTCAGTGTAAAGGGTGAAAGGCAATTTCCTGACCTTGGTCCTTTGATGTCATGCACCCAGCTAGGAAAGGCCGATTCGCTTCGCACGGGCTCAGAAGTGCAGCTGGGACTATGAAAATGGCTGCCCTACGTTTCTGACGCCATGTAGGGTCTGGTGCCGATGTAGAATGGATAAGCAAACCCATGCCAAATTGCTGAACTGGCATCGGAAGGGAGTGACCTTTGGTGTTGGTGCCGCCAGCCCTTTGTTCTAGTGTCCCAGAGGTTGGATGGGATGGAAAAGGCAGGGACGGCGGATGGCAAGAGGTGGATTTGCCCAACAATACCCCACACCAGCTTGTTGCTCCTATTTCCATTTCTCTCCCAGCCACTGGCAGTCATTTGATGGCTATCTTACTTCATCAAAAGTAGCTCCAGGCTTGCGCCGTGTCTCAAAGGCTCTTGCATCAGGAGTCACTGCTGACGAAACTGGAATGAGACCTTCTGCTCCCAGTTTTTTTGCTCTCCCTATTTTTCTTATTGTCTATGCTCCTGTTTCCTTCTCTCTTCGACTTAATCATCTTGCTCTCTTCCCCTGTTTTTTTTTTTTTCATTAGCGCTTAGTGCGTCAATAGATTTAAATCGCCTCGGGGGTAAAACTCTGCTACGGACATGAGTCGACTTTCAAGTACTTTGTGTGTGTGTGTGTTGATGCATGCATCCATGTTTTGCAAGGGCCGAAACAACTACGCAAGCCTCAATCAATGACAGACAGGGTGAGAAGGATACAGTAGAGGAAAAGTGTGTGTGTGTGTGTTTGTATGTGTGTGCGCTGAAACACGGCGATCACTGTTGTATTCTGTTCTGTGGTCTGCGCTCTAAATTAGTATTCTGAGCTGGCATTTGCTAGTTTTGTTGCTCGCTCAAAGCGCGCTGCTATGTTATCAACAGTCACTCAATGGTGCCACCACTGTCAAATTTCTGGTGCTGTGAAATCACTCGAAGTTCACAGCACTCGCAGCTGCCATGTTTACTTTATTGGATTCTTCTCTCCTCCTTCCAGACCCATTCAAAACACAAGTGTTTTGCCTAAAGGCATCAATACTGTGCAGGTCTCCTGCTCCCAGTGTCTTTCCTTCAATATTTGCTGTTTGTGTTATGCTAAAACACCAGAAAGCTCAGGGCTGTCATTGCAAGCAAAATGTTATTGTTTCTCAGAAAAAAATTAAAAATAAAAATTCCCATAAGATATATTTAAAAATAAAGCAAGTAGCAACAATGCTGCTTATGCAACATTGGCTAGCATTATAAAAGTCCAGGGTTTGACGCAATCTATTGTAAAATGATTTGTTGTGGACTGGAGGAAAGTGATATGCTTGTGTTCAAAGGCATCAAGTTACTTGACAAGGTACTACTTATGAAGAAAGTGTAAAACTCTAGCAGCTCAAAAAGCTTACCCTACGTCCTACTCCTTTTGTATTCAACTTATGGAACTGATGCAATGCCAGTTCCGCTTTTTTTATAATTCGAATACAGAAGGCGGTCTGGCAGAAGCTAGATATTTTACTTCATAACTTGTTAAATATGGATATATTTTTTTTACACAAACTCATCGCTTCGCTTCACCCCCTGGAGCCGTGTGGAATATGTTTATGATAGATGGATGTGTTTCTTCAGCTCATACTCGTTTAGTAATGCTTACTGCCATTATAAAGCTCAGATGTATCAGGATATGTATTAATATTTCTCCGATTGTGTTCATCTGAAAGAAGAAAGTCATATATACCTAGGATGGCTTGAGGGTGAGTAAAGCTTGAGGTAATTTTCAAGTGAACTAATCCTTTAAATGCATGAATGTTTTGCCAATCATTATTACATATTCGGGTCTTTAGCGACCCAGAATTATATCTAACAAAGATGGATCTCTAACTGCCACAATAGCATGCAACTCCCCTGATGTGATTACAATTACAAAAGAATAAAATAAAGCACATATAATTTCCAGTGTCTTTAAAATCAATATTTTGATCACTGACAGCTTCTTCACCATTAAGTGACAGTGACACTAATATTTGGTTGAGTACAGTATTGCTGAGCCATTTGAAGTTATGCTGATGATACTCACTTCTTTTGTTTTATACCTGCGGTAATTATGAATGAAACATCACATCATTGTTGTGAATCAGACATTTCCACCTTGAAGAATAAAGGTGATTTGCGCTTATTGAGTCACCAGAGATTCAATTATCAGTGATGTTGTCTACACTGGATGCGGCGCGACGCGAGCGGCACAGTAAACTAATGTCTCGTTCTATTTATGACGTACTGACACGAAGGACAAATGCTTTTCAATGAGCGCTGTCACGTCCTGTGTAGACAGCTTTTTAGATTTTGCGACAATCCGGTGTATAATGAAGTAAATAGTCATTTTTAATGAAACATGGATATTTCCATGCATGCTAATAGTCACTGTAGAAATGTATAGCTATACATTCAGATTTTATATACATACTGTTTGATTGCCCCCTCAGTGTATCAATGGCAGTCACACAGAAAGCTTTTCATAAACCCTGCAAACCCTTCATAAAGTTTTCTGTGCTTTTCCTCAATGTGTGTCCACTTGACTACCCATGTGAAAGGCTTCTAAGAACTGTGTTATTAGTTCCTGTTACATTGCAGTGTCCAGTGCCATTGACAAGAGGTGCAAAGACCTGGCATCCTCAAACTCGGAGGGGGGGAAAAGAAGAAGAAAAAGAACCAGAGTGCTGCAAAATAAAGGCCCCTCAAAGCTTCAAAGTTCTTCCCGGAGTCAACATCTTATGAATTCCAAAGGCTTTTTTTTCTTTTCTTTCTTTCTTTTTTTTTTTTTTGAGCCACACATCTCTTCCTTGCAAACTTCCCCTGACATCCACCCCCAACGTCCCCCCTTTTTACCAGCTCAACCTTCTATCCTTCGTTCCTGTCCTCCCCCGCCCTCTCCTCTCCTCCTCTTGGGTCTAAATAGAAAGTGACAAGTCTTCCTGTTCCCGTACAAAATTTATGATCAATGTTTCATTAATCACAGATTCTTAAAACATTCTGCTCCTTTGGGATCTTCATCTCTTCTTAAATAAAACAGGAAGCACCAGGCTTACTCCAAGGAGGATGAGAATATGTAGGAACGCTGTCTTCAATTCTTTGGCACTGGTGAAATAATGGTCATTGTTTATGACATCCATGCACTGAGAGCCCAGGCAATGCAGCGACCCGCTGAGCTTAATGTGTTATCTAAATGTCACATCTCGTCCTGCCGGGAAAAAGAGGGATTACGCCTTGCATAGCTCCTGCTTTAGAAATAGGCAAACAAAATGCATTTATTTTTTTATTTTTTTAAGGGCTTAACAGATTTCACCTGCTTTAAGAGAAAAAACCGGGCCAGAAGGTTAATTTAGGAATGCTTATACCTTGGAAATGCTTGCTTTGGATGCTAATGTGGAACGAAGAGATACTGGAGAATGAAGAGAAAAAGAAAACAACAACAACAAAAGCTCTGATGACATCCATTCCTCCTGCCTTGAACAAACCATTGTGCTTCAAACACGGAATCTCAACTTCTTCAGCAGGACAGCTGGAGCTTAGTTCGCTAAAGGACACAAGGCAGCCGTTGTTATCTTCAAAGACTTCTCTTAACAATTCAGTCATTTAGGAAGGATCTTCTATTATCTATGGCCAAACATGACATGCATCCCACTCTGAATTTCTGTTTGAATTCTTGCTTAAGGCACGCATAGTCATTCTTTTAACTTGCACTTGAAGTCTAGTCTATTTTGCAGCTTATTCTGGAAAGGAACGACCCACCTAGACAGGTAGAGACCATCTGACTGAATTATTAAGCAACCAATCACAGTTTTTTTCCCCTCAAACCTAGGCTCAATGGCAAAAAACATGCCTCTACCTACATTTTTGCAAAAAATACAGAAAATTCACTGCAGTTTCCAGCTTTGCAACTATTTTCAACTAAAAACAGAAAACGTTTTTATGCCGTTCATTTACTCGTCAATGGCATTTTGGTGGCCTGAAAAAGCAAACTTTTCAAAATGCAAGTTTTTAAAAACGTTGGCTTTGCGTAATACAGCACTTTTAGTCAGATCCGTGTGAACAGGGATAGTTTTGATAATGTCATCTGTACAAAGAAAAAACGTTTCCGTTTTTTAGTACATCATCGTTGTGTAAACATACCCTAATACATTTTGACATTTGCATCACATTGTTTGTGTGTGTGTCATTATAGAGAGGGATGATTATCTAAAATAGATTATACTACTGTAATAGACTGACATGGAATGTTAATAAAATAATAAGAAGGCTATTAAGATGGGCGCTCCAAGCTCGGAATTTTGGCCCGAACTCACAGTACTCCCCCCGGTCGTGGTAATAATAGTTATTTATTATTAATAAATGCATAGTTTTATATATGCATTTATTAATAATAGAACTAGACGTGAGAAGATGGGGTGGTGAAGTGATGCTGATAAACTGTCAAACGAACAGAGGTATGTCTGCAGTATATATACCTCTTGTCGTTAATTGCATTGATTAACTGAATGCGCTCCACTCGTGTTAATGAGGTTAATTATCTGAACGTGCTCCTCCGAAACTTTGTTAATAAAACATCATTTGTTGCCATGGTTTTTGATTAGAGTTTGAACACGCATTGTTGATGTTGTCACCCACACTCACCACGCACCCAGAACCAGAGCCCACTGCAGAACCAGAGCCCACGCCCACCAGAGCCTGCAGCCACATTCGTCCCGGACAGAGCCAGCACAAGCTCAACTGCCACTCTAGAAAAACGCAGTCATGCCGTCCCCCACTTCACTCACAATTAAACACGGTCTTTGAGATGCATTTGAAATTTCTTTTTGATAAAATTGCACTAAAATAATAGCATACATTCTCCAACATAAAAAAACAACCACTAGTACAGCTGCAAATTCAAATTCTGTATTATTATAATAAGTATATGTACAGGCCCAGAGTGGCCATTGGAAGATTCGGGAGAATTCCCAGTGGGTCGCTGAAAAATTGGGCTGGCAGCAGTACCACTTCGATATAAAATTTCACAGTTTCACACAGGACCCAGAAAGTACAAATTTATAGCTCATTTTTCAATGGGAGACACACAGAAAGTGGCAAATCAGTGGTAGTTCTAGTACTAGCGAAGCGACAGCGTGCAAGCAGTGCTCGTACACCTGAAATCCCATCACTTCCACATGCACAGCACTTCATCATTATAAATATTATAAATATTAATATATGGCGTATATATTACGCATGCAATAAGGTGAGTTATATGACTTCTCCCCCGCTTTCTCTCACACACGCATACATAAGCCTACCTTTCAGAAGCGTGTGTCGGGCTTTAAAATCTTTAGTTATTACCAGCAGTAAAAGTCGTCATCCTTTGTAATCATGTCCGGATAGTTTTATTCGTTTTGATGATATTTTTGGATGTAGATCAGGGTGTTTTGCATGTAGACTGATGCTGCTTTAAGAGTGTGGTGGCGTGGGGGTGATGAAGGTAGAATGAAGGAAAGTTCATTTAGAATAACTAATGGGGTGATAACTTGAAATAATTCCAAATGAATGTCTAAAAAATAATAATAATAATAATTAATTAATTAATTAAATTAAAAATTAAATCTCTTTCTTTCTTATCACTCTAGGCGGCTACCTAGTCACATGCCAGCCCTGGTCCCAGAGCCCGAGCCAAAAGCAGAGTCTGACCATGTGTGAGAGCTGGCACCCATGCCCATCCCATTGGGAATTTTGGAGTTGGAATTGCCTAGACACCCACGTTCCAACCCCTGAAGTACCTCCTTCTCCACCAGTCTTGTCTCTGAGCCCATGACTCCACTTATATTTGGCTAATTTAATGATATAGAACACTGAACAGACTGACACACACATACACAAAAAAAAAAAAAAAAAAAACCTTTTATTGACCTCTATTATTATTATTATTATTATTATTATTATGACCTTTGTTAATACTTTTATTGTTGTTTGTTGTTGTTATATTAGGTTTTTATCACTTTTTTTTTTTTTTTTAATCAAATTCAAATAACTCCTTGTAGTTGTCTAAAGCCAGCCAATCGGGTTGGAACTTGTGATTTCAGGTAGTGCTTGTCATTTTTGTGTGCCTTATGCATTAGATGATCAGTGAGTGGGCTGTAGGCGGTCCGTGGGCGTGCTGTCTGAGGTTGAGACTAGTCTCACTGTAGAATATTCCTTCTCTCTCAAAGTGATTCATTATAGGGAACATACTGATGGAGAAGGCAGTTGAAATGCAGGAAAGTGAACTCCGCTGGCTAAAGCTGTCAGGAATCAATGACCTGTGGACTGATCTTCAGAATTATTGGCTTCTTAAAAGTATGCCAGCTATATAATTAACCGCCCTTAACCGAGGGGCACAAAGGTTAGGTTTAAAAAAGAAAAATTGCTTCAATTCAAGCCTCTACCCATAAAGAGTCGGTTCTCTACTCACATCCTTTGAAAATGGCAGAGCCCCTCACACCTCTCATGGTTGCTCCTATTCATTAACCTTTGGCTTCTAACTTATATGGGCTTTTATTTTCTTTTATACAGTTCAGTGAATTATAAATATGTGGACTCCCACAATATTTGCCAGAAGAAAATTCAGTATTCCTGACTGAGCAGTTTAAATCATTTGCAGGATGTACAAGAAAATAATTTTCTCAACCACTGATTCAACTTAAAACTGCAGGTATAATGCACTGATAGCATTTTGGGTCAATAGCTATGTTTCCATCTACCTATTTTGTGCTGGTGTAACAGACGTAGGCTAGTGAGAGCTATGCGTGTAAAGCTCACTCCCCTGATCTTTAGCCTCCTTGTTAGAGAGCCCGATTCCTATGCTGGTGGACCCGGGTTTGAGTCCCACTCAGAGTAGGCGGTTCGAACAGCAGGGATTACATTGGTGCCGTGACCCGGATGGGAGTGAGGTTTTTTGGAGGGTGAGTGTAACAGATGTAGGCTAGTGAGAGCTGTGCATGTAAACCTCAGTCCCCTGATCTCAAGGGGTGCTCTAGCGACTGATGCTAGAGACTGTGGACTTTAGCTTCCTTGCTAAAGCGCCCGACTCCCATGCTGGTGGACCAGGATTCAAGTCCCGCTCAAAGTGGGTGGTTTGAACAGGTGGGGTTACATCAGTGCCATGACCCGGATGGGAGTGAGGTTTAGGGGTGAGTGTAACAGACGTAGGCTAGTAAGAGCTGTGCGTGTAAACCTCACTTCTCTGATCTCAAGAGGCGCTCTAGCAACTGATGCTAGAAACTGTGGTCTTTGGCCTTCTTGCAAGAGCGCCCGACTCCCATGCCAGCAGACCCGAGTCCCAGTCAGAGTGGTCGGTTCGAACAGGTGGGGTTACACTGGGGTCTATCAAAAATACTGAAAAATGTTAGTCATGCATAGAATCGCTTGAATACATCTCTTCTATGATGAGCATGTTTTTAATTTCTGTATTAAAATTAATTTTGAGATTTTTGAGGGATCAAAAAAATAAATAAAAAATCAGGGTGATACATATGCCCTGTTCAAATTGTAAAATGTCATGTGGTGCAACTTTGTCATGAACACTTTGACCCTTTTAACAGAGACTGCAATAGACTCTGTGTTTCGGTTTCATATTGTACTGTATTTTTCATTTACTAAGCATTTTGTTTGGAACTGAATGTACAGAACCGCAAACCATAAAGAAAGAGCTCCTGAAGACATTTGGAAATGTGAGGGCTAATTAAGCATGAGTGCATTAATACTAATATAAAGCTTTTGTCTTGTGCGGCCAGCATTCATTTCCTCTCCTCCAGCCTAGAGATCAATATGTTTCGCCACAGGGGTCAAGTTGATTAGATTCTGGCGCAGCCGATCGGAATTCTTTTATCGGTTTATAATCATTGAGAGTAGTTTCAATTTGTAGAGGAGATCCTGACTTCCTGTGATCTGAGTGGAAACTGCACACATGCGATTCCCTTGAGCTACAGGGCTGAATCTTACATATTCTCATCCTAGTAATAAAACACAACAGAAGCTGAAGGCAGACTTTTCCCATATGCACTTTCCATCAGTCAGGACTCCAGCACGATGCTTATTGATTTCCCTCCATCCAGGTTTATCTCAAGATTACGTCTGGCTCGCATGAATAACAGATAGAGTCAAATTAAATTTACATGCATCCTTGGAATTAGACGTCCATATTTAACATTTTTTCACAGGTTAAGGTGAAAATAAATGAGATGAGAACATTTAGAAGCATCATTCATAATTTTCTGAGCTGTGATCAGAACATGATATAGCATTTAATTCCCATTATGTAATTTAGTTTAGAGTTAAACAGAGTCAGTCAGAAATAAGTGGATTGTGAAAGATTTGATTGGATTTTGATAAGCAGTTATATGGATATTACTGTAATTTTATCAACTTATGTACTGTATATGTATGTATGTATTTGTTTGTTGGACTTACTATACAACACACACAAAAAAATGTTGTTGTTGGAAATACTGGTTAACGATGGATGGATGGATGGATGGATGAACATGCCTGCAAAGTTTTGACACTCTGAGGTGTTGTGGAATGCGTGTACAAAAGTTCTGAAGATTTTTATCATTGCGGGTCAGTGTTTTTTTTTTTTTTTTTTTTTGCTCTATGTCAGTCCTAGACAATAGATTGAACAGTCATCTGACAGCATGTGATGAATGGAGCTCATCCTTGTTCCTCCCTATATGCCTCTGATAAATTCCTCCCCTCCACTTCAGATCCATTTCCTCATCATATAAAGCACATACTGCATTGCATTAGGTGCCCATTACCATTATGCATTTTGGCAAAGCTGCTAACACTCTCATCAGTCGCACACCAGGCAGCCGACTAACAGGATACTACAGCACTATGTGTTCCTTATATATTTTGCACTTGCTTTAGTGGGCTTATTTGCAGCTTTGTTTTAAAGGAAACACACTGGGTTTGAATATTCATAGTAGTAAATTAGATTGTCCTCTTAGGAAAGCTAACACAGATACGTCACATTTAGTTGCAGTGCTAAGGCTATGGGTTATATCATTTTATATATGTGAATGATTCACACTTTTATATGTAAATGTCTTAATTAGATTTGGCAATTCATACACTATAGCACGAACCCCCTGCTGCACATTAAATTAGCCATGTCGCCTAAAACATGCTTATCTGTTCATTCACAAAATAGTTTTCTGCTTATTTATTCAAAATAATAACTTTTTAACAAATAAAAATGTTGTCTGCCCTGCGGCTCAGTACAGCAACTAATTTACCAACACTTTGTGACTAATATTTTATTGACGGTTTATCTTTTATGACTAATATTGCTATTGATTCAACTTAGACTCTGGCTTATTTAGTTATTTATTGAAAATGTTCCTGGCTAAAGATAATTAGGAATATTAGGTGTCATTCTTGATGTCTGTTTGTTTGTTTGTAAAGTGCATTTTAACAGCTTTCTCCGTCTCTCCAAACTCTCCGCACAGCTTCCGTGCCTGAGAGGAAATGTGTGCCTCACAAAACTTTGTAGACAATCCAGCCGCATGATGCAATTTCCAATTTTCCTCCAATAAGTGAAATAATCACATCCATTTCCTGATATTCTGCGCCATTTATTTTACTCTCGCCCTTATTTTCCTCTTCTCCACATGGCCCAGTTTGAGTCTTTGCTTTAGTTGTCAGTGTAGAATAGACTCTGCATGCATTAGAATGGCAGGCTGAATTATGAAAATGATCCCAGAACTAATATTTAAACAGTTATGCAACAAAGAGAGCTAAAATTCATACAGTCCACTGAGAAGCATGCACACTCTGAAGGAGTATGCATATTGATAACTCTTTGTAGGAAGGAATATGACGCATAAATTATCCTCTAAACAGTTTACTTTGTGTTGTTGGGTTGTTTGGGTTTCAGTGTGATTCCCCAGTACTGGTCAAATCTAATCATAGCAGCTGTTGGAACACATTTCTAATCTGATCCATGCATTTGCTGAAATATGTATTATTAAACATTTAATTGCCCAGCTTTTAGTCATTTACTGACTAAAAGATGGGCAGATTTAATCATGTAAATATATATTTAAAACACACTGAAATCAAGGGTACGTTTACACAACAACTATGTACTAAAAAAAGATGTACAGATGACAATGTTGTCAAAACGATCACCGTTCACACGGATCCACGAAAACAATTAAAAATGCTGTAGTCTGCTGGCAGGCCAGTAGTTGGCGATGTCACTTTGTAAAGAAAAACTACATGCCTATGGACTGATCACAATACACATGATCATGACGTCACCGTTTTCACAAATTCGTGTTTTGTTTTGGAGACGATAATGGTATAGTTTTCAAAAACTTGCACTTTGAATCCCGTTTTCAAAGGTTTGCGTTTTCACGGCCCCAAAACGCCATTGTCGTGTAAACGAGTGGCCAAAACTGAGAAAAAAAAAAAAAAAGGTTTTTAGTTTTTAGTTAAAACTGTGTTTTGTAAACGGCCCCTAAAATGAACCAAAGCATACACCTGTAGCATACACAAATAATAATAATAACAATACATTTTATTTGTAATGCGCCCTTTCTCATACTCAAAGTGCCTTATATGGAAGCTTGTTTCCTCCACCAAATAAAAAATATAAAAGGCAATTGTGATTTTTTTTTTTCTCACAATTACAATTTTACATCTTGCTATTCTGACTTCTTTTCTCAGAATTGCAAGACATAGACACAATTGTAAGTTATAATGTCAGAATTACGAGATATAGACTCACAATTGCGAGTTATAAAGTCAAAATTTTGATTTTTTTTTTTTTTTTCTTAAAAAGTCAGAATTGTGAGTTTATGACATTATATCTCACAATTCTGACTTTATAACTCACAATTGCGACTTTATGGGCCGGTTTCACAGACAGTACTTAGACTAAGCCAGGATTTGGCCTTAGTTCAATTAAAGTATTTAAGTAGCTTTTATAAACGTACCCAAGAAAAAAAAAAATAAAATACTGATGTGCATCTTGAGAAAAAACAATGGCACTGACATATTTCAAGATACTTTCAGTTTCACAACACTAGCTTAAGCCTTGTCTGTAAAACCGGGGCATATCACACAATTCTGACTTTATAATCCAAAACTGTGAGATTAAATCACGCAATTCTGAGAAAAAAAAGTCTTATTAAAAGATAAAATTTGTATTATACATAAGTGATATCTAATATAGTTGTGATTATCGAATATCAGCAGTGGGTTGTAATGATCTGGTACGTGCTTTGTTGTTTTTGAATCCCTGTGGTCTTTTTTCATTGGAAAGAAAGCTTTGAATTCTGAAGGTTGCAGCCTTTCATAATACAATGAACTGTTTTATATTAAAAGATAACGGGAAATTTGATTTCTCATGATATGAGCACATTAAATGGTTTGCAGGATGTATAACACTTGAAGATGCTGTGTCAAGCACTGATTCAACCTGCAGGGAGTCTAATGCATCGTGAGGCCATTTAACAGTGAGGAATGCAACAACGGGAGCAGAAATTTATACAACCCACTGAGTAGCACGCACACTCAGATGGAGTATGCATATTGATAACTCTTTAAAGGAGTAATGTGACGCATAAATTATCCTCTAAACAATTTACTTTGTTTTGTTGAGGAGGCAAAGCAATTTGGCTGAGTTGTTTGGGTTCCAATGTGATTTCCAGTATTTGGTCAGATCCAATCATAGCAGCCACTGGAACAAATCTACATTAGAGATCCTGTTCGTAATCTGATCCATGCATTTGTCTTAATGGAAACAGGCTCTGGGAACATTTCCAATTCACTTTATCTCATAGTATTTGCCTTGATATATGTTAATAAAAAATATTATTGCTGTAGTCTAGAATAAACGCATACATTCAATTGGATTATGAAAGTGACAACGCAAAGGAAGAAGCGTTTCAGCCTTCAACATAAATCACGGCGTCAGACTGATGCTCCCTTGACAATCATTTTATCCCATAACTAGGCCAAGTCTCTGTCCAGAAAAACACTTCACACTGCATTCAAAGGCTTGAGCCTGTACTATACTGTTTGAACAAGCGTTTCATGAACTGCAAGAGCAATACAACATTTGTGCTAAAATGTTAAGGCACATTAATTTAGTATAATATAACTATTACTGTATAAGCATTCATTAAAGTATGTATATATAAAATATAAGGGAACACTTTATTCCGATAGTCCACTTTAGACATTATACTATATATATATATGTATGTATATATATATATTTTAAGTTTTACTCGCAATTACTCACTCTTAGAAGTAAAGGTTACACTTTATTCTAATAGTCCACTTCAGACATTCTACTAACTATAAGTAACTTTGCAACTACATGTCAACATTAGAGTATTAGTAAATTGTCTGCCAGTGTTGGGGAAAGTAATTTTTAGAAGTAATGCGTTACAATATTGTGTTACACCCTAATTGCGTTACTTTTTTATGGAAAGTAATGCATTGTATTACGTTTTCTCACCTGTTCTGGGCTTGTTTTTTTGTTTTTTAATAACAGCAACACACAAAAAAAAAAAAAAAAAGTTCTAGTTTTGGCTAATGTAAAGGACGTTTTACTTATTCGTGAATACTTATTATTATTCCTATAGAGTAAGATCAATCAAATGCATTGTACTATCCCTCATAGCCTCATTATCATTAATATAGCATCTACCTTGACTAAGGTCAGTTACCAAAAGAAACCACATGCCCGCTTACCTCTCCTCACAGGTCAGCGGTAACCTCAGCGTCCCAGCAGGGTGAAGCCTGAGGGTCTCATAATTAGCTCTCATCCTCATTACTGAAGAGGCCGGTCCCTACTGTGCTCTGATCAAATCAGACATTACTTCATATCTGTAAGTGACGTGGGGAACTCTGATGAGAAGGAAGATCACAGTTCAACATAATGATGTGTCTATTCAGATATCTAAAGACATTATCGCTGAGTCTCAAAGTAGTGCAGATTCTGCACACATCTGTTCAGCATAAGCGTGCATAAGCTTTCATTCACTGGGGCATAAATATACCGGGCATAACTGTAAATGCAGCATTGGGTTATATTTGGTTAACTTGCCAAGGGGGGGTGTTTTCAGTAATATCTAGACATCCTTAAACAAATTTGCCATATTAATATTTGTTATCAGAGTGCATATGAATTGAATTAAGTTTGTTTTTCTTCCTCGTTTTAAGCATGAATCTAACTAAAAGTAATAAGGTTTATGCTTAAAAAAAAAAAAAAAAATGTAATTAAATTTATAAATGTAATATCTTTTTCTAATTTTGCCAACTTATCTTGTCTTAGGGATGATTTTATTAGGAAATATGCCAAAAGTACTGATTAAGAAAATTATTTTTGCAGTGCATCAATGTGTTTGCTTTTAATCCCTCCATATACAATGGATTTATCAATCACTCGCACTGGATTATAATGGGTAAAAAAAAAAAAAGAAAAAAAAAAAGTTTCCTGTCAAGCTCACGCGGTAGTAAACTGTTGACCCTGACGAAACGAGAATTTAAATTTATAAGCCCATCTAAAGAATTTGCATTCAGACACCCATAACACTCACACTTCTGTATACATTATAACGATGGTACTGTAAATCTAAAGACATTTCACTGCAGTGAAGAGCTGAAATGTGCTCTCTCTATGGAAGAATGACCCGATCAGCCTGTGGAGGTGACTTATTGAACACAGCAGGAGCCGCAACTCAATATTAATCCATCCATCTTTAGCCAGGCAAACACAAGGGGAAAGAAAAACTGAATTTTTTGTTACCTGCACACTAGTTTCACTTCATGTGATAATCAATAACACTGTTAACGGGAATTATTATTATTTATTTTTTTTCACTATGTATGCTGAAAATTAAATTATTAATTTCCATGGGAACACTCATAATACTGAGCAGTGAAGTAGGTGGATATCAGGTGACCAGATTTATTAAATGAAAACCAAAGACATTTAATTTTATTCAGCAGTCAATCTGAAGTTTCCAAAGTTGTCTTTGAATGATAATAATAATAATAATAAAGCTTGAATTAGAATATTGTGTATTTTGTCCATATAATACGATGATGAACTATTCAATATCATGTGTCTTTCAACTTCAATTATAGTTAGTCATCAACACAAACTTATAAACTGTTCTCTTATAACTTGTAGTTTGTAGCAGAGTAGATTTACAGCTGTTTGCATACTAGCATTCCCAATGAACTTTAGATAGGGAGGTGAATTTTAATGTTTTTAACTGTCTTCTGTTTAATTCAACTGAATATAAAGTATGATATGACATTATACTTATTGCACAGCCATGGTCACATCAGCTATTATTTCACTTTAGTGGTTTGTTTTGAACAGCACAAAATGGAGACATTATTAATTGTAATCTTTATTAATAGTACAATTATAGCAAATATCAAATATATAGGTGACACTTTACAATTAGTACATTAGTAATTACAAATAAGGTCTAGTTAGTTAATGGATTAACTAAAGAACATTAACTAAAAATGTTAAATAAAATACAGTATTTATTAACCTTTGTTAGTATGAGTTGATGAAAGTACAACTGTTCATTGTTAGTTCATGCTAGCTCAGGTCCATTAAAAGGCTCCTATTATGCTTTTTTACAAAGTCACTTCAAATGGAGTTATTCTCTAAATCAATGTGTACTGTTTCTGAACTCCCTGAAACGCCTCCATTGTAGTCTTGAGATTGAATGAACATGTCACAATATTCCTCATTTAAACAATTCCTGCACAAGGCATATGCAAAATCAAAAGGCAAGGTCTGGTTGAGTTGATTAACTGCTCAAAGCGGTTGACCTATCACAACACACTGGTCCAGCCGACCAATCGGAGCACATTGCGCATTTCTGAAGGAGGGGCTTCATAGAGACAGGAACTAAACAGAGCGTTACTGACAGACTGAGAAGAGAGGAGCTGCAACAAATATGTGAAAAAAAGAATTTGTTTTTTGAACATTCAAGCATTAAAACCTATTCTAGTGGAGCCCAAAAACTCAATCAAGACTTTGAGTGTAGGCATAATAGGTCCCTTTTAAATATTAATTTAACTTGAAATGAACTTTAACTAAGATTAATAAATGCATAAAGTATTTTCCATTATTAGGGCCTGAGCATCGATGGTGTGAGGACCCTATTTTAATTGCTCGGCCAATTCTTCTTATTCTCCGAAATGAATCGCATTTTTGAAGGCCTAAACATGCTCGAAAACTCATGAAACTTTGCACACGCGTCAGAAGTGGTGAAAATTTACATCTGATATGGGTTTCAGAATTAGGTGTGGCAAAATGGCTCGATAGCGGCACCTACAAAATTTCAATTAAGCGGCTTTCGCGCTACGTTTCACATACAGTTATGAAATTCGGTAGACACACGTAACAGCCTAATACCTACAAAAAAGCCTAGTTCTATCTGCAAAATTTTGGCAGTTTTTGCCATTTCCACACCTTGTACTTTAATAAACTCCTCCTAGAGCTTTAATCAGATCAACATCATATTTGATCAATTTAATCTAAAGGCCTTTGCGACATTAAATTGCGAAGATCTAGAGTTTTCGCTAAAGGGCGTGTCCGTGGCGGCCTAACAAAGTTTGATGTTTCCCCATGAAACAAGAAGTTGTTGTAACTCGGGCATACAATGTCCGATCTGCCCCAAACTTCACGTTTTATTAGACATCTACATGGCAATATTCAGTTACAGTCAAAGCGGCACCTGTTGGCAGAAGGAAGTGTGGCACCTCAGATGACCAACACCTTTGAAGAGACGGCGCCAACTCCTGCGAGGACTTCAGATGACGCAATATCTGGATCAACACGCACATTATCAATTTTCTATATATCCTAATTATTGTTAATATGTAATTCATTATTTGCAGGAGCTCATTGCTTCGACCTTCAATTAAACTGCTAACAGTGATTGTAAATTAAATTGCCTAAATTATTACATTAATAGCTAACTGCATTCTCTAAATTGTAATGTTGACATGCATTCTCTGTAAAGCTGCTTTGAAACAATATGTATCGTTAAATGTGAATTGAATTGAATTGAATTGAACCTTTTAATGACCATAATTATCCTGTATTTACTCGCCTGCTGTTCACGGTTTTCCTAAGACCAACTGTTTATTTTATTTATTTTTTTATTTTTTTAAAGTAAAGAAATTCAAGAATACAATTATACAAATCTAGAACCCACCCCAAACTGGTAGACTTCAAGAAAATAGAAATATAATACAAACACAAAAGGAAGACAAAATAAATTTTAAATTAAATTAAATTAAATTAAATTAAATTAAATTAAATTAAATTAAATTAAATTAAATTAAATTAAATTAAATTAAATTAAGTTAAGTTAAGTTAAGTTAAATTAAATTAAAAACGTAGTTAACTAATGTTACCAAAAAGGAACCTTTTTGTAAAATGTTAACAAAATATCTACAGCTGTTATGATTGTCAATACATGAAGTCACATGTAATAGTAAAGATATTACATTTACCAGTTTTGATAAGTTCATAAAATTCTGGGTTACACTTTTTTTTTTTTTTTCTAGCCAGCAAATTATTTTCCTACTCCATTTGATCTTAGTCAGTAAAGCAGGTTTTCTTTCTCCAACTTTGCAGTAGAACACTTCCAAACGTCTTGCAATGATATGCTCCTTAGTTGGTTTATTTAGGGCTATAGACTGAACTAAAAGTGGCAGAATCAGCAAAGAGATGAGCATTCAGCTCTAGCATCTATTTATAAAAATCAACTCATCTTGTTCAAAATCATGCTGTGTGCGATACCAGCAGACCGCTTGCTCCTATTTAAGATCCTGTCCCAGCGAGGATCCTTCTGAGCCCTAATTAGGCCTGCATTCAGAGCGTACATTGTGCATAAATACAAACAGAATGCTTAGTAGCCCGTGTGCTACACTACGATCTCTCATTTGAATCGGAGTGGGTGCAGATGCTTAGACGGGGATGGATGGGAATTTTTTTTGTGCTCCGTCCCAGACGTGAGAATTGCCCAGTTCTGCTGAATGACAACAAACCCAAGGCTTCAGAGGAACACAATGGCTGCATTGTGCTGCATTCGGTGCCTGCTACAGCACCGGGGGTCTTGCCAATTAGGTCAGAACTGTGAGAAAGCTACCTCATCATGATTAGCAAGCTAAATCACCCCTCCTAAAACTATTCAAAATGGACTAAGAGGAAAAGGGTTGGCTCATCGGTGTGCATAGTAGTTCAACAGACCCAGGTTTGCTGATGAGATTAATTTTCTAGCGTTCAAATGTCAGCCTTCATTTAGCAAGCTGATAGCATCATTTGAGTTGATTTCAAGATTTCCCCAGCAGTCCTGAGTGGTGCATGTTTTTCCAACCCAGGCTTACTGGACATACATAACTACATTTCTGCAAAACCTGAAATACGTTGCTCCGGGTACATTTTGCTGCATTTTTGAGGTGACACATCCACAAGAGGCACTATATGCACCGATCAGGCATAACATTATGACCACCTTCCTAATATTGTGTTGGTCACACTTTTGCTGCCAAAACAGCCCTGACCCGTCGAGGCATGAACTCCACTAGACCCCTGAAGGTGTGCTGTGGTATCTGGCACCAAGATGTTAGCAGCAGATCCTTTAAGTCCTGTAAGTTGCAAGGTGCAGCCTCCATGGATTGGACTTGTTTGTTCAGAACATCCCACAGATGCTCGATTGGATTGAGATCTGGGCAATTTGAAGGCTAAGTCAACACCTCAAACTCGTTGTTGTGCTCCTCAAACCATTCCTGAACCATTTTTGCTTTGTGGCAGGGTGCATTATCCTGCTGAAAGAGGCTACAGCCACCAGGGAATATCGTTTCCATGAAAGGGTGTACATGGGCTGCAACAATGCTTAGGTAGGTGGTACGTGTCAAAGTAACATCCACATGGATGGCAGAACCCAAGGTTTCCCAGCAGAACATTGCCCAAAGCATCACACTGCCTCCGCAGGCTTGCCTTCTTCCCATAGTGCATCCTGGTGCCATGCGTTCCCCAGGTAAGCAACGCACAGGCACCCGGCCATCCATGTTATGTAAAAGAAAACGTGATTCATCAGACCAGGCCACCTTCTTCCATTGCTCCGTGGTCCAGTTCTGATGCTCACGTGCCCACTGTTGGCTCTTTCGGCGGTGGACAGGGGTCAGCATGGGCACCCTGACTGGTCTGCAGCTATGCTGCCCCATACGCAACAAACTGTGATGCACTGTGTATTCTGATACCTTTCTATCAGAACCAGCATTAACTTCTTGAGCAATATGAGCTCTGCTGGATCGGACCACATGGGCCAGCCTTCGTTCCCAATGAGCCTTGGCCACCCATGACCCTTTCGCCGGTTCACAACTGTTCCTTCCTTGGACCACTTTTGATAGATACTGACCACTGCAGACCGGGAACGCCTCACAAGAGCTGCAGTTTTGGAGATGCTCTGACCGAGTCGTCTAGCCATCACAATTTGGTCCTTGTCAAACTTGCTCAAATCCTTGTGCTTGCCCATTTTTCCTGCTTCTAACACTTTGAGGACAAAATGTTCACAGTATTATTCATATATAGTCAGTGGTCATAATGTTATGCCTGATCGGTGTATATTCTCCGTTGCAGATGCCAGTTTATTAAACAGCCCAGGGACATGAAAAAAAACATACCTGCAGGTACATTTTTGCAAAATCATAATGCTTGTAGCACGTCATGGCTGTTTGAAAGTGAAATGTCCAGTGAGTGGTGCTAAATAGCATGTTCATGAAATTGCAATTTTGTCTGAAACAGATAAACGTGACCATGGCGACATTTTTTTATGTTGGTTAATGCACGTATAATGGCAATTCGGAAATTAAATGACCAGTAAGTGGTGCTAAAAGGCTTATGCTTAATCACGTTACCATGAAAATAATGCACCGCCTACACTCGAGTGCTCTGTATTGTAAGTGCAATGCTGTACCAGGTGAGCTACTGAGCAAGTTTACTACATCAGAAAAGCCATACATATTGAGCTGGCTATTTGATGCAAACTTCAAAATGCATTTGTTTACAAATCATGCTCTAAGGTAAAAGTGTTTTGAGATCACAAGATAGTAATATGCAAGGGACTGTGCAAAAATAAGTCTTTAATAATCAATTATCTGCCCCCATAATAATATTTTGTTTGAAAAATAAAAGTTGGTGTTTTACTTCCTCAGTTGTTCATTTCATTTGGAAAATGCTCTGAATTTTATTTATTGGTACATTTGTGCAATTTTGCAGAAATGTAGCCAGAGTCATACATTTCCAATGAACCTTCTTCAGAGATAGCCTGTACAAACCTTGCACCTTGAAAATCAAGGCTAATGCCTGCAGCGCCATCCCATGATGACTATTACGTTTTTTGTTTGATCTACTTCATACACAATTGAAGCAACTATAGTGCTCTGATGAGTTGATCTAAATGATTGAACTATTGACTGTAAATTGTTAATGGCCATAACACACACACACACACACACACACACACACACAAAATCACCCCTCAAACAATTGGCAACTGCTTGCAAAGAATTTTTTTTTTTTTTTTTTTAAATTATCATTTAATAAGATTTTAATGTGTAAAATATTAATTTCACTCTTTACATTGGTAAACTGTCAGTATGATTCCCACGTTGCAATTTCCATACTGCGATTTTGAAATTAAGATCTGACCGTATCTCACAGATTATTATTGCATACTGTCTGTTAGCTATGTCCCTGGATAAAATCGAATTAAGTACCTTATTAGCCTAATTTTGTGTGTTTAAAGAAAAGAGTCGTAAGTGAAAGAAGCCCTGGAGATGGGTGATAGCGGTGTTCGCTGACACGTTCCATAGAGTATATCAATAAGTGCCATAATCACAATGATAGCAGCTGTTAACTTGAGTCATTAAGTTGCCAGTAGTTTAATGAAATGATTCATGATTGTTGGTTCAGTGATTCTGCTCAGGAAAATGAGCAGAATCACTTTTCAGAGATGACCACAGAGATGTAAAAAAAAAAAAAAAAACAAATCCTGAAAAGTTCACTGAGAGTTACCAGAACTTGTCTTAAGTGAAATTTGCAGAGCCACTGATTGAAAAAAAAAGAAAAGCATTTTCATTAAACGATAGCAGAAATGACTTAAAACAAAATATGTGTGTAAGTTTCTTGCACTCTTTTTTAATGTTCTTTTATTTTGTTCCTTCTCTTTCTGTGTTTCATTTTGCTCTCGAATCAATAATTAGCTTGGGGATATGTCTCTTATAGCTCATTGCTTTGGACCTTAGTTGTCTCACAGTTCTGCTAAATATAAAACTTTATCTATTAAACGTGGACACATGAGTAATAATGCTGCTCTCGATGGTTTGCCACAAAGTAATATGTAATATTTCTTCTAAGTCATAAGAAAACACACACACACATTGGCAAAGTTCTAGACAGTTATAAAACAAAGTCAGACAGTTAAGTGAAGTTTTGGTTGCTATAAAAACAGAGCAGATGAGGTTATTGTGTTTCTTGATTGATATTAACCTTGAATATAAACAGCCGCCATGCATGATATAACTTTTGCAAATTTGAATCAAGGAAATATACACCGATGAGCGAAATAAGAAGTTAAGTGTGTGAATCATCCAGAAGGAATGATAGATTCAGAAATAATTCATGAAATGCTGGAGCATATCTGCCATCTATAAAGTAGACACAGATCAATGGGGCTAGGTTTGTAACCTCATGTATCGACTGGACATTTCCTCAAGGTTATAAACCAAAGCTACATTCATGAACCATGAGTTGTGGAATCAAATATGTTGTTACGTGACTAGGTTGATTTAGAATTTGAATTTAGACTAAATTCAATTTATCAACATATATATATATATATATATATATATATATATATATATATATAACCAAAAAAATGGCCATTAATTATTGATTTGAGTTGAACTTACACTCAAATTGACTCAATTTTCAAGAACCCTGTACACCAAAAATATATATAGGAGAAATGTCTTAATTGCATTATACGCATTATATGTTTAATGGGTTATTTATTTATTTCTCCTGATAATGTATGTTTACAAGGTGTTTAATTCAAAAAATTTAATTAAAACCAAATTAATTAATTAAATCTACATCTATCAATCAAATGATTGAACCCCTAAAAAGTTCTATATACAGTATGATGCGCCTGACGGAACCCTTTAAGGTTCTATATAGATCCTTTTCTTCTAAGAATGTACTTTATTATTTGTAATGAAAGAGACTGAAAGTGATAAAATATTATTGAGATTAGCACAGAGACTGCACTGTAAAAAAAAAAAAAAAAAGTAAGTTGCCTGGTTGCCTTACAATTTTAAGTTAATTGAAATTAAAAAAATTGAGTTACTACAACAAAGGCGAGTTTCAACAGAAACTCAAGATAGATAATTAACTAAGTTTATTTGACAAAAGAAAAAGTCATGAAAAAAAAAAAAAAAAAAAATATATATATATATATATATATATATATATATATATATATATATTTACAGTGTGGTTGTAAAAAGTGGGAAAAAAAAGACTGATTAGTATAAATGAAGAAAGAAAGAAAAAAAGTTTCAATTCTCCAATCAGAATAAGGTATTGTGGAGAGCCATGACTTGTATAACTTCTTAGAATCCGAGTCTTAAGATTTTTGCTCTCAAATATGGGCTATGTGGCCCTTGTCAATAAAACATATGGCACCTAATAATGCAGGACCTTAGTAGTCTGTATTATTGCCTTTGAGCTCAAAGACCTCTCATGGTCAAGGGAAAGATTTGTACTTATGTATTCAGCTGTATTGATTTTGCTTACACTATAGCTGGTAATTGATATGCCCCACGGTGAGGCAACTCGGACAGTTCTCACTAGGGAAACGAAAAACAGCAGTGTCTGAATCTAGAGATCAAGCACTCTGTGATATTGAGCCTTAATCTCTGTGGGCAACCGCAGTGTATATATGTGTGCATGTGTTGCTGAGATGCTTTACAATAAGCCAAAAATATTATGTGCTATACAGAAGGTTAACCCAATATCAGCTGCTTTGTGGAGAGTAACTGCAAAATTACACAAATAATTATTTTGTTCTGAAGCAGAAAAACTATGTGTTTACTTTCTGGGAATGTGACAAAACAAAAGAAGCAAACAGTTACAGGCTTTAGTTTAAACCACAGGCAGCTCTGGATCCAAGGGCCCAGATGGGGGTCAGGTCTTGATCAAAATATAACATTTCTTGTTTCTTGTGTGGCCGCTGTGTTCCCCCTGTATATTTGTAGATGAACACCACGTTTTGATTCTCCTTTAGTAAAGGTGTGCTCTTTGCACATTGGGTGCATGTGAACTCACCTAGAACAAGCAGCGGTTAAACTGTGGGATCAATACCCAAAGATGTGAACTGGAATGCAAGGATTCTGTTTACTGTAAAAGCATAAAAAACATAATAATAAAAAAAAAAAAACTGACTTGATGTACTGACTCTAAGTATAAATTATGTACTGCAGCAGTAGCTTTGAAGTCAGATATGCTTGACTTGATTTCTAAGAGTTAAGTTCCATTAATTTAACAGCATTAGATGTCCAATAGTCTTATTATGTTAATTATTTTCTATTAAACTGCACTTCTTGTGCTGTGGTGCCTGCATGGGGGACAGAAGAGAAAAGGAGTTTGACAACTTTTTTTTTATTTATTTTTGGTTTGCTGATTTTAAAATTGAAGAAGTTAAAGTATCCCTATTATGCTATATTATTTTTTTTTTATTATTTATTTATTTATTTATTTTTTGGAGGTCTTCTACAATAGGTTTACATGCAAGGTCAAAAACACTATTACTCATAATATACATTGCACATCACCTCATTATCAAAGAGTCTGAAAACAGTTCATTTGAAGATTCAGTCTCTCTAAACTCCTCCTTTCCGCGAGCCTAATCTGCTCTGATTGGTCAGTCGGCCCCCTCTGTTGTGATTGGTCTACTGCTTACAGCGTGCGTTGGAAATGAAATGCTTCTTACCATACCTGAATTTCAGCTTCGGAGGCTTCCTCTGTGCTTGATATGAACAGTAACAATGGTGTCAGTTTTATCATATCAATTTCGAGCACGAGTCTTCCATTATTTTGAAACACGTGCAAAGTGGATTAGCTCAACATGTCTGGAGCATGTGTGTTAAATGCTAGGCCACAGCTCTAACAATTAAAGCCAAAAGTATACTTCGGCTGTCCACAGCGGTCCGCACACTGCCAACGTGATGTAATTTTTGTCATCAAAAGGGTCCAGCACACATCCAAGTGCAAGCCAAATCTTGGCTGCATCCAAAAACCTAGGAAGCTGACTTGTTGCCTCACTGCCCTATCAGGCAATGACTTGTAAGGCAGCGTTTGTGCATGAAGAACTAAACAAATATTTAATTACTACAGTAGTAATTTCTCGCTAGAAATGACATCAAAAGTGGAAAATGTTGCTCAAAAACATACATTTACACACAAACTGATCAGCAAACTCAACTTTCGGACGCCATCTTTAATTTGTTAGCTCAACAGTCACAGAATGTACGCACAGGTTTGTGGGATATCAAAGGCAGTGAAGGTTGAAGCGACCCCAAATAACATTGTATTTAGCCCCTTAGGAAAGGAAAGAGGCGTGGCCGCGCTTTCCACTCGTTTTTAGACGCGACACGTGAACATAGTTGTCTTTCCGCCCTATTTTCGCGGTCAATTTTCCTCTTTAGCTAGCTTAAATGTTAACATCTCACTCTGCACACGACGTAATAGCGTACCTCCAGCACACAAACAATTTTAAAAAATGCAGTTTAATACGTGAGGATGCCAAGGAATAATTCTTTAGTCAACTCAGAAACAGGGGCGGAGCCAGACATTGTGAACATTCGGGGCTTAGCCCAAATCTGTTTTGTCCAATGACAATTTAATTTTTTATTACTTTACTGTAATGAAAGGAACTTTATAGTAGTATGCTGGAGTAAAGTTCATACAATGTACATTGTTTCCTACAGAAATTTGCAAAACTTTTTTGTTTTTTTTGTACATTTTAAGGGTAAATGCATCAGTCTGGTGCACTTAAGCCCATGTACAGTGTGCAAATTGAACAAAGAAACAACATTGACTTGTACCTGGACATTAAAGAGGGCTCAAACATATAGAGTCTCAGTTTACATTACATTGACACTGGTGTTTTAGGATGCCAAACAATTATTAGGCCTACAATAATATTATAATATGATTTAGGCCTTTATAATTATTTATATGACAGTAATATCTATATATTGTAGCAAATGCACTGTAAAATAAATGAACATTTTATAAGTAGTTACTTTACAATACAGTATAGGGAAATTACAATACTTTTGTACTAATTTCTTCACTTGCAAGAGATAAATCCTTCAGCTTTTATTTTGATCACCAGCTGATCGCGTGAGCAAATGTGCGCACTTCTCTTTAAAACAGGCAGCACAAACACACTCTATATATACTTAATCGCTGTCTTTTACTGTTTTATAAAGGCTCAAAGCCATATCACGGTTTTGATTTTAGTTCATTGGCAAAATACAATGTTAGAGACCATTTAGGCTATGTATGTTTTACATTTTCGGTTCATTATGAAATAATGGCGGTATAGGATAATTAATGGGAAACACTGAATGAATGTTAAGCTGACAAATGTGCTAAAGTTGTCATATCAGTTGTTATATCATAACAAAAACCCTTCAACCGGACCGAATGAGAGTCTTGAGGCCTGCTGCTCTGAGTGAGTGACAGGGGGCGTGGCTGTGTACAACTGCGGTGTGCGTGAGAAGAGAGAGAAAGCGCTGCAGGTATCGGTTCTGCAGAAAAGCGATACTGAACTGTTTAACATATTTTAATAGAGAGATTAGAAAAAAATGATATTTTGACAGCACTGTTAAGAAACCTCAAACCTGAAAGAATCAGGGCTTTTGGAAAAACTTTCGAGGCTTCAGCCACTTTAGCCCACCCCTAGCTCCGCCCCTGCTCAGAAATTTGATACGGAGTGTAAAAGTAGGCTAGGTCAAATAATTAGCCTATTACAAGTTAGGCTAATAGTTAAAAGTTAGCTATAAGTTAGGCTCCATATTGTGTAACAAGCTAATTAAAATGATAACACATTTATTATTCAAAGAGGAAATAAAACATAGTTAGTTAAGAGCATGATTCAAGTCTCATTTGACTATGATCCGGCCCTCCATCTATTTGCAATTTTTTTTTTTTTTTTTCGGCCCGATGCCTAACTTAATTGCTGACCCCTGGTTTAGACCACAGGCAGATCTTGATCAAAATATAACATTTCTCATTTCTTGTGTGACCGCTGTTCTGACAGTTTAGACTACCGTGTCTACACAACTAGACATTGCACAACTACTCATTCTTTATTGTAAAAATTAGTCATTGCCACTATGAAGTAACACAATTGAAAATATGGGAATTATTTAATGACCGAAAAATATCAAATGTCAAAATGATCTTTTATTTTTGCTTTTTCAGAGTCCAGATGCATGTGCTCACACTGGTATTTCTCTAAACCAACTTCATAAGAAATATATGTGAAGCTTTTTGCTTTTTTGACTGGGAGTCAAGCAATTCAATAGGATTTCTGCGGCATGGCCTTTGTATTTTGCACACACTGCTTAACGGCACAGAACTTTGTTAACTCTGGCCAGCAGTTAAGGTGCATCAACTGCAGTATTGGCTTTCTGTCATTCTTCCTGCTTCATTTTGTAAGTGAGCCAGAGTCATTGTGCTTGTTTTCCGTCTACTCTTTTTTTTTTTTTTTTTGTCATCCAAACACTTTTACTCTTTTCCTGCCATCATCGTCCTCATCCCTGTTGCTTTTCTCCCGTGTGCTTCCTTTTCCTAGTAGCTCCACCTCTCCATGTCTCTGTGTGTCTTTCCCTGTCTCCTCAGTGCCAGGTCACATGAGCATTATGCTGGTGAGAGGGGTCCAGCGCTGCCTGGGCTCTGGGGAACCGCTGATCAGCTCTTTATCACAGCCAAACAGATTCTTGCCTCTCGCTCCAGGGCTCTCGCTGGGGGACTGAAGAAGACAGAAACTGAAGAGAGGATCATTTTCCATCAGTTTGTCTCCAAGTCATAAGTTCTCACTCAAATGGTCTACACATTATCACCTGCACGTGCTTGCAAAAGTGCTAGTTTTGCAGTTTTTTAATCATCGTTTCTGTCTTTTGTCTTTTTAAATTGACATCATATTCATGTACATTTTACTCTGACTAAAATGGAATAACATTGTTGCTAACAAAATTTTTTTGTTGATTTTTAACCACAATTACAACAAAATATCAGAAATGTATAAAATGTATAAATTACTTAATGTATAAACATTTGCTAATTTAAAGAATATGTATATAAATTAGACCATGCTAACCATGCTAACTTCAAGCTTATTCACTTAAAGGATTATTTCACTTCAGAATTTCCTGATAATTTACTGTCATCCAAGATGTTTATGTTTCTCTTTCTTCCGTCGAAAATAAATGAAGGTTTTATGAGGAAAACATTCCAGGATTTTTCTCCATATAGTGGACTTCACCGGGGTTCAACAGGATGAAGGTCCAAATTGCACTTTAAATGCAGCTTCAAAGGGCTCTACACGATCCCAGACGAGGAACAAGGGTCTTGTCTAATGAAACAATCGGTCATTTTCCCTCAAAAAATTAACTAGCTCTGCGATGCGCCACGCATTGCATAATCATGTTGGAAAGGTTACGCGTGACATAGGTGGAAGTACTGAGCAAGTTTTTATAAAGCGAACATGCAAAGACTAAGTCAAATGGCTTTTACAACAACAAAAAAAAAAAGGGTGAAACAACAATGTCGGACGATTTTGAAGTTGGAGGAGAAAATGAGGTGGAGTTTTTCGCCCTACCTCGGTACTTTCGTTTACATCACTCACGTGACCTTTCCAACGTGATTACAATTTTATTTTGTTTTTAGAAAATGATTAATCGTTCTGCTAGACAAGACTCTTATTCCTCGTCTGGGATCATCTAGAGCCCTTTGAAGCTGCACTGAAACTGACGTTTGGACCTTCAACCTGTTGGTAGCTGTTGAAGTCTGCTATATGGAGAAAAATCCTGGAATGTTTTCCTCAGAAACCTTCATTTCTTTTCGACTGAAGAAAGAAAGACATAAACATCTTGGATGACATGAGGGTGAGTAAATTATCAGGAAATTTTAATTCTGAAGTGAACTAATCCTTTACTGTGACTGCACAAATGTGAGTTTAATATGTTTATATTGTGTATACATACCTAATTAATCTCATTTATATAGGATGTGTTTGAGTGGGCTAATTAATCCACTAGTTCCCGCCATACAGAAAGCATAAGAAAAACACATTTGTGCACAGACTATAACAAATGCTGGTTCATGACTCACATATCCATTAATGTCACACTGGTAAACAGCAGCCGGTAGTAGCTACTCACATGTTGATGACGCAAACATACCAGCGTTCGAACCCAAATGTAAAACGTGAAAAGCTAATATTGTGAATCTGTTATTTGTCAAAACAACATTTGTACATTTTAGACTATGATTTTGCTATATTTATGATTTAGAATGCATGTGAATCCGCCCTCACCAGTGTGATCCATCTGACTTTGCCTGAGACGTGAGCAGGAAGTTCCATCTGGAAGATGAGTGGTGTTCCTGTAGCTTTCAAACCTCCTTCCTAATGATCCCATCAAACAGTGAAATTGAGCATCCACACACACACACACACGCACACACACACACTGTCAAGTACTCAATCACCAGACAAAAAAAAAATGCAACCAGTCATCAATAAACGACTACAAATATCTGTTTGAGGAAACTGTGCTCTACAGATGGTAAGAATTTGCACAGACTGTTTGATTTAAGCCAAGTTCCTTAATTACTGACAAAACGAGTAAGGATAAGACTGTTCTCACGATGTTCTTGTCCATATCCACCATATGCTCTAGCCAAATTTAATTTGTGTAACTTGACAACCCCCCAAAAAAAAAACAAATGTGACAGATCCTAGGTTCTGCCATAGGCCTTGTTCTTCAGAAGAGGTCAGATGATGGTCACTCAGTAGGGTTGGATCACATAGACATTTTGTCTTTGGCCCAGTATGAGCGTAAACGTTATTTCACCAAGTGCCACATGTTCCTGGATCAACATCTTTCTTGATCCTGTAACAACATTTCAGTCAACCAATTTGATTTTAAGTTGACAGTTTATATCAAGTTTAGGCTTTTAACTAGGATTAGGTGCTTCAACATCAGTGTTATTGACCTATCGTTTCCCTCTGAAGTTATGGGTAAGGTTAGGATGAAATTTTCAGACAGGAATGTTTTTCCAGGATTAACAAAATATGTTGACCCAGGAACACGTCTAACTCGGCAAAATCAGAACGTGCGACCCAATAGGAGCCTTTGGAACCTGGAACCAGCCTCTGGTGACTGATATATAATTCAAATGTCATATTTTTTATATAGATTATATTGATATATTCAGATATTTAGAACTATATTAAATTTATAAATCGATTTTCATATTTTAAACTATAAATATATATTTGTGGTTTATAAATATACTTTTAGATTTAATAAATAATCATTTCAAATAAAAAAAAATACAATTATATTTTTTTCTGAATAAATAATCATTTTAAATTTTAAAATAATTTACAATTATTATCTTTTCTGAACAAAACATTAAAATATACAGTATAATTATTACACTGTCAAAATAAATAAATAAATAAATAAATGTTGTTTCAACTTAAAAATAAGTGTTTGTGGCTTTGTGCTGCCTTAAATTTTTAAGTTTAGTCAACTTGAAATATGAAGCTTTACTAAGTAACAACTTGGATTTCTGAGTTGACTAAATTTTATATTTTAAGGCGGCACGAACGTTTACTTTTTTAATAAAATTATTGCAATAAAAATAATTTTCTCCATGCTTAACTTTTATGTAACTTTTTTTTTTCTATTCCATTGTAATCTGATGACCTTTTGATGTGTGAAAAAAAAGACATTTTATCACATTTGTCATACTTTAATGGTATTTAAATTCAAGTACAGATGACTATTTTAAACACCCCTGGTGATTTGATTTATAGATACAGTAAAGTACATGTCACATTGTGTGTAACATTAACTTTTACACTTCATGTCATATTGCTTTAAATGTTGTGAATGTCAACTTGTCATCTGGGACATGTACTGAAATATTGTGATGACGATGATGAACCATTGTTATTTATTTATTTATTTACTTACTTGCTTACTTGTTTCACCATACTACGCAACCATGTAACCCAATATAAATTATTTTTTTATGGCAACTTACTTGGTTTGAAGGTTTTAAAGGATTAGTTCTCTTTCAAATGAAAATGACCCCAAGCTTTACTCACCCTCAAGCCATCCTAGGTGTATATGACTTTCTTCTTTCCGATGAACACAATCGGGTATATTTTAATAATGGCAGTGAGCGATACCAATGAGTATGAGCTGAAGAAAGTGCTTCCATCCACATCCATCCATCATAAACATACTCCACACGTCTCCAGGGCGTTAATAAAGGCCTTCTGAAGCGAAGTGATGCATTTGTGTAAAAAATATTATTTAACAAGTTATGAAGTAAAATATGTAGCTTCCGTCAGACCGCCTTCTGTATTCAAGTTACGAAGAAAGTGTAAACTGGCATTGCGTCACTTTTTCTGTAAGTCGAATAGGGAAGGCGCAGGATGTACAGTAGCATAAGCTTTTTTAACTGCAAGAGTTTTACATGTTCTTCGTACGTTGAATATGGAAGGTGGTTTGGACTTTTTTTTTTTTTTTTTGAATCAACCTTTTCTTGTAGTTTTAAGCCAGACTGCACTCTTTTTATAGCAGGTATACAATAGCATTATTCCTAATGTCATCTGGGAGGTTTAAGATTAGCACTTATGAGTGCTGAAGCATGTGAAGTACACCGCTTGGGTCTTTTCACCTGTACAAGCATCACCCTGGGAATACATTTGGAAGGATCCTCGTACCACTTCCCTCATAATGTCCTGTAACCAGGGTCTGTTATTTCTGAGATTTTACAAGAGCGATTTGACGAATCTTCTTGAGGGGAGGGTTTTTTTCATCATGCTGCTTCTGTACCCCAAACTGACATGAAACTTTAATTGTATTTTTTATCAAACATTGATTGTTCAATCCAAAAAAAGAGAAAGTTTTGATCTATAGCAACTCTGAACACTTTGATTGCAGGCCTACATTTCTGAAAAGCGCTTGCATTAGAGAATGATGAAGTGCATTTGTGTGTGTATGTGTGTGTGTCCGTCTGTTTCAGAATATGGTATTTTGTATACCCAGGTTCCCTGAGTAATCTTACCATCTGGTCAAGGTCATAAGTCTCACAGCATCACTTACCACTAGGCTGTTTTACTGGGACACTGATACTTTGGGGATGTTGCATTAAACACACGATGCCGTGCCAACAGATGTGACATAGTCCACCCTAAGTAATAATAATGTGTTTCTTTGTTGTCTGTGTGTGTTGCATCTGTGGGAATGCTGAGGGAATCATTGAACAATATGCAGAAAACAATTTTAATCACATTCTGCAGGTTTGGGTTCAGTCTGATTATGAAAAATAAAGCCCACCTCCCCTTTGTCTTTTTAATAGGCAAAGGCTTTTATGAAATATTATAAGCGAGTGGAAATTTAACAGACCTTTCATTACTTAGTGTGTTTTGGCCAGGGAGCTGTAAATCATCTGCCGGCTTTACAATAAACAAGCTCAGATAATCCAAACCGGGCACTTACCTTGGGGTCTTTGACCACTTGGGGGGCCTAGAATGTAGCAGATATTAATGCAAAGAGTGTAAAAACAAACGGTTTGCATTTTCTTTAGAGAAAATGCCAGTAGCAGTGCAAAATTATGCCATAGTAAAGAAATGATGTAGAACTGTTGGTGTATGTATGTGTGTAAATGTTATAAACTACATTACAATTAGAAGAGAGAACAGAGAAAGAGCAGAGAAATCACAGCGTATCGTGGGATAATTTAACCATGAACTATAAATGCTGAAACATTATGGCCAGAACTCTCTAAAATATATCTGTATATGGCATAATTCCAGAGTGCAGCTGTAATGGTTAAAATGTCGCCAAGGGAGCCAGTCTGCTATGAGACAGGACTAATGTCTATCAGAGCAAGAAAGGCACTGAACCAAACCAGGGCATGTCGATATTGAGATGGTTGAGAAATATGGAGAAATATTATGATTTAAATAGGGGCTACTATATTTCTGAACAGAATATCAGGCCATAGCAGTGTCAGTGTTTAAGATGGAAGAGCTGCTGATAATTAAATAAACAAATAAATAAAAATAAATGAATAAGAATGACACATGGGGAAGCTGATACAAAAAAATCTCTTCAAATGCCTAAAAAAATCTAGAAATGCCCCGTTTAATTTTAGAAAATCTGGTCACTTTAGCCTATTAGCGCTGACTTGTTAGGCTAAAATTAGGGCTGCACGATTTGGGGAAAAATTGTATTTGTGATTTTCCTAATAAAATTGTATTTGCTTTTGTGATTACAATTTAAAATCAGACTTAAAAAAATAAAAATAAATAAATAAATAAAAAATACAATACATGTTTGATGTCTTTTTTTGTAGAGCTGCACAATTTGGCCAACATTTTCTGAATATATATATATATATAATCATCAAAATTAAAAGAAATAAACATTTGAAATATATCAGTCTGTGTGTAATGAATGGATATAATTAACAAGTGAATGGAATTAGTGAAATAAATCAACCTTTTGATGATATTCTAATTATATGACCAGTACCTGTACTTGCCAACACTGATTTTTAGGCGCTTGGTGTTAATGTGTTAAGGTGTTAATTTTATGCCCTGCTAATATCTTCATTTTTGTAAACCATCAAACTATTATTTTGACAGAAAACCACATGAGCTGCTCATGTGTAAATGAACACTGTGCTGCGCTTCACTCTGAAACACACAGCTAATATATTTATTTAATTTTGCGATTCGATAATTGCACTAAGCCATGTCGCAATTTTATTCCGATTTTGTCCTGGAACCTGTGAATTGCATTAAGCTATAGTTTATATATAGATGTTATGTTAGTTACTGCAAAAGTCTTGGTTATTCGTGCTTCAGGCACTCATTCTGAACTCCTGATCTCTCTCTCTCTCTCTGAGCTCTAACTCCTGCTTCAGTGTTTGTTGCTCTTGAAGCATTTAATCCCTTCTCTCTTTGAGATGGGAGAGCAGAAAGCAAAGAGGACGCACCACCTCGTTACACGCTGCGCTACAGTAACGTCTGAGCGCTTTTTTAAGTTTACCTCAGGTACGTGCCGTTTCTACTGCGGCTCTAATTGCGGTACTATCAGTGTGGACCTGTTTGTGTGGACTGATGAAGAGCTGCACGCATGGCAGCTCACTCCTCCAGCGCTCTGGGGGGCTGTGGATACCGCCTCGCCTCCTGCTTCTCAGCTTCAGAATCTTAAGCGAGACTGTACTTACATAAGCAGTCACCACATCCTCCTTCCACTTAGGCAAAGAAAAGTTTTGTTCAAGAATTCTGAAAGTAGAAGAATGTGTGTTTGAGTTCTGTGCTTAGAGCTGAGATTTGTTGGTAACAGTTCTATCACAATAATAAAAATAATAATAAAAAAATTTTCTTGGAGGTCTGTTGGACTGGGAAATAAACACACTGCTTTGACATTTTTATAAATGGAAAGCTAGATTCAGAATGGTATACTATCACGTTACTAGACAAGAACTATAGAGTAGACTATTGTAAGTTGTCACACACGGATAAGTATGGAAGCTTGTTTCCGCCACGGAATAAAAAACTAAAAAAGGTAACTGCAACTTGTTTTGACTTTATTGACTTAATTTTGACTTTATTTCTCACAATTCCAAGTTTATAACTTGCAATTCTGACTTTTTTCCCCCTCAGAATTGTAAGATATTGTGAGATAAAAGTCACAATTACCTTCTTTTAAGTACGTGGCAGAAACAAGCTTTCATAGATGAACTGTCACAACCATACATACATAAACATAGCCTGCTTTACATATGCCATCTGCCATATCAGAACAGTCAAATTCAGTCCGTGACCACTTGAGAGCAACTTAAATGTGCACCTGAAACCAAGTTATCCACATGTACAAATATTTATATTTGCTGTAGATGATTTTCACAGCATTTAATTTATCATGAAAGGGTTAGTCATTAATTATTCACCCTCATGACGTTCCACACCCATAAGACCTTCGATCATCTTCAGAACACAAATTAAGATATGTATATGACTCCACAGACAGCAATATAACCACCACCATTAAGGTCCAGAAAGGTACAGCATCATTAAAACCGTCCATGTGACTGCAGTGGTTCAACCTTAATTTTATGAAGCTACAAGAAAACTTTTTGTGCGCAAAAACAAAATTATGATACCTTTCTGGACCTTGAAAGTGGTGGTTATATTGCTGTAAAACACACTACCTTGACATTTTACGGGTCGTACGGGAGTGGAATGACATGAGGGTGAGTAATTAATGACAGAATTTTCATTTTTTGTGTGAAATAACCCTTTAATGTTATAATTCTGCATATGGATATTGCGTAATGAGTTACACATATAAACACAAACCAGCATATTCTCACCTCTGAAATTTCATCTGGCTTGGTGGTTTTTACACCCATAGGCTGCTCAATACCGTGACATTTTGAATTAAAATAATTAATGTGTTAGTATGATGAAGAAAGTCTAATCGCTCCAAGATGGCGGACGTATCGATGTGTCTGGAGTGGTCGAATATGGCATCTACGTATACATATCACAACTATCTCAGTGATTACAGGGTTTTGTGTAAAAGGGCAACCTTGACTTGTCCTTGCTTTTCGACAGTAAATTTAAAATGCAATCATATCATAAGTTTCATCACTCATTATTTAATTATAAATAATCAAAATGAATTCTTGCTATCACGTGTTTTGCTCTGATTGACCCACATTCTCCCATAGCTCTTTTCTCTGAAGCCAGGTCATGGAGGAGGAGAATATAAAAATATACTCATTTATAATAAATGTGCTCTACAGCACACATGTTGGTCCATGTCATTGGTGTATTTCTTTAAAGAACTGTTGGGTTAGTTTCTGCATTAAAGATGCAGAGCAACCCAAAATCTGACCTTGATAACAAACATAAGGTTTAAACAATTGATGGAGACAAAGGATAAAGGTAGAGAAGTGTGCGCATGAACACACAAGTCAGAAAACCAAAGAGTTACTGGCCAATCAAAAACAGTGAGGCAATTAAAAAACCCAGAACAAAAGAGGATTTTAACACGAAACCTCATTAGGCCTGTTTTCTTGTTTGTTGTGTCGTTTGCATTAAAGGATCTCGACAGTGAATCACATTACCATTCTTTGACTTGCCATCCTTAAACTAAAAGGTCCTAGCCATTTGCAAGCATGGTTGCCTTTAAAAAATAATAATACAAATAATAAATAAAAAATTCAGGACATGCCAGGCATAAACTGCATGAGGCACTTTTCCCTCGTTCTCCAGTTCTTACATAATTTGTGCTCTTGCAAAACTGCATTTGAAAAGATAAGAGTTGCTGGAACTAATGGATCACCTCTGAGTGCTTGTGGCTTTTTTTCTATAGAAGTCTGCTGCGTATCTGTCTGTCTCTCGCCAAACAGGAGATTAGCTGCACTATTTTTTGAGAACTTTGACAGGCTAACAGAAGGTTGAATAGGTTAAGAGCAACTCAATTTCAAAGTATTTCTTGGGAAGTTTCATTTCAAAGCTTTCACTCAAAAAAAGGGCAAGTTCTTCCACAAATTAAGATGAAATAGTATTATGGTCAACATAAAAAGAAGCTCATTAGGTGTCTGTAAATACAGTATATTCTCAATGGTTCAAGGCGGTAATGAGCGGGAATGTTGGTTTTTTGATTGCTTAAATGAAGCAAGTGCTTCATTGTTAAGTGACAGTGATATACTTCACAGCTCTTGACTGTGGATCCTTGAACCTTTAACAGAACACTGTATAAATTCAAATATATATGATAGTGTTAATTTGAACAGTATATAACCAGAGCTACAAAAAGCTTAATTTTTAGGGGATTATCTGTTTTGATATATTATGGTGGTGATTTTAATTTTTAATGCAATTATTTATTCTTGTAAAAACTTTCCCCCACTTAAATTAATATACAGTACTGTGCAAAAGTCTTAGGCACATCAGTATTTTCACCCCCCAAAAAAGGGATTTAAGCCAGCCATTTTTATTTTTTGCTGTAGTGTGCCAGTATGACATAACAGTTCACATTTCCAAACATTCCTTTTGCCATTAATTTTAATAAACCAGTGACATTTTTGAATACACAAGGAGTCTGACAACAGCTGGTGCTCCACACGGAGATCTGATCTCACCACTGAGTCTGTCTGTGATTACATGAAGAAACAGATGAAACTGAGACAAACTAAATCCAGAAGCACTGTGGCCGTGTCTCCAAGATATCGTTCAAAGTTTGGGATCAGTACGATGTTTTGCTTATGTTTAGCTTATGCTCACCAAGGTTGCACTTATTTGATCAGAAATGCAATAAAAACAGTAATATTGGGAAATATTATTATAATTTAAAAGAAGTTTTCTATTTAAATATATTTTAAAATGTCATTTATTCCTGTGATCAAAGCTGAATTTTCAGCATCATTACTCCAGTCTTCAGTGTCACATGATCCTTCAGAAATCATTCTAATATGATGATTTGCTGCTCAAGAAACATTTATGATAATTATCAATGTTGAAAACAGTTGCGTACATTTTTTTTCTTTTCAGGATTCTTTGATAAATAGAAAGCATTTATCTGAAATAAGAAAGCTTTGCATATTATATATTTGCATATTGCATATTGTTTTCAACCAGGACGTGCTGTTGTGATTTTGGATTAGCCTCACTCAATGGCACCACAAATGTAGTGATTTGTGGTCTTAAATATCAATATTAATATTTTGAACTAATATTAATATTGAGTCAGATGATTCCTTCCAACATTTCAGGGCACCACCCAAGGGATCTCACCTTGACAAAGGTGAACAATCATGGAAGATTGCTGACTGAATTAGAATTTTACAAAATAAGTTTGTCATCTGACTAATCTGAAGGGTTTAGTGAGATTCGGGCGAGCTTGTAGAGCCTCTGATTATCAACACAAGAATGAAACAGTTTGCTATAAAAATGAATTTATTAACAAAAAGATATACAAGAGTAAAATATCACACTCACTCAAAATGACTAAACTACTAAGACAATTCAGTCAATAATCAAACAGAAACTACAAACCACTACAGAAATGGACGTTAACAAAAAATGAATGCCAAGTAGATGAACAATGGATTGGACGAAGCAATGAATGGGTAATTAGCAGTCAATTGTGGTCTTTCTGGATGCTGATATGAAATAGTAAATAAGCATATAATAAGAATACAGATAGCCTGTCTAACGTATCTATCTGTGTACACTGACCCTAGATAAACAGTCTCTACACAAATAGCAATCTCATATAGCAACAACCTAATGCCAAGGCCTTTGGGAAAAGGTTTGGTTAGCTTATATTTAAGTTTCACTTGGTCGGGTGATCAGTCTGGAATGTCTTCCACTGGTATCCTTCCGTTTGCGGTGGGAGAGACTAGATTCCTTCCCAACAGTTGCAGAGCTGCACTGAGTGCTAGGGTCTTTGTGTAATCCAGAGAACTGTAGGTCAGACGGTGGTCGGTCCGCAGGATCTTCTGTAGGTTGGATGTACTTGAGTTATGCAGGTCAGGAGCCAAAGTCCTCTGCAGAAGCAGTTGAGCTGCTTGAAGGTCCGTGCGGTGAAAGGTTTAGTCGCAAGAGTATCACCTTGGTCGTGCTGTTGTTCTTCCCTCGTCAGGTCAGACACTCAGAAACTAAGTGTTTGTTCATTTCTTCCAGCTGGGGAGGGGATTACTAATCCCCACCTTTCCTGATGTAGTGATGTGATTGGGTCATAGCATTCCAGGTGTCCGCACATCACATCACCTTCCCATCCTGTGGAACTTGTTGTATTGTCCCAAAATACACAGTTAAATAAGACAGTGTCTTTAGGACCTTAAAAATTCTTTATTTCTTTTCAAAACCTTTCTCAGAGTCCTTATGGCAGTGTTCTGAACTCATAGTTCAAACTTGATGTGGATTGGTTGAGGTATCATATTTCTGTCTCAGAGGGTGCGATTGCATTGGCTTTTATTCCAGGTGTGGTTTCCACTGTGTGCGTACAGTTTCCTGGATGAATAAAAATACATTTAGGACATGTTCCTTACAGTATTCCTGTCAATTTTGGTGCTTTCAAGCATTTCTTTGCTCTTGCTGTGCTCTAGCCAGAACCGGTTTGGTAGCTCTAGGAGTCCATGGCCATCCATACCTTGGACTCAGGCATGGAGGGCTGAGGCGAACAAAGGCAATTCGTAATGAGATTAGCCTGTGATCAATGGGCCGTTGATGTCATCTTTCCTGCCCTCCACCTTTGGCAGTCCTGATTACTATAGTCGTTTAGTTGCCGTTAAGGGCCCTATCACACTCAAGTCAAGTCAAGTCAAGTCACCTTTATTTATATAGCGCTTTTTACAATGTAGATTGTGTCAAAGCACTCTTTTGTCTTAAGGATGTCTGTTGTGAAGCTCTGGTGCAATCACGTCTCCTGTTCACTACAGTGCTTACCATTCTGAGAAAAAAAAAAAAAAAAATCTAAAAGTAAAATTTTTGGTCTAAAATTACTTAAGACCACCAGAGGTTTAAGGCAAAAACTTTGCATAGAAGAGGTATGGTAGCTGTTAATGCTTGTTGTCTGGTTTGAATAGGTTGTGAGGATGTCTGTGCTATTGTCAGCATAGCAGAAAGTAAATTATTTGAGGGGAAATATGTTAACAAGGCCTCAGATTTCACCAGATGAGACAACACCCTTCCCTAACCATGTGCTGATGACAGCAACTGCAAACTGTGTCCTATGAGGCCTCCAGAACACACGTCAGAACATGAAATCTCTTTGTTCGCCACAATGTCATTGTCAAAAACCACACAGTAAAATCAAAGCTCTCCAATGAGACATGTGTCTCCACTCCATAAAACATCTTGTATCATCAGTGTGTGTGTGTGTTTTCTTTTTTACAATAGCATTGTATTGGAGAGAAGTGCCTGTAGTCATATTTCTAATTTCCGTCTTATCTCGGTGCAGTCTGAGAATGGTTTGTGTCCAGTAATTATGCTGATGTACTATAACACTGTTCCCTTTTTTTACTTGAAGTTTAGGATTTCAAAGGGCACTAGGTTTTTAAGGCTTTGCTGATATCTGGAAACTGCCCTGTCCTCGTTTCAAGGGTTCTTCTACTTTTCTTTAATAAGCAAAATGCTTGGTTGCATTCCTCAGTTAAAAAACATTTTCCTTTATAATGGACTTTCATGCTTTAGATTCTCCTGCAGAGTGAAACCTTGAGATAAAAGCTGGGGAGGTGGCGTATCCCACATCTGTCTTGTCTTTCGGGAGGTTATACACAATGATCCACATTCCTTCAGTCAGGAACATCTACTGGTAATTTTACAAAAGGTGCAGAAAAAATATTGCATGGAACCTAACAAACTATTATGCCTGGGAAAGAGAAGTGTTTTACTGTGGGAGAAAAATGATAAAGGTTGAAATCTATGCTGGAACAGAAAACTGGACATCTCTATAAATAACTCTGTTGCCCCAGCTAGACAACGAGATTAAATGGAGAGTGAGTGGAAATGTCTCTCGCTTCTTTGGTTTTTCTTCTGAGAAAAAGACCCTCATTTATATATACTTAAATGAAACACAAATTGAAAATATTGAAAAAGGTTCAACCTCTGAGCACCTGCAACCCTACATAAGATGACTTTTTTTCTCAGAATTGAGAGTTGAATGCATTTTAGTATTTGCAGTTATACTACATAATTACTATTTGTAATAATAATAATAATAAATTAATAAATAAATTAAATCTCAATTAAAAGACTAAGTAACTTGCAAAAAAAAAAAATGGTACTTTGAGTATGTAAAAATAAACAGCAAACACTTTTCTTCACTTTTTAAATTGACTTTAGAAAACAAGAAAAAGAGATTTTCCCATTTCAGTATTTTTAATGTAAAAACTTTTTAATGAAACCTGTCAAGTGTCACTATTTTCTCACTGTTCTGAATAAGTAAGACTGTAGGACACAGCAGATGTCAAACTGAAACCGATACCCTGAATTCTAATTCCTGAATATTTTCAGTTAAGTTAGCAGTAGATGATTTTACAGTTTGATATTTGAATATAGTAATTTTCAAAAATGATCATAAACCGAAGTTCATATTAAAGTCCTTCAAATGAAAATTGCAATTAAAATATTGATAATTTTATTAGTAGTGTAGTGATGTAGTATCATGGCAATTGTACTCCCCCCCCCCCCCCCCCCACCCTGCTGCTCTATAAAATATGTATGCTGTTATAGATGTGTCTTCAGTGCCGTCATCAGAAGCGATAAGAGATATGCAGGTGGGGAAATTATGTTCTCACGAGTGATTTAATATTTCAGAGGTGCTTTAGATTGTGAAGATTAAACCATGGCTATCGAAAGTTTAGTTTTAATATCCTGAGGAGTGGAGTTAGATGGAAGAGAGGGAGGGGTAATCGCTCTTACCTCAGTTCACCTTACCCTATTGCAATATTTATTCTCATGGTTTAGGTCTTCTTGATGTGCTCTCAGCACATGCAGTGTCAATCAGACGTGTTTGTTTAGAGCTTTATTGTGCTGCTGAGGGCACCTGCAAAGCTTCAAGATGGTCATTGCAGCATTTCCATTAAAAAATCAGGCATAACAATGTGTTTAATCAGGGATGTAGCCTGTTTGCATGCAGTGCTCATCACTGCAAATATATATATATATATATACACACACACACACACTCACCGGCCACTTTATATTAGGTACACCTTGCTAGTACCGGGTTGGATCCCCTTTTGCCTTCAGTATTGCCATTAATTCTTCGTGGCATACAGTTCAACAAGATGCTAGAAACATTCCTCAGAGATTTTGGTCCATATAGACATGATAGCATCAAGCAGTTTCTGCCAATTTATCTTGCTGGAAGTAGCCATCAGAAGACGGTCTGTGGTCATAAAAAGAAGGATATGGTCAGCAACAATATTCAGATAAGCTGTGGCGTTCAAACAATGCTCAGTTGGTACTAAGGGGCACAAAGTGTGGTAAGAAAATATCTCTCAAACCATTAAACTACTAGCAGCCTGAACCGCTGATTCAAGGTAGGATGGATCCATGCTTTCATGTTGGTTACACCAAATTCTGACTTGACCATCTGAATGTGGCAGCAGAAATCGAGACTCATCAGACCAGGCAACGTTTCTCCAATCTTCATTTGTCCAGTTTTGGTGAGTTCTTGTGAATTTTATCCTCAAGTTTGCTGTTCTCAACTGACAGGAGTGGCACCGGTGTGTCTTCTGCTGCTGTAGCTCATCTGCTTCAAGGTTGGACGTGTTGAGCGTTCAGAGATGCTCTTCTGCAGACCTTGGTTGTAAAGAGTGCTTATTTGAGTTGCTGTTATCTTTCTATCAGCCGAACAAGTCTGGTCATTCTTCTCTGATCTCTGCCATTAACAAGGCATTTCACCCACAGAATTGCTGCTGGATATTTTTCTGTTTTGGACCATTCTCTGTAAACCCTAGAGATGGTCGTGCATGAAAATCCCAGTAGATCAGCAGTTTCTGAAATACTTAGACCATCCCGTCTGGCACCAACAAACATGCTGAGTTCAAAGTGACTTAAATCACCTTTGTTTCCCAGTTTGAACTTCAGCAGATCGTCTTGATCATGTCTACATGCATTGAGTTGCTGCAATATAATTGGCTCATTAGATAATTGCATGGGATCCCACCCTCCCTTCAGAGTGTCTCCAAAGCCACACCTCCTTCAAAATACATGAACGCTACACAGCAGAGTCTGCAAAGCGTCACGAGACGAGAGACGGCGTTAAATTACCTCATGTTAGAGGTCTGCATTCCCGCGGCTCTCCCGCTGGAACCGCGGGACCCGATAAGATTTCTTGCTGCGCGGGATTACATTTTGAATGAAAGGCAGATTGCGGTCGGTAGCTATAGTGTACTTCTTGCCAGGTTTCTTAGGACAGGGAACTGGGGACTGTCAGAACGCCACCACTGCAGAAAGTTTTGTTCACTTCAAGTTCAAGCACAGATGCGCTGATGCCAAAGCATCTCGGGAGCGGGTGGTCTGACAATAACCCGGTCACTCCCAAGATGCTTTGGCATCAGCACATCTGTGCTTGAACTTGAAGTGAACAAAACTTTCTGCAGTGGTGGCGTTCACACAGTCCCCAGTTCCCTGTCCTGAGAAACCTGGCAAGATATGTTCTTTACATTAGAGGTCTGCCCGAGTGCACCTTCAGAGATCATTCAACCTTTGTGATCGGATTTTGGAGGAGAGACGTTCTGAACGGTCGTCAGTCAGCGTCATTCTGTTCTTGCGTGGATGTTAAAAAAGTTTTCATTTTGCAGTATAGCTAGTAAGCCAACAGTTTGTGTTTTTGGCTCAGCCTATAGTTTTGAGGGACATGTTGTAGGCAATTTATTTTAGCCTATTTTTTCCCTGTGATATTTAGCCTATTATTCTTTGTGACATTTTTTTTTTTCTCTGACATTTTTTAGGGTGTTGACAGCATCATAATAACAAATAAAAATCTTTTATATGCTGTATATCCCTAATCACTCTCTTTCTTTAGGGGAAGTTTAAATGTGAGATTCTGGAAATGATCTAAATTTAGTGGGACCCATGAGGTCGGGAAGAAAATCACTATAAATGCGGATAGCGGGTGAACACAGAGTGATTTTTAGGCGGGAGCGGGAGCATGCGGAATAGAACCTTGCGGGAGCAGGACGAAAAAAAAAACAGTCCCGTGCAGACCTCTACCTCATGTCTCAAAGCATAAGCTCATTGTTTTGGTTCAGGAAGAACTGTAAAAGATGACTGCTGTTTGTTTACGGCGCCCGGTTACTGTGTCTACAACCCGCTGATCACGTGTGATGTAGGACATCGTATCATTGCATTCAACTGGACGAACATTTTTTTGGTCCTGAGACTTCCACAGAAGATATATGTACATGTTTTAATATTTAGATCACTTCTATTATTGAATGCCATCAGGATATAAGGAGGGTTTCAACAAAAAATGCTTAACTTTAAGCATTAGATGACAGCAAAGTAATCTAAATTAATGAGCTTGTGTTCGCTTGTACCCCAATGATTGCGTGCCTTTTTGGTTTGTGTGTATAGTGGTCAAATGGCACTTAGATGACATGTATGACTTGAACTTTTGTCTTTTGTGAGTTTTGAAGCAGGCTTAATGTTTTAGCTGTGATTTGCATTTTTGTGTTAATGAAACAGAAGCCTGGTGTGGTAAATTATTGAAATAATCCTGTCAAAATTCACTATTTGATCATTGTTCTGAATAAGACTGTAGAACACTGATGTTAAAATGAAACCCTGAAATCTGATTCCTGAAAGGGTTTGAAAAGGGTTTAGGAAAGGCCAGAACATTCTTTTGAACTTTTGCTTTTCTGATCCACTAAAGGAAGTCATGCAAGTTTAGAACCTTATGAAAAATAAATAAATTAATTAATTAATTAAAGTACACTAAAATAAATGTCACATAAGTTAAACTTATGTGGGCACGATTGATTGGTCACATTAAGATAAATGAAAAGAAAATATTGTTATGTTTCAATCAATGAGAAAAGTCATGACATACGTTGTAATTAGTAAAATGTATTTTTGTAATTTTCCTTGAAAATGTAATTGAGTAAAAGTACAAGCATTCAGTTTTAACAGATCTCAAGTACAGTAGTTTGTACTTCTGCTGCTGATTTAAATGTTTTCATGTACAGTATGTGCAGTACTGTCATTTCTGTATTACATTTGGTACATTTCTACATTTACTCTTTAATTCTTTTAATGGGATGCTATGAGTTTTATTGATTGATTGATTGTTTGAGGTGAACTACTCTTTTAACATACTGTAATGAAGGTCCAATATTGTTGTTCGACACATTTGCAGTATATTATCTCTCTCATTCTCCATTTCTTGTCTTGAAACTGAAAAACAGGGAGATTGAAATAGGTAGTTAAATTTCACTACAGATTTTTTTTTTTTTGCACCCAAGACATCTGGCACCTTTGTTTCAAAATGTCTTCCTAATGCCTGTAATCGTCGGCAAACTTGATTACAAGGCTTATCATCATGAAGTTTTTAGTGTCAATCTGTCAGTAACACTAACAAAGCAGTCCTGTAATAATAGTCATCTGATCATCCAGCAAACGGAGCTATTTCATACCTCGCTTTTTCAGCCTGTTCTGTCTTTCTCATATTATTTGTGAAAGGCGCTCAGTTTCCTTAATTGGCTTGCGCTGCCCTGCATGCTGATGACTTATCGATCTTTGCTCCGAGCTTTCACTTCACCTAATAATTTAGCAATTCAAATGTTTGTCTCAGAGCAGAAGGCCACATCTTGGCAAAGGCATTGCTTCAGAGCGCGAGCTCCAAAGACCCACGGATGGAAAAATGGAAGTTTAGTTTTAACGTCTAACTGGGGCTGGCGTTTGGAGACCCCGACTCCCTTGTGACACCACTTGTCCTCAGGGCTCCGGTGTTGAGCTGACCCTGGCGAATACTCTATTTTCAGACCTATTGGCCCAGATGATGGGTTTTTCCAAATGGCTGCACGCAGTCACAAATAGAGCGGTCCAGTAGGATGAGGCAGAAATCAGTGCCGATGAGTCACCTTCTGCTGACGCCTCTCCGTTCTCTCTCCTCAAACGATGCAGAACTGAACATGTATTGATGAGCAGCCAGGAATATCTAAGCGGCATCTAACCAGGCTTCTTGCTCTTAAAGCAGGTGGGAGTCTGATACGAGAGCGCTATAGATAGAAGAGCTTCAGGAATATGGAAGAAGGGCGCTCTGATCTGTGTCAACATTTGCACTCTTGATCTCGCCGGCTTGGTGATGATGTGTCCCTGAGCTCCTCAAGGGGCTCCGGGTTAACAGGCTCACGTCTGTGGCGTGCCCTCGGAAATGTAGCTGCCGCCTGCCACCTCAATGCTGTTAAATTCATGCCGTGTTCTTCTGCACACATCTCCGGGCCATTTCCAGTGTTCATTAAAGAGCAGCTTCTGTGTTGTTGAGAGTGACCTCTGAGAAATTGGGTCAGCTGGGAGCTGTCGGAGCATTTAACTGCATATAAGATGACAAAGACTGATATATTTAGAAGTAGAATATGTAAGAACTAAGGCAACAATGGTAGGATAAGCAAAAGGAAATGTCCTTCCTTCCATCCATTCATCCATCCCTGTTGTGTTTGCAAGTGAAATGCCTTATATAAAATAATAATATTATAAAATAATAATGTACGGCCGGACTTGATTTTTTTTCCTTCGGTGCATTGATTGGAGGGTTGTGGTTTGCCATTGGTGGAGCTCATGTGAGTGACAAGTTGCCCCGGAGTTATTTTGATTAAAGATTACAAGGCACATGAATTAAAACAAAAAGAATAATGTTGCACATGGATAAATCATTTATAATAAACAATGCAATATTCTATATATATTAAAAAATATATATATATTGCATGGTGACTTTAAAACCTGGACTACAAAAAGCTATTGAGCAATTTTCCACCATTATTGTCCAGGTTCAAAGATACATGCTCGGTCTGAAATCGCATACTCTCTGAGTAGGTGGTACTTTTAAATAATTACTTTGTGACCGTTAAAATAGTTCTGCTCTATATAGTATGAATGTGTGTAGTATGAATGTAATCCAGACGTGCTAAATTTGCCATGTTGTCATGTGACCTTCTAGCTTCATGTGACCTTCTAACATGGAAATGTGTCCATCAGATGCACTTCAGAATCTCTACAGAAGTAGTTAGTCTGGGTATTTTTTGCCTATTTAAAAAAAAAAAAAAAAAAAAATATATATATATATATATATATATATATATATATATATATATATAATTTATTTTTATTTTTTAAGGACCAAGTACGAGTACCGATACTATTTTTTTTCTAGTACTCGCCGATACCGATGCCTATACATTTATTAATTTCTCTCTCTCTCTCTCTCTCTCTCTCTCTCTCTCTCTCTCTCTCTCTCTCTTTTTTTTTTTTAAATGTTGCAGTTTTCCAAGCTCAACCACTAATGAATGTAGGACAGCTTCTTTATTATTACTCTAATAAAAAAGTAATAATTTTTATGTGCTGTCACAAACTTAAAGAACAAAAATTTCTGAGTGTCCAACAACCTTCAAAGGGCTTAATTACCAATATATACATAATTGTTGTTATATAGAAATAAATGTACAAACAAATTACAAACAATACAACAAATACTATAGAGATACAAATTAAATGTCTTTCAGATACAGTAGGTTTATTTACCATGTATACATTTATTTAACATATTTTGTTGTTTTATTAACATTAATGACAAATATAGGCTACGGTCCCTTTAAGACCGAATCCATGGATACTGACACATATCCTGTTTTCACCCAAATGTTTACACCAACTTAAGCCATAACCGGCTGTATTTATGTGAGATACTCCACACTATGGACATTTTTACAACTATGTGTGCATCTGACCATTCAGGCGCAAGGAGAACTGATCGCGCGCTATCTGAGGGCCTGTTTACACCTGGTCACTTCATGCGTTTTCTCTGATCGGATAGCTATCCGATCGTGAAAAGACCAGGGGCCTGTACCATGATGGTAGCTGAACAAACTCAGGGTTATAGGATTAGTTCCAAGTTGACAAAACCAAACCACTCCAATCTGGCTTTGTTGGTACCATGATGCTGATCATCAACTTTCTCTGTCAACTCAGGCTTTGATCCTGAGTTTGTGGAGCGCGTGCACATGAATGAGTGACATCAGTGGTAAACAGCCAATTACATGTGATCAGCTCTGATTCACTTCTCGCGAGAGAGCCAGCGCGATTCAAAACTCTTTTGCTGAAGGTTAAGAGATTGAAGAAAATGAAGAATTTAAACGCATTTACACTAAAGAAAATACTTGTCCATGAAAGAGGACAAATATAAGAAATGATCTTGCTCTATCAGTGCAAGTGAAACTTGTGAAGTTAGTTTATATAGCAATAGAGACTCAAACATGCTCATCTACAGCTTATTTATATTACATATGATGAAAGTGAAACTTGGGGGCGTGACTTTATTGTGTTGTATGTGTTTTTGTTCACATCTGATTGGTCCAATTTCGGTTTGAGATATTTTATCCAGAACATAACCTGCCCCAGTGCAGGTTAGCCATGGAGCCTAAGTTACTATGGTGATGAACACCACTAAAAGCCAAGTCACTTTCATGGTACCTAAAACCCTGGACTGGCGCAAACTAATCTAAAACTTACCTGGCTAGCCAGCGAATCTGGCTTCATGGTACAGGAGGTGGTCTGGGACGCATTCCAGTCAAAACTGAACAGGTCTAAATGCATCTGGTTGTTGAAACCACATATGTAAATTTAACTCCCCCCAAAAATACTAAAAAATAAAGGTGTGAGAGCGTGTTATGGGCTAAATAACATGTTATAGCCAGATACGACACCGCCACTGCAGCACGCATCGCCACAGATGAGCAGCTGATATCTATCCAGCAAGACAACGCGCAAACTGCCGCAAATTGAAAGTAAGTCTCAGGCGCTCAAAAACACAATAATCTTCATTAAAAGTAATGTTAAATACTAAATTATCTTACCAGTGCTCTCTCCTATTGCGTCTTTGATTTTGAAATAAGCCGATGATCAATAAAATACACCTCATATTTGTTGCTTTCGGTGACGTGAACTCCATGAAATCTGCATATAGCGCGGGAATTGAAGATCGGATCTATATCCGTTTTGCGGAGACTTGTAATTGAAAGCATGCAGTTCGCAATGTGTGGGTTGTCATCATTGATTCTGAAGTATTTCCACACCCCTGAGGCTGACATTGTTTCTGCTGCCGCCGGTGTCTCTGCGCATAAAATATTCTGTCAGTTATGTCACGTGAGGTATCGGTCTTTGGTATCGGGGGTATTTTTACGAGCACGAGCACAAGTACATGAGCTTGGTATCAGGCCTGATACCGGTGCATCCCTAGTTGTCACAATGAGAGTTAAAAACGTTACAGTATAAATGTACAGTATGAGAGATGTATAATAAAATATATTTATATTATTAAATATAAAATTGTATTTAAAAAAATTGAAGTCATGTTATTTATATTTAAATGTATTTATATTTAAATATAATTTTAAATAGGATCAAAACCATGGAAAATGTAATATTTAAAATAACTTTTCTATTTGAAAATTATTTATATTCATTTATTCCTGTGATCAAAGCTGCATTTTCAGCATCATTACTCCAGTCTTCAGTGTCACATGATCTTTTATGCTGATTTGCTGCTCAAGAAACATATTTATATTTGCATTTATATTATTCAGATTTATATGTACTTTGTATATGTGACAACCTGCCCCAACCTGACATTTATGAAAAATGTCCTTGTCTTGAGATCAGTGGTGTAAAGTATTTCAGTAAATGTAATTCTTAAGTATGTTTGGCTACTTTGTAGTTGTACTTTTACTCTCTACTTGACTAGATTTTTGAACAAGTAAATGTACTTTTTACTCCAATACATTTGTGATGAGTAATTACACATTACATTTTGCATGGCACCTAACTTTTTCTGCAGCAGTTTGTTTCTGCTATAAAGAAGCAATATCACCATCTACAGGGCAATGAAGGTATTATATCTTGTGCGTTTTGCCTTTACTCACCCAAACTTGTCAACAAGGCTACTTCACGTGAATGCGAGGTCATTAGCAGGTAGTTGCTGAATAGCAGGTTTTTGATTTATGACTGCAGCCAGCGATGAGGCCGAAACCGGCACATCCAGTGCAAGTAGACTTTGATCATTTAATTGTACTACACTATTTTATTGATCCGCTGTATTGACAAGACCCTTTCTTATAGCCTTTTTTGTGCACTTGAGCTTAACTGAGACTTGATAGTTTGTAGACATTTAAGAGGCTGTTGTGTCGACGTTGATTTATTGCAATATTGAAGTGTTCAGTTTTGTTTTTTTGTTTTTTTTTTGGATTTTAGAAAATTAACACGATTTCACATCTTACAAATCATCTGTTTCTTGTTTTTCACTGGCATCATGTCTCTTAGGTGTTGAGGACTAGTGCATCTTTGAGCCTACATTCAGTATGAATAAAATACTTGAGTACTGTTAAAATCTTTTACTGGAGTTGGTAACTTATGACTTGTAATGAAGTACTTGTACTCTTACTTTACTTTCAGGTACTCTTTACACCTCTACTTGAGATAACAGTTCAACGTTTTGGTCTTCATTATATAGCTGGTGTATGCCAGTGTTTTATTGTGTGCACTTGCTTACTGAACAGCTACAGTATAAAAAAATATGATGAGATTGGAGTTTTAGTTTAGATAGGGGAAAAAACATCCTGATTTATGACTGCTTTGAACTACACTACATACACAGGCATGATTAGAAAGTAAGATAAATGACGATAAACCATGATGAATGATTAAAAACGGCTGTAACTGGAGTCATGATTTTTCAAAGACTTTCTAAGATGTCATGCACATGGGAGTTGGATGTCCCCATTCCCAGTCCCTGTTGACAAACATAAGCAATTTAACAAGTCAAGCCTTACTGTTTCTGCAAATGTTTTGACTTGTAATTAGCCAGAAATCCTCTCTTTTCCTCACCCCTTCTCCAAATGTTGACAATATTTCACCCAATTAACCTCAGCACTCGCACAACAGGGTTTCAAGTGTGTTTATCAGTTTGAAATATGGGAGTTTAATAGACCTGTATGTGTGTGTGTTTGTGTGTGCATGCAAGCTAAATAAAAGAGCATATTTAATTAAACCATGTCTAAATTGTGTACAGCTAAAGTGCTTGATGGATGGTTGGACCATTTATAAAAAAAAAGTTAGACATCATCAATCATACCTGCTCAATCTAGAATGGACACAAACATGAACACACAAACAATCTGAATCACACACACACACACACACACACACACACACACACAGAGACATAAAGCTTTCTATTTTAAAACCCCCACAGAAATTTTCATCCGTATCCTAGATTGTTCTGGAAAAACCCTTCTAACATGGCTCACAGTGTACATATAGCCCCACTTAGTTATTTTAGGAAGAATAATTAATTCGATAAACATCAAATTAATTGGTTTGAAATTTTCCAGGGACATGAATCAAAGGCAGGAGTGGAGAGAAAGTAAATTAAAATCACTTGACTGGAAGAAATGCTAAATTAGCCTGAAACACATTGTTGTAACACATTTGACCTTTTTTGCCCCTGAGCTATGATAAACTGCCTTTCCAATCTCTACAAAACAGGGTATTATCATCACCCTAAAAGGGTGGGAACACAATTAATGAAGCTGACGACTCTATATTTAGTGTCTTGTGTTTAACATTTGATGTCTGAAGACATCTGCAGCATACTTTTATTTATTTATTTTTTTTTTCTTTATAGTTTTACTTTAATCTAAAATATATATTTGTGTATGTAACAAATGTATCCTTTATGATAACAATACTGGAACATGTATAGATAGTCAACCATAACCAGCTATTGCTCCCGTGTAAGTCGGTAAATGCTGACTCACATTAACACTCTCATTAAGTCATTAGTAAGGGTCAAAAGCTCCAAATGAAAAGGTGTTAGAGATGTCTACCCAGAAAACTGTTAGTGCAGAACTTTCCAGCTAAATTTACCCTGACTTTTTAGAACATATTTAGCAGACATGGCTGCTCGGGTTTCTTAAGCAGGAGAAATTAATCTAATTACGGTTGCTTGCAGATTAGTGCGTTATGAAAGCTCAGCAGTTGGGGTAATTAATTTACCTGCAGTGGTTATTGTTCAGTCAATTGCGCATCGGGGATAAAGGAAGCTGTCCTACAAAACTACGTGCATCATTTCTAACATGCTAATATGCTCCAGCAGCCTCTCGCATTATGCAGATTACTGAGGCTAATGTATCGTCAGGTCTTTCAATTCTCTTGGCTCAATTCCCCCTCACCACCACCCATCCTTTAAATGTCTATTATATATAAGCTGAGTACGTCTTTTGAAGTCTCTCTGCCGAGATGTGTGTCACGCAGCGGAATATACTGAAATATTCTGAAATCTGCCAATTCTCAAAGACCTGCCACAGTCTTAGTAGCTGTGAAGCCAAGCTTTTTAAGAACCTGTGGTTGGACTGATCTGACACTGAAGTGACGTTATCAATACGGTGTCAAATATAGCAGGAGTCTGCTGCAGCATGAAAGGCTTATTATTTTCAGGACAAAAGGGGGAGTTCATATGGCTGTGATTAAATTATTTGACAGCATGTAATTCAACAATGAAATGGAGTGTTGGAATAAATAGTGGCCTCAAATAGTTCAAATTTAGCTCTGTGTTTTGGATCTAAGAAAGAGATTAGTGCCTGAGAACAGCAGTAGGCTACATTTTTATTCTTTTTTTTTTTTTTTTTTTTTATGGTGAAAGAGGAAGATGGGTCGTATGGAGTATTTTAAGGAATCTACTGATAAGGATTCAATTAAGTGACACGCTCTTGCTAAATTGGAATACATTCAATGTTCTTCAATCCCTCAAACTCAAACTCTCAATGTGAAGATTTGATTCACTTCATCAACATATAAGACGATTTGAGCAAAAATGTATTATTCGTAGCACAAGCCCCACAGTGTTTAGCATATACCTTTAAAACACAGCTCAGGATATTCACAAGTGAGGGATTGGGACTGTACACATTCTTAATGTCGTTAATCAATTCACAGATGGCATTTACAGCTCGGGTGATTTGGCTTAAAGTTCTGTGGTTCTTATGTGCAGAAAATGCATATTTCTGTGGAGGCCTTTACCACCCAAGCAACTGCCACTGAGATGAATGTGAATGCTAATTGATAGCTTTCTCCAGATTTTATAGACCTCCTTGAAATCCTAAATTAGGTAATGCTGATGAATGCTTTCATACTGGTCCAAACCATCATGAAAATATATACTGATCTTTTTAGAAAGAAGAATTGAAAATGCAGATGATAGTGGTGGAAGTGGAAGTTCAGATGTTTCATTCATTGTCTTCCATTTTATCTCACTTGTTGTCATCTTGCATTGTGGCATCTGTTTGTATGCTCTTTTAAATAAGTATGTATACGAATAGATAAGTAGATAAATGGTGAGACAGAGAGGAAAAGAATGATGAATATTATTAAATTACAAAGCTTCCTTAGAATTGCTACAGAAATAGAATAGCAGAAAGGAGCAGTTCTGATAGCATAGGGAAAAACATACTTTAAAGTACAGACAATAACCTCTCCAAAAGCTTACACCTCAAGGGTCCTAGCAATCATACACAGGGATTGTCAAGGCACCACAGACAACAGATTCACAAACAAGCCCACAGCGCAAAATGCCACCAGCCGTGATTGATTTTTTCCAGCTGGACTGATAAGTTTGCTGTGGTCGGCATTCTTTGGTAAGAAAAAATAAATAAATAACAGCATTTTTTAGGGGTGATGGGAAAATACAATCCAAGAGGCTGATGCATCACGTTGAAAATACTGTGGAATGAAGTTAAAGCAGCATGATGTTTCTTCTTTTTCTTATGAAATATACTCTTAAGTATTTCCAAAAAGTAAGTGATGTGCTCAAAAAAGTTGAAATTTCATGGTGATGTGAAACAAATTCCCCTTCTTGTCCAGGCCTTAACTACAGATCCTCGGGTCCTAGAATTAGACACTGAGTGGATTTTCTTGCACCATGGACACTCCAAAGCAACTTCAGGTATCCAGCGCACAGCCAGAAATTTGTATACTGTCTCCTCGGAGACAAGGACACGTTTGGGCAAACAAATACACACAATTAGGAGATCGACAGCAGACGCGGCAACAGAGAAGTGAAGATCTCTGGGAAGGAAGTGAAGGTGTTTTTGAGGACTCATTATGCTGCTGGGTGACAGGGTCGGATCATGTGTGTGCGAGTGTGCTTGTGGTCCGTAGAACCTCATTAGCACAGACAGGAAGTCTCTGGGATCAGGGGGGAACACGTTATCAGGTGCTCATTATGGGGTGTCAGGGATGGGCCTGTACAGGCAAAGGCATATGTCAGGCTGACACCACTGTCAGTGAAAGGTAATACAAACATGTAACATGTCTGGGCACAGTGCCCTGCCTTTATTTGAAATGTATGCGGTTGGCACCCCCTACAATGTCTCTGTGACAACATTATACCACTGGAAATGCCCCTAAAGGGCCAAGCTGATTGAGGGAAATCCTCAGTGACAGTGTGTCTTTCTCTCAACAGTGAACTCCTTGTTGCCACCAGTCAGGACTGTGAAGTTGTGGTCAGGCATTGTTTGCTTTGAGCATAGCCTGTAACACGGAGAGTGGGTGAGTGAGGCCCACTTGCCTTTTGTTCCAGAATTCGCAACAGAACGCTTGGCGTATCCATGGAGACTTTCCAAGTAACCGTCCAATGGGATTGCTGGCATGCCTAAAAAGAAGCCAATTAAGATGGGCTGCAGCATCTTGCCGTTGGGAAGCGGTCCAATTAAGCTGACAGAGCTAAAACTCCTCTACACCCCTCAAGTGTATGGAAAGCAAGATCGGGGGGGGGGGTTGTGTAGAGAAAATATGTTTTAGAGAACTCTGCGGACCCTATGGGATATGAATTGACACGCACTGTTCCGAAGAGGCCTCTTGAAACAATAGCCAAGTGGACCGTCCATTGTTTAAGAGTTTCTGTGGTTTCATTCTTTTTCCTTTTTTTTAACTTTCCTGCTTACTCATGGGCCACAAACCACCCAATTTCATAGCGCGCACGGCTCTGACAATTAGTGGGAAGAGCCAGTCATGTACAACAAAAGCACCTCATTCCTCGCCGGCTTCACCAGCACGGACCTTGTACGATGTTCCCGTATATGGCAGTTTCTCTGATGTATTATTCATCCGACTTTTTTTCTCTAATGATGCGTAGAAGCTCCCTGAAATAGGAAAACGCTCATTAATCTGTCATTGAATATAGATCACACCTTAAAGAGAGGGCAAGGAAGCAGAAAGGAGCAAGTGGCAGCAAAGACAGGACTGGGAACGGAGAAAAAAGGAGTGATTTGGAGGAAGTAAAGAGTAGATAAGGAGAGGAGCAGTGGCTGGGGGAACATTACAGCAGTTTAAAACTTGGTGTTCAGATTAAAAGAGCATTTCGGAGTGCACAAGCAGAGCTTACGACTCCATCGTACAATTTCCACCAAGTGAATTACAGCACCTGTCCAATCTCCAGATTATTAGACCACTTCTTTCTTTCTTTCTTCCAGTTTGTCTGTATGTACCCGACTGACCTTGAGAGCTTGTATCTAATCCTATCCGACAAATCTGAACATAATACTAAATTGCCTTTTTTAATTAAACCATGAGGTTTATTTATTTATTTATTTTCTCTCTACCGTCAATGAGATCCTATCGGATGGCGATGAAGCTTTAGTCTTCGTTTCCAAACATTCAAAACCAGAATGAATTATGCATTGTTACTTCTGAGCAACCTTGCCACTCTCCTTCAGTATTCCTATTTTAATGAAATCAGGTACAGTAGAGAGTGAATGTATATTGTGATTTGTCAGTGTTCCGTGAGATGTCTGGAAAAGCTGTTTTTTTCTGGCTGTGAAAGGGCAGTCCTTGCGTTTGAGTGTTTCAAGGTCGTACAAAATGCTGACTGGTGATTTAAATTAGTGACAACTCATTTTCAATGTCAGATATTAAATCTAAATGTGAGAGTTTCTTAGCGTGGGTATAAGTGTGTGGGTGAATGTAAAAAACTGAAGGTCTACTTGTTAGTGCTGTTTATTTCTTTCCTTCAGTCTCATTATGCCGTTGCAAACACCTCAACACTTCCTTATTGTTTTAAGTCATGTTAAGTCATCTTTTTCTTCCTCGCCCAACAGGAGTAACATCTTGCACATTTAGAACCTCTGAATGTCTGAATTACATTCATAATTGGCTGCAAGTGCTTTTGTTAAATATGCTTGACAGGTGATTAAGCGGCTTAGTCTTCATGCAGCATCGGTGGTACATATACTGTCCATTACATCACTCTCATTGCACAGGTTTCCTTTCGCCTCCTCCATCAAGCTCTGATGCCATTTTGAACCCAAGCTCTAAACCCTTTTTTCAAAATCAAAGCCTAAATCAGATTAAGGGGCTTGGAGGAAGCTCGGCAGAAGCCTCCCGAGGGGAGAGTCACTGAGGTGATTGCTGCCACCTCCCTTCACCAAAAGCTTTTCAAAATCGCATAAATCCCGCAGTACTGTGACATAAGACAGACCCCCTATGAACTGCCAATTGTCATATCAGGCACAAAGTGCATGGCGTTGTTCATAATCACAGATGCCAAAAACCACTTAGCCACATTATAGAGAGTGTGGAACAATGTAGACATTGAGACAGGACCTTCCCGGTGAGGATCTCCATGGTCTGTCATCCGATCGGTGACGGAAGTCTCCTGCGTGGCTCGCCCAGACTTCACTGATTTAACAACGCTTTTTAATTTCCCTCTCTGCCAGTTGTGACGATCGAGGAAAAGTTATTAGACATTTGTTCGCTCTGTGCCTGATTCCCACTTCTCCCAACCAAATGAAGATAAAAACAGTAATCTCTTAGGGGAGTTCAGTCCAATGATACGAAACATTAGCATTCTGCATCAAACGTGATGAGATTCTTCGGCACCAAGGCGACAATCACTTAGTATGGATGTAACCTGCTCAGCTCTGCCGTATCGCTATAATGTTGTCTTCTGAAAGCTCTAACTAGGGAGGAATTACTGAGGCTGCTAGGCTCTGATAAGCCTGAGAGCTATCCATTTATAGGGTGGAAGAGGGGTCAACAGCATGGGCTTTATCAGAAAATGGAATGGTCGACACCTGTGTTGGACACTTTTCTCCATCCACATCTTACTCTCATAGAGATAAAGTCAGGAAGTCCGTACGGTGTACTCAGAGCCCTAGGGGTCCATTCCCGCTTGACAAGCCCAGAAAGAGAGTGTTTCTGTTGGGGAAAGACTCAACCCCTACATGGGTTGATATCATGGGTTGTCCATCATGCGTGGTTCATCTCATCAATGAAATTACTGATGAAAATGATCGTTAATAAAGGATTTTTAGATTTTGTCAACAATGATGAACAGTAACTTGAGTGTCACACTGGGAAAACATTATTTCTGTAAAAAAAAGTACTAAAATACAGACAATGAATAATTAAAGCATCAAAATTTAAAAGCATTTTATGACAAAAACACTGGAGAAGGTGAGTCTGGTCTGAGATGTGCAAGGTTTTAAATGAATATTTGGAAAAATGTTGTCTTTGAATCGTTGCCTTGAGCTTTTAAACCAATATGTTGTTTCTGAAGTTTTATACTTAATCAGCTTGCGCCTGACCACAAACAATCACTTTACGTGACACAACAAAGACCTCCGCTTTCTGACAGACCATGATTGTCTCCCCCCCCCGATTTTGCTGTTTTTGCTGAATGAAAATTCACATCTCGCCAACCTCTTGCGGGCTTTGTGATGAACTGTTTTGGTCTACTTGTGTGATCAATCTCTTCCCTACTGGGATTTTGCTCAGCAGGACAATCACCAAACCCTCCTTAGCAAATCAGCAGACTTGCTGCACCGATCCCAGCCAGTAGCATTAGCACATAGTGTTGAGGTGGAGTAATTGCCACTAGAGCACAGTAGACTACATTCTCAGCAATTACTCAGAAACCACAAACCGTTTTCCCTGGGTTAGGTCGACAAATGACTGGAGATGAGACAGTGTGCATCCAGGAGAACAAATGGAAAAATAAAACGAAAGGGAAATGTGTAAGAAAAAAATACAAAAAAGGGTAAAAATAAATAGATCAGTAGGCAAGAGTTATTTCTTGTGGTGAACGTATAGTTAGATGGGGTACACAGTAAGGGATATACAATATAGAACAGTACCATACCTATATATATATATATATATATATATATATATATATATATATATTATATATAGTACCATGTATATAGTACAGTATATAATATATATACAGTATATAGTATATATATAATATATTATATATAGTACCATGCAAAAGTCCACCAACTTTGTTGTTTAAGCAATGTTTTAATGGCCGTCCATATTTATTTTTTGGTCTCTTTATTAAGATACAAACAGAAAATATGTACACAAAATGTAAAAAAAAAAAAAAAAAAAAAAAAAACAGAACAAAATGGCTTCTTTAAGCAAAAATCAGTATTTAGTTTGACCTCTTGTTTCTCAAAGAAGAAAAAAAAAAAAAATATATATACATATATATATATACACACACACATATATATATATATATATATATATATATATATATATATATATATATATATATATATATATATATATATATATATATATATAATATTTATTTATTTATTTATTTATTTATTTTTAATACTGCATACAAATTTCCTGCATTTTCTGGTTATATTTTAATATAGATTATATATATATATAAGTATATATGGTCATTATACTATTGCTAAAACAACCTCTTTTGCACAGTACTATATATTATTATTATTATTATTATTATTATTATCATTTGGTAAATAGCCATGCAAAAAGCTGAATAATGTACAATGCCATTCAATTGTCTTTATCTGATCTTTATTTGATCCCTTGCGGTCTTTTCTGCAAGGGATATGCAAGCTGTAGATACTACTACTACTACTAAAACCGAACAGTGGAATTAATTAAATGAAATGAGTTTGTTTCACTCAAATAATAATGAAACTTCATTGTACTTAATAGAAAAAACTATGAACTCAAAATTTCATTGTAATAAGCTGAACTTAATATGATTGAGTTGAGTTGCAGCAGATTTCTAATTCCCTGCATGTTTTGCGTCAGACTGTAAAAGGAAATGTTGAAATTAACTGTTATTTTGTGTGTTTTTACACAAGATTAATATAGGCAAACATAGTACATTAGTGTTTAATGTTGTGTTATGGTGGGCTTTACAGAGGATTCTGTTTTGTTAGTTTAGTAGGGTTACCATTGTGGTGAAGAGTAGAGCCTGTGGTTAGGTTGAGGGTGAGCTGCAAAACTTTTAAGACAATATACACTTTATTATATACATGCAAGTATACAATGACAGTCTCTTTGATAATTATAATAGCATGTGTTATTTGCTCTCTGAAATTTAACCAAGATTTAAATGCAATGTTTATGTAAATAAACGGTATGTAATTAACATTGTGATGACTCACCAACCGGTGACATCAGGTGGCAAGCAGGTGTTAAAATGGAGAAAAAAACCTTGGGAGAAACCAGGCTTAGTCGGGGGGCCAGTTCTCCTCTGGCAAACAGTGCTTTGTTACGATTCAGGTAGCTATCATAAGTCAAGTCAAGTCACATTTATTTATATAGCACTTTTTACAATGCAGATTGTGTCAAAGCAGCTTTACAGTGATAACTGGTGTATAATTTTAGCTGCACAGCAGCTCTTAAAGAAAATTGTGTCAATGCAGGCAGATCAAAGCACTGTTGAATATCAAAGTCCGATGGGATCGCAACATTCAAAGTATTTATTCCAGTTCCATCCAGTTGAGGATTGTATTCATCATGCCAGTATGGACGGTTTGTTGAGGAACTGTGCCACTGGCTGTTGTGTCGATGAGGCCTTCACAATGGATGATCTATTTGAGTCAATCTCTGCTGATACTTCAGGGCCGCGTTGTGGTCGTGTCAAGGCGCAGGTCCTTGATCTCACCTGGATATAATCTCTAGCTGCTGTAGTTTATTTATCAAGCGAGTGGAACAACCACCCAATAGAGCGTTACAGTAATCTAGCCTTGAGGTCATGAACGCATGAACTAACTGTTCTGCATTTGTCATTGAGAGCATATGTCGTAGTTTAGATATATTTTTAAGATGGAAGAATGCGGTTTTACAGATGCTAGAAACATGGCCTTCAAAGGAAAAATTGGTATCAAAGAGCACACCCAGGTTCCTAACTGACGACGAAGACTTAACAGAGCAGCCATCAAGTGTTAGACAGTATTCTAGGTTATTACGTGAAGAAGTTTTTGGTCCAAAAATTAGAATTTCAGTTTTTTCTGAATGTAGTAGTAGGAAATTACTGGTCATCCAATTTTTTATATCAGCTATGCATTCTGTTAATTTTGTGAATTGGTAAGTTTCGTCAGGGCGCGGAGAAATATAGAGCTGAGTATCATCAGCGTAACAGTGAAAACTAACGGCATGCTTCCTAATGATATCTCCCAAGGTTAGCATGTACAGAGCGAAAAGCAACGGTCCTAGTACTGAGCCTTGCGGTACTCCATATTCAACTTGTGATCGATATGACATCTCTTCATTTACTACTACAAACTGATAACGGTCAGATAAGTATGATTTAAACTATGACAATGCAATTCCACTAATGCCAACATAATTTTCAAGTCTATTCAAAAGAATATTATGGTCGATAGTGTCAAAAGCAGCACTGTGATCTAGTAACACTAATAGAGAGATACAACCACGATCTGATGATGAGAGCAAATCATTAGTAACTCTAATGAGAGCAGTCTCAGTATTATAGTACTTACTTACTTGACACAAAAAAAAAGTTATACTTACTTATAAAAATGTTCTGAGTATTCTGAACTTATTAAGTTTTACAGTGTATTTCTTTTTTTATATAACTATGAAATAATTGTTTTTTATATAACTACAGATTTTAATAATAGTAATACTAATAAAAAATATTATTTATATTTTTATAAACGTCTGTGAATTTTAAACAAAGCTGTCTTACTGCTCTTGTTTAGGAGGACACCCTATCCTCTTTTGCTATTCTGTCAACTTTAAATGATCCCTTGACCCTCATTCTACTTTTTATATTTTTTTTGCAGTGTACATGAGGGCAGTGTGATAACTTTTCATTCCAACTTTCATATGCTGGTCATGTAGACATGCATTTCAGCGTCTCACTACTCTGGGAGGTCGCTATTCCACCATCTGATCGCCGTGGATATTAACACTGGCTGGTTTCAAATGCTATTAGCTTTCAGAACAATTTTGATGCAGGCACTTGAACTTTAGCAGGAAAAGGAAATTGCTCTCAAATGTCACCCGCTCCTCAGCTCCATGTCCACTGTGCTGGGAATCAAAAGTTAGATGCTGGTCTTGATGCTATTTTTAGGTTCTGTCAGGAAAATGACAGCAGGTTCGAGCTTTTCGATAATGTTGCGCTGCCATTTTGGCTCTGTGCTCAGGCTAGCCCTTGATGACTCTGTCAGTCAGGAGAGATTTGAAGGCCACAGTCCCAGAGGAACGCCTGCAGAGAGAAAAGTATTTCTCTAAAATATCATGTTTTGCTGTTATGGAAAGTTAGATTGATCAGAACTAATCTGCATTTGTGTGTATTGTCTTCGGTGATGCAAAGATGGAGAATAGTTCGAAATAAGCAGACATTTAAATGAAACATGATATTATTTTCATGCTGACATTGGAATCTATGAACTATACTATGTAAATATGTAAAGGTATTTTATATTTGTGGTGTAGCACCACATGGTTTCTTATTTCCTCATCTACTCAACACTGTATGTGCAGTTCTGTAATGAGAACATGCTCTCATTCTCTATCATTTATGTGTAAGTATCCAGGGATTTTGTAGATCATTAGATGTATGTGCAGATAAGATGTCTTTTTTTCTTTCTTAGTGAGGAGGCTGTTTAAAAAATGACCTGTTGAAAATATCACCCATTTTATCGAACTGTAGTTTATACTAGTAATGTATTTTTAATGCCAGTCAAGGGGCTGTGGGGTTGCAATGGTTTGGATGATTCATATTAATGAATATAAATCAATAAATAAAAAGATTAATTTCCGTCCCTATGCAGAAATCCCTATTTTGTACTGGAGAATTTTTAATTAAATGCTGTTGTTCATTACTATGTTTTCAAGATGTTATGGGTTAGCCTTTGTGTTAGATTTAGGATATATATCTGTTCATTCTTATTGATGTCACACTAACTGAGATTATTACCCTTTTCATACCAGATACTGTACACATACTGCTCTAATTGGGACCAAAAAAATGCTGCTGATCAGTTGTAGGCCTATAAACTTGTTGTCCAATTAAATGGCATCAGAGCAGTTAATTTAATGTTATTTGTAGCTTTTACTGTAGCTAACTGCATTTTTAAAAGTGTTGCTGTAGTTAAAATTTTTAAGTACTTTTAGTTTGGAAAATTCCAGTTTCAAAGGGTGCTTGAACCAGCAAACCTTCTGATTACCAGCCCCGGGCTCCTGCGCCGCACCACCCTAATATTTGTGCTTATAAAAACAGCAAGGGTTCATGAGATGGATTAAAGATGCTGAGCCTCGCTGGGACTTTACTTTAGCTTTAATTAACCAAAAGTAACCATAATTTATGACTCACACTGGATTCTCTCCGAACAATGGAAAGCAGCTATTAAGCAAATCCTTTAACAATTAGCAAACAAAAATGAATTCCACACAATACAGCGGGTAAGACTGGCCGGTTGTTACGTCTCACCTCCCTCAACCCTGGTAGATTTGAAATCATTATACTGTCTTGCAAACAAACCATAATCTCAGTGGTCATTAAGCAGTGTTTTTGAGCAGGGCGTCAGCCCCCTAAACAGAGTCCAGACCCATTACTGGAGTCTCCTGCAACCTTCGATTGACATGGATGAGCTGCACCCATGTCGGTTCTTTATGGTGCCTAAACATTCAACAGATGGTGATGCATCAGTGGATTGAGTAATGAGTCACTGGGGGAGGCATGCACAATGTGTGACTACTAGTCAGCTTGTTGTGTTTGATCTTAACTTCTCATGAGTAAGAGGCCAATGCGCACGCAACCTTGCCGAGAGACAGCGCTGCAGCGTTCGCCCAATTACAAGGCCTATTATTGACTGACACGTGTCCCTTTGCTCAAGACAAACTCTGTCAGAACAGCCAGGGAATATGAGGCATTGCTGTTTTACTACAGGAAAGAGTGGAGGTCGAAAAGTCATATATATATATATATATATATATATATATATATATATTTTAAATGTATTTATTTATTGCAAGTGTAAATTCACAGCATCAAATTTGTTGTTAAATAAAAATGAAATATTTATTGCTTATGTGATCTGGTAGTTATTATTAAGTATGGTTATAACAACTGCTACAACATCGAAAACATAATAATTCTTATATTGTACAAAAATACAAATGGTTGTAATTGCTTTTAGGTTGATTGAATATTTAATGCAATTAATAGATTTATTTTATTTATTTCAAATTAGATGAAATAAATCACATTTATTTAACACATTTACCTAATTTGACATCATTGATTTCCTAATTCTGATTTACAAATGCTCAAAAATATATAATTCTTCTATGTCTGTTAGTTAATGAACAATTATCAGGGATGCAAACCCAGAGGCCTCAGCAAACCTCCAAGGGTGCCACATGATGACGATAAACTATTTAAATTAATAAATTATTATTCATATATTAAAATAATCTAACTCAGATGTGAATTAAAATGCAATGAATAAATTAATGAATAAATAAATTGTTTTTATTGAAGAATATATAGTCCTGTTATGACAACTCTTGGAGTATTTGGCACGGTTATGGGTATGACAATATTGATATGTTTGCTCTTAGTGGAATAGATCTGCTACCCTGCTGCTGCTGCAGAGCAAGTACGGGACTTTCATTAAAGTACATGAATTACGTTTAGCAGATCTATACAGGTGGAGCTGGGGAAGGTGGAGGGTTTCTGAATTGATTTGCCGCTTCAAAAAGTTCATAAAGAGATCATAAAACGAATCCATATGTATTGAGCGGTTTAGTCCAAATTTTCTGAAGAAACATGATACCGCTTTATATGATGAAGAAATTGAATTTAGGCTTTTATTTATTTTTTATTCATTTTTGGGTGAACTAACCCTTTAAATGCAATGCTCAATGCTAATTTAGCTGACTGTCATTGGGAAAACGTACCTGTGTCAACATTTTAGCAAAACACAAAAAAACATACCAATATGTACATATCACTGCAGTTTCTAACAGAAATGAACACTAGGGGCAGTAAAACAGCAAGCACTTTTAATCATGTTCATACAAAATTATGATTACAGGGCCAGATTATGGATTAATAAACTTGTTTTCACACAGCTCCTTGCACAATAATGTTATGACCTCAAAACACTTTTTACCACAGTGTACGATTTGTAAACAAATATATTTGTTTGCGTCACTTACCCAGCTCCAGATGTTCAGTTTTACTGATGTAACAAGCTTGCTTGGTAGTTCAGCTGGTACAGAATTGGACTTGCGATGCGAAAAGCTTGGGTATGAATCCAGTGAAAGAGTCATGGCAAAAGAGTTCAAAAACAAGTTAAAATGCCATGGTTATGATTGCATTTTTTATGTCACATTTGCTTTTATTAACATTATCGGGTAGGTTTAGGGTTTAGTGTAGGTGTACTTTATTAAACGTGATGGATTAAGCTTTTAGCGCCACTCACCGGACATTTAAATTTAGAACTGCGGCGATGCGTACAAACTCCAACTGAATAAAACATTGCATTATTCACTTTCATCTGTTCCGGAATAAAACTGAATACGCTTTTAGTGCCATTTCACTTTGAAACTGTCACGAAACGTGTACGACGCAACATATTTTGCATTTTGCAAAAATGTTGACACAGGTACGTTTTTCTAATGAGTCTGGGCTGTGACTACCTATATTTCCTGAACTTCACTTTGGATGTGTGTGCAAACTACTTCTGCACTTTAAAAAAAAAAAAAAACTTAAATTTTTAAGTACAGTGAACTTGGATGTTTAATTCATTTTAACTTAAATTACATTAAACTGGCTTTAAAAAAAATTGTTGAATCTCGTATTACTGAAAAAAATTGCTTAACTTATTTTGATGAGTTAAAGCAATGTAGAAACATATGTTGTCATAACTCATTAATCCTGTAATAAAACTTGTGCACATATATGTATGTGCTTTCCAAATATGCTTGCGTTATTGCAGTGTTTTATTAACAGGTGAATTCAGTAGGTGGTCAATCCAAGACATTTTAGCACACAAATATGATATGGTCACATTCTACCACAATATGTAGTGATTGGAAATGTTTTGCACCTCATTTATGCCTGGATTTCGAGATTTATAGTGCTGATGGCCTCATTTTAATACCAGGAGTAAACAAGCGCTTTAATACATTTGATTCAAAATGAATACATTTATGAACTGAACTCTTTGATCTGATCAAGATGGGCGGTATTATGCCTTTTTCTTCTCAGTGTTCTTGATTCAGTACTGTTATGAAATCATTGTTAACCTTTTCTATACATCTGATGTGTGTGCTTGAAATCTCTAAACAACAAACAAATAATAAAAAAAATATAGCAGCAATGTCGCAATGCCAGCTCATAATCGATACAAAACAATAAGGACGTGGGGGGAAACACATTTATTAATAAAAGCAAGCAAGACAAAGACAGACTGACTCATCAATGGTTTGCATGTGGCTGATTTACGTCAATTATTATTGTTATGTGCATGAACGGCTTGTCATAATGCTGACTGATAAAATGATCTGCTAACAGCAACAGTTTTTAGGTGGGCGGAGGCCAAGAAACTTTAGATGTTTCAAAACATTTGAGGCTGTTAGTAAGTTCACAGCGGTTCTGGGAGAGAAAATCGTTTGATAGCTTCAGCATTCACATTTAATTAACCCGGCAATATCAATATCTGAAAATCAAAGACCAAAATATGCAAATGGTGCTATGATATGCGTTTGGGCGAGGATGTTCTCTCAATAACAGATTATATAGGCGGATGATGGCTGTCCATCTCTCTTCTAGCTTTTGCCGATATTCCTGCTTTTTCACAGAAGTCGGGAAGTTTGATGAAGGATGATGACAGGAATTAATCAATCCCTACCCCTGTCATCCATGACAACAAATAGAAAGTTTCTCATATTAATATGTCTTGATGTCAGTCAGCTCGAATGGGAATGAGTCAGTTTGAGAGGAGAATCTCTTCAGATAAGCATGGAGTAATGAGCCTGCTCACTGACTCTACTCTAAGTTATATTGAGAGGAGATAATCTGAGATTGAGACTGCATGTTACAAAAAGCCTTTTCATTAAAATAGAATCATGGGAATAATTCATCAGTCATGCTTAAAAGCTTTTAGTTCCCGTGACAGACTGAAAAGTAGCAGACTTTTAATTTGTTGAGCATGTTCCCTGACACATCTGCAATTATTTTACTATAGAGACATTCTGATTTGCCAAAGTTACTAAATGTCTTCAGTGTAACCACACTGCGTATTATCACTTCATTTTGATCTATTATTAAACTGTTGTGAACTTCAGATGCTAAATACCTTCACATGCTACCTGAGTCCAAACTCAAGAGGGGGAAAACAGGATGGCATTTACCTTTTGGTTCTGTTTTCAGTAGTAAGTCACGTGGGGAATTTGGATGGTATATGATATCATAGTATGTAAATGAACTGCCCAGCAAAAACAAAATGTTTTGACATTTCACAATGTTGCAGATTAGTTATGTTGTACTACAACAACAAAACCAAAAAACACAGATATCACACTTATAATCAAAATGCAAGTTTAAATATCTGAATAGCGAAAAGTAAACCATACAAAACTGCAACTGATTCCATCCGATCCTTCATTGCCAGACTCCTTAGTTGCTCCCACTCATTTGCGTTCCCCGGGAACACTACCCACCTGCACCTGCTGTCACCAATCATGGACTGCTATATAAACCACTCTCGCACTCACGTCATTGTCTGGTCTCGTCGCTTGTACCAACAGTGACTCACCTGATTACTTACCTGTCAACCTGACCTGCCAGCCTTCTTCATTCTCCTCATCTGTCCGGCAGCCTCGGGATCCTCTTCTGTCCTGGGACCTGCAAAAACAGAAACAAAGACTGATTACCATGCTAAATTACCTTACATTCCAGACTTGTTATTCTCTGAAGTCTCTTCATTCAATTATTGTTGATTCCATCCTTGTGTCTGACTTCTGTTGTGACAGCATATTTAAGAAAGGTCTTAAGAAGTCTCAGTTTTCCAGGTCATATTGATTTGACAAAGCATTATCCTAAACTTTTAAGACTTTAATTTTTTCATTTTTTTAAATTTGCTACATAGGTGTGCTACCTGGTATCTGGCGTAATGCTATGGATTATTTTTAAAGGCACAATATGTAATTTTAGGGGCTAGAGGTCGCTTATTCAAAACAAAGGCGTAGCTTGATGACGCCTTGATTTCGTGGAATCATGTGAGGAGTTGTCTTCACGTCTACAGCTGGTGGAAAAGGATTGGGACGGGAGCAGAAATCATGTTCATGGATGAGATTATTAACGTTACTGTAGTATAAAGCAGAGCAGAGTGTTGTGTGAGCAGAAATTAGGCTGCTGGAGCGATTGCTAATGAGAAACAAGCACGAAACATGTCTCATGAGCAGCGGAGCTTTTATTATACCACAGTTGCCGCTTCCGCTTCTTCCGGTCAAGCGTATTATCTGTTTATCATATTAGATATACGTTTGTGTGTCGATAGTTGTTATCATGCTACTCTGCGTTCGCTCAGCAGCTTTGAGACATTTATTGCACACTGCAGTAAAATAGATCGATATTAGGGATGGTAAAACATGGTACTCGCGGTAAATCAAGAAAACGAGATTTGAAACAACAAGACTTACTGTGTTGAGCTATATAACATGATTAGTTTTCTGTCAATGAATGTATCCAAACAGTTGCTCACCTGTCTAATAAAACACATAATATATTACATGGACTTTGGTGTTTCCATGGTTTTTACAAAATAAAAACAGAAACTGAGGGTAACGTGGGTATGATGTCATTGATAGGCGACACACGGACATGGTCCGTGTCCTGGTTAAAGTTGCTTATTTCTCTGGATTTAAACATTCTTGGAAACATTTGGGATAATGTAAATACACAAGTCAACAAAATATATAACATTGTTTAATACAAAAATCTAGCATATTGTCCCTTTAATGTTCTAACATTTACAGATGAATCCTTTATGAATTCTGCCTGTTGACAAGAATAATACTTCCATTGGTTAAAGGGGACCTATTATACCCTTTTTTAAAGTGTTGATTTTGTTTTTGGGCTCCACTAGAACAGGTTTTCATTAAATGTCCAAAATACACATTACTTTTCTTCATATTCTCCATTGTTGCAGCTCCTCTCTTCCCAGTCTGTCAGTAACACTCTGTTTAGTTCTTGTCTCTATGAAGCTCCTCCCTCTGAAAAAGCACAATGTGATCTGATTGGTCGGCTGGAGCAATGTATTCTGATTAGTCAACTGCTTTGAGCGTGTTTGGGAAATGCAATGCCCCTTACCATAACCACAAGTTTCAATACATTACTAACTAACTCAGCCATGCCCTGCCCCTTTATTTTGTGTATGTAGGAATATTGTGACGTGTTCGTTCCTGGAAGAAAACTCAAGACTAAAATGGAGGCGTTTCAGGGAGTTCAGAAACAGTGACACTGTTAAAAAGAATAACTCCTGCTGGAGGGACTTTTTGCTTTGCAGAGCTTTTTAATGCCCAAACAGCAGAAACATTTCACACTAAAGAGAGTTTAGAAAAAAAAAAAAAGCAAAACAGGACTCCTTTAAAATAGATGTCTAGTAATATATCCTTATTTGATTTGCACCTTATTATCCAACTAAGAACCACTCAATTGGAAAGGAAGAAGCCATCTGTTTAACCACGAGTCATTAAACTGTAAAATTTTAACCCTCACAAACTTCCATGCATATCCAGTAAGATTTTGGAAAGTGTTTTTGTGGGCATTATTTATCAGCAAGTCTGTGAACAATCCATGAGTGTGCCATCTGAGGCTGAAACTAAAGATTTAGTACTGTGTACAGAACACCACACTCTCCCAGGCACCCATTATCTTTATTATGTGCATAAGTTTTAGCCAAATTCTGGCAGGATTTCTTGTGTCTTACTGTTCATATTTAAATAAAGCAGTGAAGCCCACTTTATTCACAGTTAAATATGAAAGCAGTCATGGGACACTGGGAGAGTTAGTATTACGGGGCTTAAATGTGTCCAGGGCAAAATGCATCTGCAAACCATCAAAGTTTTAACAAGCAAAAATGTTGTTTGTTGTCCTCCAACTGAAACTGAACAGAACATTATCCCTATACATGCTGAAGACAGCACAGAACGAATGCCGGATGGCTTGGAATTGCCTGTCAAAGAGCCTTGACATAAATCCCGTTGAAAACCTGTCGAGATCTCGAAGCATCTATTGGATGAAGGCAACACTTAAACCTTGAGGAAACAGACAGTTTTGTTGCTGAAGTGTAGAGGAGGTTGTCATATAGTGTAACAAGCAACAATACTAACAGTGCTCTGAAAATGCATTTGGATGTTTTTATCTGCTATATGAACAGTGACATTGTTACATCTGCCAGCTGGAGTGCCCATGATCTCCACCAGAGGGTGCTCCTCCTGTCTCCTTTGCTTTCCCATCATTGACTACATTTACCATAATCCATTACCTGGACTGATTCCACCTGTGTGTGATTTAACTCATTTGGGTTTGCCTTTATAAGCTCTGTGTTTTCACTCACTCATTACGAAGTCTTGTTACCCTTGTTTCCTGTTCCATGGTTTTGACCCTAGTTTGGATTGTTTGCATGTGTTTATGACCTATTGCCTGTTTGTTGGATTATGTTTTTGGATTACCCTTTTATGTGTCTCTGAGCAGTTTGTGACAGAAAAACAGCAAGCCTTCGAATTAGTATGTATTCTCAAAGTCAAGTATCCATCCATCCATCCATCCATCCATCCATCCATCCATCCATCCATCCATCCATCCATCCATCCATCCATCCATCCATCCATCCATCCATCCATCCATCCATCCATCCATCCATCCATCCATCCATCCATCCATCCATCCATCCATCCATCCATCCATCCATCCATCCATCCATCCATCCATCCATCCATCCATCCATCCATCCATCCATCCATCCATCCATCCATCCATCCATCCATCCATCCATCCATCCATCCATCCATCCATCCATCCATCCATCCATCCATCCATCCATCCATCCATCCATCCATCCATCCATCCATCCATCCATCCATCCATCCATCCATCCATCCATCCATCCATCCATCCATCCATCCATCCATCCATCCATCCATCCATCATCTTAGTGTATGTCAGTAAATTACACTTAAAGAAGATCATATATTTGTAGTTCTCAACAGCTGGGACAGAAATGCTGTCAGTGTGAAAGCTGTTGAAGTTTTACTTCAGTGTCATTTACACAGTGTCTGCAAAGTGCAACAGGCCTTAGTGTTTCAATGTGCAAGCAAAACTCAAAGACTAGTTTACTTAACTAAATCTTTGAATCCCCTCATTGCCATCAGGCAGATTAATTTGTGTACTTTCAACAAAATGCTTATTTACATTTTTTGCATTTGGCAGAGTGCATCTGAGGTATGCATTTCATCTCCGTGTGTGTCCCATGGAAATCAAACCCATGACCTTGGCTCTCTGTGCGGAGCTTATAGTTTTGGGCCAGCTCCAATGCAAATGGATGCAGAAGACAGAAGATTTCAAGCAACTTTCTCTTAATCATGTAGTAACTTCTCAAGATGAACATTTTTATGCTCTTGTTTCTGCTCTTGGGGTAAAATATTGGAAATCTCACATTCAAAACTTTGTGCAGTTAGAATTAAAACATTCCATCATATACTAGCATGATATAAGTCTAAGATAATTTCTCTTGAGTCTGTTAATTTTTAAAGTAATTTTCAGCAGTCACATTAATATTTCTGTTATTAATTCAGCTTCATTATGTTTTTTTTTTTCATTGTAGATTCAGCCTTGATTTAATTAGTTACACAGTACTCAAGTCAAAAAAGTCAAAACAAGAAATTACAAGTCACATATCTGTAGATATTAATAAGTAAATGTAATTAAGCAATGTGACTATAATGTATTTAATGTTGCCATAATATGCCAAAGCATACTTTTCCCAGCGACATAGATAATACAATTAAATAATAAAATATAATAAAATTTATGAAACATAGAGAGAAAGATAAAAAAAGATAATAGAGAGATACAGATCTTCTCTACCCCAGTCTCTGATGTTTCCACCTGCTAATGTATCTACACAAATGAGTCAGATGTTCATCTGTTGAACCAGGAGGGACAGCATGGCTTTAAACGGCAGCTTAAAGCATTTTAAATGTTTTCCAGTCTGTTTTTCATCTCAGTATTGTGGGAGTTAAAGCTTATTCCAATTGTTATGTCCTCAGGCAGAATTTTCTCCATGTCAGAAAAAAGGAAACAACAACCCAGAACAACAGAAATCAAGTCAGAGGTAAAAAATAAAAAATCAAAATAAATAAATAAAAATACCCCCACCCCCCACCTCCCTCCTCCCTTTGAGGGTTGCTCATTGTGAGTGTGTGTGTGTTTGCGGTGGGGGGTACTTCTCTAATCCATTATACAGAGATTATTTTATTTTATTTGTGTGGTTTTGGCCAGCCTGGCTGCAGGGCTGAGGGGGTTTTTATGGACTAATCCTCCACAAAGCTCGTAATAACCTGTCAGTTCATCCCATGCCAAGAGCCTCTTCGCTCTCTCACTCACTCTGTACTCTGATTGGTCCCGATCAGAACCATAAATAATTAAATAGCAACTATTATATTTTTTATTTTTTTGCTTTAATATCTGAATCCCCATTTTGAAATGAAAAATACAACTGTATTAACATGTAACCTTAGTCACCAATGATGTATTTTCCAAGGTCTATGATCTTTAGTATATCCCAGAGGTGTCAAACCTCAGCTCGGGTTTAGATATGGAACTCCACAGGCTGAATGTAGTGTCGAACGTAAAGATGGTTTACACAGGCAATTTCCACATCGCCTATCAGTGACATGCAGAAAATGAAAAATGCATTATTCAGTATTTACATTCTGCATATAAGACATAATGCATGTTACAGAAGAACAACTCATATTCCCCATGGAGGGTTGCAACCCTACAGGACTTTCAGCTCTTAATGTCAAATGTTGATAAGCACGGTCAGCCACTGTAAATCTAATTTTCTTCAGAACAGTTCCATTATTTCTGGAAGAAGAGACTAACATTAATATATTATTTATATTTATTCCATTATTTTGAATATTTAATTCTTTCATCATTATTAATTTATAAAATATTGTTTTTATTTTCCTCTCCAAAATGTAATTTTGGACTTCTTTCCAGTAGATACCGTATGTCCATTTTATATTTTTTTTACGTGCCAGACATTGTTGTTATTGTCAAAGCAGGGGAAATTTCATATTTCATTCAATGTAAAAATAGTGCCCTAAGAAAACATGTTTACTTGGAGGAAATGTGGTAGGCCTTGGAGGCATGGACTTGTAATGAAGTGATTATTCAAAAATGATCAGCATACACGCTTGCATATGAAAACCTTTGCCTGGAGCTACAAATCAAAAATTCGCATCTCAACATATTTTCAGATGTGTTTGTACACATTCCAGAATGCTGTACTGCAAAACCGACTGTGTGAGACGCACAATATTATCAAGACTATACTGTACACTTATGTGTATGTCAGCTTGAGCGCTGCAGCCGTTAAACCAAGAGGGGGTCGTACCACATACTAAGAAATTATGAAATTCATGTTCAGCTTTCGGTTGGAGTTTTCAGTCAAATTATACTGATGATATAATTAGTAATGAAAAACGGTATAATGAATACATACAAAATATAAGCACTATCGATCCCCATCTTGAGTGACTTTTGAGTGACTTTTTTCACACAATTGCGAATTTATATTCCACAATGCTATTTTTCTAAGAATTGTGAGTCTATATCCCGCAATTAGGACTTCAGAACTCCTCAGAATTGTGATATAAACTAACAATTACAAGTTACAAAGTCCAAATTGCAGACTCACAAGATTAATTGCAATTCTGACTTAAAAAGTCAGAATTGCGAGATATATACTTGAATTATAATCTCACAATGCTGACTATTTTTTCTAAAAACTTGTGAGCTTATATCCTGCAATTTGGACGTTTTTTTTCCATTGTGAGACATAGACTCACAAAATGTCCAAATTGCAGAAAAAACATCTTAAAAATTATTATAAATATTACTTTTTTTCAGGATTGCAATATGTAAACTTACAATTGTGAGATAAAAGTCTGAATTGTGAGATAATAAGTTGCAATTACCCCTTTTGTTCTCTGTGGCAGAAGTGAGCTTCCATCATATAAAGTCACAATTGTGTGATATAAGATTGCAACATTTAAAGTTATTTTGTGAGAAATAAAACTTGCAATCGCAAGATATCAAGTTGCGATTATGGGAAATGCATTCAAAATTGTAAAAATAAAGTTTATTTATTTTTCAAACTCTGAAGAGGAATAGTTGTTCATTACTTTTCAGCAAAAACCCTAAACAAACAGCACAAACTTTACTTGGCAATATATATCTGGCTATATATAAATGTATAACATTGTAGCAGTTACAAAATCCATTAGTAACACTTGCAACAGAGAGGTTTGTTTGTTGTATCAAAGCTTGATTTTCATCCACAGATGAAAATAGACACAAAACTCCATTAACCATGAGAGGAATTGACTCTAACCCCAGTCCCCATGTGACAAAATCACATCCACTTAGAGAGCAGAACAATAAAGTTCCCTCACATCATAAAACCTCTCTGCCACACTCACGCTACCAAAAGCAGCCATTTTAGCTCCGTTTTGTAGTTTGCTGTATTTTTAGGGGTCTGCTGTGACCCAAACAGAACACAACATACATCATGGCTAATTACAGAGAACGGATGAAGTGCCCCGCACAGCCTCGCTAGCTGGCTAGCAATGGCAGCCTGTCGCTGGTAAATACAGTACTCAACACAAACCTCCTACTCACATTATTACAGAGCAGGGCCAAGGTTAGGGAGAAGAGGAGCGAGGGATGAGGTGATGTGAACTGCATCTGTTGTTGAAATGAAAGAGGGGATTGGTGAAGGAGGCAAGTTGGGAGTAAAAACAGATGAAGGGACAGATGGGAGGAGGAAGAGGAGGGTAGACAGATGATCTCTTCTGGCAAGTAAGAAGGTGCTCGTGGGCTAATCTCACTGACAACTGCACTTTCAACAGGGGAATCACAATGAGCGGACAAGATGAGAGATGTATTGATTCCAAATAAACTTCATTAAACTCTGAAAAGTATTGACTGAAATAGTTATGCATGATTGAATTTTATTATTTTGAATATTAGCTCAGCAACATGCTAGCACCCAACTCTAATTGAGAGTTGAGTCTCCTAAATGGAGTGTCACATGCAGACACTCATTGGGAAAATGTGCCAGAGGCGACATTTCTGCAAAACCTTGATTCTTGAATGATTCATGACACTTTTAAAGTTAAATGTTGAGTGATAATCACTAAAAGCATTTTTATCCAAAACAGATGAATGTGAAGCTTGCAATGTTTTATTGCAACAGACGTAGGCTAGTGAGAGCTGTGCGTGTAAACCTCACTCTCCCTGATCTCAAGAGGCACTCTAGTGACTTGTTAGAGTGCCCGACTCCCATGCCGGCAGACCTAGGTTCACGTCTCCCTTAGAACGGGTGGTTCGAACAGGCAGGGTTACTTTGGTGTCGTGGCCCAGATGGGAGTGAGGTTTAGGAGAATGAGTGTAACAGATGTGGGCTAGTAAGAGCTGTGTGTGTAAACATAATTCCTCTGATCTCAAAACGTGCTCTAGCCGTTAGAGACTATGGTCTTTAGCCCCCTTGTTAGAGCGCCCGACTCCCATGCCGGCGGACCCGGGTTCGAGTCCCACTTAGAGTGGGCGGTTTAAACAGGAGGGGTTACAGTTGTTGTATGTATCAAAGCAGTTCAGAAAGGAAATGTCCGGTGAGACCACTAGAGACTGCGGCCTTTTGCCCTATTGTTAAAGTGCCCGACTCCCATGCCGATGGACCAGGGTTCAAGTCCCGCTTAAAGCAGGCAGTTCGAAGAGGAGGGGTTACATTGATCCCTTGACCCAGAGGGGGGTGAGTGTAACAAACATAGGCTAATGAGAGCTGTATGTGTAAACCTCGCTCTCCCTGATCTCAAGAGGCGCTCTAGCGACTCACGTTAGATACTGCAGTCTTTAGCCCCATTGTTAGAGTGCCCAACTCCCATGCTGACGGACCCGGGCGACTTCTAGCGACTTATGCTAGAGACTGTGGTCTTTAGCCCCATTGTTAGAGCACCTGACTCCCATGCCGGTGGACCCGGGTTCGAGTCCCACTTAGAGTGGGCGGTTTAAACAGGAGGGGTTACAGTTGTCATATGTATCAAAGCAGTTCAGAAAGGAAATGTCTGGTGAGACCACTAGAGACTGCGGCCTTTAGCCCCATTGTTAGAGTGCCCGACTCCCATGCCGATGGACCCGGGTTTAAGTCCCGCTTAAAGCAGGCAGTTCGAAGAGGAGGGGTTACATTGATCCCGTGACCCAGAGGGGGGTGAGTGTAACAAACATAGGCTAATGAGAGCTGTACGTGTAAACCTCGCTCTCCCTGATCTCAAGAGGCATTCTAGCGACTCACGTTAGAGACTGCGGTATTTAGCCCCATTGTTAGAGTGCCCGACTCCCATGCTGACGGACCCGGGTTCAAGTCCAACTTAGAGCAGGCGGTTCGAAGAGGAGGGGTTACAGTTGTTGTATGTATCAAAGCAGTTCAGAAAGGAAATGTCTGGTGAGTGAGGCTAAAAGGTTAAAGGCTAATCACATTTGAAAATAACGTACCGCTTACACTAAACCTGAGCGATAGTGTTAACAACAGCAAACATGAGATAAAACACATTTTCTGAAGTATCAACCATTCCATTTTAGCTGATTTACAAGAATTTGAGCTCTTTTATCATGACATATGTTTCGTGGGACTTGAAGCCATTTCAAATGCTATACTAGGTGAGCTTCCGAGCAAGTTTACTACATCAGAAAAGCCAAACATATAGAGCTGCAGCATGATTATGTGATGTGAAACATCAAAATGTATTAGTTTACAAATCATGCTCTATGGTAAAAGTGATTTGAGGTCATAGCATAAAATTGTGTAAGGAACTGTGCAAAATAAGTCTTTAATAATCAATAATCTGCCTCTGTTTTGCAAAAATGTAGGTAGAGGCACATATTTCCAATGAGCCTAGGTTGGGCACATGTTCTGCTGGAGGTCTTAGTTAGGTTGTATGTACAGTAGTGTTTCTTACTGCATATCCTGCAGTCTTTTCAATGGTCCCAAAAGCACATCTTTCCCATGGCATCAATGATATGGTAAGCTCTCCATTGCCTGGAATCAAATACAAAATTGTGAAAACAAAGAAGGCTCATTTGGAAGAATTCTGTAAAACAATGCACTGCTTTGCCTGAGAGAAATCCATGCTGAATACATTCAAACAGCATTTCATCTTTTGACATTTAAACAATCGTCAACCATTCTGACAATTAAAACACGCACAAATGTGCACTCACAGACACATGTTGTTGTCAAGGTCCCATTGGTTCCCACTGTTCCAGATCACTCACCCTGGCCTTCTAAGGTGCATTGCACTGTGTTTGCTCTTACACTGACAATGTCTGACGCTCTTGTTGTCTCTGGTTGCCTTGAAAATCAGCTTACCTTGACTCTCCAACATGATCTCATTAGTATGCATAGGAATGCGTTCCATAAACTATTCGTTCTTACATGCACGTCTGTTGTTTGTTTTTTGCTTAGACACTGAAGCATTAATTTGTTGATATTGTCAATGACTTTTCAGCATCATTACTCCATTACTCCATCTTGAATTTTCAGCATCATTACTCCATTAGTCCCTCTTTAGTGTCACATAATCCTTTCAGAAATCATTATAATATGTTGATTTGCTGCTCAGGCAAGATTTCAATTAATATTATCAATGATAAAACAGTTGCTTAACATTTTTTGTGGAAAGATCAAGGTTAGTTGATAAAAACTACTTTTCATTGTTTGTTCAGGTTAGTCAGTTCAGTTAAGTAATATTAACAGATATAACAGATATTAGTAAAGTAAATTTCTAATGTTAACAAATAGAACCTTATTGTTATGTTACCTTTATTATTGTTGTTGTTGTTGTTTACTGTTAAATAAAATGTCTGAATAATGAACACAGGCACATGATCATTATATTGGCTGTAATTATGATTATAATTATTATTATTAATATTATTACATTAAACAATAATGTTTTTACAGTACAATAGTATTATTGCAATAGTAATATTTCTTTTTATTGTTTATTTTTTTATTTTAATAATAATATAAAAGGTTGCTATTATTATTATTATTATTATTATTATTAATATAAAAACAATAAATCAATTAATTTTAATAAAAAAAATAATGTTTTACAGTACAATAGTATTATTGCATTAGTAATATTTCTTTTAATTTAAATAATACAATTAAAAAGTTGCTATTATTATTATTCATTATTATTCATCTGATTCATGCTATTAATATTATTCATGTTGAATGGGGCAAGGGAACTTTCCTTCTTTTTTATCCTTAAACCAAAAAGCCACTGCTGAAACTTGTTCATGTGAAACTGCTGCTCAGTTTCACTGGCAGTAAGTGTCCTGTGATCCACAGAAAAGGAGAAAAACTCCTCTTTCTCTTTCTCACTCATGCACACACACATTTACCCACAGAGGAAGAGCGTTCTCCTCGTGTTTTGACAGGCTGTGGCCGCCAGCACAGGCAGCCGTGCGATCAAGGCCCCAGCAGATAATTGGCTCGTCTGTATCCATGAAAGCGCTATTAGACTTTTGCACTCGTTCGGTCCGGACGCAACACATTCTCCAGCCCCTCTTACATCTCCAAGTCAGACGCCGACCCCTGCGGGCCTTGTTCATCACAATCATTAACCTCCTGACGCCCTTGGGGACATGCAGGCATTTAAGCCTGTGGGCGACGGCACCCGTATAGCCCAGCTGACAGTGAACAGACGTGGGCACAGAGGGAGCAGAGCCCTGCCTGAGTGTGCTATTGATCTGTCTGGATTAGGAGCCCTTGTCTGTGGGGACATCTCCTTCAGCTGACAGATTATTACCGGCTTTGCTGAGATTTTGGCCACACCAAAGACTCCCTGCACAATAACTGTTTGGCAGAAGTATATAATATCATACTGTAGACTGTCTGTCTGTCTGTCTGTCATTCTATCTATCTGGTCGCTCTCTTATGCTGCTTTTCTTCTTTAATTTTAGGATGGTGCAAAATGGATTAATGGGATGAATTTACTTTTTCTTTTCTTTTTTTCTCTCATTTGTTATGTTTGACCCAATTCATTAATGAGGCTAAAACTCTTGCCTGTTAAATATTTCATGTTGTAGTGTTTGTCATGCTGCTCTTAACTATTGGGAATAAAACTTCAGTTGATTGTCGATATCTATACATACTGTACTTGTCATTTAGGGCCGTTGATTAACTTTTTATGATTTAGTAGGGAAATCAAAAGTAATAGCATATTACTATTACAATGCCTTAAAAACCTGACCCATCATACTTTATAAGTTGTTGCCGCCTGCTGTTTTATCAGGCAATATGTTGCTCTTTTCCAATGCAAATCTATGATAATCTGTGTGTTCGGATAATGTTACACAACCTTATGGACTTTTTAATATGTATATGGTAAAACATTAGATTAGTGAACACATATTTACTATTAATTAGGAGCTTATGCATATTACAAGCATATTGGCTGTTTATTGGTACATATTAATGCCTTATTCTACATGACCATATTCTACATCCTTAAACCCTTCCCTATACCTAAACCTAACCACTACAACAACTACTTTCTTTCTTACTATAAATAAGCAGTAATTATGAGTTTATTAAGGGGAAAGTGCTAGTAAATAGTGAATATCTGTTCCTGAATCTAAAGTGTTACCAAACTGTCCAACTCATTCACAAATGAACATACTGTAGAACATCAGTGAGAACATTTGCTCCAGAGTTAGCAGCTAAACATTGTTTCATTTATGTAATGATTCAGGTAACTGTAATGTTATTGACTATTATATAATATCAGTATTTGATGACGTTAAAGATTATATGTGGCTTTAAAAGTCAATATAGTGTATGTCATTGAACATAAAAGATGTTATAGCTTTCCATCGATTATTTTTAACATTTTATTCAAATTAATTACAAAAAATGCTGATTACATAATGAAAAAATATGTTGAATGCAATGGATGCAGCATCTGTGTTTTAAAAAAAAAAAAAAAAAAATTATTATTATTATTATTATTATTTACATTTACAATACAACTAAGTTGCATGTAAAAAAAAAAAAAAAAAACCCTAGTAATATACAATTTGCATCTTCATGAATTGAATAAAAACATAAAAAAACAAAAACACACACAGTGTGCATTCTTTATTCATCATTTTTTTTTAGATATAGAGATAAAATATTGAATTTTATGCAGAAAAGGTAAACATGACCAGAATCATTTTAATGCACCTGACATCATAATTATGACCTTCAAATCGTAAACACGAACTTGAATGCACCAAAACTTGCTTTGCATTTAGCTTATAAGAAAATGTACTTACTATGGAATTGATATGGATCAGGGAGGTTTATTAATTGGTTTGTTTTAATATAATTATCTAAATTAACATGTTAAATTGACAATAATAGTGGTAATATGTCTTTGATTCTCTCAGTTTCTCTCTCTGTATTTTTTTTTCATCTTCTTTTAGCCCTCCAGCTCCAGCCTCAGAGCAAAATGAGGGTGCCAGCCAACAGCGCCAGCCGAGGGTGGCAGTTTGGTGCCAAAGATGACGTATAATGTAATTAAGGCTCAGTTCCACAGTGGCAACGCAGACATGTTGCGACGTGAGGAATTATGAGTCCCAACCGCAGCTAGGGGCTCTCGTTTGGGCCACTGCCTTTTTAATATATGTTCACATTGGACAACAGTGCAGAGAGGAGAGTCAGTAATAATACTGCTGAAGGAAATATGAGGCTGGGATGAGGGGAATGAATGAAGGATAGAGGCAGATAGAAGGTCCAGCCCAAGTGTGGTCTTGTGCTTTCTGGTGGTTATTGTCCCGGGACAACCTGCTAAGCTTACAAAGCCTTACAAAACCAGCATGTCTCTTTTTCTTCAAATTTTTTATTTATTTTATTTTTTTTTTTTATTCTCGCCAGACTCTACCAATATGCTCGAGGCTGTGTGGGTAGTAAACTGAACTGTATAAGGGCTATTTAAAAGGATATTGGAAGCCTTTTTAATGACTCAAAGAACAGCCTCATTTGAAATTAAAGGGATAGTTCAACCAAAGATTTAACTTCTCTCATCATTTACTCAAGCGCATGTCTCCTCAGTGACAAAAATTAATTATTATTAAAGTTAATTATGTGTATGATGCATGCTCACCAAAGCTGCATTTATTTGATCAGAAGTACAGTGAAAATTTAAATATTGTGAAGTGTTATTATATTTTAAAATGACTGTTCTATTTGAATATATTTTAAAGTGGGTTTTTTTTTTCCTGTGATGCGAAGCTGATTTTCAGCATAATTTTTTCCAGTCTTCAGTGTCACATGATCCTTCAGAAGTCAATCTAAAAAAAAAAAAAAGTAATTTCCCACTAAAATATGAACAATTAACTGCGGAAACTTTTTTTTCTTTTTTTTCAAGTTTCATTGAGCAGTAGATTTCTTTTTAAATACAGATCTTTTGTAACATTTTGAATGTCTTGATCAATTTAATCCATTCTTGCTGAGTTAAGGTATTAATCTCTTCTAAATTTCTTACTGACTGCAAACATTTGAAAGATAGTTTAGGAATACAAAGTAATAATTTATAGTATATTTAATTACAAACATTGTTTTTTAGTTGTACAACATTTAAACAACATGAAGATGAATAAATGATGTCAGAACTCTAATATTTTTTAAGCAAGATTGACAGTTTTGCCTCTCAGCGGAAACCATGGCCTTGAGAAACATTTCAATCATTGTCATTATAAAATATTAATTTTTTTTTTTTTTTGTTTTTTTTTTTTTTGCTGTTGTTCTTATACCGCTGTCAGAGATCAATCTGTGCAATATTTATGCATCGCTATGCCTGTATGTACATGCAATCCAAACCTCTTTTCCAGCACTCACTTTAACTCCTCCACAGTTCATTTAACTTCTGTTCATTTCTTAAGGTCACTTGTTGTGAGCCATCTGATCGAGTGAAAAAGTGAATCAGCCGGTGAAGTTATTGACGCAGCCCTTGCGAACATCTTCAGTGTTCTCGCTGTTCCCGTGTCTTCGATGATTTATGTGCATGGTGTCAGCCTTTCACGAACCAGTATGTTGCTTTTCTGATGATTCACTTGAATCATTAGCAAGTGAATACTAAACAGCAGTGTGATTCATTTACTGCAGACGTGGGTTTTCTGCAGCTCCCAAGCCACTCCAGAGGTTGCCAGATCCATCAGGAGGACAGACTCCTCATGTTGGCCCCGTTTCTTCTCCAAATGGGCACCCGTTCCCTTGGGCACCCGCGCACACACACACACACACACACACACACACACACACACACACACACACAGGGGGCCAAAACAAAGCCCTCCCGGCCAGCCCTCAATATCTTTTTTTCTCTCTTGACAGAATCCAAATGCCTCTTCGCTCTGTTCTGTGGAAGAAACGAATCTGCAGATTCTGGGTGGTTGACTCTTCACATCAAGAGGCCCCTCGCTGGCGGGCCCCCTACTCGACACAGCAGCACGCAAAGACGTGACTTTGCGATGCGTCTCTGCCCACTCACTCACAGTGCTTCCCCCGGGGCTCTCGCCTTCCCAGCTCTCCCTCTGAGACCCTCTGTTAGCCGTCCAATTCATTCCTCTCGCGGTTCTGAAACACTGCTGTCTGTTTACTGCAGGATTACGGCTTTTGTATGTTTCAAATGTGACAGCTGCTTCATTCATCTCCCAAGTGTGGAGGCCATGAGATAAGACAGATATGGCTTTACAATCATTCTCTCTAAGAGTAAATCCTTTTTAAATCTTCTATTTTACTCTCTTTCGTTCTTCCTTTTTCTGCCTTAAGATTACAGCATATTGTGGTGCCACTATTATGGCAGCTGGGACATTTTGGAGATTATTATGAGATATTATGAAGAAATTACTGTTTGGAAGCCATTGCTTCCATGCTGATATTCAACGTGTCTCTCGCTACATTCACTCTAAAAAGTAATTCAGGGGACCTGTTACCACAACTTAAATGCAGGTTTGAAAGTTAAAAATTCTAATTTATCGTTTTAATTAAACCTTTTAAGTTGCAAACATTATTTTGTAGAGTTCATGACATCAGCTTAATATCATATGTAATGTAAACTCACATTTCTATGTTAATTGGCTTTTTTTTTTCTTTTTTTTTTAATTAGGTTGTAGTAACTTAATAAAATTGTCTTGATAACTTCAGAAATTAGGCAGTGGATTTTTAGTTCCCAGCATCCATTGTATAGGACTGGATAAGGAGAATAAATGCTGATATTAAGTGTTAATTTATTTGTTTTTAGTGAAGGGAAAGACCTGTAATGTTGTTATGTTTGACATTTAAGAGAATTTCTGTAATGTTGAATGAATGTTTTTGTGGTTACCTTTGTGGTGAAGAGTAGATACATGAAGGTAAACACTACATTGACTCTATAAGTGTTGCGGTTCACTCCAAGGAAGACGAGGAAAGTAGATATAAGGAACACAACATAGTTTAATCTCAAGGAATAGAAGCACAGACGACAGCAAACACAAGTAACATCAAACAATACCGGACAATGAACTGAAGGCAGGAAGGAACTTAAATACACAATGTAAATAACCAACAGCTGTGAGGGTGATTAGTGTCCATGGTGAATGATGAGTGGCGGGAACTGAAAACAAAGAAGCACATGACAATCAAAACAAACGAAACAAGACGGTGACTGTGACAGTAGCCCCAAGGCGAGGTGCGTCCTCGCACCGTAAAGGGAAATCTGAGGGAGTGCCGGAGGGGGTTCTGGAGGTGGACGGAGTGATGGTGACGGAGTGGTGAAGGGAGGACGATGATCCCCTGGCGGCGTTTGTGGTGGACGACCGATGGCACAGACCCAGAGCTCCCCAGAGCCAACAGTCCACGGCACAGTCCACAGAGGCAACGATGGGCAGAGTCCAGATGTTGTTGGGCGGACTGACGGCATCTGGGGGACGACCGACGGAGACTCGGCAGGTGGATTCCAGGGCGCAGATGGAGAGGTGGCGAACTCCCGCAACGTCGTTGGCCTGGGAGACCGCAGCGACGTCCTGGTGACGACTGGTGGAGGTGGAGCAGGAGATCCCGTAGGCTGCAGTGACGGACAGCCCGTAAGTCCATGGTGGAAGAGAAGGGACAACTGACCAAGGGGGAGCAGGCAGGACGAGGGAGACTGGAGGAGCCGTCAGTCGGAGGGTCTCCGAAGGAACCGTAGGTGGGAGGAGCCTGGACGGAGCTGGCAGGTCGACGGGCCAAGATGGAGCGAAGAGGTCAACGACGGGAGGCGAAGCCACAGGATCCTCTTGCCTGGGCGCTGCTGATGGATGTGCGACCTGCGGCTCGACATCACAGGGGTTCCCCGGAGACGCCGCAGCTGTTGACAGCCAGCAGTGATGGGACTGGAGGCCTGGCTGAGCGCGGCGATGACGTCAGCATGAGCAGAGGAACGGTAAGGGAGACAGAGTTCATAATAAAGTCCATGGAAGGTGTTGATGATGAAGATGATGACGGGTGGGATAGGGTGGGAGATACGGGCTCTTGGTCTGGCTGTGCTCTGGATCGGGGATGGACACTCTCCAGATACCTGATGATGGCTTCCATCCAGTTGAGTCCAGAACAATGACTTCAGGGTCTCGTCGTCGTAGGGGCAGGAAAGTGCAACATGGATAAAGTTCTTAGTGAAAAAAACAAAAATCGTGGCTCGAAGCGCGAACATGTCGGCGTAATCCATTTCTGTATTGGTCCGGTATTCTGTTACGGTTCACTTCAAGGAAGACGAGGAAAGTAGATATAAGGAACACAACATAGTTTAACCTCAAGGAATAGAAGCACAGATGACAGCAAACACAACCAGTGACAAATAATATCTTACTTGGGCTACAACTCACATAGTTGGAGTGACTTAATTTTTTAAGTAATCAACTTAAATATTTGTGTTCATGCTACAAATTAAGTTCCTCTTCCTGAACGTAAAAGTTTTCATAACTCATAATTCATCATTTTTATTTTTTTATTTTATTTTTTTTATCCACCCAACACATTATTTTTTTTTATAGTGTTCATGTGGTGCTGTGTATAGTTTTTGTGACAAATACCGTTCTTTATGATTCAATATATTCAATGTGAGTTATGGATGTCAACTTGTATGTGTTTTTCTCAATACTTAGTACACATTTTCAAAACTCTTCCAGTTATATTTTCAATGAGCACGTCCTTCTAAATTCCTGAAATATTTTCTCAATGAAAAGTATTCTCAATTTTGCATGTAAATTATTATTTGAAAAAATAAATAATAATAATAATAATAATAATACACAAACACATTATATTGTTAAGAAATTGACATTTCTTTTAATGGAAATTTGATGAAATGGCCTCTCGGGAAATCTTCATTTTAGGAAAGTAATCAAGATTAATTTCGCAAGTCTTAAACTCTGTGGCCTTGTCCGTGTTTTCTAAAAAGCATATTTCATCATCACAGAAATGTTGTGGAATTGAAACTTTAGCTATCAATAGATAACTTAACCGTGATGAAGTAGACTACAGCATATCAGTCATAAATTATGCCTCGATTGTAGAATTTACAATGTAGAATTTAAAGTCGACATGAAACAAAAGTTGCGATAATCTTTTCTTTCCTATATTGTGACTATATCCAAGTGATGGAAAAATCTGTTTGCTTTTAGTAGTACTTGTAACAGTTTAGAAAGAGCACAAAGTAACCCCAGTTTTGCGTTGTGTATATCTGCACAGTGGCGCAGATGATAAACTCAGCGTGCTTGTGTGGCAGTGACCCGGAATCGAATCCAGTCCATAGTGTTTCCTACATTCAGTGTACATATATCTGTTCCCAATGTCTCACTGATGTTCTCCAGGTAAGTGAGCTACTGGTATACTAGGGGGTGTCTAAAATAAAATATCAGTAAAAGGCATATTCATAGGCTGTGCCATTATTTATAAAGATTACTCAGAAGCACACAATAATGATGCCATTAGCACACTTTGAGTTTACTTGAAATACCATTGCTATGCATTTTAAAATCACTAAAAGTAAAGGATCGTATTACCTCAGTTTGTTATCAGTATAATATTGTTAAATACACTCTTACAGTGTAATTGGATTGCAGTTGTAACGTCACCAAAATACATTTGAAGTTTATGCTGAGTGTTTTCTGCATTTTAAAACGTCAATACAAGTGTAGATATTTAAAGTGTACTTGGAATAGTTCCACTTTAGCACAAACAAGTATATTTTTAATACAACTTTAATTGAACTTAAACACTGCTTTTGAACAACTAAATGCATTTAATACAAAATTAGTATACCAATTTATAGTGTGCCAAAAATACATTGTTATACTAAAGTACATACAAATAAATTGTGCTTAAGTATATATATATTTATTTTATTTATTTTTTTCACTAGGGTAAATCAGCCAGGAAATAGAATATAATGTGGTTTTAAATGGTAGTGCATTGCATTTAATAGGTTGAAATGGTTGTAAACAAACAAAGGTGCAGTGTTTGTGCTGTAAAGAGATGACATCTCATCAGGCATGAGCACCTGTTTTTTTGTTTTTGTTTTTTTCCTTCTCAGGCTGTGTGACAGTCCTTGCTCTGATTTGATTATGAAGCTACATGTTTGGTTCATGTAGGAAGCGTGTCAGCAAATCAGGTCAAATAAACCAGGATAGGTGCCATCATAACTCAGTGCTAATAACCCTTTTGCAATGGGGAAAGAAGAAATATATATACAAAGGGAGGCTGTGTTTTTCATATGTGAAACCTAAATAGAAAGCCTATGTCATTTAAGATGTGTTCAGCAAAGCAACTCTGCATATGTAGTTATAAAAATAACACTTTTGTCTGCTGCACATATTTCCTGTTTAATGAGCTTGTTAGCATGAGTGTTTTGGAAATGCAACTCATTGTTAGAGTGGGATAATACACAGATGAGAACTTTTTTTTTTTTTTTTTTCTGTCCGAAGCTCCCAAAATGCAAACGATCTAAAAGTTATAATTATTTTTGCCACATTTCACCATCATGTATTCATTAGTGTGTGTGTGTGTGTGTTTCCGGTCTGCAGTGGTCAGTATCTATCAAAAGTGGTCCAAGGAAGGAACAGTGGTGAACCAGCGACAGGGTCATGGGCGGCCAAGGCTCACTGATGCACGTGGGGAGCGAAGGCTGGCCCGTGTGGTCCGATCCAACAGACAAGCTACTGTAGCTCAAATTGCTCAAGAAGTTAATGCTGGTTCTGATAGAAAGGTGTCAGAATACACAGTGCATCACAGTTTGTTGCGTATGGGGCAGCATAGCTGCAGACCAGTCAGGGTGGCCATGCTGACCCCTGTCCACCGCCGAAAGAGCCAACAGTGGGCACGTGAGCATCAGAACTGGACCACGGAGCAATGGAAGAAGCTGGCCTGGTCTGATGAATCATGTTTTCTTTTACATCACGTGGATGGCCGGGAGTGTGTGCGTCACTTACCTGGGGAACACATGGCACCAGGATGCACTATGGGAAGAAGGCAAGCTGGCGGAGGCAGTGTGATGCTTTGGGCAGTGTTCTGCTGGAAAACCTTGGGTCTTGCCATCCATGTGGATGTTACTTTGACACGTACCACCTACCTAAGCATTGTTGCAGACCATGTACACCCTTTCATGGAAACGGTATTCCCAGCTGGTGGCCTCTTTCAGCAGGATAATGCACCCTGCCACAAAGCAAAAATGGATCAGGAATGGTTTGAGGAGCACAACAACGAGTTTGAGGTGTTGACTTAGCCTTCAAATTACCCAGATCTCAATCCAATCGAGCATCTGTGGGATGTTCTGAACAAACAAGTCCGATCCATGGAGGCTGCACCTCGCAACTTACAGGACTGAAAGGATCTGCTGCTAACATGTTGGTGCCATATACCACAGCACACCTTCAGGCGTCTAGTGGAGTCCATGCCTTGACGGGTGCAAAAGCGGGACCATATTTATAGCACAATATTAAGAAGGTGGTCATAATGTACTTCAAAGTCATTCAAAGGAACCAGGGGGCATTTTGTCCATACAGTTCCCATAATTTGTTGAAATATTGAACTCTAATGTGGCCGACAAATCTGTAACTTCGTGAGGTTAAAGAAAATGAATCAACATCTTAAAATGCCCGTCAACCAAGTGGATCCATCCATTCAACAGAGCCGTGGTGCAAATAGTTTTATTTATAAATTAAAAATTTATAATCATGCGACACATCACGTTGGCATTAAAATAAAATATGAGGTCACTCACAAGTTTTTCTGCATTTTACAATGGCTTCAATCTCTGCTTGTCCAATTATAATTGAGAGTCTGAACTATCTGATTAAAGGGTGCTAACGTGACCATGAAAGCAGCACTTTAATCGTGCAAAAGAACCTGGGAAAAATTGGGTTGGTGGTGTCAAAATCCTCCAGCAACTGCAATGGGACCAAAGGCTTGTACAATACCTTTAGCTTTTTACAGATTACGTTTGTCATGACAAATATAGTGCAAAGTGAGGCAGTAAATCTTCCGAGTTTATACAACTCTCTAAAGAGGTGACAGACTGGGGCAAATCTATTCTTCTTGATGAGGGAGTTTTATACAGGGACTGTGTTAATCAGCAGAGTGCCAGCACTTTCTCATCAGTTAATGCCGACATGCCGCACAATGAAAGGGCATTAACCAACATCACACCAGCTGTCCATCACCTCCCCTTTGCCTTCATCTCTCACACGGACAGCATGATTAGAAGAGAAGAGGCAGATTACTGTCAGATTTGTACCTGTCTGTGTTCCCGTCTCATTGTCATCTTTCTCTCTCCCTCCTTCTTCTCTCTCATTCTCAGAGAATGGGTTTTATAACTTTTTTATTGGCAAATATGATGATCCCCTTGTGAAGGAACTCCTTCCTGAAATATAAAGACAGATGCATAAAACCCATTTATTATGTGGAAAATATTACATGTGATTATTATAAATTTCTGTATGTATGTATGAGTATGTGTATATATTCTGAATAAATATATATATATAAATATATATATATATATACACAGATTCTGATAGTTCACCCAAAAATTCCTCATCCTCAAGCCATTCTAGGTGTATATGACTATCTTCTTTCAGACAAACACAAGTTATATTAAAATATATCTTGGCTCCTTCGCTGTAAATTGATGTGTACTGCCATCTGCGAGAAGCTAGTTATTATAGTTAATAAAGTTTTAAATATATTTTTTATTTTTCTTACAAAAACCCATCGCTTCACTTCAGAAGGCCTTCATTAACCCAGTTTAAAAACCCTGTCTTACAGCGTCAGATACTTGTTTCAAAGTACAGAAGTAATTCATAACTTGAGAGCTTGTTTAAAAAACAGCATCAGATCATCAGGATAGTTACAGTAGGGAGTATATGAAGAGATGATTATGAACTACCTGAATCTGCAGCAGCTGAAGATGTTGGCTTGTTATTTTTAACAAACAGAAATCCTAAGGGGAGTCATTTTCCTTTGTTACTGGGACGAAAGGGAAATAAGTTTGGTATTAGTGCAAAAATAACATAATTACGTAGATATTAGTACATAAACTACATCCTTTACATTACTTTCAGGAAGTGCTTTATTTTCTTACAGACCAGAGAGGAATTTAACATTCAGAAAAACAAATTAAAGAACTCTGCTTTAAGGACTAACCAAGCAAATAAAGAAAGCATTTATTGAATCTCTTCCCTCTTTCTCAGTCTCTCTCTCTCTCTCTGGATTTGAAAAAGGAGGGAACGGTTCCCTAGAGGAGGTGGAATGGCTTATCCCGAAGGCCTACTGAGACTGATGCCTGCTTCCCAGCTGTGCTGATTCACTCCCCAGGCACTCGGCAAGGCCGTGACGAGGCCGATTACTCGGGCACCTTCTCCTCACGGCACCGAACCACTTTGGCCCAGTGGGACGTCCATTAGTGCGTCGCCTCAAAGAGTCACACCATCATACTCGCTCTCGGTCTTATTACCTCAGGTCCTAATTGCCGTGCTGACAAACAGACAGTGAAGAGAGACAGGAAAAGCGAAAGAATAAAATGAGAGGATTTGCTCTTTGTCCTTCATTCTCCCTATCCAGCCAACTGTTTGCATATAGCTTAGCTAGCAATATGTGCGTCTGTTCTGCTGAGGGCTGAGGGAGATATTTATAGTGACTCCATAATTGAAAGCGATGATCTTTCGTTCAAACCTGCAATCATATCAAATTTAATTATTCAAAACACACTGCTCAGTCAATAAAAGAACAGATGATAACATTTAAAGGTGCTGTAAACTATTTAATTTTGAATAGCATGCATACAGTTTTCCTTCTACCTGATGGATGTCTCAGAAAAGGTCTTGTGCGAAATCACACCTGTTTCTATGAAAGTGCTAAAAAAACTGTCCATGCTTTTTAATCCAATGTGTAAAATTAGACAAACAGAAAAACTCTATTGCTGTGAATCATTTGGCTTTGCTGAGATCACGCCTTTGAAGGGAGGAGTTTTTTTTTGCAATTGCATAGTTTAGAGGTTTTTTCTCTCCTCTCAAAATAATCTATATATATATATATATAATCGTCTGACAGCATATATATGTATTAATCATATTATATATATATATATATATATATATAATATACAGACAAACCAAAATGTATTCAGACACGAACATTTAATTCATTAATACAGTTTATTCACTATAGTTTAAAAAAAAAAAAAAAAAGTTAATAAAATATTAAATAAAAGATAATAGATCTTAGATAGAGTTAAACTGGTTCAGAAAAAAATAAATCTTATGTCAGATAACACTTAAGCAAAATATGGTCAGGTCAAAGTGTCTGAATAATTTTGATCAATTTTACTGGCAGTCCACTGTATGAATTTTTGGGTATTTTTTGCGATCCTCACTTACATAAATTAACTATAGTGTCCTGCACCCACTAGTAAAAATATATCAAAAATGTCTGAATAATTTTTGGTTTACTAATATAGTAATATAGGGCTGCAAAGAAGCAATAGGTGATCTGTGGAATTTTTTTTTTTTTTTTACAAAGACGTGTGGGATCATTGCAGTGTGAGGAACGAAAATGTGTGATATTACGAAGAAAACATGCTTTCTGCAAAAATGAAATATATTAAAATTTGTAAATTTTATACTTGCATATTGTTACTGTACTGAAGTCAAAGCAAGTGTGTGTGTATGTATAATAACAATAATTTATTTGTAAAGCACTTTTTACGGTGAATATTGTTCCATAAAGCAGCATGTTGATATTATTTTCATAATTGTATCATATTTATTTAAAACATAATTTAAGTCAAATCACCAGCTTTGACAGCACCAAAAAATAAATAAATAAATAAATTCCACAGATCGCCTATTGCTTCTTTGCAGCCCCTGGACTGCAGTTTAATAACTTAATAACTCAGGTCAACTCAAGTCACATTTAAAAATATAGTGCTTTATACAATACAGATTGTTTAAAAGCAGCTTCAGCATAATAAACATGAAACTAACAGTGCTAATGTTGTAAAATCAATGTGTTCATCATTTATGAAGCAAGTTCAGTTTCAGATGTGAAGCAGCTCTACAGAAGACAATACTGTCATTATTCAGCTCAATTTAGTTCAATGTTGATTCAATTCAGATCAATAACATTGTTAGTGTCGTTATACAGCTAAGTTTAGCTTAGTGTCAGTGCAGTTTAATACTAATTGTCTTTAAAAATAGAAATATGGCAGAATTTATTCTAAACCAGATGTGAAGTCTATAAAAAAGCATTTCAAAATAGTTACAGATAACAAGCCCACCCCAAATTTGTGCTGTCTCATAGTTGGCCAAGGGCGTATGTGCCCTGGCCGTCAGACGGGGTGATTGATATCTGGTCGCGCTGGGACGATAACGCTCCATCACACAGCCTGTGACACTGTGCCGCTCAAATTCTTTCATCTATTACGGCGAGAGAAATTAGCTTTCCACACTCAAATCCACTGTATTCCAGGGGATTAACACCGCAGAACCGGAGCGCTGAGATGGCATTAGTACCTGATTCCAAATGGATCAATTTCATATGTGTGTTCACGTCGGAAAAGCTTTGCTCACTTAAAAACTTGAGCTGAAAACTCCTTTATTTTGCGAATTTTCAGTGGACCATCATAGCAAATGGAATTGTCTTTCCACCCAAGGACAGGGATGCAAAAAGAAAACGGCAAAAAGAACTGTGGAAGATAAAATAATACATTCTCTGAGCATTTATTGCTGTTAAACCCAATGGCATGTTTCTCCTGTCAGAATATGATCTTTGAAGATGGATGCGGGCAATGTTGTTTTCAGAGTTTCATAAAACATATTATGTGCGGTTTGTTTTTATTACTTTTGGAGTTTACAGTAAATAAGCTGACATAACTGCCACGTGTGACAGTTTCACCTCCAGGTGAATAGAGATGCTCCCACAGATAGAGTCTCTCATGAGCAAGGTCGCATCACTGAAGCATAGGAGAACGCAAGCAGACGCAGCTGGGTTTTGTGTGTGAAAAAGGGAGCGATAAAGGGAGGAGATTACATGTATATGTGGTTGTGTTTGGGTAGAGAGCCGTATATTGATCTCACCATAAAGGTGTGTGTGTGTGAACTTTATGTGGGTCACCACTGCATTGGTAAATGACTTTCTGCATACAACACCTGCAAAGAACCCAAAAATATGTGTTTTTCGGGGGAAAGTCAGGTGGAAATACACACATTGTATTTTTGTCTTGTTTTCCATTACAAATGTAAACGACATTTGCTTCACAAGCGAGGGTCAATTCAACGCTGGATTTGCACAAAAGATTAACATGATGGCACATGCTAGTGGATGAGTTGAATCAACTCCACAGCAACTACATAAATTTATACACTAACTATTCAGAAACGTCCAGTTTGATTCTAAAAGTTGTAACTTCTTCCTGAGTCTCTCCATCAGTGTCGACTCCGGTTTGAACAATGTAAGGCTGAACACCGTTACTGACAATCCTCATTTTGGCTGTGTGAGATTCTCCAGCTTTGTTGTTGTTGAGCGACCGAAGCATGAGCTGTTAAAACTCCGCCCTCTTCTGGAAAGGGTGCCGGGAGCAGCAGTTAATTTGCATTTGAAGGGACACACACAAAAACGGCCTGTTTTTGCTCACACACAAATAGGGGCAAATTTGACAAGCTATAATAAATGATCTGTGGGGTATTTTGAGCTGAAACTTCACAGACACATTCTGGGGACACCAGAGACTTATATTACATCTTGTAAAAGGGGCATTATAGGTCACCATTAAGTCTTGTTTTCCGGGGTGAAAAAAAAAAAAAAAAAAAAAAAGTATCACAATAAAATAAGATTATGTAAAAAAAAATGCTTTCTAACTTAAACAAGAAAAAAAAAAACTATGTACAATGCATTATAAAGGTATTCATAATGTATGTTATAATGCATTATATCTTTTCATAAATAATTGTATCCAAAGTTAAAATGCATTATAATATTCGCAGAGTTCTTGTTACATCTGAATTTGATTGTTTGTCGTGTGTTTTAATGCATTATAATTTCTAAAAGTGGAACAATAATTAGATAAGTATTATAACTTTGTATACAATTATTCATTAAACTGTAAAATGCGTTATTAGATGCTAATGCACATAATTACACATTATGTGCACATAATTAATACACATAACTACACATAATTAATGCATTGAAAATACTTTAACAATGAATTATATATAAAGGCTTTTAGTAAAATGTTACCAAAAAATCTGTCAGTGCATGGGGTCAGAAAAAATATATCATAAGGATTTTTTTTTTTACCCCAATGACAGATTTTTTTTTCTTGTTTTAAGCATACACCCACTTAATTTTTCAGAAAACAATATTTAATATCTTAAATCATTTTGCTTCTTGAGTAATATAGCTTAATTTACGAATGTTTAGATATTTGTACTAAAAAAACAAGACAAGCATACTAAGAAATTCATTTTATACCTATATAACACATTTGAGGGTGACCAAAATAACACTATAGGAGAAGGAAGCCTGTTGTTTTTGCCTTAAGTCACTCTAACTTGAAGTACGACCAGCCTAGCAACAATTATTCCCAGAAAACATTCATCTGTTCTGTTTAAAAATGTGATTTTGACCATCTGCGTCCTAACACATGCCAATGCCCATCAAACCTGTGATGCGTTACATATGGAGCGGAGGGTTCGATCCTGCGCTCGCTTTCGCAAATTGCAACGGATGAGGCGGGCTTATTTTTAGCTGCTATTTGTGTGAAGCTGCTAAAATATTGCCATCGTCTACAGTGAGTCACTAGTAAATAAGTCAAGGAGAGAACAGACAGTCGAAGAGCCAGACAGAGCAGGCAGGAGTCTTTAACATTCACTCCAACAGAGTCAAGGTCAAACGCTGCCAAGATCTCCCTGCATCCGTTTATTCAATAAATCTACAGGTAATGTCTTTATTTCACTTGTAAGTGTGATTTAATATTCAAGGAGAAAAGTTAAATAAAATGTATTAATATTAAATTGTTTATTATGAAAACAAGGGTTTGTTCAGACACACACACACATACACACAAATTGTCTTTACTCATCACCATGTCACTCAAAACCTTTGACTGATTTTCTTGCTTGAGACATAAAACGTGGAAATTTAAAAAAATGTGCTATTTGTGCTTTTCCATGACATTAATGCTAATGGAGAAGATTTAAGGATGCGAACGCACCATGAAGATACTGTATACTAAAAGTGATCCAATTTGCGCAATATATTAAAATATATTATGGAATATATTTAAGTCATTATTCACTAATAATCATCCGCTCCACTGAGCTGTTAACTCAAAAACCTTTGCGACTGACCAAATCATTGATTCAGTGACTTGAATTTAAGAACCGGATCTGTCTGAGTAACTGAGTAAATATCCAGCTCAAAACAATGATTCATTCGCAAACAAAACCACCCTATGAACTCTCATTTAACTGAATTGTAAGGGTGGACTGCCTACAGGGGTTCAGGCTGTAGGGTTGTCGAATGACTTGTCTATTACCACCCACTGCAACTTATACCAACGACGGAAATAAATGCAGTTATAATAGCAAAATATGTGGGAGAGCGTTGCTATAGTGTGACAATATTTTATTGCAATAGGGAGCACATTAATGTTAATACTAAATCAAAACTAGTTAGCACATCATTTGTAATAGAAAGGGTTTAATGACAATGGTTACATTTAAAATAATTACAAAATAGATATATGAGATGATAAAATAATATAATTGTACCCAGCATTAATTGTACCCAGCATGTATGTAAAAAGTTACCTGAGAGATAGTTAGAGAGTGTGAAAGAGAAAGAGAGAGAGAGAGAGGGCCAGAGAGTGCCCAAGAAAAAAGGCAGAGAATGAAAAGAGCCAGAGCAACAGTTACAATCTTCTTTTATCCCTTCCTTGACCTTGTGACTGAAACCCAAATGTTAGACATTCAAACTGACCAATCAGAAGATTAAAACTTCCCCCACTGTACTTGAGGTGTGACAATTTGTAGACCCCCAAAGTACATACATTTTGGCCTATAGGGCTTGATCACTATCAGCAGCTTTGTGCCTTCCAAGTGGCCCCTGTAGCAAGAGAGAGGGGGTTGAAACAGTAAAACAAATGTCTTTGTTCATTTTAAAATATTTTTGGATATTTTCAATCTTACAGAATCATTTCAGTTAGTTTTTCATTCAAAGCTACTGCGTGACTTCAGAAGACTTGAAATAAAGTGCATGAGTCGTTTGAACCACCTTTATGGAGCATTTGCTAATTTTTTGGAAGCAGCTGCCACATTCTTCAAAATATATCCATTTGTTTTCCACAGAAGAAAGGACATCATACAGGTTTGGAATGACGTGAGGGTGAGTAAGGCTGTGTTCAGACTATCAGTCCAAAGCCGACTTTGTGCATATCCGATCAGATTTAGCAAGTGTGAATGGCAAAAAAAAATCAATTTTCTTACAAATTTGTTTCAAGGTATTCATATATGGTTTGAAATCCTATTCAAATCGCATTTCTGGAAATCACTCTGATCGGAATTTCACGTGGTTCATGTGGCTTTCTTACGCCACGTAAAATGTAAATGTGAGACGTTGTTATAGGAAACATGCTGAAAGTTGTTGCAGAAACAAGGTTGTGTTGTTGCAAAGTGCCGGACGAGCAGAAAATGACAATATGACAGAGACATATTTTGAAACCAGCGGAGACGACAGCTCGGAATTAAGCCACGCGTATCAGCCTCCTACGTTTCTGCTGCTGCCTCATAAGATGCAGTAGTCCAGCACAGAGGCTACACATTGTCATGTTGTAAATATTTGTATTGCAAACCCCTCCATTTTGCGGTTTGTTGTTGTTGTTTGCTACTGTGGCGACATTTCTACAAAACGTTGCTTCTTGTACCACTCACAACACTTTCAAAGTGAAATATGCAATGAGTGGCGCTAAAAGTGCGTTTAGTTGTGTCCTGTTGAGATAAATGTTAAAGGGGACCTATAATGCCCCTTTTATAAGATGTAACATACTGTAAGTCTCCCCCTTTCCAGAAGAGGGCGGAGCTTTAACAACTCGCGCTTCAGTCGCTCAACAACAACAAAGCTGGGGAATCTCACGCAGACAAAATGAGGATTGTCAGTAACAGTGTTCAGCCTTACATTGTTCAAACCGGAGTCGACACTGATGGAGAGACTCAGGAAGAAGTTACAACTTTTAGAATCAAACTGGATGTTTCTGAATGGTTAGTGTATAAATTTATGTAGTTGCTGTGGAGTTGATTCAACTCATCCACTAGCATGTGCCGTCATGTTAATCTTTTGTGCAAATGCAGCATTGACTTGACCCTCGTTTGTGAAGCAGTCCGGCGTAAAATTATATCATGGTACATGACACACCCTACTACAACAACTCAGTGTTGGGGTTAGTGATGTCAATAACCCAGGAAGAAGCTCGTTGTAGTCCTTAAAGGGATAGTTCACCCAAAAATAAATATTTGATGTTTATTTGCTTACCCCTAGGGCATCCAAGATGTAGGTGACTTTGTTTCTTCAGTAGAACAAAAATGAGGATTTTTAACTCCAACCATTGCAGTCTGTTAGTCGTATAATGCATGTCAATGGTAACAAAATCTATGAGAGTAAAAAAAAATGCACAGTATTTATATAATTTTTTACCTCTAATACACCACTAGTATGTGAACATCAAAATGATTACTTATCACATCAAAACTTAATTTTATTTTGTTACTTTCCATAAGGGCAGCTTTACAAATAAAAAGAACACATACAAAGATCTTGTTCACATACTTCAGTTGGATGTGGAAATGTGTAAACAATGAGTGACGTATATGCGGGAGAGATCACTTCCAACGTTTGCGTAAACTACGCCAGAACACGTACACACCTCATGCACTGGATGCCGTGCACGGATTAAGGCAGTTGGACATAGTGGTATATTAGAGGTAAAAAATGATATAAATACTGTTCAGTTTCTTGCAGAAATGGATTGTTTCGTGTCTTAGGACATCAATGTGTCGTCACGAACCGCAGGGTTTAATTTGGATTTGTCTGTGCATGTTTTTTTTACTCTCATAGATTTTGTTACCATTGACATGCATTATATGACTGACAGACTGCAACGGTTGGAGTTAAAAACCAGGCCCCATCATTTGTCTTCTACTGAAGAAACAAAGTCACCTACATCATGGATGCCCTGGGGGTAAGCAGATAAACATCAAATTTTCATTTTTGGGTGAACTATCCCTTTAAATAGCGAATTCTTTAAAAGAAAATATCTCCCTTTCCATTGAACTTTGAGCATCGTAACTTTTCAGATGGTGTTTATGCTCAAACAGCAACATTACACACTAACTAAAGTTAAAAAAGTAAAATCATAATCAACCACCCGTTTAATCAGGCAATGTTTAATCAGGCAATGGTTGTTGTTCGTATTGCGGCAGTTCGGAAACAAAATGTCAGGTAAGTGGCGCTAAAAGGTTAATGCTCTCGAGCGTTTGAAAATAACGTACCACCTATATTAAATCTACACTACTTCTCTACAACTTGAGTGATAGTGTTAACAAAAGCAAACCTGAGATTTGCTGGAGCAGTTATGCCATTTTTGCTGCTTCTCCAAGTCTTTGAGCTCTTTTATTGTGACTGATGGCTCTCAGAACTCGTATTCGAGTGCTTCACATCACATCTTTAAGCAGAAGAAACTGAATGAAATATTTCTGAATGATATAAATCCACAATCTGACTTGTGATGCAGCCTAGAATTAAACCACACCATATTTGTTCATTTTTTTCTTTCCTCAAGGTTTATTTCTGTCACTGATGGAGTTTGGGTTTCTTGCCAGTGCAAGTTTTATGTAAAAAAAAAAAAAAAAAAAAAAAAAAAACTAAACATATAGAGCTGGTTATGTAATGCAAATGTCAACATGTATTAGTTTATAGATCGTACACTATGGTAAAAGTGTTTTGAGGTCATAACATGCAATGAACCATGTGAAAATAAGTCTATATTGGTCTATAATCTTCCTCTATTCACAATTTGTTTGGAAAGTAATAAAAGTTGTTGGTGTTTTACTGCTACTAGTGTTCATTTCAGCTGGAAACTGCAGTGAATTCTATGTAGGTACATTTTTGGAGTTTTGAACAAAATGAAGCATGTTTTTCCAATGACCTTGGGTTAGTATTCTTTTGTTGAGTGAACCGTCCCTTTAAATGTTGATAAGTGTACCCGTGTGGCCTAGGGGATTAGCATAAAGAGACTGTAACCAGTTGTAATCATCGAACGTTGTCATGGATCCTAATGTACCTCAAATTAATCTTTAGCTGTTTTGCTAGCTGCTAATGCAGCCTCTGATATGCAGTTTAGACTTAGATGCTCTTTAATCTGTGCAAGCCAAACCAGGATTGAACAAGGAGTATCAAATAAGCAGATGGCAATCTCCTGAAATTAGAGTATAGCTGCTTCTTCCAAGTACCAAATTATATCAGCAGCTTTACTCTACCAGTGTTAAGCAGGACGACAAGCTGTTCTTTTATGTCAGTCTATGTAATCCCTTGAAATGTATAATCTGTGCAAAAAAAAACACCATAAAACTGATTAAGGTTTCATTTTAGTGAATGATTGTTGCTCTTAATTAATTGTGTTTAACAGCCCAATGAGGAATTAGTTTGATTTGTTTGTTATTCGGATGTCTTTTTCCACTAAGGCACAAGGGAACGTGGATGTGGATGTAAGTGTGCGGCACTTGTCAGAGGTATGTATCTGTGTGTGTGTGTGTGTGTGTGTGTGTGTGAGTGGGTGTTTACACGACTGCTGTTGTTTTTTGCCCTTCTCTGTGTAAATGCCAGTCAATCCCAGCTGAGCAGGCATTAGTCTGTGTTGAGCGTGGACCGCAGAGGGAGGGGACGCCATGATACATGTCTGTTTTTAGGTGTTGCGCACAGGTGGCTCTTGGCTAGGGGATTCGGCTAATTAAGCAACGACAACAGGATACGAATCCAAGCATTCCTAAGAGATGTGTCAGAAAGCTGGAGCTTTCAGTGAAACCCAAATTGTCTGCATAGTTCCCAGAATTCCATTTTCTGTTGTTTTCAGGGTCCTGGGACTCCATTTTGGAATGAAATGTCTGGCATCACATTTCTGGAATGTTCTGATGGGTTAGGGGTATTGTAATGATGATGATGATGATGATGATGATGATAGTGTGTTTGATGCATTTTCTCCAAATATATTATTATAATATGGGAGAATGCTAATGGATGTCATTTCTGTTTCAGGAGTGAAAAAAGGTGACTGAAAATAGATCCATCCATCCATCCATCCACACACCCACCCACCCACCCATCATAAAGTAGCAATTGCAAAACACACACAATTGTATTATTCTGAGCATTCTTGTTATAGATAAATAAAACGTAAAAATTTATTTCATTTTCTTTTGTTTTATTAATAACGAAATAAAATAATAAAACAATAGAGGCATATTTAAAAATAATAATAATAATAATAATAATACAATGGAAAATATAAAAATAAGAACCAATTCTAAATAATAATAATAATATCTCAATGATTCTAAATAACACAGATTTTAAGATATAAAGTCAAAATTACTAGAGATAAAGTTGCAGATACTTTAAGATATAGTTGATATGAGATATGTTTGCAGATGTGAGGTACTGTATAGTGGCATTTTGACATGTAATGTCACAAATACAATAAAGTCTGTATTTTTTTTTATTAATTTTTTTATTTATTTATTTTTACCCTGAGGCAGAAATGTACTTCCATAGATTTGTAATCCAATAAGAAAAAAAGAAAAGAAAGATCTTCAAAGACATATAAAACAACAACATTAATCACAAAAACACACCAACTCTACAGAAATACAGATATAAATATATTTACAGATGGTTCACCATGAATACAAACATGAATCCATTATTATAATAACATGTAGCACATGACATCATCAAATCGTGTCTAATCTGCCAGCACTGATGATGCGCCATAAGGACAGAATGTAATCACACCTCAAATGCTCATCCCACAGCGCACACAACAACTGACTCATGAAATGACATCATTCATAGCATTTATTATACAACTATATAACACTTGAGGATCAGGATCTGTGAGCACAGCGCTGAGGTGTTTCTGTTTCTGGCACACATACATAGCTGTTTTCTTCTGCCCTGAGAGGATGTGAAGGTGATTTGCCCAAACTGTCCCACGACATTGCCTTTGACCCTCCACGATTTCAACCTGCTGCTCTCTGCCCTCTTCTGGCCTGTGCTGAAGATGCCCACCTTCCTGTAAAATGGAAATCATCCACTATTCGAGGCTGCACAGAAAGTCAGTGTCAATTTTTCACTGTTCATTTTTTCCAGCTAAAGAGGATTTTAAATGATATGACTTATTTTCCCCTTACAATAACCATTGATTAAAAGTTATGTGTAAATAATTATCATGATTTTTTGTATGTGGCATGGAATGACATGCTTTGTTTAAATATACCACGAACCATGGCAGTATCTTCTGTTCTTCTGCTGGACCATATATACCATGATATATGAATATAATAAACATTTATTACTATAGTATTGTATACATGTACTTACTATGTATTAACATTAAATTATGCACAATTACATGTAACTAACCATAAATCAAACCCTAGCCCTAACGTAACTCTATAGTAAGTACATATAGTTAATACTTAATTTAATAAGTACAATGTAACTATGTCACCTTAAAGGGAACCTATAATGCCCCTTTTACAAGATGTAATATAAGTATCTGGTGTCCCCAGAATGTGTGTGTGAAGTTTCAGCTCAAAATACCCCACAGATCATTTATTATAGCTTGTCAAATTTGCCCTTATTTAGGTGTGAGCAAAAACATGCAGTTTTTTTTCTGTGTCCCTTTAAATGCAAATGAGCTGCTGCTCCCGGCCCTCTTTCCTTTAACAGCTCACGCTTCGGTTGCTCAACAACAACAAAGCTGGAGAATCTCACGCAGCTAAAATAAGGATTGTCAGTAATGGTGTTTAGCCTTAAATTGTTCAAACCAGAGTCGGACACTGTTGGAGAGACTCAGGACTCATGCTTTATCACCCTGTAGCCCAAGACTGGTTGCCCACTGAAGCTAAGCAGGGCTGAGTCTGGTTAGTACCTGGATGGGAGACCTCCTGGGAAAACTAGGTTGCTGCTGGAAGAGGTGTTAGTAAGGCCAGCAGGGGGTGCTCACCTTGTGGTCTGTGTGGGTCCTAACACCCCAGTATAGTGATGGGGACACTATACTGTCAAAAAGCACCGTCCTTCAGATGAGACGTTAAACCGTGGTCCTGACTCTCTGTGGTTGTTAAAAATCCCAAGATGTCCTTCAAAAAGAGTGGGGCTATTACCCCGACACCCTGGCCAAATTTGCCCATTGGCCTCTGTCCATCATGGCCTCCTAATCATCCCCATACACTGATTGGCTTCATCACTCTGTCTCCTCTCCACCAATAAGCTGGTGTGTAGTGGGCGTTCTGGCGCAATATGGCTGCCGTCGCATCATCCAGGTGGATGCTGCACATTGGTGGTGGTTGAGGAGATCCCCCCTTCCTTATGTAAAGCACTTTGAGTACCCAGAAAAGCGCTATATAAATGTAAGGAATTATTATTATTATTATTACAACTTTTAGAATGAAACTGGATGTTTCTGAATGGTTAGTGGAAAAAAAAATATTTAGTTGCTGTGGAGTTGATTTAACTCATCGACTAGCATGTGACATCATGTTAATCTTTTGTGCAAATTTAGCATTAAACTGACCCTTATTTGTGAAGCAGTCCGGCGTAAAATGACCACATGGCAATAACACTCTACTACAACAAATCTTCCTCTTCTCTTAAGCAGCCCAACTTGGCCTCACTCCCTTTGTTGTGTGTTCTCGGCAGCGGGGTTTATGTAAATTTAGGGGTTTGTGATGTCACCAACCTGGGAAGAAGCTCGTTGTAGTCCCTACCAGCTGTTTGTTGTAGTCCACAGCGATTTCTGTAAAAGAAAATATCTCCCTTTGCATTGAACTTTGAGCGTCATAACTTTGTAGATGTTGTTTATGCTCAAACAGCAACATGACACATAAAAAAGTGAAATCATAATCAATGACCCCTTTAAAATAAAGTGTAACCCTATTGTATATTAAAATACCTTGCTATTTACATCTAATTCTTAGTGTGTTAGCATCTAAATTAACAGATTTTTATAGTCAAAAATATTCAGTAGGACCAAATCATCCTAATTATATTGAACTACATTTACTTTTTCATTCATGCATTTCACTTTTAACCAGAGTTACAGTGCATTCAATGTATTTTATCAGTTTGTGTTTTGGAACTGGACATTTAGTTCCTTTTTGTCAGGCACAGTTTTACTTTTTACAGTGTTCCGTCATTGTAACATGGTACCACTCCCAAACCTTTTTTTAAGGAAAGTAAAAAGATTTTGACCTGGGGTTTGGGTAAAAAAAAAAAAAAAGTAAAGAGTTTTCATTCCTCCACTCCAAAAGCAGTGGACTCGATTAGGACCGCAGAACTGGATTAGAAAGCTAGGCCAGGGCAGGAGGGCATCACAGCACACAGGATATTCAGGCAGACAAACTGGCAGGACTCTGGTGGCACGTACCCAGCTGTGCCTGTGGTGGGAGACGATAAAATGGGCAAATGTGCAGGCAGCCAGATGACCACATGGTTGAGTGGTGAGCTTAGAAGGATTACAGACAGGGAAAATGTTCAGAGTTTACAGGGCAGAGGAGATGTTGCTTGTTTGACATGCGGCAGGAATTACGCTCAGATTAGAGGTACAGCGTACAGCCAAAGTGAAGCTTTATGGAAATACAGCCAAAAGAATGGTTCATGGAAATAAAGAAAAGAAAAAAAGAGGATTAGAGTGTGAATCCCTTTACTCAAGACTTCTTAGGCAACTTTAATTTTGTTTTCACATTCAAAGCAAATGAATGCAAGACTTTGGAATTGATGAGTCCTCGCATTTATACGCAGTGACGTATTAGAATGTATCTGCGATAGCCAGGCTTTCTTGTCAAACATGTTTGACGTGTGATTTTCACGGCAGTACTAAAAACTGTCCACTAAATACGTACTAATGTCTAATTCTGCACTTCTTAGCGCACAAGTGCGACCTTTATGAAAATAGCAGTGCGTCACCGCTTGTCTCTCTCTCACACACACACCACCCATCTGCGTTAGAGATGTCACAGTCCTAACGCTGGAGAAATCTTAATGTTCCACTTTCATGCACGGGGCTCACCTCGGCTAATGGCTAAGCTGCCGTGACCGCTTTGCATTCTCTGTGCTAAGCTCAATTCGCCATCGCCTTTCCGGCTCTGACAGGAGAGAGCTTTTTTTCACCTCTCCCGTCTCTGCACACCATTCCAAAACGGGAGCATCCACATAAAAACACACGCTTGCAAACATGCACGCGAATACACGCGCACAAATGGGCACGGGCACAGCCAAGCTGCCTTTGTTTCCCCAACCCAATTTGTTCCTGCCAATATCGGTCTGATGGATGGCTTTTCATTATCATGCCATGGCGACAGATTGAAAGATTTCCTTGCCGTTGCCACGCTTTTGTGTGTGCAGCAACATTTGCCCTGGATTTAATCAAAAGCAAGCAGACACGCACACATTCGTACACCCCACACTCTCACACAGAGTGATGGAATTGGCAAAAATTTGTGTGGATCAGAGAGAGACAGAGAACATGAAAAAGTGAAAGAGAGAAAGAGAGCTTGGGACGGGGAGGGCAAAGACCTTGAGCTCCAAGTGATGATTTTTTTTTTTTCTTCTCACATCAGAAACAAAACAGATCGAGTATAGGGGTCACCAGGCATCAGAATTATCCAGGGACACTGCCCATTTTTGGTGGCCAGTCTACCAAATATCCGTCTTTTATTGTGCATTCAAAACAGCTGGCAAAGTAAAATGAAATTCAGCAAGAAAGATCAAGCAGCAGAGCTGCAGGTTCTGCTTCAGTCATGTGGTGTTTGTTTTGACAAATAGAGTGTGTTGCTTGTGTGGAATTGTTTTACAGTAGTGGAGTAGTTGGATTGGTTGATTGATTGAGAAATTAATGGGAAGGTTAATGCATTATATTATTTATGTAATTCAGTTGCATTACACAGGAATTCAATGCAGTAACTTAACTGTCAGTATTTATGATATCATTGTTTTAATATTAGTTTGAGTTGCTCTAAACAATCTTTACAGTGTATAAGTGTGTGTTGATGATTCATCACATGATTCCCCATTGTAGTTAATCACGGTATTCCATTTATTATGGTAAAAAGATCAAATAAAATCATTTGAAATTTCAATTTTGTATTGACGGTTGATGTTCAAATTACAAATCAAAAGCAATCTGGATCACCTTAAACAAATATTGATACCATTTCACCTTCCTTTTGATGATTTCTCCTCATCCTTCATGTTCATCCACTCTGATTATCTGGTATCATACGAGGAGCAAACAAATGATAAAAAGAGGATTAAAAGAAATCTCCATCACAAGCTGCACCCTCCCCAAAATGCCTGCCTGTCATTCTTACTGCCGCGGAAAGCTTTCAATTTATTTCCCTCTTGTTCAGAGACCGATTCACACGGGCAGTGGGTGCAGGAGATGAAACTGGCTCCTGTTCCTGCAGGCCCATATCTTTCCAACATCATCATGATGAAAGTGTCAGAGCAACAAGTAGAAGTGGATGATATATGGTCTGAAGCTTAAAGTTGGTGGAGAACGCGGGCATTAACACTGGTGCACTTTAACATACACACACGCAAAAATCACACACTCCTCCACTCTCCAGCACTCATGGAGAGAGAATATGTGGCCCCAGGGTCCCAACAGTAATCTCACATTGCATGGTAACGATGTGGGGGGAATGATTCCCTCTTCCCCTCGGCGCTCGGAAGTCGGCACACTTTGAGTCAGCTTGATTTCTTTTTCTCTCCACTGGCCGTGGGAGGAAGGACTCCTTTGTGTAAGCCCACACAGCCTTAAAGCTTTCGGATACATTTTATAATGTGCATTTGAGTGTCTTCATGCGCTTGTACCAAAATGGGGCTACAATTTATCTATCTAGTGTAGGTTGTGTGGGTGTAGGTGCTTTGTGGAAACTGGGCCACAGTGATGACAGCACTCATATAGTGTAATAATAACGTTATCCAGTGCAAAAAGAGGGAGAATGAAAACAAGAGTAAATCAAATTTTTACGGTCCGCAGAGAAAAGACTTAAACTCTGTGTTTCTTTCCACTAGCTTTCCCTGTTTTGTCTTCATCTTCTCACAAGTGGGACAAAGATGATTTCAGTTTTAAGAGTGAGGCTTCTCATCACCATGATACTCACATGACTTGATGCAGCGCTATCGCTATGCTAATTTGGAATTCATATAAGTTGTACGGTTGTAGACGGTTCTTGTCGGCAGTGTAGGGAATAGAAATAAGCAAACTCTCCTGAAAAATGTATCAATAGACTTATCTCCTACTGTCCATGAGAGAGAAGAAATACTTCTCTCTGTGTTACCTACATGTTTTTCAAGAGCTAGTTCTCCACACACACAATGTATGGAAAAACTGAAGGAATTGGACTCTTGTCAAACTATAAGTCGAATGTGTAGTTGATGAATGAATTGTTTGATCGAAGGTAACATAGTTGCATTGTACCTAATCATATAAGTACTGAGTAATATTAATTAACTACATGTACTTATTATAGAGTTATGGTTAGGGTTTGGTTTAGGGTTAGTTACTTGTAATTATGCACAAGTTACTGTTATTACTATAGTAAGTGCATGTAGTAACATGTAACTACGTCACCTTAAAAATAAAGTGTTACCCATGGATGATTTGATTTGGTTTATTCATTAATCAATCAATCAATCAATCAATCAATCAATCAATCAGTCAAACATGTTTGATTGTTGCACTGATTGATTGATTGCATCAATCAATCAATCAAACATTCTGTCAAGTGTTACAGTCAATTAAACATGTTTTCCATTCAATTGAAACCAATTTAATTAAGATATCTATATTTTTGAATCTATATCAATAAATGTGTCTGACAGTCTGTGCTAACTCTCTTAATGATAAAATGTGACATGACTCTAAAAATGTCAGTGGCTAACTGCCAGTAAAACTAGGTGGGCAAGGGACAGAAATGTTCTTGGTGTGATTTCTTTCATCTTCTCTCCCTCTTGCGTCACATCTCACCTCGACTGTCTCATTCCCACCCCAAGGACCAGTCAAACTATAATCATTCCAACCTTGATTTCCTGCCATTTTGCTATCATGGGGCTGTTTGATGGGGTAATCAGTCTCATTCATTATTTATTTGAAGATGTGTGTGCGCCTGTGCTCGCCCGTGCCCTGTGTGCCCTCTCGTCAGAGTGATTAGCAGTGAAGATTGCTTAATTAAACTAAAGCTGTGTATCCACAGATACCGTATTCTGCCCACACTGTATTTCTGTGTCTTCTAAACTGCCTGGAAGTGTGCGGGTCACTGCGCTGTTACCTCTCACTACTCTTTCTCATGAAACCCGAACCCATAATAGCATGCCTGAAGCTGCCATTAAAAATACTTCACCCACTTCAATGAACTTTGTTGGCCGTATTAGTTCATAAAATTGCATTGTAATAGCATAATCATTACTAGCTCTGATACGCAATTATTTGTAATTCAATCTCCTTATGATGTAAAAGTTTTCACATTCTGAATTTGGAAATTATTTGGAAATGCTGCATGAAAAGAGAATTCAATGGCTATGTTCAGAATTCTACATTTTGTTGTTTCTAAAGTGTGTGTATATATATATATATATATATATACCACTTTTGCTCAAGTTGAGCCTGCAGTAGAATACTCCATAACCCACAATGCACATGAACAATATTCTTTTTTTTAATTTTTTTTTAGATCATTTGACAAGTTATTTTTAGTTATTATCATTTTATAATTCCAGTCAGTATTTCCAAGATGATAACTTGATGGCATCGCATGCAATGTAGCATTTATTTTTTTTATAAATGTCTTAATAATCATTATTGAAAACATATCTTTAAAAAAAACAACAACAGTGAAACACATTAAATATGTTTATACAATATAAACAAATTTCATAATTACCCTATTTAACACAGATATTCTTAGATATACACAACTATTTATGTTTATATTGTGTAAAAACATAGGTGCGCAATATATATTATAAACTATTCTATCTGAAATGAATAACAATCAGTTGTTCCTATTATGAACAACAAGCTTGTTGTAACTGTACTTTGTACCATTCATTTTATGTGATCTGCTTTAGCATATAACTCATTTGACTGCTGTTGTATTTCAACAAAGAAATAACAAGAAGATCTTATTTGAACATCACAGATGGTAGACACTGTTTGTCTAGTGAGAAATAATGATGATAGTCAGCATTCAACCCGAGATATGAAAGCAGGCAGAGCTTTTTAAAAGGTATTTGGCTGAAGCAGAATGCTAACTATATTTTGCTGTTGAGAGCTCTTGCCATGTAAGCGCTCCCGGCTATCGTGAAACGCTCAATTTTAACGACCGTGCTTTTTAAAAGCACTTTTGTGAGAGTAACTGGAGAACAGTCTTAAATATTAAGACCGTAGTAAAGCTGCCGTGCTGCTCGACACATTTTGGTCTGAAGTCAATCAAACATGTCAGGCCTCCTTTGAGGAAAGATCTGCATGCGAGCCTTCGCTTCAAAATATCTGTGTTTGCCTTATTCCGACTGATTCTTCCATTTATCCAGAGATTTGTTATAATATCCTATCATGTTTCTTTCAACACGCGCTCTTGATGCGTGACATTTCCGTCTTTTTCTCTTTAGCATAGTTTTGTTATAAATGTTCAAACGCAAGAACCGATTCAGTGGTGAAGGAGCTCCAAAATAGCTTCTTGTGAACATCCTTACCGTCCACTCCCACTTCTTGTCAAAAATACAAAGATTGTCTGTGTCGTTTTTGCCTAATACCAAGTCTTTCATCTTCACATTTCCTTTTGTGTTCTGTCTCTTCCTCATCTCATCTACGTGCTGCAATTCTAGAATAGAACATGGCATAGCCCAGAATTACACACTGTCATGAAACATACAAAAGTGTTAAAATTATGCAAGGCGAACAGTCATGTATCTGTCAGATGTGCTTATTGGTGCTGCTGATGTTTCGTTAATTACATATGGCGTAATCAGGGCAGGTTTGCACATTACTGTACAGAAAAGAAGACAATGAAAAGGAAGAAGAAAGACTGTGGGATGCATACAGTACTATCAAACTCAAAAGCCAATTTTCAGTAATTTTCAGTAACACAGCATGTTCCACCCAAAACAAATCAAAAGCTAAAGATAAAAGAGATTCATATATAAATCCAGAAGGATGTTTATTTGTCGTTGATTACCTGCATGAAGTTTTAGCAATAAACATTAGATTTTCTGTAGAAAATGTGACTTGCTCATGCAAAACTTGCCACCAAAATATTAGCATGTTGTAGAAGGTTGTGGAGTGTTGTTATATGGTTGCAAAAACGTTCTGATGAGTTGCTACTGTAGGTGGTTGCTTAATGACTCCATTCAAATAGACGATACAAAATAACTAAAAAAATTCCTGGCAAAAATAATTATTTAAACAAGCTGTTTAAATTATATTTAAAAATGCTAAACCATGCTACGTATAAAATTGGTTTGTCTAAAAATGTGTGTGTGTGTGTGTGTTTGTTTATGCTGAAATAATAATAAAAAAATAAGAACATTTCAAATCTTCTATCATGTAGTTGGCTCGTGCATTTTATGTGTCACGCTTCAGAAATGTAACCTAATTCCCGGTAAGGGAGCATAGTGAGTATCGATGCTCTCTGGTTTTTGTGGTGCATTGTGGGATTTTTCAGGAAGCGAACGTTCCAGTGCACTAGTAGGATTTTACGATTGAGACAGCCCTTATCATTGCCTACTCCTTGAGCAGTGCCCTGACTGCTGAACTAGGGAGCTGATTGAGATGCACCCCTAGTTTCCTACTTTCACCTGTTGTTCATTTAGTTTTTTTCATTACCTTTCTTTTTCTAATTAAGCCCTTAGTTCTCCTCAACCCAATCTCACGGCAATTAGTATGAGATGGCAATTATTATTAGTATTTCTTTAAAAAAAAAAAAAAAAATCATCAGAAAGGACCACCCCTAACCCCGCCCCCAAACCTACCCATCATTGGGGTCTAGACAAATCATACAAAAATGTATGAGTGAGGTTGTACAAATTCGTACAAATTAGCCACCTCGTTAAATACATATGAATTGCTGTGAGATTGCTTTGTTCTCCTCTGTGTTTTGCCTTGCGTTGATGTTGTATGTTAAAATTGGATATCATTCAACTTGGCATGCTGCCCTGAATCTTACAAGACAAATTTTATGATTTTTGGCCAAACCAGTAGGTGGCGCTGTGCCGAAACACAGCATGTAGCCTCAGGTCATGCTTGTGATGACATGAACCAAGCTAAAGCATTGCGGAGATAGATACACACCTGCTCCCCATTCACACCTGAGACCTTGTAACACTAACGAGTCACATGACACCGGGGAGAGAAAATAGCTAATTAGGCCCAATTTGGATATTTTTACTTAGGGGTGTACTCACTTTTGTGGCCAGTAGTTTAGACATCAATGGCTGTGTGTTGAGTTACTTTGAGAGGACAGCAAATTTACACTGTTATACAAGCTGTACACTCACTACTTTACATTGTAGCAAAGTGTCATTTCTTCAGTGTTGTCACATGAAAAGATATAATAAAATATTTACAAAAATGTGAGGGGTGTACTCACTTCTGAGAGATACTGTATATTTCAAGCCATTTTATATTCTGCCATCTGGAAATTTAAATCACTTAGAAAACCATCTCCATCGATTTGAGGTATCTTTCACATTGGAGTTTTTAAAACTTAGTGTTAGTTTCTTCATTTCACTAACTGTAAATATGAGCAAAAGTATACAAGTAATACAACTTTCCTGTTTTGAAATTGACCAGATTTGTTGCAGTTATTTAGGCCAAATATGATGGTTATCATCAACCTTACTAATGATAATAGGGGTCATGAATAATGTGCTGATTAAAATAGACTCTATATTAAAGTGTATAAACGGGTCTAGCTAAACACGAAGCAAATGACAGAATCAGCAATGTGGCATAACAAGCCAGTGAGTAAAATGGGAACTGCAAAATTTACCATGCAAGTTTTCCCGCAAATGAACTCCCAGCGGTATTCATTCAGTGCTCACCCTAAAGAACAGAGGATGATTATATTTAACGAATAAAAAGTCACTCAGTAGAAGGGAGAGAGAACACGAAATGCAGGCAGAGAGACAAAGAAACAGATATAGAGTGTCTGTATCAGCCTCTCTCTTCAACTGTAAAGCGCCTGTTGTTGTTGCTATGTTTTATGTGTTATTGCCTGTCACTGTCACCGTCATTGAACCCAGGGTGCGCTCATCTGCAAAGTTGCATTTGTTCTGGTGGAGAGGAGAAGAGCAGGGGGAAATAATTGATGCCCTGATTCATGCAGCTGATGTATGCCAGCAGCTCCGGCTTTAAGATCTTTAGAGGAATAGAAGGAAATCAGTGTTCCATTAACAAGTTGTGACGAAGCGAGTGTTCGCCTTAGCGCGAGTTCACATCTTACTGTGTGTGTCTGTGTGTGCATGGCAGGCATTACTCTTTATTTTATTTCTGCTGCTACAGTGAGCAGCAGACCCCAAAACCTGATTTATTCCAATTAGTGAGTCAGTGTCACTGCCCAAAACAAGCTAGATACTTAATTCACAGCTGGCAATTACATTTACCCAATTTAAAGGTTTAGGAAATTTGATATAAAATGAACCTCAAAGGTCCTAGCAAACTTAAATGTCATCTGGAAAGTTTCATTATTTTTTTTTTCCTGCATTTTTCCTGTCCAAACCTATAGCTAATGTGTGTCATGTGTGATCCAGCATTACATTATTATTTGTTTATTATTATTATTATTATTATTATTTTTAATTTCATAATAATTTTATTCCTTAAAACTCATCTTTGATCACAAAAATGATATATTTAAACATTTTTCCCTGTGGAAAAAAATAAAAATAAAATAAAATAAATCGTCATGCCTTAAAATAGCTTGAATGTAACTCTACATCCTTGCTTCATTTGGTATATGCGAAAATATGAATATGCTATACGCAAGCTCAGAGATCCGCTCGGTCAACTTACTGAGGTAAACACTGCACAATGGCATCATTCTTTACAATGTCGGACACATAATGATAATTAATATGATTAGTATTTTGCTTGACTAGATTATCAAACAACTGCTAATAATGTGTTGCTAATGTTACACAAACCATGTTCACGTTCGCGAGTTAGACAGCTGTCTTCTGAAAATCAATATATCCTTAGAAACGCTTTTAAAATCTCAGAACGTCAGTGGAGAAATGCATATAGTTCATCATAACATCATAATATACATCATACACCCACTATTTTGCTAAATCTACCCGACTTTTCATATCAACAGAAAAAATATACAGGGATAACGTGGCTTCTCTTGAGACTCTCCTGCTTCAGATCGGTCATATAGTTAATGACTTTAATGCAATACCTGCCAAATAGTGAGCCGTTTTAATGAGTTTATAATGAGTTATAATCATTAATAACCTGGGATGGTGAACCCTGATGTAAAGCGAACACATATGAACCATTTATTAATGAGTTATAAACATTAATAACCTGTGGAGGTGAAACATGTTTATACTCGACAAGTCTTCATAATGATCACTTACTGTGTCTACACAGGATGCGAGCGATGTGACAATAGAACCTATTGATTATAATCAGTAATATAATGTCTACACTGAATGCAGGCGGCGTGGCTCAACACTGTGTCTATGCCGGACGCGCCGTGCCACGCCACGTCACAACAGCTTGTAGTGACCACTGCAAAGAGCAAAGATTTCTAGGGGTCCTCCCCTAGAAATATATAAATAATTCTCGTACCAAAAACAGAGGAAAAAAAGCATTTGTACAAATGCTTAATGTGATCCAAACTTAAAAATTGCATTAAAATAGAAACAATACAAAGTCCTTGAACATGGAAAGCAATGAAATTTAGTAGCCTATAGGGCCTAAGTCAGTTTATAATTATTTCATCATATATCGGGCTCTGCGCTTTGAGAGGGGTTTGAGACGAGCAGGGCAGAGTTTCTCTCATAAATTCATGTTTTTTCCTAATATTCTAATATTGTCAAAGCAAACTGTATCTTCCATACAATATGCTGTGATGCCGAGAAAAGCGAAACTGAATACCGGCAAGTGTGAACTACGGACTGACATGCTGAAAAGAAGTAAAAACAAAAAACAGATATAAGCTATATTATATATATATGTATATATATATATATATATATATATATATATATAATGGTTACACTTTAGTATAGGCAACATGTATTCACTATTAACTACGACTTTTCCCTCAATAAACTCCTAATTTACTGCTTATTTATAGTTAGTAAGGTAGTTGTTAGGTTTAGGTATGCAGAATAAGGCATTAATATGTGCTTAATAAGTACTAATAAACAGCTAATATTCTTGTGCGCATGCTAATAAGCAACTAGTTAAAAAACCCTAAAATAAAGTGTTATATATATATATACAGTATCTCACAAAAGTAAGTAAACCACTCACATTTCAGCAACCATTTTAGTATATCTTCTCAAGGGACAATACTATAGAAATTAAACTTGGATATATTTTAGAGTATTCAATGTGCTGCTTTTTCTTTCTTTGCTCTTTGCAGCGGTCACTACAAGCAATGGGTTCTATTGTTACGTCGCTCGCGTCCTATGTAGACAGAGTAAGTGATCGCGCCGGCGCCTCGTGTTCACATGCAGTTTGTTAATTTTTTTATACTTATTTACATGTTTGTTGACTATATTTATTAGGGCATTCCTCAAGTGACTGACGCCACTCTGAGAAGTGAACAGACGTGCTGAATTAGAGACGGTAAGTGAGTGGGGCCAACATCATTGTTCTTATAAAGTGGATGGGTCTTGCCCTACCCACATACAATGGTTCATACGCCCACGCATTATACCATTAATTTCCGCTCAATACACATTATTGTAAGCCATTTATTCATGTTCACACAGTGCGTGTCTGTACTAGTCAAATCAGTGATATTGTCTACGCTGAATGCGGCGTGGCCCGACGCGACAGGTCAAATCCCCAACAGCAAACGAATTCCCGTTATTTCTGATGCTATTCTATTGTCACGTCGCTCTCTTCCTATGTAGACACAGTAGCATGCTAATCACTTTCACACCAAATATACTTTAAAACAAACAATAGAGAAACTTAGACAAATGTTTCAAGTGCTGAAAAAGCCAACCTAACATATAAATACAGCTCATAAATGTTTGAGCAGACTCGCCTCAGAAAAACAACTGCAGCTCTGTAATTGGCCGAAATGCTACATTCGACTTTTTTTGAGACCCTCTACTCTTCCCTGCGGATGGCTACGTTCTGTATGCTTTAAATTTAAATATTGAATTTGAAGTTCTGAATTTCTTCTTCTTCTTGAAAACTTGAAGCTGTATCTTTAAAAACTGAATATTTGCAGTCAAACATTTGAAATTGAACACAACTTAAATGGCAGAATGTATTTTCAAACAGCAGATTTTTCGCTCTAAAACTATGTAAAATGCCACATAATATTCAATTGTATTGAATTACACTTGTCTATAATTCAAATTTACACAATTCAAATAATATTGTCATAATCCTAGCTCCATATATATATATATATACAGTATATATAACTTTATGTAACTTGTGAGGATTATTCATTAAAATATTAACTTTGAACATATGTAAGATTTCTGAAATAAACACAATACACATTATAATTATTAAGAAGATATTTAAGTCACCTAATCTCAATCTCTGTATATCACATCATGCTCGTGTTACAATTTAAGTTGTTATACATGACATTCAGAGGACTAACATGATCTAGAAATAGTGCTTCATGAAACAGTATGGAAATGACAATGAAAGTGAACTGTTGAATTTGTGCAGAAATAAAAACATCATGCTGTCTGCTTAATATCTGCTAGTAACACCTAATGTGATGGTCCTTCAACAGACATTCTACTGAGTGTAAGTAACTTTGCAAGTACATGGCGGGTTATTCTGCTAACCCAAACCCTACCAATCTCCTAATACCTAACTCATACTCTAATGAGAGTTAGTTGACATGTAGTTGCAATGTTACTTATAGTCAACAGAATCAAAATAAAGTGTAACCACACAATTATATAAGAGGACAAAATTATGGGAAAATGATTTGAATGTTTAACATCAAACTCTTTATGGTTAAAATGCTTTTGAAAATCCACTTATCTACTATTCACTGTAGTGTACACCAGCATCAGAGGGTTAAATGATCACACATGAGGCCATTGCAGCAGTTCATCTCATTTTGTTTATCTCTCTGTCTCTCTTTCTATAGCTATACGCTGATGGCTAATTTCAATCTCCGTCTCTGCACTGTCCGGACGAGCAGATGGCTTGGCAGCAGTGGATCCTCTGAGCATTGCTCGCGTCCTCGCAACTTACACAGACCGCTGCTGATCCACAGAGAGAGAAAGAGAGGAAAAAACGAAGAGTAAGAGAGACAAAGTCAGAACAGCTATAGGAATACAGCAGCTAAACTGATATTAGCAGGACTCAAAGTGCATACTAGATGCTTCTGGCACATGGCACCTACAGAGCTGAGTGCTCTCCTAACAGTGCCCAGCGTAGGGCTGTAATCACAAACTCCAAATGACCCCAGCAGGACTCCCATCAAGGGACCCGCTCCATTAAAATGTGACAAAACAACACATAAACAAATTTGCTTTGCACAGTTGGTGTGAAAGTGTTGAGAGTCATCCGTCCATCCCCTGCTTCGCTGCTGGAGTGTCCCTGCATCAGTGGAAAGCTTACCGGACCCTCCCAGATGCTTTGTTTAGGACTAATTGGCACTTTAAAGTGTTGCTCTCAAAATAATTTTACATTCTTAGTGAAATTAATTAGTGGTGTTAGCTAAGGTAAGGATTACTATTAGACCTACTTTTGCTCGTATTTAGGGTTAGTGATTTTTTAAAACTACCATAGGCTACATTATCGTATTCACCCAGAACACTTGGTAGATATGACACATGTCATTCTGTGATACTTTTGTATCTTTTTTTTAAAAACTTGATGCTGTACGCTATTCACTGCCATTATATGGAGGACTGCAAGTTGAAATTTTGTGGTAAAAAAGGGCATACGGCATAAGAACAACACCATTGTGAGTAAATGATGACTTAAAGGATTAGTTCACTTCAGAATTTAAATTTCCTGATAATTTACTCACCCCCATGTCATCCAAGATGTTTATGTCTTTCTTTCTCCAGTCAAAAAGAAATGAAGGTTTTTGTGGAAAACATTCCAGGATTTTTCTCCATATAGTGGACTTCACTGGGGTTCAACAGGTTGAAGGTCCAAATATCAGTTTCAGCGCAGCTTCAAAGAGCTCTACACGATCCCAGACGAGGAATAAGAGTCTTATCTAGCGAAACAGTTGGTCATTTACCAAAAAAACATTTATATACTTTTTAACCACAAATGCTCATCTTGCACTGCTCTGCGATGCACCATTGCATAATCACGTTAGAAAGGTCACATGTGACATAGTACTGATCTAGTGTTTACAAAGCGAACATGCAAAGACTAAGTCAAACCTTCTTTACAAAAAAAGGTAAAACAATGATGATGAAAATTAGATGGAATTTTTGGCCCTAACGCGGTTCTTCCGCCTACATCACGCGTGACCTTTCCAATGCGATTACATAACGCGTGGCGCATCGCAGAGCAGTGCAAGACGAGTAATTGTGGTTAAAAAGTATATACATTTTTTATTTTTTTAGACAAATGGCAGATCGTTTCGCTAGATAAGACTCTTATTCCTCGTCTGGGATTGTGTAGAGCTCTTTGAAGCTGCACTGAAACTGACATTTGGACCTTCAACCTGTTGAACCCCAATGAAGTCCACTATATAGAGAAAAATCCTGGAAGGTTTCCTTAAAAACTTTAATTTCTTTTCAACTGAAGAAAGGAAGACATAAACATCTCGGATGACATGGGGGTGAGTAAATTATCAGGACATTTTAATTCTGAAGTGAACTAATCCTTTAATTTTCATTTTAGGGTGAACTGTCTCTTTAAGTGGTGTTCTCATTTTTTTTTTTTTTTTTTTTGTTTGTTTGTTTTATGTTTATGTGAATTATTGTATCCATGTATCTCTTTGTTTATTTTAGGAAAGAAAGTAGTTCGTGTAGTTAGTTATCCCAGGTTTGACTGGCATGTGCATTTATCACAACTATCCGATCCTTTACTTCCGGAAAAGGCATCTGTCGTGTCTGAAGGACTGCTTTTCAGACTTTGATGTGATGGATAAAGCCACATGGACTGTTAATTTCAGTCACTACATGGCAGCCAGAAAACCAAACCTTTAACTTGTTCTTCCACGTGTCACATATGATGGATCGCATCGATTGTGGAGCTAAAAGTGTCATTAATAATAAATTAAACTGATGGAAGAAAGAAAAAAGAGAGAATGATAATTAGAACAGACCAGAAGTTCCTTTTTGAGAGCATGAAATGAAGAATTTGAAACATCCGTGTTCGTTTTGAATATAACAAGGTCTTTTGAGGAACGGCACAAGTATTCAGAGGCAGTTTAAGCTGTTCACCTTGGTCTCACAGGCATTTTAATTAGAAACATGATAAATATCATAAGCAAAAGAGAAAAAAAAACTATGTCCATGTATGGAATCTAAATTGCCTGAGGATATGTCTGCGGTGAGTAACTTTCTTCGTTAAAGAATAAATAAAGTAAAGACAACTGAATGCAATGAACTATTAGGCCTATATTTTCTAGATGCATCTTGTGATCATGAGTGCCTGTGGGCTTTTGTGTTAGTATTCATGCAGAGCTAAAGCCACCAACCAAGCACAGCAAGCCTTCTGTTACATTTTATTATTTTCCTGTATGTTTCTCATAACGTTCTGTTGCTTTAGTATGCAAATAGGGTTTGATAAATTGTGGCATTAATGCTATTACATCGTTTCAGAAACATAAATTAAAGCAATGGGAAGTTTTTAGATAATCAAGTTTGTGATGCCAAGATAATGCAACATCATGCGTAAAAGGAACAGGAAAGAAGGGGAATGAGAGGTCTCTCTTTGCTGGTTCCGGGCACTGAACTGATAGATGAAAAGGAGACACAACAGCAGTCAATTACGACAGTGCGTGATTAACCTAAACTAATTAAGACCTCTGGGTAATGGAGAGAATGAAACGCTAGCCGGTCTTCTGACTGTAGGAAGTCCCATAGCAGGGCTGCACTCACTTTGTCTTTGTTCTGTAACGGCTCCTTTTACACCGCTCAACCTGGCTCACATAGACTCATTTAGGCTGAATGGTTCATAGGAGAGGGCCTTCTGCCCAGACTGGGGATAAAAAAGGATATTTAAGAGCACATGTTGAAGTTTAGCTAAAATATGTCAGGTTTTAGAGGGTTCTGTAGAAGAACTCCCAGCAGAATTCTCTAATTGGAAATAGAACCGGCACAGGCTGAATGTGAAATGATTGTTGCAAATACAGTTTTCCCAATCCATTTCTATGAAGTTTCCGTTTTACTTTTTTTTTTTTTTTTTTTTTTTTTTTACATATTTTAGAGCACTGAATAAATTATTATTATTAATTTAGGAACCTTCAATAAGGCAAGTAAACTCTTTATTTATTTATTTTAGATGTGTTTTTAGTAATGATACTTCTGGGGGTCTGCTAGTTGTTGTTTTTATTATTATTATTATTATTAATTGATTATTTATGAATTGTTTGTTACAATATTTATTTATTTATTTAAGGTTTTTATTAATGCTACTTCTGGGGTTCCGCCAGTAGTTGTTGTTAGTAGTATTTGTATTATTATTATTATTATTATTATTATTAACATTTTTTAAATGTTAATATGCATTAAAAATACAAATTCAATAAGTTAACAATAAAACATTAATATACAATATACAAATACAAACAATATACACCATTCCTAAATTTGTAGGTCTTCAATGAGGCGAAAATGTATTTATTTATTTATGATACTTCTGGGGGTCCGCTAGTTATTATTATTATTATTTTTTTTTTTTTTAAATTTAGGGACATTCAACAAGGCAAGTGAACTATTAATTAGGTATTTATGACATGTATGTTACAATAAATTTTATTTATTTATTTATTTTAGATGTGTTTTAGTAAAGATACTTTTTTAATAATAATAATAATTATTATTATAAACAAATATATTTTTGAAACATAAATGTGTGTTAAAAATACAAATACAACATTAAGTTAACAATGAATAAAAACTGGATTACTGTAAGACAATATTAATATACAATATACAAATATTGTATCCTTTTTTTTATTGCCATTCCTAAATTTGGAGGTCTTCAATGAAGGGACATAATATATATTTATATTTATATATATATTTATTTATGTATGTATTGTTAAAACATGCAAATTTTTGATCCTTTAAATGTCTTTACAATGTTAGTAACATAAAATAAAATAAAAAAATAATTAAATAAAAAAAGGTAAAAATAAAAAAGGTAAAGGAAAAGAAGAGAAATAAACAAAAATCACAAAGTTGTGCATGCAGTGGTTGGTGGGTAACGCTGAGCTGCGCCACCTTGTGGAGAAAAGCAAATGTATGCATCCTAAAGCACAAATCCCCTAAATAATAAATAATTCTGCTGCTCCAGTCATTTCACAGACACAGAGCTCAGTTATCAGTTTTGTGATACATCTTTGATGCTCGGTAGGTGCTGATATTGACAGACGACAAATGTCACCTTGAGATGAAATATACAGTAAAGCTGATGCTTTGCAGTGTTTTGGCTTCACAATTGGATATGTGTAATAAAATGATCACCGAACAAGAGCCTATTTCCAAAACAATTTCATTAATGAGTAAGCTAATCAGTGTTTGCTAGTTTCCCAGATTCATACACAATATTTACACACAACCACACAACAGGTGTAGTGATTTGATACCCGCTTTAGAAACACATTATTTAGTAATTAAAAGGCAAATGTTGGAGAAACCAGTAATGCTGGTGGCCTGGTTTGGTTCAGTCTGTAGTGATATTGCACGGACACAGTAGCTTGATGGTTCATGATTAGACTGCCTCAAATGCAGATTTATTTCAGGTAACCTCATTCTCGGCTGCTTTGAAGTCCTACGCCACAGTACTTCATGCCAGCCATCAGTCTGAGAGCTCATCGTTTTAATGTTAAAAGGATTGGAGCAGGTGCTCATAGATAGATAGATAGATAGATAGATAGATGGATGGATGGATGGATGGAATGCTCTTTATCGCTCCTATAATGAAGTGATTTTATAGTCAGGGTAAGGCCTCTCTAAATGCCACCTTTTTCACAGTGTAATGTCACATTTCCATGTTCAAACGTCAACTGTGAGTCTGTCTCCCTTCAAGAGCTACATCATATTAGTCTGGGTGGACCAATTAAAACCCAAAGTGTGTGTCAACAGTCATACATTATTATGCATTATTTGATTCTGTCATTGATATTTCAGGCTCATGTGGGATGTGACACGAATCTGGAATTCTGAAGTCTCCAGTGAAGCCATTTTGAACTCAAACATTAAAATATGATTTTAAGGGATAGTGCACTTTAAAATGAAAATTCAGTCATTGTTTGCTCACAGTCATGTCTTTCCAAAATACTTTACAAGTTTCAGTAATCGCAAATGTATCTTTTTTTTTTTTGGTGAACTGTCCCTTTAAAGCTGCAGTCCGTAAAAATGGATCATGCATTCGTCTTTGCATCATTACGTCACGTCTGTTTACATAAAGAACGAGTCCGGGCTAGTAGGCTATATGACGTGAGGATGCTGCAGGTGACAGATAATGTATAGCCTTTTCTCACAGCAGCTGGAATAATTAAAGTTAGATATTAGACTGTACAGAAATTGAAATCTACAGGCAATGCTAATACACACTAAATACACAGTCACGCAATGGTGAAGACAGGTGAAGACAAGTAACGGCTGTGACTGGGATACTGCATTGGACTGGGCTCTTATGGCAAAGAACATCATGCAAAATGCCCATGGCTACAGTCCTCATTAGTTGGTGTTTGGACAGAATCCCAATCTGCCCTCTGTATTTTTATTATTATTATTATTATATTAGGAGTGCAAAACATACAACATAGGTTGAACCCAAAACACAACAACAAAACACAAAAACAGCAATGATAGTAACAACAATGAAAAGCAAAAAATGACAAACGGGTAATAGTAGAAGTATTTAAATAGTATTAGCATGAATAATTACAATGATAATAATATTTTGGGATGATGACAACAGTAATATCAGTAATAATAGTAATAATAATAATGATAGTAATACTAAAGATGGTGTTGATAATAAGTTGTATTGACAGCAATAGTAAAATAAATAATAATAACAATGATAACAATAGTGGTACTAATACTAAAGATGGTGATGATAATATTTTGTGTTGACAGCAACAGTAATATCAATAATAATAATAATAATAACAATAGTAATACTAAATATGCTGATGATGATAATATTTTGATAGCAATAGTAATATAAATAATAATATAATAACATTAATAACAACAATAATAATAATAACAATAGTATTGCTAAAGATGGTGATAATACTTTGTGATGACGGCATCAGTAATATCAATAATAATAACAGTAATAATAGTAATAATAATAATAATAATAGTGATAGAATGACAATAGTAATAATAATAAGGAAATAATGAAATAATGACACATACCTAACACATACCACACCTCTCCTAGCTTCTGTCAGTGTGCATGTTTTGTTTTTGTTTTTTTCTCCTTCCCTTCTTCCCCTCCTTCTCATTCACAGTACCATTACTATTTGTGTGTATGCCTAAGCTGAGGTGGTGCATTAAAATCATATGTTAGGTGTAGATTTGATTTAGTTATATTTATATATTTTACTTTTTTTTTTAATTTTTAAAGATATTTATTATACCGTTACCGTCTTTATTTTAAGCAAACTATCATCCCATTAACATCATCCTATTACTGCTCAATGTTTCTATAATACTGATAATATTAATAATAACAAAAATATCAATAATAATAATAATAATGAAAATACTCATAATCTTATTAAAACCTTGTATAAATATGTATAATAATAAATGAATACATAATTCATTAGGATGTGTGTGTCAGATTTGTAATAGTTGAATGAGGTCTGATCTGGAGTGTTGTGGTTCCGATATACAGTTGTAACGAGGTGAAAAATATTCTAGAGAGATGTAGTCTGTGAGCAAATTTTTCCAAAGCGTTATGTGAATAGTGTTCCGGGATTTCCAGTTCAAGAAGATTTTCTTTTCTTGGCGATGGCTAAGACTACGAGGAGCATCCTTTTGTTTGTTATTTCCTGATTGAAAGTTGATAGATCACCTAGTAGACAGGTGATCTATCCTCTGTATTAACTGACAAGCCCCCAGCTTTAGAAGGCACCACAAAAAGTGAATGGGTGGCAAAACACATCTCTGCTTTACATGCATCAAGAAAGGCTTTCACAGAAGCAGAATGCTCAGAAAGAATACAGAGAGCACTGTGTAAACAACTACGTCACACAGATGAGAAATATAAAATGGGTGATAAAGTGTGCTATGAGAGAGTTGATTGTCCAGAGTGGAAAGGACCAGGAGTTGTCATTGGTCAGGATGGTGCAGTGGTTTTTGTCAGACTTGGAGGAACCTGCATTAGGGTACACTACCTCAGACTAAGAAAAGTAAATACAGACAGCAGAGATCAACATGTCAATAAGGATGATGCTGAAATTGACACAAACAATGTGCAAAGACAAGAGATTCGATGCAAATTGAGCACACAGGGGCATCCACTATGGGGCAGAATGTAGCAGCACAAACCACATGTGACGACAGGGACACAAAGTGATACAGAGCAGGGAAGTGATGTCCGCCTTAAAACAGGGCAAGTTCTAAAATACAGAGACAGAGACAGTGGGACTTTGCACACAGCAAAAGTACTAGGACGTGCAGGCAAAGCTACTGGTAAATTCAAAAACTGATACAGTCTTCTGCTCATCGGGCCCACTAATGTTGCAGGCAGTAAAGATTCAGTTGACGTATCATGTTTAGAGAGTCTTCAAATAGAACCTGCTGTTACTGATGTTAATACCACAAATGTCAGTGAGGATGTATTGGTAACAAAAGATCTATCCTTTGACCTAGCCAAACAAGAAGAGATTAAGAGTTGACGAGATAACGGTGTGTTTGAGGAAGTTCAAGATGAGGGACAAAAGTGCATCTCCACCAGATGGGTGTGCACTTTCAAGGAAACACTAAATGGACTAGTACCGAAAGCACGATTAGTGGCCAGAGGTTTTGAGGAGTTAGATGTGTTAGAGCTACAAAAGGATTCACCCACATGTGCTTCAGAGTCTCTTCGACTGCTTGTGGCAGTTATTTGTCAAAGACAGTGGACACTTCATTCCATGGATATAAAATCTGCATTTCTGCAGGGAATAGAACTGTCACGCAACATCTACATCAGGCCTCCCCCGAGGCTGTCCGTGAAGGAACATTATGGAAGCTCAAAAAAAGTGTGTGTATGGTCTGGCAGATGCTTCACTTTACTGGTACAACAGAGTGAAAGAAATAGTGCTGAAAGCACTGTCCAAGGTTGATCCAGCTGTTTTTTTTTATTGGCTAGATCAGGACTGCACTGTAACTGGGGTGCTTGCCTGTCATGTGGATGACTTAATATGGGGGGACACGGAAAGTTTATCCACAACTGCAATACCACATCTCAGATCTGTTTTCCAAGTTGGACGTGAGGAACTTGATCACTTCTGTTATGTGGGAATGGATTTTGTAACTGCTGACAGAAAAGTACAAATACACCAGGAAAACTACATTCAACACATGCAGCCCATACATGGATCCTTGACGAGCTGTGGAACGAGACTCATCTCTCTGTGAGGAGGAAAAGGATCAGCTCAGGTCCAAAATAGGCCAGATTCTCTGGGTGGCAAGGCAGAGCAGGCAAGATGTTATATTTGATGCTAGCAATTTGGCTTCAAACATAAAAAATGCAACTGTGCAGACAGTCCACGAAGCAAACAGGATAGTGTACAAACTTAAGTCCAAGAAGGTAATTCTAAACTTCCAGCACTTGGGCAGAGACAGTGCTCTTAAGATGATTGTGTTCAGCGATGCCTCATTTGCAAATCTTTCAGATGGAGGCACCCAAGGAGGACATCTGATTCATCTAATGGGAGAAAATGGAAAATTCTCTCCCCTTTCTTGGCAGTCAAAGAGAGTCAAGAGGATTGTGCGGAGCACACTTGCTGGTGAAACGTTGGCAATGTCTGATGGAATTGACAATACTATTTTTTCTGTCCACACTGTTCTCAGAATCAACTACTGGTGATGCTGAACATGCTCCACCAATAATCTGTGTCACTGACAATCATTCACTTGCCTCAGAGACTGACTTTGTGGACTTTATTGCATCAGCAATAAAGTCCACAAAGTCAGTCTCTGAGAAAAGACTCCGTCTGGAGATAACTAGTATCAAAGAACTTGTCCAGACACAGAGAGTTGAGCGAGTACTGTAGTACAACACAAGAGAACAACTTGCAGACTGCCTTACCAAAAAGGGGGCATCAGCTTGTCATTTAAGGCACTGAGTGAAGGACAGTGGAAACTGAGTTAAAACAAAGTCTGTCTTTGAGGTGCATTTGAGAGCTTGTTGAAATGTACTAGGTCAAATTTTTGTTCAAGGATGTCATTGTTTAATATGTTCTGTTAGCATGGTTAATTGAAAGTGATTTTTAATAAAGACAGTAAGTTTGTTGAGTTTAAAACATCAAAAAATGTGTTCATACACATGTATACCGAAAAAAAAAAGGGGGGACTCTTATTATGAAGTTCCGAGAAGTACTGTTGTTGTTGGTTGAGCACGAGAAAGGTTGAAAAAGCAATGGATATGTTGTACACGAATAAACAGGTGATCAATTGACTTCAGAAGTGTGTCTATAAGCGTAACAAAATCAAGCTATTTTCAGGTTATTGATGAACCTAGGCCATGACGGATCCAACTGTACTTAATACTTCTGTGTCCTTTGCAGTGGCTGGATGGCATGGGGGGGAATATACAGAAACAAGAAAAATATAAACTGATGTAGCACCGAAAGAGACAGATAAAACAAGCTCTTTAGCTTGAACTTCAAAGATCTAATCTTCTCCGCCATCCATATCCTCAAGCCTGCAAACCTGGCTCTCCTGTTTTGAAAAGCATTCTCAAGGTGAAATCAATACATCTCTCTCAAAGACTGACATCAAAAGTTGCTTAAGCCACTGGAGGGTATGGTTATTTAATTTAGCTTAAGAAGAATGAATGGGCCTTTTTTTCCATATTTAAAAATGCATTTGCAGACCTATATAATTACTGCCTCACTGAGTCTGATATACGGCTCTTAGTGGTGGAGGTAAAAAGACTGTAATTGTCTTGGAGCTAAACAAATGAAAGCCATTGAAATTGATTCATCATAGATGCATGCATCATGGCCTTAATGCCCATATCAAAAGACTAAAGAACTTTCTAATGTGCCTTTTGTATTGATTTAGTTTCTTCTTCATTTTCTGACTGTGAGTTTGGTACTGCTATTGGTAGGTGATACAATATCAGGCCTGAATAGAGTAGGTGCTGAATGTGTGCCTCAAGCTGAACACTGAAATAGTACATTTAAATGACTACTGAAATACAGTAGTCAACATTTGAAGTGGATCAAAACCTTTCATCAAAGTTGTCCTAAAACCTTCTTAGTTCTTAGATTAACTTTTTTTGATCCACATCAAATGTTGACTACTATAGTTTAACCTACTATATGAGGAAAAAACGCCAAATCAGTACATACTGTATGATATACAGTTGCAATCCTCCCTAACCTGCAAAACATTTTGCTGCTGAGAAGAACATTTTATGAAAACAATTCATTATAAACTATTATACAAAGTTTATTAATACACATTTGAGAGATTCTGACAATATAAAGTTGATGAAAAATGAAAAATAAATAAATAAAAAGAAAAATAAACTGGCTCTAACCATATGTGTACAAAATTATTCAACCCCCAAAAGTCAAAATTTGTGCAGAATCTTTTATTCTTCATATCCTCCAATAAACGCTGCCTGTAAGTAAGCATAAGCAGCTTTGCCGAATGCCACTCTTGACCAAGAAGAACATAAAAGGTTGACTTGAATATGCTTAAATTCATTTGGATATACCTGTGGAGTTGTGGATGAATGCTTTATGGAGGGATGTGACCAAACTGGAACTTTTTGGACCCATGGATCAGCAGCAAAAAAGGCAAAGCTTATGAGCAGAAGAACACCATCTCCATGGTCAAACATGGCGGTGCTCCAGTCTTGTTATGGGGGTCCTAGGAAGTAGAAATCTTGACTGTATGAAGGACATTTGAAGTATCAAGCCATTTTGGAAAAGATGGTGATGCCTTCGGTGCAGAGACTGAAGCTTCGTGATCAATGGACTTTCCTGCAGGACAGCCATCCCAAAGTATACATTTAAATCTACTAGAGCTTGGTTCAGGGATCAGTCGTGAATGTTCTTGAGTGCCCTGTACAGTTTTCAGATTGAAATCTCATTGAACATATTTGGTGGGATTTGTAGAAAGCAGTGGTAACATGGAAACCAAAGACTATCAATCTGGAAGCTTTTTCAAGTGAGGAATGGTACAAGATTCCAGTAGAGAGGTGACAGAAGCTTGTAAGCACTTACAGACAGCGTTTATTGGAGGTTATAAAGAATAAAAAAAATCTGCACAAAATTTGACTTCTAAATTTGAGCCAATTTGATTTATTTATTTATTTATTATTATTATTATTATTATTTTTTTTTTCATTTTTCATCAACTTTACGTTCTCAGAATCTCTCAAATGTGTATTAATAAACTTGTATAATAGTTTACTGATGCCTTTGATTAATTGTTTTCATACAATTTTGTTCTCCGCAGCAAAATGTCTTGCAGGTTAAGGGGGTTTGAATTATTTTGATTGCAACTGTACTTCAAACAGACATAAGATGCTTCCAATTATTCAATCTAAGGCTATCAAATTGTGCTTCCTTAGTTACAGTAATTAATGTTTTTTTTTTTTTCTTTCAGATGATAAATAATCCAATAAAGGATATGATTTATTTTTAATTTGGGGGCTTCTCTCAGCAAATTTTGTTATTAAAGCATTTAACTTGATTATTTAATCAGCATATCATTAATTAGGGATGCGCAGATATTAAAATTCTAAATATAAATAAATGTGACATGTGAAGTGAATTTCATCATCACAATATTACAATATGAAGAATGGATATTTTGAGATTTGCTAAAGATTACATTGAACAGGTTTATTACATTTTTAAATTAAATATTTAACTTTTTTTTTTTAAGATTAATTTTAAGTGAGTGTTACATATTAGAAAATCATCGTAAGGGAAGTTAGCATGCACAATTAAATAACCAATACTGACAAATAAAATAAATAATAATAAGAGAAAATAATAAGAGAAAATAATAATAATATTGGCCCACTGCATATTAATAAAATAGGCATCCTCTGTGTGTTTTATTACTTTGTCATGCTAGATGTGGTGTTACATAGATCAATCAGAAATCTTATGACTAATTCAGAACACGCGCTCCTTTCATGTGCATTGGAAGGCGAGGAATTCATCCAAGCGACGCTGTTGACAGACTTTGTCACAATGAATTAAAAAGGTCCTTGCGTGTCCCCAGATTGTATGCCGGTGCATCTCCGTTTACCGTTACACACACAATAAAGCAATTGCCCTCAAGCCAGCTGGATAAAAACACAATACGTGCTCTCCACAGAAAGAGGTTAATAGGATATTTTATCAAGTGAGAGTTCTAGAGACACCTCAGTGGCCCCAGCATCATGTCATATTTAGATACACAGGAGCCTCATAAACCCAGGAATAATGGAGAAGTGTTTCTTCCAGAGTCCATTTGGAGCGTGTGGTCAAGGATGCCTAGTGCATGTTGTTGGTGGAGTAAAATCAAGAATGGAAGGGGGCCAGAGAATCTCCTAGATGGAGATGAAGTCGGTAAAAGCCTGCATCTGACTCCCTCACATCCATGAGTATCGAGGCAAAGGCGGACTAAAGAGATACCCAGATGAGGGGTGGAAGCCCAAAGGGACGGCTGAGCGTAGGAAATACCAGCAGGTCACAGGGTAATGTAGAAGCACAAACGGATTGCGAATATCCTGAATTAGCTCAGTTGATCCCCCGACCCTCTGCGCATTATCTGCAATCCTAAAACAGCGGGCAGCGAAATGACATTTTCTCTGCACGAAAAGTTGTCCACCCTCGATCTCGCTCTCTGTCACACACACACACAAACACAATCGCTCAGCATACACACTCCGTACAAGTACAAGGAAAGATTGTTTCAGCCATTTTAAGACCATTTAAGGGTATTTATGATGCTGTCTTTGATGTGAGTATTACCATTGTGTAAGTATCAAATGATGATTATGTTTTTGCAGATAATGATGGTTATTTTAAGTCTGTTCAGTACACACCTGCAGAGCTGCATTCATTATCCGCTGTGAGCAACTCACATGCTAATGATGTGCTTCATAAAAGCTTCATTAACACTCATTTCCATTAAGTCAAATTTGTTGTTCAAGATCTGTACATGTTTGCTTCTGATCTCTGGGACGCAACACCCCTGCAAAGTAAGTACACTTGAATCTTTTTAAATGCGAGTTCAAATAAAATAACGCCTTCATGATCTATTTTGATTACACTTTATTTCGATTGGTCCCCTTTAGACATTCTGTTGACTGTAAGTAACGTTGCACCTAAATGTCAACAAACTCTCGTTAGAGTATTAGTAGACTGTTAGGTTAGGTTAGGGTTATAAGGGGTTCGGGTTAGTAGAATAACTTTACATGTGTAGTTGCAAAGTTACTTATAGTCAGTCGAATGTCTGTTGGGGAGCATCGAAATAAAGTGTTAGCAGATATTAAGCTGACAGTCGACTAATACTCTAATGAGAGTTAGTTGACATGTAGGTGCAACGTTACTTATACAGTAGTCGACAGAATGACCAACAAAATAAAGTGTTAACCTAAAATAGATAAGGAGATGCGATCAACACACCACTTAGCGCTTATTTTTGCTTCGATCTGATATAAGGTTAATTCAAAAGTCAAACCAATACCAATATCACTTTTAAATGGATTTTCTGAGAATGAAATGGGTAATTTTATCCATTTAACAGTGCATCTGATCTGCAAATTTTCAGATTCTGTTTTTGTTTATCATTTATTAACAACAATTATAGAACATGACCAGTCTTTTAGCAAGTTTTAATTTAAATAAACTTCAACATTAACCCATAATAATTGTCATTATTTAGTGTGAAATTACTTCAGATGATGTTTCTTTGTCACTCTGTCTTGACCTCTGCTAAGTGCCGCTCTCTCTCTCTCTCTCTGAATGAGTGCTATTTATAATGGGCTGGATGAGAAATAGTTCCTTTCCAATGCAACTATATGCTAACGCAGTTCATATTTTTCACTTTGAGGCTCAATTTTCATGCGTAATAAATAGTAAAACCAATATAATTGATACTTCTATAGGTCGATCAACTCAACAGTAAGATTTCATCTGCACAATAGGGAAAGTCGGTGTCAATCGTTCCTGGACGTCACAGAAAGTTCCCAATGAAATGAGGAGATCAAGTAAAAGAGCCACTAGGACATTGTGGGTAACACATATTAATAACCATTGCTGAGAGATTGATATTTCAGACTTGGTTCACGTTAATGCATCCTATTGTAGTAGATAATGCAAATCCAATTCCGATCAAATATTTTTCCATTATCTATAAATGAGACAGCACAAGGTGACCGGATCTTCTTTGCAACATGAATAACATGTAAGAAGTAGTGAATGTTCTCGGTAAGGTTTTTAATGTCCAGTTAATGAGACTCAGCGTATGGCTAAAGAAGAAGGCTGAATATATTTGTTAAGTGTGGCGGTCTCTGTGAGGGCAGTAATGGCTAATCTGTGTTGTGTCATTACTCAACCCTGCACTGGGTCATGCGAAGCCTGGTCTTAATGAACTGTGAAATTACATTACGGAGAGATGGCCTCTGCTTCCACAGAAAGACCAGGAGAGCATGCAGAGGACGCCACGGACGAGAGGGAATCTTATCTAACTTAAACCAGAGGCACAGAAAGAAATAGGGAAATGAGGAACCCAAAAATGTTTAATCAGAGACTTCATGGAGTTCTGTAATGATGCATTTAAGTATCAACTTTGTATTAGAAATCCTTTGGGAGAAATAAAAATGGACACATGAAATATTTGAGATCAGTGGTGGATTGAGATTGGTGCTGACAGCCTCGTAGGCAGCATACAGACATATAGCGCAGTTGTATTTTGGGCAACCTGAATTCGAGTCCCAGCTTGCCGAGGGGACCTAATGGTTAAAGAGTCAGACTGGTAATCCGAAGGTTGCAGGTTTGATTCTCAATACCGGCAAGGAAATTACTTGAGCAAGGAAAGCAAGAAAATAGTTCCTTGCTGACTAACCCTCAAACGCTCCCTATCATAGCAAAATATATGCCCACTGCTCTGGGTGTGTGTGTTCACTTCTCACTACTCCTAATGTGTGTGTACTAACTTGGATGGGTTAAATGCAGAGGACAAATTCTGGTCCCCCTTTATTAGATGGCCATAACTACTATATGCTTACATTACAACTTCCCTTACCTTTTAACCCACCCTTAAACCTACTCATACCACCAAACCTGTCCCTAACCTTATACATTTGCAATACAATATGAACACAATAAGTACATTGTACTTATTTTTTTGATGTAAGTACATAGTAGTTAAGTCCACCTAATATAAAGTGGGATCCAAATTCTGGGTATGGATTACCATATTTGGCCTTCATATGTCACTTTCACTATTATTGGTGTGTCTTCCGAAATGAGGATGCAAAGTCCCTTTTGGGTTTTATTAGTACAATGTAAATTGAAGTTTTATTTCTAATAGTTTCCAGGTTAATGAAACAGCATTTAACCTCGTCCCTCCACCCCTTGGGCTCCGTAAGGGCTCTGCCTCGGTCCACTGGGGCTCCGCCTTAGCCTCCAGGTCCTTCAGTGTCGCCCTGTATCTTTGTCTTCTCTGTTCCACCTGGGGCTCCACCTCTGTTGGTCGGTCCCCATCAGTAAAGGCTTCTCCCTGGCAACTCTCATGGAATTTTCCTCTGCCACTGTTTCTTTTAGGTTTCTTTGGTTGCTGGTTATGTCCTCGTTTGTTTTATTGCTTGTGTATTATTATCACATGTGTATCGTTATGTTTGCCATGCGTATATGAAGAGTTCAGATGCAAAAATCTCTAACACCATGTCTACACCACACACAAGGGGCACGACGCGACACGTCAAAAGACAATAGAGGCCATTATAATCAGTGATATTGTCTACGCAGGATGCGGCACAGCACGACATGACATTTTGTTTGGTTTTTTTGCGCAAAAATCTATAAGTCCACCTCTTTTGTCAACAAGACATAGTAAACAGTTGCAAAATCACTAATGATGCAGTTGGAAACATTGCAAATGATGAAAGCAGAATTCAAAATGTAACAAGGAAGAAACTGATCCACACTGTTTACTTGCTACTCGCAAAATCCTGTCATTGCCAATGTAACAATGGACAAAACATGATATAAACTTGCAGCTCGGTAATTGAAAGCCAGCTCATAGGCACACCGTTATTCATCTTGATATCAAATGGTTCGATTCACATTTTTCGATTGGTTCTTCTGTGGACTGTGGACGATTTTGGCCACGATTTGGTCGTCTTTACAAATTTAGAATCCTAAAAGATTCCCATAATCCTAGGCTAAAATCTGTAGTCTTTGATCGCTAGTTTGACATGTTCACCGACAGCCGATTAATGACCGTTGCGATCAAATTTTACCTCAGACGAAATTCTGGCAGTGTCAGAAGATTTGGCACACAGTCCAGCAGTGTGACTTCTCCTACGACAAACGTCAAATTGTCTTATTAAAAATTAACGCTAGAGATTTCTTTGTTAGCCACCATTTCAGTACTGCATGTAATGCAGCTCACTGACACCGAATGTGTGTGGGTTGATGATGTAAAACTCCAGAAAAGTTTTCAAGCGTGTGCCCATTTTTAATGCGTCTTGACTTTCGTATAGTCTGACATATAGGACAGCTGAGATCCCACAGTGTGACACGAGCATCATGTTCGTACAGTCTGACAAGCAACAATCGTAAAGGACTATTATAAATTGCACAGTGTGCACCCAGCTTTAGAGGCTTTTGGGAAGTGGTGTTTAGTGGTTTCTGCCAACGAACCAATATTTCTGAACGGGCTGACGCTGGGATCTAGTGATTATTAATTTCCGTGAACCAGTTCTTTCGGACAGTTCGTTTCAATGAACCGGTTCAAAAAAAAAAAGAGATGATGTCAGAAGAATGTCACTACGCATTTCTTTTCTAACAACTCAGTGTCATTTTATATCAATAGGTGCGTTTGAATGGTGCATTGTATTCCGATTACAGTTGGTTTAAAAGTCCAATCCAAATGAAAATGCTCCATGTAAACACCTCAGACGAAATAAAAATGCCAAAACCGACTAAAATTTAATTCCAGTTGAGAGGCGTGGAATAAACCTTTTCTAATCCAATGGAAAGGACATGTAAACACTTAATCGGATTGAAAACTGAAACTGGAAAGTTTTGTGCATGTGCAATGATGTTGAAATGGCGTAATGATGAACGACACATGGACGGAATGACCTGATGTTGTTGATGAATATAATAAATGAATGTAGTGTCAATATAAATTATCTTTCGACTCATAGGGCTCTATCATACACCAGGTGCAATGAGGCGCCAGGAGCAACGCAAGTGTTTTTTGCTAGTTTCAGCCCAACGCAGTGAAGTGGAACAGGTCAGCCCTGTCCCACAAGTGCTTACTTCGGACTCTCATCTTCAAGCGCCTTGTTTTGGGCACAGGAATGGGCGTCTTTACTGCTTGATTAATATAAGCTTTTTATGTGCTCATCGTCTCCTAATTAGGATTCATCAGTTGGAATAATTTTATTTAGACTGAAACAAAAAGTGTCCATGTAAATGTGGCTAATGAAACGTCATTTATGTCAACACATATTGGTGTAGGGTGCAAGCGACGGCCCTGCTTTCAAGTGACTTCCTATTCACTGTTTGAACTAACATGTTGCAATTGTTGTTTTATATTTTGGGTTCATATTTATTTATTTATTATAAATTTGGACATCAATGCTCAGATTATTTAGTCTTGGAAAATATTTTCACATTTATTATAAAATCGTACTTTTGATTGCATTCTTCTGTATTTTGGAGCCTGAGCACAGTCTGAGACATTATAAAGATCTGTTATGAAACTCGACAGGGGACATGTTTAAGATCGCAATCTCAGGTGTAGAGATTAGCGTCTCCATTTGCATTCCATTTAATCTCAGTGACAACAATTGAGATCTGTACTGCAATATCTATCTGTGAATTTTCTTTCCTATAGGGAGTATAAAGAGAGGAAGGAAAATGAGCAATCGGTGAGGAAGTACATAAAAGCTAGCAAAATTGACATACTCAGTGAAATGTGTTGCCTTTTCATGTCATTACTGCCTACGGCTAACGGCTCAGTGAACATCACATCACCTGCTAAGGTGGGAGATGGGTGGACATGGGGGCGGGGGGCGTAGGCTGGAGACGTCAGTAAATGATTGACATTCTGGCCACTGAGTTGTGACTTGAGGTATTGAGATGGAGAAAGTGGCTGGTCTTTCTTCTAACTTCATTATTTTAGCCTAGCGCTCAGCGCTAAAGCAGGGCCGAGGTCTCCACGGGAGATATTCTAAGTACTGTACGGAGACTGTGGCCTGCATAATGCAGACTATATTTACTTGCAAAGCAGCGGGAAATGGAAAAGACTTGCTTGAGATAACAGTTTATCAATTTAAAAGTCGTATAGACCTCACCAGGAGTTGCCACTGTTTCTGGTTTATTCATTGAGCTAGCATGCAGCAGGCACAACAGAAACTAATGCAGTGCCTTCTCATTTCTGCCAGTTGCATAAACTGCTTAGACTAGTCTTACAAGTCAGTCATCAGAATTTTTTTTTTTTTTTTTTTCCTCAAGACTGGTCATAATTTAAGTCAGTTACATAAAAATGTATTTGTTTAGATGAGATGCAAGTTGTGTCCCAAATGACGCACTATACAATATTCGCTTATGCACTACAGTTGAGCTTGAAAGTTTACATACTTCTTGCAGAATCTGCAAAAATGTTAATCATTTTAACAAAATAAGAAGGATCATAAAAAATTGCAAGTTATTTTAGTACTGTCCTGAATAAGCTATTTCCCATAATAGATGTTTACATAAACTCCACAAGAAAAAAAAACAAGGGGGAAAGACATGCTACTGTTGCCTTTGTCATGCTTCCCTGATCTGGTCTGGATAGATGGATCACATCATCAGATATATTCACCAACCTTTGGTCCCAGAGCCTCAACAGGGCCAAGTGCCTCGGCCGTTTCAGCGCCGTCTTCAGAGGACTGTATTACTGAAAAGCGTGGGTTGTGCTGATGTGCAGCCCACTCAGAGATTTTGGGTCGCCATGCTTTATCTTGAGCTCTATTTATTTATTTATTTCATTAACTGCCTACGCTCCAGCATGGGCCGCACTGGCGATGCTTGTCCACCGGCGCCAGTGATAGGCTCCCGCCCCAGGCTAGTGGGTGGCGCAGATAATTTGCTTAATTTGTTGCCCGTCAGTGTCAAGCCGTGGATCAAAGCACTGGTAAATCGCTCTGACGTGGTGATCGTCAGGGAAGCAGACTCACAGGACACCCTCCAGCTAAACTGCTGGTGTTTGCCTTCCCGCGAAGAGGAGACGCGCAGTATATACCGCAAGAGTCCGTTCAGAATGAACAAACACTCAAATATACACTATAAGTGTATAAGAGTCAAAATTTCAGGGAAAAGATGGAGTAATTTTAAATTTAGTTTAATCACATACAGCATCCAAAACTGGCTTTCATGCCACACTGCTTAGTGGATGAATAACAATAATAATACTAAATAATAATAAAATTAATATTTTTTTTTACCTGCCATAGAACTATTGTGCATATTTTTTTTTTTTGTATTAAAAAATGATAAAATTATAATGATTGTTTTTTTCTTTTTTTTAAGTCAAAGGTCATTGTGTCAATCGCAATATGAATATGAGACCACCATATCTAGGTATAATGTCACAAAAGCATGAAGAAAACAAATATTGATATTGTTCCTGTATATCTTTTATTTTTGAATAAGAACAAACAAATTAGAGATGAACAAATAAATGTTCCTCAAAAGTCTGTAAACCCGAATAAGTTGGGCTAACTCAAAACATTTGAGGTAATCAGTTACATCAATTTTTTTGAGTTATAATGTTCCCAATTTTGAAGTAAGTTTTGAGTTAGTAGTACTCATGCATGTTAATTGCTCCTAACTTGAAGTACTGAGTTAGCTAACTCATACATTTTGATAGCAATTAACATAAAAGGTTTAGTTAATTAACTTTTTTTTTATTTTTTATTTTGAGTTCTTGCAAATCAAATAAGTTATTTACTTCACTGTAAATCCCAATAAGTTGTCAGAACTCAAAAAAGAGATTTTGTAAGTTAAGTTTAAGTAAGATTTTTCTTTTGTACTTATACATTTTTTTTGTTCTTAACATACATTTAACTTAAAATATATATATAATATTTTGCTAGCTATAACAAACTAATTCAGAAAATGCCAACTTTCTAATTTGCTAACATGTTAACAATAGCATGGTCTAACACTGAATAAGTACAGCAACTTAAAACATGTAACTGACCTGCTTGTCACTATGATGGTAACTCTCCAAAAACCCACAATTTAATGTGTTTCTGTTATAACAGAAACACATTAAATTAGCATAACAAAACATCAATTACTACTAAATCTCCCTTACCATTAATCTTGCACACAAAACATTATGTAACACTTAATTTTAGCATTTGCTCTCCCTTTTGAGTGCCATGGGCAAATAGAAATCCCAGCACAGTTTTTTAGTTAAACTTAAGTTAGTTTAAATTAAAAGAAATGAGTTCATACAACTCAAAAACAACAAAACAGTTCAGTTTACTTGAAATATGTCAGTGCTGTGAACTCAAAAGAAAAAGAAAGTTCTAAATACTCATAACAGTTAATTTAACTGAACTAATTTGTTTAATTTAGCTTTGTCCTACTCAAACCAATTAAGTATTTTGAGTGTTAGGGTTCTCGCTCTCTCGAGCACACAATGTTGTGAGGATTATTCTTCACAAAAACACCACCAAAACAAAAATATACAGGAACAAAATATAATATACAGTAGTACAGAAACATTGTTTCCCCCTTAAAGCCAAATTTTACTTGCATTTGTTGACTGTTAATGCTGGACATAATTTATATCTTAATTGAAATTCCCTCCTATTGCATTGTGTTACAGGATTTTTTTTAGAGTTTTCATCAATACTGTCTGCATCTCTTTTTTTTTCTTGTACTTAATAGGAAAATCAAGTGGGACCTTGGCTTTTTTATTTGTTGTTTGGTCGAAATGTAGGTGGATGAATGATTCAACAATGTTGTCTGCATCATTCACTTTCAACACTGTTTACTAAAGTTTTCAAGTGTACTTCCATGAACCTGATCATGAAACAGACTTACTACTCACCATTGGACCTTAAAGGAATAGTTCGGCTAAATATGAAAATTCTTTATTCATCATTGACTCATGTTTTAAAATCGGTTTGACTTCCTTTAAGGTTTCCCCCTAGATATAATTGCTTTAATGGCTCCTTCTCTCTCATTCTGATGCGGTAGTTAATATGATTCACCAGCGATGAGACGCTGAGCTCTTCATCTGCGATCTTTCTCCTGCATTAATGAGCCATGGTCTAGTGCAGAAAGTAACTTCCTAGAAGACCGTGCACACATTTTAAGCACACCTAATAAACGATAAAAAACTTGCAAAGTTGCTTTAATCCCTTAGCATTCCTAAGGTCTCTTTTGAGTGGTATTTGTACCATGGGTGGTAGAGTGGAATGCTAACAGGATAAATTAGAGGAGAAAAAAAAAAAAATTATGTAATTAGTGGGTGGGCACTAATTCCAGGAACGTGTCATCAAAGTGCGAGAATCAGGGTGCACTGAAGGGGAGAAAGAAAAAAAAAGCAGACACTGCAGAAAAACTCTTCACGAAGCCCAAGAGAGACGGATTCATGAGTGAGGGCGACCCAACGTCTCTCCTCCCCTCCTTTACACATTCTCTATCTTCTCTTTTTACCTCCTGGGTCTTTTTTCCTCCTCCTCCTTTAATGTAAAAAAGAGATCCATTAGAGTTTTGAAGCCTCAGAGGTAATTAAAAATTGACAGCAATGTCATTAAGAGGAAATTGCGCTTATTGGCTACTAGAAAAGTTTGCATTAATTTATTGGTGAAGTAAAATCTTAATTTGAATAACTCAGTAACTCAACATTCACTGTATATTTACTGTAGTCTTTTTGGTTGTTTGTGGTTCATTCCCTTTTCCCAGCATGCATTTCGGCAGATTTATTTAATATGATTGCACTGTGTGATCACATACTAGTTTGATTTATTATTATTATTTTTTCATAAACGTTTATTCCGATGGTCCACTTTGGACATTCTACTGACTATAAGTAACTTTGCAACAAGCTTTACAATTTTTTTGTTTCGAATCAGTGGTTTGGAGCACCAAATTCACGTGATTTCAGTATACGAGGCTTCGTTTATGCAATCCGAACCACTGATTCGAAACAAAAGATTTGTAAAGCTCCGAAGCAGTGTTCTGAAATCGGCCATCACTAGATATTGTTGAAAAGTCGTTATTTAAAAAAAATAAATAAATTTAGCGCACAAAAAGTATTCTCGTCGCTTTATAATATTAAGATAGAACCACTGTAGTCACATGAACTGTTTTAAGTATGTCTTTACTATACCTTTCTGGATCTTGAGAGGTTTAGTGACATTGCTGGAGGCCTCACTGAGCCATCGGATTTCATCACAAATATCTTAATTTGTGTTCCGAAGATGAACGAAGGTCTTACGGGTGTAGAACGACATGAAGGTGAGTAATTAATGACAGAATGTTTGGGTGAACTAACCCTTTAAATATGTGAACCAACACCATGTCATGTATAAACAGGCCAATATTATTGATTGATTGATTGTGTGTTTGCTTGTTTTTTTGCTTAATATTTTATTTGGACTCAGTTATTATATTTGTTTGATGTTTCTTTACAGTTGTGTTGCTGAGTGTTGCACAGTTTGTGTACACTCATCACAGTGATGTTTTAAACAAACTAATTTCATCATGCTGAAAAAAAAAAAAAAAAGGTTTTTATTTCCATTAGCCAATAGCAGAAAACAGTTAAACATATATTCATCATGGCACAGGTTGGTTGCCCACTGTGCAGCTGGGCTATCAGAGCAGGAGTGTGATTTTTCTTGTTTTCGTTGTTTATAACCCTTATTTTATCAATATGTTTTGCCAGTGAATGTCTCCATAAATAATGTATGCCATTGCTTCTGTTTATTTTCTGCGTAATTGCTTTGCCTCCTTTAATTAGTTTATATACATGGTTTATTCCTAGGGGAGGAGCTACAAACTATAAAGAGGCTCTGTTTATGGCCATTTAACAGGGAGAAAGCTTTCCTCGGTGCAGAAGCTGATACCTTTTGCTTGATTTATTTTTTTTATTTATTTTTTTCTCTTTTGTTGCTCATTAGTACTTTTTTTCAATTTGAATACATTCAAAGACTTCGATGTACAGCGTTCATACAGTATGTTCTTCAGTATTCATCATAAGGATACCTTGACCTTAATGATCCTGAATTGTTTGATTGTGCTCTAAGGATCACTCCAGTCAACAGCTCTGCTGAAGCTAATCACTTCAACATTTTTAAAAGCTTCATGTCTTTAGAGTTAATTAGTATAAAACAGGTTCTAATAGTCTCTGATGAAACTGGTCAAAGATGGGAGAATAATTATTAGGCCACTAATGAGCACTGTTTATGTTTTTGCATAAAAAGAGGTTAAACTTGGCTAGATGCATTTATGTCTCTAAAGTGCAATTACTTTAAAATGATTTCTAATTATGTTTCCGTAGCATATGCCTCTGTGGAAGAAGTTGTTTTTCAATAGGTTAACTCCAGAGGTCACACATCTTGAGAAAGCTAACTGCAGGCAGACTATTACAAATTTGATGTTATTTCTGTTGTGCTATATGTGGCTATATGATAACACACATTTGATGACATAATAGTCATGTTGCAAATAGCACATTTACAGAAAATCAAGCAGAAATTACGCTAAATTACTTATGTATGGATGGCATCTACGCTAATATTAGTCGCTCTGTTTATCCCGAGGTTTACTGTAGTCAGCCGGATCTGGGCCGTATCCAGGTGAGATCGAGGACCTGCGCCTTGACACGACCACAACGCAGCCCTGAAGTATCAGCAGAGATTGAGTCAACTAGATCATCCATTGTGAAGGCCTCATCGACACGACAGCCAGTGGCACAGTTCCTCAACAAACCGGCGTGATGAATATGATCCTGGATGGAACTGAAATAAATACTTTGAATGTTACGATCCCATCGGACTTATGATAGATACCTGAATCGTAACAAAGCACTGTTCGCCAGAGGAGAACTGGCCCCTCGACTAAGCCTGGTTTCTCCCAAGGTTTTTTTTCTCCATTTTAACACCTGTTTGCCACCTGATGTCACCTGTTGGAGTTTGGGTTCCTTGCCGCTGTCGCCTTTGGCTTGCTTAGTCGGGGACACTTGATATTTGATATTCAACAGTGTTTCTACCTGCATTGACATCATTTTCTTTAAGAGCTGCTGAGCAGCCAAAATTATATACCAGTTATCACTGTAAAGTTGCTTTGACACAATCTGCATTGTAAAAAGTGCTATATAAATAAAGGTGAATTGACTTGACTATAATTAATAGCACCGGTCAAACGAAGAAGCACATGTGTGTTATATTCATATTTACTTGTATACCAGTACCAGTATGTACAAACATCCTCAATAATTTACAAAGGCATTAAATATTGAAGCAAAACACCTAGACTCATAACGTCAGCTCACCTTATGAGAATCTGACCATTCAAAAGTTTGAGGTAACTAAGATATTTTTTTAAAGAAATTAACTTTTATCCAGCAAGGATGCACTGAATTGATCAAAAGTAAAGACATTTATAATGTTACATAAGATTAATATTTCAAATTGATGCTGTTCTTCTGTTAACTTTTTATTCATCAAAGGATCCTGAAAAAAAAAAAGTATCACAAAAATATGAAGCAGCACAACCATTTATAACATAGATAATAAAAAGAAATGATTCTTGAGCAGCAAATCAGCAAATTAGAATGATTTCTGAAGGATCATGTGACACTGAAGACTGGAGTAATGATGCTGAAAATTTAGCTTTGATCACAGGAATAAATTACATGTTAAAATATAATAACATAGAAAACAGTTATTTGAAATAATTTTTAACAATAATATTGTTTTTACTGTATTTATGATCAAATAAACACAGCCTTAGTGAGCATAAGAGACCTCTTTCATATATAAAACCATAGAGGATGTAATTGAGATGATATTGTCTTTGCAAGGATGTGCGTATTTGTACTTTCATTTTTGCCATATGTGTATTTACTTCTCAGAGGTTTTCTTACAAATCAGCTTTGGGCATTGTGAGTCTTTTATGTAACGAGCCACATGAATACATCATGAACAAAGATGAGAAGAGCGAAAAAGAGAAGGAGAAAAATCTATGCGATTCCTCCTCCTCTTTGTCTTAACCCAGGCCCCATTACGCCCGAGCAGGGCAGTCACCAGTCGAACGGGAGGTTATGCAAAAAGATGTTGATGAATCCAGCAGGCTTTGATATCTAAATATCGATTGCATTTTTTTGTTTTTCTCCTGCCAATTATGGCGAGGCGAAATAATTCCCTCCAGGTGAAAAGTGGATTGCTTCTATTTCCGTAGCGTCTCAATATTGCCGAGCTGTTCTTGGCCAATGCAGTATGGATTCCTGCCTGCCTTATCTTTCCTCGTGAAGTCCCATCAAAAGATATTAAAGACACAAGAGGCTGGGAGGCGGGCAGTAAACAACCTGGCAATGTCAAAAATGTCATAAATCAAAATTCTGACATGACTGTTGTTGGACACTCTACTGCACTATTTTCCAGCCCCCACATGCAGAATGGAGAAGTGAATATGAAATAAGTTTCGAATATACTTTCCATTTCATTGGAGTTTCCAGTCATATTTTCATTGTAAATGTGTGTGTCAGTGCGTTGAATGTCACTGCGCTGCTATCTGTCCGAGAGGTGTTGAGCTGCAGTGACAGATGACTGTGAGCTGTGTTCGAGGCAGGCAAGGTATGGAAGTAAAACACTTCAGTACTTTGCCCAGCCTTCTCTCTCTCTCTTTCACTCCCTACATCTCTAAAGACTGAGATATGCTGGCTCTCCGAACTGAGATGGAACTGTTGAACTATTCCACCACCCTGGAGTTAGCATTGTTGGACATATCATCCTTACCACCAATGGACTTTTTTAACACAGAAACATCTCCCGGAGTTTCTTTGGTTATTTTGCCCTCTGTATTGTTAAAATGTAAACCCAGAGAGTATCTTAAAAAGGATCACTCAAAAGTTCCCCCAAAAATAAAAATCTGTCATTGTTTAAAGTACATACCCTGATTTTTCAGCTTTTCGGATACCACAAAATGTAGAATAGTTATGTATATCATGAAATAGTTTTAGCGTATTATTTAATATGTCGATGTTAATGTGTTTGGTCTTGGAGGACTAGACCTGCTATGCTGTTGCTGCTGCTGATTTTCATTATTGCTGCTGCTGCAGAGCAAGTATAGACTTGCTACTGCTAATAGATACCCAGACACACTGCTGTGAGCATGTAAGATCTGCTGCTGCTGCGCAAATAGACATACATAAATCCCATAGCAGCTCTAGGCAGGTGGAGCTGGGGAAGGTGGAGGGTTTCAGAGGAACTGTGATCAGGCATAACATTATGACCACCTTCCTAATATTGTGTTGGTCCCCCTTTTTCTGCCAAAACAGCCCTGACCCATCGAGGCATGAACTCCACTAGACCCCTGAAGGTGTGTTGTGGTATCTGGCACCAAGATGTTAGCAGCAGATCTTTTAAGTCCTGTAAGTTGCGAGGTCCATGGATCGGACTTGTTTGTTCAGCACATCCCACAGATGCTCGATTGGATTGAGATCTGGGAAATTTGGAGGCCAAGTCAACACCTCAAACTCGTTGTTGTGCTCCTCAAACCATTCCTGAACCATTTTTGCTTTGTGGCAGGGCACATTATCCAGCTGAAAGAGGCCACAGCCACCAGGGAATACCGTTTCCATGAAATGGTGTACATGGTCTGCAACAATGCTTAGGTAGGTGGTACGTGTCAAAGTACCATCCACATGGATGGCAGGACCCAAGGTTTCCCAGCAGAACACTGCCCAAAGCATCACACTGCCTCCGCTGGCTTGCCTTCTTCCCATAATGCATCCTGGTGCCATGTGTTCCCCAGGTAAGCGACGCACACCTGAATGTTGTGCCGTGGCTCAAGAAGCGATCTGCTGATACTCTCATAATTTTAAAAAACAATTATAATTTTTCACATTTAAAAATAATGTGTATATATATATATATATATATATATATATATATATTTAAGATACCCATGCTAATTTGTAAAAATATCATTAGATCTCATGCATTGACTTATAATACCATCAAATAAGCTTTTACCAAAACGTGGCCCATTTTAACTGACTTCACCCATTGCATACACTGTAAAAAAATATATTTTATGGTGAAGTAAATACTACAGAAAAAACAAATGTAATTTTTACATGAAAAAAGTTAGTTCAGACAAGAATAAAAAAAAACTAAGTAAATTCTATATTAGTACTCAATTTAAGCTTGTAGAAATTAAAGCGTAAATATCAACATTATAAAATTAAGTAAAACTACTCAACTTTTCTGATACTGGTGTTCCCATAATGCACTGGGCCATGAATAATTAATGAGGTTTTCCAGCTGTTTTTCCACTGTTTTATCATTGCTTTTGTTGTTATTGTTTAATAACGTGCCATTTTGTGATATTTGGAGTTCATTTTCTACTCAAAATGCCACATTCACACTCAAAACGATCCATCGAATGTTACCGTCATTGTGCATTGTGTACCAAGTACTGAGGTCTCTGTGTTTAGGTGCCGCTTTACTTCTAATATGAAGATATGCTGTCTACGCAATATCTATTGTATTATTTACTTAGATGTGTCTAAGTAAAGCATACACTTTAAAAGCATGGTTTAATTCATTGTTATAATGTTTGAGTAAAACGTATTGCAAAGGAAACTTCAGCAAAGTAGAAATTACTCAGCCTTTTACTGGCCACGTTAAAACTACTTATCTTAGTTAAGTAGAGTTACTTTTCCATATTTTTCCATAATTCCATATTTGAACTTTACTTTAAAAAATATGCGTGCAAAAACTTGCGAAAGAAAAATTAAGTAAATTTTACTTACTGTTTTTACAGTGTATATGTTCAGGGACGACAGATTGATAAGCAGACATACTAATACATGAACAAATAAAATAGTAGTTTACAGTAAATACTACAGTGTTTTTGAACCATACTATAGTAAAGTAGTTGAATTAATTTGTCGTGGTAATTATATAGTTGTTGTGGTAATATAACAACTATAGTAATATAGACAAATTACTTTACCCAATAGTTTTCTACAGCTATAGGGTATATTATACCACAATACACTACAGTTTACTGTAGTAAAAACTAAAGTATACTACAGTATTTATTACAGTTTATCAGTTCACAATAGTTAATACTACAGTATGCAGTAGCATTAATTAACAAAGTGTTGTAAATACTATACAGTGTATACTACAATTTACTATAGTATGGTTCAAAAACACTATAGTATTTACTATAAATTAGTACAGTATTGTTTCATGTACTGGATGTAACTTTTGATACTTTGTGGTAAAAGTGGCTCTTCTATTGACTTTATCCTATCAGTGTGGCTTTCATGAAAAAAATAGTGAAGATCACTGGTATAGGCAAAAAGTCGAAGGTGCATGAGAAAATAATGACAAATGTTGAACTGTTCCTTTATCTGAAAAGAGTAAACTGAATACCATGTGGGATAGCGATATATGAGGCTGCATGCTATAATTTCTTTCTCGTTAGTTTGAATTTCTTGACATCTGATTGACAGGGTTGGACTAGTTATCCACATTACCCAGCTTCTGGTATGAATGTTTTCCAAACTCACACTAACTATCCTCCGCTCCTCTTTCAGACAGCATGACTGGATTTGGAATGATGCTTGATCGCTCAGAACCAGCGAGCCCAACTCAGGGCGGCTCAAAAGCGGCAAGCAGAGGCGTCAGGCTTCTCCTGAGCTCGTGCTGCATAAATCTGTAATTTGACAGCCAAGATTTGTTGGGACTGTTGAGACGTCTCACCCCGAGGCCTGCGAGCTGGTGAGATTTAATTTTCTCTATTCTTTCAAGTTCTTTTTATTGTTTATTACTAATTAACATCCCATCCATAATTTAATTTTTGAAACTAGACTCTGGGATTGCCAAATTCCTTCAGCCAATATCAAATATGCAGGCTTAATTGTATTTTTGGAAAGTTTAGTAAAGCAATTTGCCTCTAACGTAAATATATATTTTATGCTAAACGCTTGGCCTTGCTTGCCTTTTATAGCAAATGCAAAGGTTTAAACCACATAAAATAACAATTTACAAGCACAATTGACAGGGGATCACATGGTTGTGTTATTTCCTGTGCATGGAAAACCGAACTGATATGCACAGACAGGTGGCAAAGGGGGTCATTACCAACGCCTTGCACATTTTAATGGAGGCAAATGTGTTTCCTCTGCAACTATGAGAGAAAACGGATATGAACAAATAGCATCCCCCTACTCAGCAGCATACTAATGCAAGAGAAATGCATTTCTTTGTCCAAAAAATACTCTTCGTTATTTACTGTGCACTGCTAGGCAAACTTATGCAGTAATGGGGAGTGAGGGTACAAATGCAAATGAAGGGTTTAACAATTTTGTTTGCTTTTCTAGTGTCACGCAAATGGACTGTTTAAGAAGAAATTCTCTCAGGAATTCCCCTGAGCAGTGAGATGATTCCTCCGGAGCCGCCGGACGCTCCCTGAGCCCTGTGAGAACACAGATAGATGAGCTATAATAATATACCATCAGCACTTTTAATGCGCAGCACTTATTAAAGGGGTCACACCATAGATTTTTATCCCCTGAGGTCTACTAATAATTTTATTCAAGACAAACTCCAATGTTGTTTTTTCCCCTTGCCATTGTCGCCTTTGGCTTGCTTACTGGGCAAATTAAAGGGACAGTGTGTAAACAGTATGACTTCCATGGAACACACAATGTTCTTTTCCATACAATGAAAGTGGATCATAAAAGCATCATAAAATTAGTTAATATGATTTATGCACCATATTCCAAGTCTTCTGAATGTGTACAATAACCTTATATGCTGAACAAAAAATAAATTGTAATGATTTACTTTAAGTCATGACAGCTTTGACAGCCTGCAAACCATCTCCGTTTGTTTCCCAAGATGGAAAGTAATAAAAGTTTCGAAATACACTTCGAAAAGTGTCATTTTTGGTGAAATATTCCTGTAAGACACTATTCTATTCCCCCAGAAACTTTATTTAAAGGAGTGATGAAATGCATTGTCAGATCCTATACTGTATGTTTATTTAGGTTAGCTTATAAAGTAAGCAAAGTTTTTTGCACCAAAAATGTTCAAATGTTTGTAAAAAAATATTTTCAGTCAGTCAGATTCTCTATTTTAAGGGTTGTTACCTCTTTCTGAAGCACAGCTCACTGCTGCGAACTTCATTGCACCGTGTTTATGTACACGTTAACGGGCACGTAGAGGACAATTGTGATGCCACGACTGGGGCGATTTCAAATCCAGGCATTTTAGTAGGATGGAAAACACTTTATTTTAATAGTCCACTTTAGACATTCTAACTATTAGTAACTTTGAGAACTACATGTCAACTAACTCTCATTAGAGTATTAGTAGACTGTTAGGTTTGGGTTAGTAGAATAAGTTGACATGTTACAAAGTTTAGCTGGGTAGCAGCTAAACTGTAACTACTAAGTCTCACTCAAAGCTTATTGTTATTAGCCAGCTAATAACTACAACCACATCCACAAAGATTGTAATTCAGACAAAAGATTAGTTGTCATAAAATCGTTATTGGTGTCAGTAAAACCTATATAATTGAACAGCTCGATTGTGGTCTCAGCCTTGATAACTTGCGCAAGTAGCCGTGATACACAATTATGCTGCACGATTAAGTCGTTTTTTGAAAAGAAAAGCTGCAATTTTAACATGTTCAATTATAGCCACGTTTATAATGTTTGTAAGAAACCAAACCTTTTGTAAATCCGTCAAGATTTCAGCGAGATAAGAGTATTTGTGTTCGTGCAGATCACTCACCTTACATCAGGTACCACAGAGCCCGCCAGAAAACTTGCCTGTGACAAGATGGCCGCCAGTGATGACATTAGAGACTCCGCTGTAAGACATCTAGCCTTTATTATGTATATCTATGAGTCAGAACCAATGAGCGTTCGATATCAGTGCCGTAAACCATGTCTTAACGCTTCTCGAGGGTGGCGCTGCTGAGAATGAAGATGAAGACTGATGGATAAAGGGCTGAATTCGGACCTGTTCCTTACAAACATATGGATTCTAAATATATGGAGTACAGCAAACAAATAAAATGGTAATGATTTGTTAATTTATGTTGTGCTTAGGTGTATCTTATGGTTGTCAGTCGCTGCATAGGAGAAAATGCCTTCTGTGTCGCACAACAAAAACTAAATATTACAAAATGGTTTAACAATTACAGAAATGTTATTCATAAGGTTTCAATTGTAGTCTTGTTTAACATTATCTAATCCTCCGAAACGAGTTTGCAGCACAAGTCACGAACAGAAATTTTATTTTCATATTAAGTAGATGAGTAAACTGCTTTCAATAAATTCGACTAAAAACATGTATTGATATGACAATTGATTACAACAGATTTAAAACATTAATGCCACGATTTTAATATTAATACATGGGAATTCATATACATTCACACTTTACGTTACATGATTTACGTTTTATTGCTGTTAATACGTAAGTATTTTTACGATTTAGTGCTATAAATACGTCAATGTTGTATGTTTTTGTGTGTATGAAAATGTAAGTAAATGTACGTGTGGTAGAACCACACTTTATGTAAAAATACACATTCTCATGAGATCACGTTGGATATATATATATATATACATATATACACAAAATAAATGATATTGAATCGAAATCGATTTGAACCAGAATTGAAACAAATCGCAAGCTTGTGAATCGAAATCTAATCAAATTGTTAAATTTGTGTCAATATAAACTAATAGCAAATATTACAAATTTGTTTGTTCGGTTGTTCGTTTTGTTCGGTTGTTCAGCGTTTCTAAGAAATTGCTTACTGCACCTTTAAGCAGACAGTCTACTAATATTCTAATGACTGGTGATCATTGAAGTATGTTTTGCAAGAGAACTTCAGAATTTCACATTTAATTCAATGCGTTACTTGCCATCTATTTGTAATTATTTGTAAAAAATTTACTAGCAATTTCTGAGAAAAAAATGTTTCTACACCTTTTCTTCTTCGGTGTAGATGAAAGAAAGTCATGCATGCTTGGAACAGGATGAGGGTAAGTAAATTGTTTTTCAGAATTTCCAGGCTTATTAAATTGAAAGAGGCAACAATGGCCACATTTACAGTCTAGTTTAGTTGTCATTCCACCTCCAGCCCCTTTAAAAGAGAGCGTGTGCAGCTGTGCGTGTTGTCATGTGTCTATCCATGTGCGTACAGTAGCATGTGTCATATGGCATGATGCACCTCTAGAGATGCTGATTCCTCTGCCACACATTTGTAATCTGCCAGGCTGTCTGTAAGGTATGTCTGCTGTTGTGATGTGCATCCAGCGCTTCAGATTATGAGCATCAAATGCCTGTAATGGAATGGCAGTCAGATCAGAAGTGGCACGCATACAGAAGAGGCTAATCTATGTGTGAAAGTGTTGATAGGCCTTATTACAACACATCCTCTTCTGTCATCAGAGCTTTAATTGCTATGGCCAGGTGCAAACAGCATGCAATCTGGTTTGTGAGTCCCTGTTTTGCTTTCTAATTTTACCCCTTTGACAAGCATTTTGGGATTTAAAGCAGATTTAGATAAGAACGAGAGAGAGATGTTGTGAGTGTTCACTGTACATGTTGGTAATCCTCAGCATCACAGCCAGAGAAGGGGATGTTTCAGCAATGCAATCTATTAACCATCTCTCACAAAGGAAACAGCAGGTGCTGGGAAAACCAGTGATCAGCAGGTTACAAAGCTCTGGTTCAATCCCCTCCTCTCAACACTGAGGGTGCAATTCTCGATCAAGGTTTCTCTCACGGATATCCTCTCGGTTTGTCTGAAATCCGTTCAGCTAAACACCAGTACAATAGACTGCGGGAAGCAATACGCATCTCACATAAACTTAACCACAACTGTGACAGAATCAGCGACTATTTAAAAAACATCTAAAACATTGTTCAAAACAAACCTAGGTGCTGAGGGATGGAATAAAAGTGCAGGTTTTTTTTTTTTTTTGGTTTTTTTTGAATGACAGCATAAAATGTCCCCAGTATGCTTAACACTAACTGTGTCCTGAGATATCATGAATATATATATATATATATATATATATAATATGAATTTTGTATTCATCAAAAAATCCTGAAAATGTCATGGTTTCCATGAAAATATGAAGCATCACAATTATAACAATAAGCAAAAAAGACGGTCTATAGTTGACTTGTACTTGCAAAGTTACTTTTGGTCAGTAGATTGTCTTTTGGGGAGCATCAAAATAAAGTATAACTAAAACTGGTATTTGAAATTGTAATAATATATCACAATTTTACTTTCCTGTATTTTTAATCAAATAAATGCAGCCTTGCTGAGCATAAGAGGCTTCTTTCAAAAAACATCATACCGACCCCAAAATATCTACATATTTCCTGTCCCTATAAATCAAGAACCACAATGGTTCAATATAGATTTTTCACGTCACATTTCAATGAGAGCCCAGGTGGAGACAAAAGTAAACTAGCATCTCAAGCACAGGTTTCCTTCTCTCTGTTGAGATGGAAGATAGAGTATGTTTTCCTCTCTGCCTCCCACCATCCCCAGGTGTGTATTCCCCCGGCAGTCTGTGTGTGTTTGTGAGTGAGTGGTCTGCCTCCCCTGACTGTTGCTTTGTTTAGCTACGTGTATGGTAAGAGCTCCTTACCGCTGTCAGACCCCTCTTCTCCTCCTTGGCCCTTGAAGCCGGCTGGAGGTTTTTTTGTGCTCTCAAGTGTCTCTCCATTGTCAACTGTTGCCTTGATATTCAAATGGGTTACACTGCCTTGAAGGGGGTGAGAAAGATAGAGGGCAAGAATGATAAATACGCCTTCAGTGGAAAGCACACACGCTCTGTAAAACATGAGGAAGTACTCTAATCACAAAGGTGGGAGAGAAGAGGAACATGAGAGCAGGATGAAAGCGAAAAAGAGAAAGAGAGGGAACATGACAGCACCGGTTATAGTGACAGGCATTGCCAATGGTGGCAAATCTTCATTAGCACCACAGACACAACGCCTCGCCTATTAAAGAGGAACAAAAAATAATATCTCCATTCAGAAAATATACATGTACAGTATATACTTATATATATATATACTTAAATAAATGTGGTATGAATTGCCTACGGAGCCCCGGACATGAATAGTAGGCTAAATCGTGTGCACGATTTATTAATTAATTCCCTTGATTTACTATTTTGTTCCCTCGATTTACTAAAACATGCGCACAATTTAGTAAATCGAGGGAACGAATTAGTACATTTTGCGCACAATTAAATTTCTTTTCTTGCATGTCATGTGCGGGGCTCCGTAATTGCCTGAACTCTATCCACCTTGTTTTTCAATGTGGAAGTAGGGGTGTGAAAATATAGAGATTATATATATATATATATATATATATATATATATATATATATATATATATATATATAAATTTTTTTTTTCTTTCTTTCTTGGATTTTGTTAATAACAATAATTAGACTAGGTTTTGCGGAGTGCATTTTTGTGGTTTAGGCCCTTCTTGGACAGCTGACTGATAATCTTGATATGGTTAGTTCACAGCAGTGACAGAACTATTTGCCCCCTTCATCTGAGAATCTTAAAGAGATTTTTAGCTTTATAATTGCTTTTTTTTTTTTTTTTTTAAATGTATAACCTTATTAGCATTATCATTTTGTCAAAATATTACATTTAATCAGTAAATTCAATTAGAACAATGAGCCACTGTTATCAATCAAATTAAATCAGTGTTAACAACATGAAAAGTAGCACAGAGCTGCATCTGAAGTGGCATTTACTTATTACTTATATTTATTTACACAGAATGTTGCAGCTCAGTGTTCCTAGATAGCAAACTGGGTTTGTTGAGATTTTGGCCCACATACCATATGGAATTACGGCCCAAGGTCGGCCCAAATGCTGTTTGCCGAAAGTCAACCAGATCAATGCCAGAAGCAGACCAAAGCTCACTGAAAACTTTACAATGTACCCAGAAATTAGCTATAACTGGCCCACAACAGCGCTGTAATCCCCAGATGTCAGCCAGAACTCATCCACAACTAACTGGTAACTGGACCGACATTATGCCAGAATCCCCAAAACTGTGCCAGAAATAATATGCATATAGTAAAATGTATAAATACAAAAGAAAACTACAGAAACCAATGCAAATGTTTTATTGATGGAAAAACTTCTCAAATCTCAGCCAGATAACAGCAAAAATGAAAACAATATGAAAATGTCAGTACTCAAAATATTGCACAAATAACAAACCCATACACAAATTTGTTAAATGAAAAAAATAAATTTACTTTACTAAGTTTACTAAAGTGTTTTGATACTATTGGGCAAAAACCTCAAATGTAAGTTAACAAAAAATATAATATAAAAATATATGCCAAATAAATAACTCTGGAATAAGACAAAACATCAACAAAAATCACAGTACAAGCAAAACAATACAATGTACAAAAGATACTAAATGAAACCTAAAAGGTTGGTTTTAAATGTTGAGTGCAATTTTATTTTGTTGCTTGAATGCATAAATAATACTATGAAATTTTTATTTTTAAATATTTAATTCTAAAAGGGATTTTTTTTTTTTTTAAATGAATACTAAATACTTTATGAAACTGACACCGCCAATATGTGGCGTCAAGTCACAATCAACCACCCCTTTAATGAATGATTCAATGACCAAATTAATCAGCTGTTTGAACGAATGACTAACTCAACTCAAGATTATGATTTCACTTTTTAAACTTTAGTTAGTGTGTAATGTTGCTGTTAAGTCGTGATGTAAGGAATACTGTTTCCGTGTCTAAGCCTCCACTCGTTTCAAGCGACAGTACTATCGCAACAGCTATTTATGAGCACTATTTATTCATGTTACACATTTAAGTTAAGCTTTTATAAACTCACGATGTACACTACAGTCTCTGGGCTCACGACATCCTGGACACTAATATTTTAAAGATTCTTAAAGATGAATTTCTGTCTAGCCATCTGTGATTTCAGTATGGAGATAAAGGGTCATGAATTTCCAGTATACAGCACACCATGAGTGATATTAGTAGCCTACCATTTGTTTTGGCATCTGAAAATGCCAAATGGATTAGTTCACATCAGATTTAAAATTTCCTGATAATTGACTCCCCAGTCGCTACGCATTACATAATCACGCTGGAAAAGTCACGTTATGTAGGCGAAAGTACCGATCCTGTGTCTACAAAGCGAACATGCAAAGACTAAAAAGAAAGACATAAACATATTTGATGACATCTTGGTGAGTAAATTATCAGGAAATTTTCATTCTGAAGTGAACTAATCCTTTAACAAGCGTATAGGTAAATAACTAGAAGAATAGCAAAGTGAAATAAAGGGTATTTGCACTCCAAACATGTTTTATAATTCATGAAAATAATACCAGTTTGCAACATAATGACTGTTTTTGCACGGCTAAAATAAATTGCTGACACTGGAAGTCTTGCCTATTCAAGTTAAAAATGGCCACGTCCACTCTTACGTTACCTGAACAGTAAACTAGCCCGTGAGCTGATATTTAGTGCATGCATCTGGGTCCATATGTACACGATATCTGCCAGCCCTCCCTTCTATAGCTGGCAAAAACAGAGCCATAGAAAGAACAACATCCTCAGCTCGTACTCCACGGAGTACTGAAGTGGGTGTGAGAATCTCTGTGCATCTTTGTGTGTGTGCGTGTCGTAGTCCGTACAGTACATGACAGAGATGTGCAACATGCTTTCTCAAAAGACACTGCAACACATCTCTAACATAATGAGTTTTTAATTAAGTCCCCTGCTTTATCGTGTTTTACAAAGAAGAACTTCGGAAGACACCTCCAGTGTGCTTTAATGAATTGTTTGGAGAATTTTGCAGAGGCAAACGCTGATAAAGTTTTTCACACAATATGGTCCCCATTTCTGTATTGACTTCCCAGGGTCCTACAAACACTTTCACTCCTCTGCATCCCTCTTTCCATAAAGAAAAGCACCAAAAATTCATTATTGATGTCACAGCATTTGTTATTGTATTAGCTCTGGTTTGTCACACCAGGAAAACAGAGCAGTCTTTCTTGTGTGCACTGAAGCAGACAGTATCCCTCTTAATGGAATAAGAGTATATTGAGTACCTCTGAATTTCCTTGGGGCAAGTCAACCTTAATGCAAGCACTAAGGAAACATTGGGAAAGACAAGAAAGGTAGAATGAAACAATAAAAAAGAAGGGCAATATGAACAGACACCGTACGAGCCTGAAAGTAACAGGCCATGTCCTCATTTTTAAAATGCAGCTCTGTGCTTTTTTATATATTACAGCATATAAGTATTTAAAATTTATTTCACTGCTTTTGCATCATGCTCACTTTGTACACGGTTGAAACAAATTCTGCTAACAGTTCTCTTCGGATTAGTCCTCCTACGGCAGCAGTCTAGCACCAGTATGATGAGCAATGCTTCGGAGCGATGGAGTTAGTTTGCACTTTGTTAGCTAAAAATTTAATCTATCGTATTCTGTCTTGCGGTTTGCCCTGCAAGAAGTCGGTCTCATCTCTAATACTTCACCAGGAAGGTTCTGCCCCCTACCCGGGTCTGAACTTAGTGTGCGATCCGGACCTCCTTGATATGAATCTCATGTGTCCAGTGCCTTAGGTTCCTCCAGAGTTGGTGTGTTTGAGTCGAGCCTCTGTACGACCTCTCTACAAGCTGTGAAAAGTTGCTTATTGATTGAGAAGCCTCAGGCAAAGTTTAAGTAAAGGCTACGTTTAGTTATTCCGAGATGTGGCGAGATATGTTCGAAGTTTTTTAGGCGGTTTCTCCAGCTCCTGTTTGCATACACAGCTTCCCAATATGCTCTGCAGAAACCGTGATAACATATCTGACAACCCAGCGATGTTAAATCCAGTGGTAATTATTTCAGCAAGTCAAAGACAAGAACAAGTAGTACAGTTAGTCCAAAACCTCCCTTTGATTTTCCTCCCCTATTTCGATCACTTTTTTTTTTTTTTTTTGGTCTCGTAACAAGCAGACCGAGATGGGTTCTGCTCAGGCCTCGTGCTTTGGAAGTCGCAGGCTTTCATTTTCTACATCGTGTGCTTTTTAAATGCCTCGTTACTTTCGCCACGGGACTCCGTAGTGGTGGTACAAAGCTCCAAAAGCACTTTAAACAAGGTATAAGGATGGGAACGCTGGCCCACGATTCCCTGCTGTTCCCTCTGTCGGCCAGCTAAAGGCAGGGTGCTGAGATTCAGAAGACCGCCTTCCCTGTGTGACATCTTTGCTTAGACACATTAAAGGTCTGGGCTTCTGAGATGCTCCTCTCTTGCCTCCTCTCTTGATCAGACATCTCTGTTTGCCAGAGGGACAGTGGGAAGTTGGCCATGTTTTCATTTTTGTGTCTTTGGATGTGGTACTGAGAAGGGCTGGAGAACCTTCCCCTCTTTATTTCTCTTTTGCAGCCAACCTGGTAGTGGGGTATCGGTCCACATGGAGGTGTCTAATGAGAGACACAGGGAGCGTGGGAGAACAGCAGGCTCGCTGGAGGGGTCTACACCAAAGGCCGAGACTACAGAGGAGCTGAGAGTGAGAAACAACTGTGGTGGAAGCAAAAAAAAGAGAGAGAGAGAAAGCTGGCCAGATGGACAGAGAGCGAATCCTCAGCGGTCTCCAGGGAGAAAACAGGGACTTGGGAAAAAGAGCAGGTGGAAGATGATAAATATATAATAACCTTCTCTGATTGAAATGAGTGCTGAGAGGACTGCTTTAAAAGACAACAGTGAGTGCAAGCCATTAAGTTTTCTTCAAATTGTTAAATAAATCATGTTGTAATTTGAACCTTGATATCTGTAATTTATTGTAAGTTTGGTCGCACATTAGTTTCTCACCATTAACTATGACTTTTGCCTCATTAAACTCCTAATTACTGCTTATTAATAGTTAGTAAGGTAGTTGTTAAGTTTAGGTATTAAGGAATGTAGAATATAATCATGCAGAATAAGGCATTAATATGTGCTTTATAAGTACTAATAAACAGCCAATATTCTAGTATGCTAATATACCTGAGGTACATGTTTGCCTGCAAAAGCATAGCTTAAAGTACCACAGGATTTCTACTCTGTGTTTACTTCTTTGCTTTATGGGTGTCGTTCACCCCAAAATGAAAATTCTGTCATTATTTACTCATCTTCATGTTGTTCCAAACCTTTAAAATCAGCATGAAACAGAAGTTGCGATAGTCTTTTCTTCCCTGTTATTGAGTGAAACAAGAATTCAAGCGTAGCATTAGTTCTGGCAGGTCACGTTAGTCAAGCTCACATCAGCTGATCCACGTCTACCTATAAGAATACAATGCCTATCACAGCATCCCTATAAACAGGTCCATTCAGTATTATCAGCAGTTCTCCATCCCAAACTCCTCCTTCTTTCATTCAGTCAGGAATTGGCCTCTAATACTCATCTTTGAATAAGACTCATTTTTTCTTGAATCATGTTGTTACATTAAATTATTTTCATTAAGAACATCAGTGATATCTGCATACCTTATCTTGGTTCTGTTCTGTTTACTCTAATGGGGGGCTTATCGCTGCTTTCCCCGGATGGGCAAGGAGTTCTTGCCCAGAACAGAACCATAACGCCAATCCAAACTGTACGCTAATTGTCAATCATCTTTGACGATCGCTATCCTGACAGAACAAATGTGGTTAGCTATGGGTGGATCTCATGTGAGTGACAGGTTGCCCCGCCCTCGCGCAAGCAAACACGTCGTCACTGCAAGAGAGAGGGAAAGTTATTTTGATTCAAAATTAAGAGCTCAGATATATTATTACACAGATAAATTAAAGGGTACATAACACACACAGTTTCAGCCAATCTCATGTTAATCTTGAGTACCTACAGAGTAGTAGTGCATCCTTCATATCTCCAAAGAGTCTTAAGTTTTATCAGATTTATGAAAGACAGATACGCCGTACCGAGTCTTTCCGAAAACAGCCGAGCTCCTGGAGGCATGCCGTGGGCGAAGCTAAATAATCACGAGCACACGCAGCTTTTGCATAGTGAAGCTATCGACGGTCAGCTAAACAAATGTATTTAAACACACACAATACACCATTGCATTATCCCTGGATATCTTTTGATTCGTTATACGTTTGTGTTGTTTACATTATATGCACTTACGCGCAACAAAACAGACATTTGAAGCAGTTTTACTCACCGCCTGTGGTTCCGACTCATGATCGCTGTGACCGCTCCATCTTTCAGTTTCAAGCGATCTGTAAATCCAGCGTAGAACTGGGCCTTGTTTATGAAACCATAAGCACTGATCCTGAGAGCTCGAGCAGCCACGGAAAACATATATGGAGATATTCTCCATTCATTTTAACGTGTACAAAAGTGATTACAACTTTCAGACACGACTTTATCCTTATTTTGATATTTAATTTAAGGCGGTTTATATGGTTCTAATGGATTTTAATGACAAATATCGAGAGCGCATCAATGTAATGCGTGAGCACAAAACTCTCAGCTCCACTTAACGCTGGGTTCTTTGGGAAGCAAGGTTATCTTTCCCTCACAGCCAAAAACACACTGCTTTGGTGACATTGTTGATTTCGTGGTCTAAAAACAAAGTGATAAATCTTTCTCGAGCAAGTCCTGTGCAGCCTTGCCGACGACTTCCATAACCTGAGCGAAGCATGTTGATGTGTGTGTGCGCTGGGAGAAGTGTCTATACAAGGAATTCGGCCCTTTATTACGTAATACAGGGCCACACTTTATAAAAATAACTTTACGAAACTTGTAAGAACTCTGAAGGAGTGAATTTGGCACAGAAGTACTCCATCATATGTTCAACTCTTTTTTTGAAACCTTGGCCATGTTTAGCTAGAGAATCCAACTGTTTTACAGTGTAAATAAGTCAGAATGCATTAAATAGCATTATACCCCCCCTTAATAAATGCTGCAATATTCCATAAAAAAAATAAGAATTGTCCATTTTGATTTAATGGTGACTTTAAGCACCATAAGAGTATTATAAATGTGATCCATATTACTCAAATGCTATATCTTGTCTTATGAAGCCATCCAGATTTTTTTCTTTTTTTTTTTTTGTTAGAAATAGACAAAAATGTAAAAGGATAGTTCACCCAAACTACTCACCCTCACCCACACATTCTTCCTCTCCTGTAGAAGACAAAAGAATATATTTTGACTCACTGACTCAGTGATTGATTCAAAGTTTCTCACACAAAACTGCAGTAGATAGTTACAGAATACTTGGATTATAGGGCATAAGTATGGACTACTTTTAGTAAACTTTCAAGGTGCCTTTTTTTTTTGACCTGATCTTTGAATTCTTCAGTCTCCATTTATTGCATGGAAAAGAGCAACCAGCACAGAATTTTTAAAGTGTGTACAACTTTTCCCTCAATAAACTCCTAATGTAAGTCTTATTAATAGTTAGTAAGGTAGTTAAGTTTAGGTATTGGGTAGGATTAAGAATGTAGAATAAGGTCATGCAGAATAAGGCATTAATATGTGCTTTATAAGTACTAATAAATAGCCAATATTCTAGTAATATGCATGCTAATAAGCAACTAGTTAAAGTACCCTAAAATAAAGTGTTATCATATTTTTTTTTGTCAACTATTCCTCTTTGATGCCTGCCTACATTTTTACCTCCTAACAGTTGTTCTGTTCGGCATCCAGTGCTGCAACACCCAAGGCTGATAGATTATGCCACTGATCTGGGAGAACAATCAATTAAGCTCTCACAGATTTACTATCAATACATAGCATAGCTAGCGGCAATACTTTCTGTTTCTTTTGTATAAAACGCTCTCCATTTGTTTCTAGATGTTCCACAGCAGCAGAAAGTGCAGATCTGTGCTATTCTCATTCTCGTCTGCAATCGACTTCCAACGTAGACCAGGTCTGACGAGTAGCAAAGAGGGCCAGAGTGAGGATTTTTCCAAATCAAAGGCAGGTTTATGGGATGACTGTCAATGATTTCTTCCCTGCCAAGAGTTTCTGAGGTCTGATTTGTATTAGTGTACAGCTGTCTGACCAGCCGAGACTGATACTCAGCGAAGTCGGCAGCAGTCATTGAACCATTGATTCAGATGTCTAGGTGTGAGCTGATGGATGACCTTGATTTCAAAGAAGCAGAAAGATGATAAAAAATAATAATAATAAATAGCTAAGAGAAGATAAATGAAAGTTCATCTTAGGCAGTAAATCTCTAAATAATTATACACTCTAAAAAATGCTTATTTAAAAACAACCCAAGTTGGGTTGAAAATGGATAAACCCAGCGAATGAGTTGTTTTAACTCAGCGGTTGGGTTAAATGTTTGCCCAACCTGCTGTAGTTTTATTTAACTCAACTATTGTTTAAAAATTACTGTATTCTTTGCTTAAAATGAACCCAAAGTATGTTAAAAGATTAACATTTATTATTAAGTTTAATGAATAATGATTAATAAATGTTCACTTTTTTTATTATTTTTGTTGCCTCTAGTAATTGTGTCCAACTTATTTTGGGTTCATTTTAAGCCAGCCATATAATAATTCAGTTAAATAAAAATGATCCGCATGTTAGGCAAACATGTAACCCAACCGCTGGGTTTGTCCATTTTCAAACCAACTTGGGTTGTTTTTAACCCAGCAGTTTTAGAGTGTATGGAAGCTTTTTTTTTTTTTTTTTTTTTTGTATAGTTGTTTTATAACAAGTAATATAATCTGACAGTGTTGAAAATTTCACAGTTTCTGCATTTTTCATGAGAGAATGAGTTGTTTTTATTGCTCATACTTTCTTTCAAAATGTTATATATTAAATATATTTATATTATATTAAATAAATTTATTAAATATATTCATTATGTATTTATTACTCATTTTAATAAATAATAGTTTAATAAATGAATATATATATATGCATATGTGTATGTCTGTATAAATATGTGAAGAACAGTTTGTGGTTTGCTTAGTAAAGTTTGTTCGAAGGTATCGCTTGTGAACTTATATGCCCTGTTTAAAGTTTGTTAACGGTCTCAGATGTTGGGATGGAGTCCAGACAACTAGCTGATGCTGTGCTTTCTGTGTTTGAGCGGTGCGTCTGCTCCAGTATTGATACTGATGAGGCCCCGTCCGTTTCTGCTGCGAGCGTGAGAACTACGATGACGTCCTCTCAGACAAAGCAGCTGTCAGCACCCTCTCTCATTGGCGCCTGCTGCAGGTTAATTGACTGGAGTTGCAACGGTCTCACGCCAGCGCCCTCTTCCCGGCCGCAGTCGTCTCCCCTCATCCATTTCTCTCCGCTGGGTCATCCTGGGTTAGCCTCACCTCCTCCGGTCAGACTTGGGAGGGAGAGGGAGAGAGTTAGAGCAGAGGAGGAGTATATCCACTTTGCTGTGGCAATTTGAAATGAGGGGCAGGCCTGCGAGTGTGACAGTCTCGGCATCATCACACTGCATGCGTATTAGAGTAAGTACCCTGATCGGCCATGTGAAAAGCCACTGGGGACGGCCCTCTGATACGCCACTTCCAGCTCCAGCCTCACATGGAGCTCTATTTCACGGCCGGCTGGCCTGATTGAAAGTAATAGGGGGACTGAGGCTGTGATGAAGTGACATGCCCAATAACTTTCATTACGTGGCTGTAACCTTGTCCTGCGCACTAATTAATTTTTCTGCCAGCAATCATATGCCTGTGTGCTGTAGACTGGAGCGCAACCCCTGTCTGATCTCTGTGCATCTGCTGGGAACCACAGTTAAACACTGCATGGCCAAAGTATGTGAAGACCCTCTTCTAATTAACAGGTTTGACTGGGCCCACTGGTCTAGTGAAGCCAATGCTTAATGTTTCGCCATACAGTAACTTTCAAGAGAATTCTGTGCGGCCGACAGTTTGTAGAGAGCCCTATTCTATCCCAGCATGATAATGCCCCTGTGCACAAAGTGAAGTCCGTACAGAAATGGTTTACTAGTGTGGAAAAACTTGACTGGCCTGCACAAAGCTCATTAGATATTGCAGCATATAGCGCAAGTTTAAAGTTGTTAAAGAGAAGCAATTACTTTGTTCCACCAAAGATTTTGTAATTTAATGCTCAACAAGCACATATGTACTGAATCTTGTTTCTGCTTGAAAAGGTACAATAAAAATGGTAATTGCGACAATATAATGTACAATTGCAGCTTTAAGTTTTGTAACTGCAACTTTATTGCTTGTAATTCAGACTTTGTATCTCCCAGTTGTGATTTTATATCTCTTAATATTTTATATCTATAAGTGTGACTAAATCTTGCAGCTGTGACTTTGTTTCTCAGAATTGTGACTCTATATCTCGCAATTGCGGCTTTAATTCTTGCAATTGTGACTTTAGTGTTTATAATTCTGACCTTTTATTTGTCTGTTGTGACTTTATAACTCGCAACTTGACAATATCTCACAATTGCGGCTTTACACTTTATTTTAGGGTCTTTAACTAGTTGCTTATTAGCATGCATATTACTAGAATATTGGCTATTTATTACTACTTATTAAGCACATATTAATGCCTTATTCTGCATGACCTTATTCTACATTCTTAATCCTACCCAATACCTAAACTTAACAATTACCTTACTAACTATTAATAAGCAGTAAATTAGGTGTTTATTGAGGGAAAAGTCATAGTTAATAGTTTATATATGTTCCCTATACTAAAGTGTTATCAGAATTTCATTTTATATACTTTTATATATTGCAGCTGCTAATTTATTCCACTTGCTGTTTTATGCCTCTCAGTTGCAACTTTTTATATTACAATGTGGCTTTATATATCATTTTTGTGACTTAAAATGCGACAATGTAACATTATGGGCCCTATCATACACCCGAGCAATGCGGCACCAGACGTGACAAGTGATTTTTGCTAGTTTCAGCCCAACGCAGTTATCATTTTCACGTCCTGCGCCACGTAGTTTAAATAGCAAATGCATTTGCGCCCATTTGTGTGCTCATGGGCGTGCTGGTCTGAAAACGAGGTGTGTTCAGGTGCATTGTTGGTGTGTTGCTATTTTGAGACAACTGAAATGGACTGCGCCATTGACTTTGGACCAGGTTTTTGTTGGTTAATGGCGCAGTCCATTTCAGTTGTCTCAAAATAGCAACACGCCAACAATGCACCTGAACACACCTCGTTTTCAGACCAGCAATATATTTTTTAATTTTTTTATTGTTATTTAAAGGGCGTGTTAGTAATATGCTCCTATAGGCGGGTGCACAACGTGCGTACATTCTGCTTATTACACACACCGGGATGTGCAGCAGCACACACACATGCCAAATATTAAAAATAAAAAGAATCACAATGCAAAAGATTATCATTGTGTGCATACAGATAAAAATGCTTTGTTGGAATCCGGCTTGTCCTGTAGATGGTCTGCTCACACGCTTTAACCTCGTGCACAAGCAGATCTGTTTCCTTGCTAGAAAAGTGTTCAGTTTTTCTGCTTGCAAATTTCGCCATGTAAATAGCGAATCCGCCATGGTGCAAGCGCAACTGGTTTTTAAAGGGAATGGGAGATGAGATTCTGACGCCCAAAACTCACCCATGACTCATTAAGAGAATAGGAACAACCCTTTTAGACCATGTGCCAGGTTCGCAGACCATTTTTCCCAACGTTAAACTAGCAAAAGTGGATTTTGCCCTAAGTGCTCCTGCGCCATGCACTTCACAATTGTGACTTTATATCTAGCTGTTGCGACTTTGTATCTCATAGTTACGTCAGTAACACTTTAGTATGGGGAACACACTATTAACTATGACTTTTGCTGCAATAAACTCTTAATTTACTGCTCATTAATAGTTAGTAAGGTAGTTATTGTAGCGTTTAAGTTTAGGTATGAGGTAGGATTAAGGGATTTAGAATATGGTCATGCACAATAACGCTTTAATATGTGCTTTATAAGTACTAGTAAACAGCCAATATGCAAGCTAATAAGCAGCTAGTTAAAAATGAGAATTGTTCTCCATACTAAATACTTAAATGTTACCATTGCGTCTTTATATCTAACTGACTTTTTTTTTGTTTTTTTTCACAATTCTGGTAACACTTTATTTTAGGGTATTTTAACTAGTTGCTTATTAGCATGCATATTACTAGAATATTGGCTGTTTATTAGTAATTATTAAGCACATATTCATGCCTTGTTCTGCATGACCATATTCTACATTCTTAATCCTACCCAATACCTAAACTTAACAACTAACTTACTAACTATTAATAAGCAGTAAAATAGGAGTTTATTGAGGGAAAAGTTGTAGTCAATAGTGAATGCATGTTCCCTGTACTAAAGGGTTACCACAATTTTATACATATGTATGTGGCTGTCTTCATACTTTTGGCTATATATTCAGTACCTTCATTGGTGTGTCAGTAATGCTGGTAGTATAATAAAGTATGGACCCTCCCTCTCTGGATCATTATGATAGGTATTACACTGAATCTGAATGCATGAATGCAAAAAACAGCATTATTTGCAGTTCTTTATTAGCTGTCGCAGAAGTGCATTAGAAACCTCATGCATGCGAGGCAAGCCTGTAAAATCTGGGCGAATAAATATTACATGATGTATCTGATAAATAGATGCATGAACAGAATGCAGTGTTTACGACCATGGTGAGATGTCCATCTACAAGTGTGAGAGAGGGTTAGTGAGTGGGAGGAAAGAGTGTGGATTTTCGATGCAGTTTTTTGCAGGGCTTATATACAATACATCACCTTTCCTTCCTTTATTGTTGGAGGATTCTTGAAGTCACATTTACATTCCTGACCATTAGTCTCCCCTCTGCTTCTATGTGTTCACCTTTGCACAAGTGAGCAGCTGCTGAGAGTGCATACAGTATTAGAGCGCCACCTGGTGGACACATGTTTAAATCTTTACACTTGACAATATCTAGTCTTTTTTGTGTGTTTTTTTTTTTTTTTGGGGGGGGGGGGGGGTTATTTTATGATTTTGGTCTTCTGTGCATGTTCAGATATTTTGTGGTACACTAGTATTGGTTTTTCTGCTGTTTTTCCTCTTTCCATTCATCACATTTTTTGACTGAAGTCAATTCTGAATCCGTCACCAAGACAGATGTGCTTCTCTGTGTAATTTTTGCACAGACAAAAGCCTGTGACTGACATTTCACACTCACTATGATGAACTACATAAATTTATTATGCCCAGACATTCGTCCCTTGGCCTTGATCCATTCATTGAAATGTGAACTACTGAGTCTAATTCTCTTGAAAGCATTCGTTCATTAGGATGTTTACAATTTCCATTGTGCTTCACAACACAAATGAAATCACGCCCCTCCTGTGCATTCTTTTCCAGCGTTATCGCAACGCTTCCTCACGTCTTCCCCTTTCACGCCTGGAGAATTCTCTCCTTTGTAAGATGGAGATATCTGTACCTTTGAGTATTCCTTTAATGACACGGCCGCCTTTGTGTTACTGCCGCGCGCGCGCCTCTGCCTGCTGTTCGCTGACGTCTTATCAGATTGTTGTGTGTGGCTGCTTTGCTAACAGCGGTCCGTTGGGTAAATCCCCTTTGTTGGCCCATGAATCTAGATTGCACACAGTCACAACGTGTTCCATCAGTGACAGAAATCCAATGCTTACACATATGCGTATGCAAATGTTAATGTGTGATTCACACCGATATTTTTACACTTGGAAAAGTGCCTTAACCCCTTTTGTGGAGAACTCCGATACACAATGAAGGCTTCTGGAGCTTTGGATTGTTTCTCGCCTCTAAGACTCCTGAGAACTGAGATGAAAATAAAACAAAAAGTGTCCTAGATTTGAGCAGAAAGGATAAAGGAGAGAGAAGGGAAAGAGATTAAAGAGCATGGAATGATTCGGCTGTAGTCATATTTTATTTTTCCGTCCTTCTCCCCTTTTCTCTCTCAGTGAAAGCGTGACATTCTTAGTGACATATTCTGGATTAGAGTACCTCATATTAGAGATGCAGCCCCACTGTAGGTAAACCTGACTTGGTCAATAATTCCTTATAACATGATTTGCAAACTACTATAAGACTTCAAACTACAATAACATGGCAAAGGCAAAATACAATTTTGTCATTATTTACTGTCATTGTCACTGCAATCCCCCCCCCTTTTTTTTTTTTTTTTTTTGACGGTCCACTTTAGACATTCTAAGAACTATAAGTAACTTTACAACTACATGTCAAACTATCATTAGAGTACTAGGAGTACTGTTGAGGAGCATCAAAATGAAGTGTTAGCAGATATCAAAGTTCCCCTGTGGTGAAAATCAAGATTTTAATGTTGTTTATATGTATATGCGGTTAAATCTTTAATATGCTTTAAGACAAACCATGTGTGAATTCATCAGTCAACATCATTGATGAGTATTTTCTCTTTAAAACTGCAGTGATCTAAAGACAGTTTTCAAAAACGCGGTTTGAAATCTCTGGTGTCTGTGATGTCACAAACTCCCTTGTAACCAATCACATCAACATGCCGGAGGGCTTTAGCATATCATTAACTATGACTGCTCTGAAGCAGGAGTCTCAAGAGAAGGTTATCCCAGTATATATTTCAGCTGATATGAAAAATCAGGTAGATAAGCAATATAGCGGTGTATATTACGATGTTATGATGAACTATATGCCTTTATCCATTGAAGGTGTTCAATGCATTTCTAAGGATACTGATTTTTAGAAGGCAATTGTCTGACTCTGAGATGAACAGAAACATGGTTTGTGTAACATTAGCAACACATTATTAGCTGTTTGATTATGTAGTCAAGGAAAAGGCTAACCATATAACAGTTGTGTTATGCATCCGTTATGTATCTGACGTTGTAAAAAAACGATAACATTGTGCAGAGTTTACCTCAGGAAAGTTGACCAAGTGGATCTCTGAGCTTGTGCGAGTGAGTGGAGGCGGAGCTAATTAGCATATTCATAGATCCGCGTATACTAAATGAAGCAAGGGTGTAGAGTTAAATTCAAACTATTTTAAGGCATAAAGATTTTTTTTTTCACAGGAAGAAACATTTAAATGTCATTTTGGTGATCAAAGATGAGTTTTAAAAGATAAAATTATTGACTACAGGTGGACTTTAAGCAAACACCTGTTTACACTAGAGCGTTTTCGTTTTAACACAGTGTTTTAAAATGAAAACAATCCTCGTCTACACTGACGTTTCCACAGTGTTTCAGAAACGATCTCCGTCTACACTACACGACCAAAAACGCATGTCACATGACCGTTCATGCACACTGGGCATGCGCGTACAAGTGTAAACAGTTGCCTCTTGCGCATGTAGGTAGCTGCAGAATTAAAAAATGCAGAGTTTAACTGCACATTGGCTGCTAAAAATGACAACAAAGCCAGTAAAGATTGCAATTCAGTCTCCATGTTATTGTTTACACGGTCATCAAGGATACACAGAGTGAACGTGGGCAGCCACATCATTTTCAGTGTTTCAAAAGTCTCAGTTTTGGTCAGTTTACATTGAAACACAACCCCCGCGTTTTCAAACTAAAATGGGCTCTGCAGCGTTTTCAAAAGTCTCCGTTTTCAAGGGTCGGAAATGCCGGAGTAGTGTAAACAACAGGCGTAACCGTAGAAAAAGTTGTGTTTTAGAACAAAAACGCACTACGGGACCTAATACTCTAATGATAGTTAGTTGGCATTTAGTTGCACAGTTACTTATATTTAGTAGAATGTCTAAAGTGGACTATCGAAATAAAGTGTTACCTTTTTCTTTTTTTTTTTTTCTTTTTTTCTTCAGTACAACATAAAGTAGATTTTTTTCAAAGAATATTTATGCAGTTCTTGCCAGATCATAGTGATGTTTGAAATTGCGTCTTACTGAACTACTCCTCTGACTTCACTTGAACTTGAATGATAAGTAAACCTTGTTCTTTATGTGTTCAGTGCTTTTAAGAACACCACCTTTTGATGTTTTAAGAATTTTAGACAAGATAATACAGTATTTATGAGAGCTCTAAATGACATGTTGACTGGTTTGTACAACACAGGATAGCAACATCCTTTTAAAACCATGATCATTAAAAACATTACTGCACAAACATTTTATTCTGATTAGCTGGTCAGTTCTTTTTATATAATACACATGACTGTATAATTAACTATTTAATTTACATGCATTTATTCATTTGGTAAGTCGTGTACAGTCATTCAGTCATTATCGCAAAATAAACTCATTGGGGTCCTGATTACTCCGCCAGGGTTTATTTCGGGACTCTCTGACCTGTTTAATTTGTCACTGTTGCATATTCACTCATAAAAAGAATGCTGAGTCTGAGAATAACTTATCTCCCTTTTCTCTTTTCTTCTCAGTCCACCTCTGGCCCCGGCATTCCCTCATCTCGTTCACAAGCATGTCAGCGAACGGAAAGATGCAGAAGGTCAGAGCCAGTAGGGACTGACTCGTGTTGTAGTGCAGCAGGTCTTTGTTCCTCCTCTGCGCTGCTGTTTGGGAGGCTGACTTACTCACTGCAACATCCCAGAGCCATTCCTCATGTCTTACAAATGCATCCATCTGTGTCACATCACATTACACTCAGAGACTTTGAAGAAAGCCTGGCAGCTGGACATAGGAGATGTCAGTGATGGACCCTTCTAGTATTGGGGGTAATGCATTACAAGTTACCTGAGTTATGTAATCAGATTACTTTTTTTTAAAGTAACTAGTAAAGTAAAGCATTACTTTTAAATTTACAACAAACTTTTTCAAAAAAAGTTGTTTTCTCATTTATTGACCTGTACTGTACAGGGGTGAATTTGCATTTCCTTCAGCCTGAGGCTTATTCATTTATCTTTTGGTGTCAAAGGGCCTTTACATTTGACAAAAATAGAATTTTTATTTTTTTAATTCAAAAACAAACAAGCAAGCCTAGCCCAGGTGAGAAAGTAACGTAACACATTACTTTCCAAAGTAACTAAGTAACACGATTAGTTACTTTTTTAGGGAGTAACGCAGTATTGCATATACATTTCATTTAAAAAGTTACTTTCCCCAACACTGCTCTTCTACAAGGAAAGACAAAGAGAGTTTACCTGAAAAAGAAATGTATTCATTAATATTTAGATCTATCTGAAAAGAATTTCCTATATTTACAAGAGCAGCCAATGGTTTCAGTTTTTTGTTAGTTTTAATGCATCCATTTTTCCGTCCAGTTGATGTTCTTCAGTGGCTTTCTCTTTAAGGGTGTGTTTCGATTTTTACTGAGCGCCATTGATAGTTAACTCCAAAGTCTGAAAGTGGTTGTATTTTGTTAAAAGCCCCATCTGCATTTAATTTGGGTCAATGAAAAGGATTTTCTCTGTTGTTTACTGATAATGGAGTGTCTGGCTACACGATTGTTATTTGTGTGTATTGATCAAAGTTTATTCACTTGTTCAGACCTTTAGAAATAAAGCAGAATAGCCAAATATCAAGCTAGATTGATACTTCCGGAAGGAAATAAAATAATAGTATTAAAGTTTTAGGTATGCTTTAGGTTAAGGCTTTTTTTAGTCTCATCAGGGCCGATGATCACGTCTTGTTTTCTATCTGCTGTGCTTGAGAATCATCACTCAATCTGACACCATCTTTGCAGTGTAAAAAATGCTTGTATGGTTAAACAGATGCAAGTGAGAAAAGATTAATTACATTTAAATATGCAAATATTGTCAATGTTGGTTACGTTTTGAATGACAAACATTCTATTAATGCAAGTCAAATGGAGATATATATAGACAAACCAAAAATTATTCAGACACTTGATTATTCATACAGTTGACCACCAAGTGATAAAAATTTGGGATCACAAATTATTCAGACACTTTGTCCTGACTATGTTTTGCCCCCCATATTTTTCCCGATGTGAGCCATCAGCTGCAGTGCACTACAATTTGGAGTGGTTAAGGCCCGGGTATAGGGGAGAGTGGGGCACAACCTAACGCTTTTTGACTTTCTCAGTTTGTGTAAATGTACTTAGGGTTCAGAGAATTTATTTTGTTCCACATTAATTTCACACGTGTCTGGTACAAATATGTGGCTTTGTTTCATTAATACAGTGTATACTTTTTTCTTTACTTACCCCGAAAGAAGGGAAGTGAAATGTGACAACATGCCCCATAGGTGGGGCACATTGTAACATGTGATGGGGCACGTTGTAACATGACCATATGACAACTAAAAATGTTATCTGATTTAATTTAATTTAAAAATATATATATATTCATGACAAACTAAAATATTTTGTCAATGAAAGACAATTATTATTATTTTCATACAAAATAATGGCATTCTTTTAGAAATTCAAATTTAAATAATTTTGTGGTTTGACAGTGAACACTCGCAGAACACGAGATAAATAGATGACACAGTACAAATACTTTCTGAATGTTCAGGTTCTTCCTCTCAGTCTTTATTCACCTTTTTTTCCATGGTTTCTCAACAGAGATTCATAAAAGTTAATTATGCCAGTTGTATCGTAACTGTATAGCATAGCATAGTTCTAATAGCGGGGCACATTGTAACGCAGTGTTACAATGAACCCTATCTGCGCAACTGGAATTTAAACCTGGTTAGTGTCTTTAGCTAGTTAGTGAAGCATTAAAGAACTACCCAAACTGCTGAACAACAGATTGGAGATTAAAATAATATCAGATTTGTCTAATGTTAAATAAACACACAAAAAACTAAATATATATAGATGAAAATTTCTTACTTAAGCTAATTTTACTTTTGCTATTGTTACATAAATATATTTAATGATATCTTCCAAATATTTCTGAATTTTGGCGCATTTTTTTTTTTATCTATATATTGTCGATAAGGCAACTAGTAAATATGCTAAGTTTCTTCATGCTATAGTTTGTGTGGAAGTATTTAAACCATGCGTGTTGCAACCAACCCCGCGTTAGTTTGTGCCCCGCGCTCCCTGACTTAATTTCCCGCGTTCCGCTCCTTCTCGCGCACAGTTGAGTGCGCGAGCCTTTCAAAGTTACTCCTTTGCCCGTGAGTGCGGAAAGATTCGTTCGGTACGGTGGCACAACACACAAGTTCACAACACAACGAAATAAAGCCACAACACAAACGAAATCGAGCCACAACGGAAATGCTCCCGACCAGTAGGGGGCTCTCAGAGCTCGGTAAAGTTAGTTTTCCTTGGCACTGTTCTATAAAGTCGACAGTCTTATAAAGATATCAATACCCTGATTAGTATGTAAACATTGTATATCTACATGAAATATTAATTAAAAATCAACTATGTGTTCAATAGCTTCATATGTATACCTGTGAAAGATTTGACGCACTACCACGGCGCATGATGAAGGGAACGTCTGCCAATTCCACCAAATGGTTAAAACGAATCATTTGTATTCATTACAATTTCTTTGTTTAACATTTAAAAACAGATATGTTCAAATTCCAAAGCTTGTTAGTTCCTGTTGGTAAGACTGACAAGCTTTGGAATTTGAACATGTCTGTTTTTAAAACGTAATGTTCTTGCCTACCTGTGTCAAAACAGTGAAGTAATTGGAATATTTCCATTCTGCAAAACAGCCACTCGCTTCTACCGACATCTTCAGACAGCGACAACGCAACTGGTTCGAAGTTGCGAACTCACGCGCAACTCACTACAGCTAACGATTTTAAAGAGGCAGCGCTTGCTTTTACCTTTAGACGACAAATTTAGATTTTAAATTCAATACTGATTTAAACAGAACTGTTGAACTAATTTACAATAACGCAAGTTCATAAGGCATGCGCAAGTCCGTTATTATGCGCAAACCACACATTTGCGCTCTCGACTCACTGATCGCTATAACATCGTAATTCTGCACGAACGAAGTTCAGTATATTCGCATAGTACCGTGAGTGTTTTGTAACGGATGCTCGCCGAACAAGCGTGTTTTTGAGAAGTTTGAGAGGATCAGTGCTGTTTAATAATTTTGAATGGATCCGCATAGTATTTAAATTCAGTCCTTTGGTATCTCCCTGTGGTCTTGTTTGGTAATGGCAGGTTGACTTGTGCTTATTTGTTTAAGTTACTGTATAACTGAGCAGAGTAAATAATAAGAATGTTTGCAAAACAGAACACTAAACGTTTTAAATCTATTTTGAATTTCTTTTTAAAAAAATAATAACATGGGGTTGAAAAGGTGGCTAATAACACTAAAATACAAATGTTTTTGCGAGGGGGGGGGTGTTTGATTTGGAGAGGAGCGTAAAAAAGGTTGGGAACCACTGCAGTATATGTATGTATATAGTGTTAACCCCAAAATATCAGTTATATTTCTTTATACGAAATATGGAATATAGTCTTGGGATGGACAATTTTTACTTAGGCTAGTAAGAAACTACCTAAAAACCACACCCTAGCAACATACTGTAGCTTTGCTTCAAAAAACTATTCAGAACACAGCATAACAAACTGTTATTATGATGGTAAGTTTTGCATGAGCAGCCACCAAGAAATGTAAAACTCTAGTTAATCTTACAGGTTAGGCAAACATGTATGCGGCTTATAAGCCTCAGAGAGCAGAACTGCTGTTATTTACACATTCAACCCAGTGACACATTTTAGTGTCATCATTGTTGTCAAGATTATGCTCTTTAAGCCCAGGCACCACCATGACATTACGTTCACAAAGAGGATGAACATACCGCTGCCAGGGCCTTCAGGAAACATGCAGTGAATGAGGCGAACAATGCAAAATGTTCCTGAAAAATCTGAAGTGAAATAATTATGCCTTGTTTTTATACTCCATCTACCTTTGTATGATTTATTCATAGTCTTAGCAAGTATTCTGCAATTTTTTTTTTTTTTTTTTTTTTAAACTTAACTTAAATCTCATTTCATATGGGACCTAGTGAGCAATTCGTCTGTGCCCCGAATCCCAATGAGGGTGTTTGTGGGAGAGGGTGAAGACTCAGCATGGTAAATAGAAGGAGAGGGGTTTTCAAAAGGTTAGCTGACAATCACTGCCACACACTCCGGCTGCAACGGCAGACAATAAAACAGAAGGTGCGGGAGATATTTTGTTTTGGAGGAGAGCTTGGCTGTAAGTGTCAGGATCGACCCCTAACCCTTACTGCATTAATTATCAGAACACTTCTGTTATTCTCAGGGCTGCCGAATATGAAGTAGGCTATACTGGAAAAAAAAAAAAAAAAATCTTTAGATTTAAATATGCCGAATATGCATTCACCTCTATCACCCTCTCACAGTTGAATGTTTCTAATTAGTCGATATGCATAGTTTTTAAGCCTTACCCTCACCTTTGAAGACGAATATTTGCATTTGACAAAGCAGAACTCTTTCAATTTGACAATGTGCGTCTAATAATAAATAAATAAAAATGCAAACTGCTTTTAATAAAGACTCAAATGAAAAAGTAGAATGAAAATAAGATTTGTTTTATATAAGCAGGACTTTATTGAGACTAAATGCCAATCATAAAAATAAATAAATACAATAAGAAAATAAGTTAAATTGCCAAAATTCCTCATTTTTACATTTAAAATGATTTTGTAAGAAATATGCTTCAAAAAAAAAAAAAAAAAAAAAAAAAAAATATATATATATATATATATATATATATATATATATTTAAAAGGCCAGGGACTAAGGAAAGTAAAAACAATCTTTTATAAGTAAATTTATTATATTTTAAATGGGTCCTTGATTATGATTTCACTTTTTTAACTTTAGTTAGTGTGTAATGTTGCTGTTTGAGCATAAACAACATCTGCAAAGTTGCGACGCTCAAAGTTCAATGCAAAGGGAGATATTTTCTTTTACAGAAATCTCTGTTTAAGGACTACATTGTTAATGATTTCCCTGTATTTTTACAGTACATTACTGGCAGCACGGTTGCCAGCAATGTACTGTATTTCGCTTTTACAGCAATGTACTGTAATGCAATTTTACAGTATAAAGAGCAGTACTATATAACAGTATTTTACTGTATTTTACACATTTTGTAATTTGGTCTGTTTTTACTGTATTTTACTATACTGTAATATCTATATTGGGTAACACTTTAGTATAGGGAACACATATAAACTATGTGTTTGACTTTTCCCTCAATAAACACCTAATTTACAGCTAGTTGTTAAGTTTAGGTATTGGGTAGGATGTAGAATATGGTCATGAAGAATAAGGCATTAATATGTGCTTAATAAGTACTAATAAACAGCCAATATTCTGGTAATATGCATGCTAATAAGCAACTAGTTAAAAAACCTTAAAATAAAGTGTTACCCTATATTGATATTTTACTGCTAATAATGATAATATATATATATATATATATATATATATATATATATATATATATATATATATATATATAGTTTAGTATAGTATATACAAACTATAGTTAGTAATATTATAATACTATTAGAGTTATTTAAAAATATTTTTTATTTAATCAATATATTTAAACATTTCATTTTGGTACTGTGTTTGTTACCCAGAGTACAGTGCAGGGCCATAGCTTGGGATAAGGTGGGGCCCCTAGAATTGTCACCATCTTTTGCCCCATCAGTGACGGCTCTGGTCCAGTGCATCAGCAATTTGATTTATCTTAAAAAGTGAGCAAAAACAACAACAAGTCTCCAACAACCTTCACCCCTAACTGTAGGACATGTGGATGGTGACAAATAGGCCACAGACCCTCAGTGTGGAGTTTTCCATTTAAACACCAACATCAAGGACTGAATGAAGCTGCTGACATGCAGGTTGATGGCCATTACTCTGCACCACTGTCCTGATCTTCCTCTCACTCCCTGTCTGGCAGTACATATCTTCCCTTCAGTGGTGAAACTGTAACATATTAAGGCACACACACACATACACATATGACAAAACCTGTTATCCACAGCACCAATAAAGATGGAGAGTGTAAGGTAGAAATTGTGCACCGTCAGTATACGACTATAAAAGTGCTTATTTTTGTCACTGACAGGCTCAGATAACTGGTCCCCACAGGAATAGATATTTTTGTTAATTGCAAGATCCTTTTTGTTTAAACACAAACTGCCATTTATCGATCTACTCAAACCCAGCAGATTCGACTCGTGTCACACTTGACAGAAACAAATTCGTTTTGGTTTGTCTTTCCACTGTTCCAACAATCATCAACATCGAGTTTGGTCGAAATAAACCCTAAGCTAATTCACTGAGTTAGATTTGAAAATGTCAGGAGAGCAGCGGGAGAGGGGTGAAACAGCGCGTACACGTCTTTTCGACTGCAGTTAGCAACGTTCGCTGGCTAAATTTGCAGTTTCATTCCACACTAAAACGATGTACACTATGTAAAATAGTCAAATTAACTTACTGAACTTCTAGAAATATATCGTACTGCTTCTCCAGTCACCGGCGGCTGTGTTCTTCTGTATGTGTGATGTGACGTCAGGTGGCGCGTTATTTACAACAATCCTGTATTTTTGCCTTGCATATTACAGCCAGGTTACAGCAGGGTTACAGGCAGCAACACTAAAATATACTGTAAAATATTCCCGCTCAATCAAAATGACCCAGAATACAATATAAATTACAGTAAATTACATTTTACTGTAATATAGAAATGTGGTATTGTACTGTAGGTTTTTACAGTACTGTGCTGCTAAATCTACAGCGACATTTAACAGTGTACGACAAACAGCTGGTAGGGACTACAACGAGCTTCTTCCCGGGTTAGTGACATCACTAACCCCAAAATGTACATAAACCCCGCCCCCGAGAACATGCAACAAAGGGGGGGAGGCCATGTTGGGCTGCTTTAGAGAAGAGGAAGAGTTGTTGTAGTCGAGTGTTGTTGTCATGCCGTCATTTTACGGCGGACTTCTTAACAAACGAGGGTCAATTCAACACTGGATTTGCACAAAAGATTAACATGACGGCACATGCTAGTCGATGAGTTGAATCAGCTCCACAGCAACTACATAAATTTATCCACTAACCATTCAGAAACGTCCAGTTTCATTCTAAAAGTTGTAACTTCTTCCTGAGTCTCTAAATCAGTGTCGACTCCGGTTTGAACAATGTAAGGCTGAACACCGTTACTGACAATCCTCATTTTGGCTGCGTGAGATTCTCCAGCTTTGTTGTTGTTGAGCAACCGAAGCGCGAGCTGTTAAAGCTCCACCCTCTTCTGGAAAGCGGGCCGGGAGCAGCAGATCATTTGCATTTAAAGGGACACACACAAAACTGTTTTTGCTCACACCCAAATAGAGGCAAATTTGACAAGCTATAATAAATGATCTGTAGGGTTTTTTGAGCTGAAACTGCACAGACACATTCTGGGGACACCAGAGACTTAGTATGTTCCGATATTTTTACTGTAAAGCAATATGAAAGTAGTGTAATTGTTGAAATAGTTTTGTTCAGTGTAGTGGCATCTAAACTAACTATGATTGGAGCATTTGTAGACTGTTAGGTTAGGGTTCGGGTTAATAGAATACGTTGATATGTAGTTGCAAAGTTAGTCAGTGTATTTGAAGTATTAATGTCTGTTGAGGAGCATCAAAATAAAGTGTTAAGCAGACAGCTGACTAATACTCTAATGACTGCTAGTTGACATGTAGTTGCAAAGTTGCTTAGAATATTTAAAGTAGACTATGGAAATAAAGAGTAACCAAATGTATTTATGAACTGTTGAATTGAATGTGACAATATACACAACAGATTTACAAAAAACGGAATAATTTTTTTATTAATTACGAACGTTTGAAATGAATTTGACAACAATTTACCCAATAATAGATTAAAATGTTGAAATGAATGTAACAATTTACAGGAGAATGGATTTGCAAACAACTGAATCAAATACGATCATTTATTCAAGAACAGATTTATGAACTATTACTGTTGCCATTGGTCAGAAAAGCAAACTTATGCCATTGATTTATCCAATCTGTGCCATGGAGCAACCTTGTTTACGTTTTTTGAGCGAATCAACCTACAAACAACTTACATCTACTGTAGTTGAATGTCCACATTACATCAACATCAAAAAATGACATACTTAACCTTTAAGTTATAACTGCAGAGTTGATGTCTCAACAGCAGTCTTTGAATCTTTGGACTATCATAGTTCAAACTAACTCCAACGCACTCAGGCAACAGCTACAGAGAGGCTGAGATGGAGAAAAAAGAGAGCGCTAAAAAATACTGATCTGATAACCACAATAAAACCCTCTGCGATCGGAAACTCTGCCGTCGGCCTTGCCGATTGAAAAGGTCAAATGGATGGAGACGCTGCGTTGGACAACTAAGAAACATTCAGAGCTCAAAGATAGCATTTGCTTTGAAAACAAGAAAAAGAGGGTGAAAAGGTGCCCTGTGTATGCATGAGACATCTCTGAACAGCCATCTGTCCTCCCTTGCCTTTCTGAGACATCGTGTTTGACAGCGAGACCCGACTCGTGCTACGTTTGATCCTCTGATAACCCGCGAGGAGGGGCGGACATGAGAGAGGCATCGCCAGTGGCTTATAAAATGAAAGAAACCAGCTTGGTGCGTTGGACTCGTCTTTATCCTCATAGACAAAACGTAGGGATGGCCTTAGATTTAAGAGTCTCTGAAGAACTGGAAAGTCCTGGAGGGCAGACAACGTGTTTTTATTTGTGCCACATTTTCAGATCCAACTTTGAAGAAAATATAATCCGGGCTCGCTGAGCTCTGAGCGCCAGGCCAATCCTCAGATGTACTTTGTGTGGATGAAAGGAGGTACAGGGAAAAGTGGAGACGGGAAAAAGTGAGCACTTCTGAGTCGTCTGTCTGTTAGGGAGTCTGAAACGAACACGTTTACGAGTGCAACTCCAGCTGCGCTCTGCTGCTGGATCTGATTGGTTCGCCTTGGTTGTGTGGCTGCATATTTTTGCGGCGTATGGAAGGATATCGGTGTGACTGATCTCATTTGCAGCCTGCGTCATATTCTTTCTTCAGATGGTCGCTTCTGTGTTGCAGTGTGGGTTACGTCTACCTTTGGAGAGAGGAAAAAATTGCAGATTAGGATTCAGGAGTCTAGCTCGAGGGTGACAGAAGGACAAGGGCAAAGAAGGAAGTTGTAAGACAAGGAGTAGGTGGTTGGGTTTTAACATAGAAGGCCTAATTACGCTCGAAGCGAAGCGGTAATGCATCTTTAGCCCAGAACTGTCATCTACCTAATCTCTCCATAACCCCACCCCTCACACACGCCGCATACATAACAGCTTCTATAACAGACCGCTCTGTTTCCGTATTTATTTATAGGGCCACAGTTTGTGCTGGTTGGTTGATTGATTGATGGGTTTGTTGTTTGGATGCTTGCATGCGTGAACGCTTAGGCATTTAGAGCCAGATGTTACTGCCTAGAACTTCATCATTTAGACCTTAACTGTTAGCCTCAGGCCTGGATAATTGTCTGTTTGCAGTATTTGCATTCTACAGTGCCTTATTTTACACAACACAATGAGTCTGTTTACATACACGGTAATGTCCGAAACCCCATCATTTCCTTGTTAGCCGAGAGTAAATTCAGACTATATTTTAATAGTTAAATGAATTCAGAACTTCAGCAAAAAGGTTTTTGTGCAAAACAATTTAGAGTGAAACAATTAATATCATTGAATAAACGGTTGTAAAATCTTAACATATTAACATTTAACAGGTTCCTAGAATGTTCTTAAGGGTCAAAGTCAAAAGCAGTGTTGAGTAAGTTAATTATTTACTAGCTATAACTGCATCTTCAACAGTGTAATTAGATTAATGCACTAATGGTAACAATTTATTTTAAGGGTCCATAATTATGCTGTAGTTAAGTATTAACACACCAGTAGTTAATGATTAACTGAACAGTAAAGGCATATTGGCCATTATTTATGCAGTAGTTAACAAAACAGTAATTAATAATTAAAAGGATAATCATTTACTCACCCTGGTGTTGTTCTAATGCTGTATACCCTTAATAATATTGATTTTAGAGTGAAATATCACTTTAACTGAACATATATTAAGGGGATAATATATATATATATATATATATACATATATATATATATATATATATATATATATATATTTTTTTTTTTTTTTTTTTAACAACTTATCAAACATTTGAAGGATAAATATGCAGAAATAAGCCAATAATTAACGTACAGTAAAATGTGACACTTTATTTATAGTCCACTTTAGACATTCTACTACTTTGCCACTACATCTCAACTAACTCTAGAGTATTAGTACAGTATTAGTAGTCTCTTATGGTTTAGGGTTAGTAGAATAAGTTGACATGTAGTTGCAAAGCCACTAGATGTCCAGTCCGTTGAGGAGCATCAAAATAAAGTGTTAGCAGATATTAAGCAGACAGTCTAGTAATACTCTAATGAAAATTAGTTCACATGGAGTTGCAAAGTAATCAGCAGAATGTCCAAAATAAAATCTCACCCCTTTTAGCCATTGTTTACAACTTAAACTTTATTTGTGTGTAGTAAGTGGTTTATATAATGTTATATTTCTGCGATTTACCATCTATTATGTAAACTGAACAATATGAATCATTGTTTAATTAGTGTTTTACAGTTTTGAGTAATAAATTGTTAAAATTGTGTAATAAAGGCAACTTGACCCCCTGTTCTAAAGTGAAATGTATATCCACATTATTTATTGATTTGTGTGGCACTTACGTGATTACGTAGGGTGAAAAAACTTCTCCTCCAACTTCAAAATCGTCCAATATCATTGTTTTACCTTTTTTTTTCCTTTTAAAGGGTGTTTAGCTCAATCTTTGCATGTTCGCTTCGTAGACACTGGATCGGTACTTCCACCTACGTCAACACATGACCTTTCCAACGTGATTACGCAATGCGTGCGGATCGCAGAGCAGTGCAAGTTGAGCATTTGTGGTTAAAAAAAATGTATATATATATATATATACATTTTTATTTTATTTTTTAGAAAATGAGCAATCATTTTGCTAGATAAGACCCTTGTTCCTTGTCTGGGATCGTGTAGAGCTCTTTGAAGCTGCACTGAAACTGACATTTGGACCTTCAACCCGTTGAACCCCAGTGAAGTCCACTATATGGAGAAGAATCCTGGAATGTTTTCCCCAAAAACCTTCATTTCTTTCCAACTGAAGAAAGAAAGACATAAACACCTTGAATGACATGGGGATGAGTAAATTATCAGGAACTTTTCATTCAGAAGTGAACTTCAGAAGTGAACTCTTGCTTTAACCTAGCATGATTGTGGACCCTTAAAATAAAGTGTTACTGTACTAATTACTTTCTCTAAAAATATTGCTTCGCTTATTACTAATTACTGTTCTAAATCTTGACTAGTTGAACAATATAAGGAAAGGCAAAAAACTGCTCTTTTAATTTCTTTTTTTAAATAAATAATATAAAATTGCATAAATTATTCTTGAACTAGTCAAAGTATTTAAGGTTGCAATAAAATCACATTTTAACATTAGGCGTTACATTTTGATGTTGGATCCACTATTGTTTTATACAGAATTTAATGCAATTACATCAGAGGTAACTGTAATTAAATTACAGAAAGAAACAAAAATAATAATAAGAGTAATCCCTTACTTTTTAAGTGAAAAGTAATTAAAATTACAGTAATTAATTGCTTAGTAATGCATTAGTAGAGCCCACCACCAAGACAGTCTGGTTTCAAGATACAGTTTGGGTCGGTCAATCAATGTAAGTACAAGACTTTTATTTTAAAGACTGTAAGTCTGAATGCTTAGTTAGAAGAGTGACAGCACTCATCCTCAACAAGCATTTTGAGATATCATTCAAGTCCATAGTGTACTGAAGTAACTGAGAGTTAGGGGTTAGTTTAAAACCTGTCACCATTTAAAATTTTGATAAACAGACCCAACTAGCAAACAGCAAGAGTTCAGAATGAAGTAAAAGGCTCTTTTGTTCAAATGTGTGTTGTGTGAATTATGAATTCATTATCCCATATCTAAAATATAGCACATTTTCCTACTGAATATTAATATTCATGTCATTTTGATTGAAGAAAGCTGCAGCATATCCCACAAAATCCATCCACATCTTCAATAACTGATGCTAATGCTTCATTTTAATTTGAGCAAAGTAGACACTTTTAACGCACATGTCCTAATTCATTTGAGTTGCCAAGCATCTTCTAAAGGCACTAATGCTAATTAGAACATAATTTTTTTTTCAACTCATTTTTTTTTTTTTTTTTTTAAATATCAAAACAATCCACCCCTCCAATACATTAAACATTTATTTTCTCCACATTTCTTTCTGTTGGCTGGCAAGAAGACGAAAGCAGAATGACCTAATTACGGCCGTCGTGAGGATGCATAATTTCATATCACCCTTCATTCTCATATTCGCCCAGGGATAATTGGTATCATATTGTAAAACACACATTGTCCCTTTGCAAATCCTCATTAGAAAACAATGCATTGGCTCCTTTCAGCTAATTTATTTGTCACAATCTCCAGCGAGCTGATGTACAGAGCACTGCAGGCTTCACTGCGCTAAAGCCTCCCTCCTACACAAAGACACACGCGTTTATTAAGTTTGCTTTAGTGCGCTTTAAGTGATAACAATCATCATAAATCAGACCGTGCATATTCCCAGTAACCACGCTTGGAGCAAGTGGACACGAGAAGTCATTACAATATATAAAGGCAGAGAAACCTTCACTGGCACTGAGAGCATTTGTCAAGATTTACACATTCATAACATTCAGCAGAAATACTGGATCATATAACAGCGGCTTTCACATAAGAGGTGAGACAACTGTAAAATACAGAAGCAATTTCCAGAGTGTTTCCTCATTACGATCCTTCTTAACATATTTTAATGCCCAGCATCGTTTGCAATAAGAAAAAGCTTTGAGATTGTACACTCTAAAAATAACCCAAGTTGGGTACTAAATGGACAAACCCAGCGACTGGGTTGTTTCGACTTAGCGGTTGGGTGAAATGTTTGACCCAGCTTGCTGGGCAGTTTTATTTTTTAAAAATTACTATATGGCTGGCTTAAAATGAACCCAAAATAAGTGTAATAAATAATAATTGGTAACACTTTAGTATAGGGAAAATGTATTCACTATTAACTATGACTTTTCCCTCAATAAACTCCTAATTACTGGTTATTAATAGTTAGTAAGCTAGTTGTTAAGTTTAGGGTAGGATTAAGAATGTAGAATAAGGTCATCCAGAATAATGCATTAATATGTGCTTAATAATTACTAATAAACAGCCAATATAAGTATGTGTCTGATTTTTAATTTCCAACATATGTTGGGTTCTTTTAAAGCCAGCCATATAGTCATTTTTAAACAATAGTTGGGTTAAATAAAACTGCCCAACACGTTTCAAACATTTAACCCAACCGCTGGGGTCAAAACAACCCAATCGCTGTGTTTGTCCATATTTAACCCAATTTGGGTTGTTTTTAACCCAGCATTTTTTAGAGTGTATGTTATATTTGTTTATCACGTGTGCAACTCAGCTGAGACTCTTTAAGACTTTTGCAATATTCTTTCCAAGTGTATCTTCATATTTATTAGCTTTTATTTATTTATTTATTGGGGGGCTGTGCTTAAAATGTACCAACCTGAATTAATGTAAATTACTATCAACACACACTATATTTGACCCCCAATGAAGCTTAATTATAGCAGCCAGATTGATTAGTTAGCATGTCAATCAAACATAGGAAGGAAAGTGAGGAAGCTGTGCAGTAATTGGTCATGAACGTCAGGGAATAATAAATATTCATGTGTGTTTTGCAAGTGAGGCTATAAAGTGGCTCCGCAATCGAGTCTCTTTGCACCCTTCACATCTGGAGAGGGCATGTCGCCCATTCCTTGACACGAATTAGCCCGGGCCAGACTTTATCTATTGGGAATGCTTGAAAAGGCTGATTTGATAACCTCCTTCTCCCCCACTCAAGTGTAACGGGTTCACATTGGCAGTTCATTGGATATTAGTGTCAATGAACACAGGTTGAAATTAGTTTGTACAGGGGTATTTATGAAGCTAAGATTTATTTGTTTGTTTGGGATGAAGTCTTGAAGTACGTTTTTCTGTTGAACTGAAGGATGGTATCGACTTTTACACCTTGATCTGAGCACATCTGTCAGGTTTGGTGGTTAGAAGAACATCATAAAATCTAATAAATATGCTTATAATGTTGCATAATAGAGTGCTGTTGTAGGCCAAAACCCGGAAATGATTTTCATTTTAGCACTTAAGGTTCCATCGTCTTGAAGTCTATGGGTTTTTGGTTGAATGCCTGAAATGCCAAAAGATCTGTGGTTAATACAAGCTCAAGATATTTTCACATTTTATTCTCCGACATAAAATTTTACTTGTCTAACAAGTGGCCAAATGAGATTACAGGGGTCGCCGCCGGGTACATTAAACATCATCATGTAAACATCAAATCTACTCACTAGTTGCTTTCATAGCCTCATTATGATTATAACGACACTCTAAAACTTTCAGAAAAAAAAAAATAATAAAAAAAAATAAATAAAGACTGAAAGAGTTTTAGGAAGCTTAATGGTGGTGTAGTTGAAGTCATGTGACCGTGGTATATAGCTCATTTATAGCCCACGTTTAGCTTTTAACTTTAGTGATCGTATTTAGGTTTCCAGAATTCATTCAAATTAGTTAATTTTGTAAAGATTATCATGATGTACAAAACACGTAAGAACCATAAACGTTTGTTTTTCACAGAGGTTATGCAAACTTCTACAAAAAAATATGTCATCACTGCAGAGCTCTATCAAACTCCCTTTAAGACAAGTCATTTCACTCGGCGGCCATCTTAGAAATGCCTCTTGGGCATGCAAGTGCAGCTCCTATCTCTTTAAATGGGAAACATCAAATTCTCCAAAGTTGTTTGCCAAGCTTTCGATTAAATTTCATATTTGAAATCACCAATGAAATTTGACAACAACTATCTCATAAATTTTGTTTTTAAACGCTCGAATCATGACAAAAAAATGTATTTTTCAGGCTGGGTCAAGCTGATGCGCATGTGCAGTCCTAAGTGCACATCTCTGAAGTGTGCATCTGACTGTTTCTATAGGAACCGGAGCTTCTAACGGCCGCTGCAGTGATGCGATGACTTTAGCAATCGGCGATTGGCTCTTATTTAGAAGGCGGGACTTATTCTGCCATAATGGAATAAATGACACGTCTTCTGTTATTCTATAGTCTTTGGATCTGTTTTGCCTAAAGTTTTAATCTCTCTATAAATCCACTTCTTTCCATTTTGAATTTTACGTGAACAGTTGTATTCAGTGTACTTTTTGCAGCCACCTAGTGATCACCTAGTGAACTCTTCTTCTTCTTCTTCTTCTTCTTCTTTTTTCAAACCTTCAAATTCTGTCCAGTTTGGCTTAAAATTTATTTCAGGATTTGACGTTTGCTGACTCTCAGTCTGGTCTCTGTGGAGTTGACATGGCATTGGGCCATTTTGGGCTCTGGTTGTGTGTTTGAACCTCACCTACAGGGGGTCTTGAACTTGCATCTCTTTTGTCATTAAACTTTTTGCTTTGAGCTAGTGAATGCAGGACATGCTTGACCTTATAATTATTTTTTTGGGAGATAATAGCTGGTGCTAATTAAATAATTGCACAGTTTGCTACACCTGATTGCATTTATTTTTTTGTTGATGTTTAAGACAGTTATTTTTCTTTATTAATTTTCAAAAAGGTTTTATATGGAAATAAATACATGTGGCAGAACTTGATCACAGTGTGAACTGATTTTATGAATATGATTATTTTCTGAAAGAAAGGGAGACAAAAAATGAGCAGCTGGACATAAATATATGTTTGTCTATTGGTTATTTTATATTTCACAAACTAGAAATCAATTTACTTACTGTGAAGAAACAACATTTATCAGAAAGGACCTAGCTAATACAAAACAAAAAAAATGAAAAAATAAAAAGATAGGTAAAACACTGTTACCTATATTTATCTAAAAAAGAAAGATGTGAAAAGTATAAAGGGTAGATGGACCATTTAAATATATTAATGTATGTATTTGTTTATTTTTTTTGTTTTTAAGAAAAATAATTATTATTTGCAATTATTTAAGTAAATGTATGATTGCAACATATTTATATTTGCATATGCTGCAAATCTTTTTGTCTTTTGTTCCAGTACAAATATCTAAAATTTAGATACGTTGACTTGAGAAGCAAAATGACATATGTTAAGTCTTGTTTTCTGAAAAATATGTCAGAACTAGGTGAGTTTATGCTTAAAACAAGAAAAAAAAATATATATCTGCCAATGGGATAAGAGATTTTTTTTTTTTCTTCCCCTTTTGAATTAGGCAGATATTCTTATTTTAAGCATAAACCCACTTAATATTGATAAATATTTCAGAAAACAAGACTTCTTCTCAAGTAAATATATCTTGATTTAAAAGCTTATAAATGTTGCTCATATGTCTGTGTGGTGTTTTTAATATGCTTCGAGACTAAACAAAAGTTTCTAGTTTCTGAATTAAACCAATATTTTTCCACTAGCGTTTAGTTGACCAAGTGGAGCAGGTGAGATTGAGTGGAGGCGGGGCCAATTTGCATATGCATGGAATACTAAATGAAGCGAGGGTGTAAAGTTATATTCAAGCTATTTTAAGGCATGAAGAAATTATTTTCACCGAGAAAAAAAAAAAAAAAAAAAGAATAAACCTGTCATTTTAGTTATCAAAGATGAGTTTTAAGGGATAAACTTATTTCAGGGGGACTTTAAAAATGTATAATGTAGATAATGTAGATATTTGTACATTAAAACAAGACAAAGACAATTATTTACATAATCATTTATGTAGTGTATTTATGTCAGCACACCTTTTGCTCTAGTCAACAAAAAACACATTTTCATGAGAAGAAAACACATGGACCGAGATTAAGACTAGATTAAGAGATTAAGAGGTTTGAATGGTTTGGGTGGGTGGGTTGCCGGACGGGTGATAAAACACTTTGGGCTGCAGGTGTCTGAAGGAAGATGTGTGAATAAGTAATGTCTCTCTGACGTCCGACCTGCGTAAGTGTGAGTCTTTAGACAGCTACAGTTTCTCGGCCTCCCGCTCTCATTGGCACCGAGACAGACCCTTTAAAACTGTGAAGTGAACTGCCGTGACCCCTAAAAATCACTGATTCGTTGCAAATGTCCCAAAGGACAAAGAAAGGACAAGACAGATTGATATAGAAGCTGCTATTAAGAACTGAGTTTTCAATTAATTTAGCCCATTTGAAGTCAATTTAGTGAAGAGCAGCACAAGTTTTGCAAATAATAAGATATTAACTTGTTTGTTGCCAAGGACATTTCCGTTTTTGTGCTGAAACGAAGAGATTTTCTGGAACATTCCGGCTTTGCCTTGAAAATGTAACATATATTAAACCCTTATTATAGAGTAGGTGCTTTGGTTTACATAAATAGATGAACACAGCGATATAGCTGTAATATAATGTCTGTTGGTTCCGCTGTAATGTGAATCAGCCCAACAAAGTGGGCTTAATTCTGAAATTTACAGACTCAATCCATCCCTTTTAATGCTCAAATTGGATTAAGCCACATTTGTGTGGTTTGGGGACTAAAATATGTAGGACACATCATAATCGAGAAGAGAATTGCAATGTTCAGGACTTAATGAAGTCCGCCGCCCACCTGCAATGGCATTATTTCGGTATCCCGATGTGGATTATGTTCTGAGAAAGATTCTTTTGGCTGGCAGCCTATAGCATCTACACACATGAGCAGATCTTTGAAGAACTCGCAAATCACAGAGACAAATCACCCCGTCTATTCAACAGAGACGGCAACCGGAACACGATCACACGATCGCCTGCTTCCCTATGGCAAGATGCTTTGAAGAAATTTTAATCATATAAAATGTCCAATAAAAAGAATGAAATAAATAACAATGATAATAGGATGCAAGAGAACCTCAAGCTTAGCGAGGGCAACCTGTCACTCAAATGAGATCCACCAACAGCTAACCACAACCATCCAATCAATTCCCCATGGACAAAATCAAGCCCTGTCCTACATTTGTTCTTGTTTGAGAAGCTGTTTCCTTCAGATATACTTCACAGTAGGGAAGAAAACACTCACACTTTTTGGAACAACATGAAGGTGAGTAAATAATGAGTAAATAATGATAGAATTTTCATTTTGGGGTGAACAATGCCTATAAAACAAAGAAGTAAACCAGGAGTAGAAATCCTGTGCTAGTTTAAACCGTGCTTTTGCAGACAGACATGTACCTCAGGTTCGAGACAAATGCGTTGAAAAAAAAAAAAAAACAGATATCAAGATATGCATTACATTTACAGTAAAACTTTAGTTTAGGGTCCAATTCTCACAATTAAATAGTTGTTTATTAGCATGCATATTACTAGGATATTGGCTGTGTATTAGTACTTATAAAGCATATAATAATGCCTCATTCTGTATGATCATATTCTACATCCCTTAATCAATACCTAAACTTAACAACTATCTTAAGCAGTAATTAGGAGTTTATTGAGGCAAAAGTCCTAGATAATAGTTAGTTAATAGTGAGAATTGGACCCTGAACTAAAGTCAAGTCACCTTTATTTATATAGCACTTTTTACAATGCAGATTGTGTCAAAGCAGCTTTACAGTGATAACTGGTGTATAATTTTGGCTGCACAGCAGCTCTTAAAGAAAATGATGTCAATGCAGGCAGATCAAAACACTGTTGAATATCAAATATCAAGTGTCCCCGACTAAGCAAGCCAAAGGGGACAGCGGCAAGGAACCCAAACTCCAACAGGTGACATCAGGTGGCAAACAGGTGTTAAAATGGAGAGAAAAAAAAACCTTGGGAGAAACCAGGCTCAGTCGAGGGGCCAGTTCTCCTCTGGCGAAGAGTGCTTTGTTACGACTCAGGCAGCTATCATAAGTCAGATGGGATCGCAACATTCAAAGTATTTAATTCAGTTCCATCCAGTTGAGGATCGTATTCATCACGCCGGTACAGACGGTTTGTTGAGGAACTGTGCCACTGGCTGTCGTGTCGATGAGGCCTTCACAATGGATGATCCAGTTGACTCAATCTCTCTCTCTCTCTCTCTCTCTCTCTCTCTCTCTCTCTCTCTCTCTCTCTATATATATATATATATATATATATATATATATATATATATATATATATATATGGTAACACTTTATTTTAGGGTCTTTTAACTAGTTGATTATTAGCATGCATATTAATAGAATATTGGCAATTTATTACTAATTATTAAGCACATATTAATGCCTTATTCTGCATGACCTTATTCTACATTCTTAATCCTACCCAATACCTAAACTTAACAACTACCTTACTAAATATTAATAAGCAGTAAATTAGGAGTTTATTGAGGGAAAAGTCATAGGTAATAGTTTATATGTGTTCCCTATACTAAAGTGTTACCATATATACTTTAGTTCAGGGTCCAATTCTCACTATTAACTATTATCTAGGACTTTTGCCTGTATAAGCATACTTTTTGTAGTTTATAACAAACTACTTGTTTTGCTAATATTTAAAAGCATAACTTGACTGTAGCTATAAATAAGTTGTTTGTATCTTGGGAAGCTTTATTTTTAGTAACTTTCCATTCATTAATAAAAACTCGTTTATTTTTGGTGGCATTACTCATCTATTCTCGTATTCTTGAGATATCTTTCACATCTCATGTGAAAGGCTTGCATATGAAAGAGTCTGAGGAGAAGGCCACGTCTCTTCTTACACTCAAGCAGGTGAGTTCATGAATCTATGGATCTCTGAGAACACCTCTGACTGCTATATAAAGGTAGTGCGTGCCTCTAATACAGGCAAAACAATCTGTGCAAAATGAACAGGGTTAAAGGTACATTGACTCCAGATCTTTATTAGATTTTGCAAGGAAATCTGCCTACAGCTATAGCTTGAAAGAACTGTATTGGCTTTGTAAAGAACACAGTGCTTGCTTATTAAACATATTTCAAATATGCAGTCAAGTAAAAATATTTCTTAAACAGACTTTTCAAAGCATGTTTCTTCACCAAGTGATCTAGTCACATGTGTGTGTGTGTGTGTGTGTTTCATTAGTTCTGCAGGTCTGGCTGTGTTGTGTGTCTCTGTGGCGCTTCTGGGTTTCTCATGCTGTTCCTCTGGACTGCAAGGACGAGACGGGATCTCTCACCCACTGTACTTCAATCTCCCAAGAGAAACTTCTAGATCGCGTCATCCAACATGCAGAGCTCATCTACCGTGTCTCTGAAGAGTCGTGCACTCTTTTTGTGAGTGAACCATCTCTGTCAATCAAAGTCTGTTGATCTTTACTATTAACTTAAGTCTTTTTTTACATGTTCACATATTATTACAGCATATTAAACTGTATTATAGTTTGTAAATATATGAAATGTTGCTAAATATCTGCATGCTTTTTGGTTACACTTTATTTTGATGGTCCCCTTTAGATATTCTTTTGACTAACGTTGAACCTACAGTTGTGTGAAAAAAATATGGGAACCACTTGCAGAATCTGTGAAAATGTGAATAATTTTAACAAAATAAGAGGGATCATACAAAATGCATGTTATTTTTTACATAAACGATGTTTACAACAATAGCAATAGCTGAATTTATGAAAATAACCCTGTTCAAAAGTTTGGGAACCCTTGGTTCTTAATACTCTGTGTGGTTTCTTGGATGATCTATGACTGTTTTTTTTTTTTGTTTTTTTTTGTGATGGTTGTTCACGAGTCCTGAGCTCTGTTCTTCAGAAAAATCCTCCAGGTCCTGCAGATTCTTCAGTTTTCAATGATTTTTTTGCATATTTGAACCCTTTCCAGTGGTGACTGTATGATTGTCAGATCCATCTTTTCACACTGAGGACAACTGAGGGACTCAAACACAACTATTAAAAAAGGTTCAAACATTCACTGATGCTCCAGAAGAAATCACAATGCATTAAGAGTCAGGGGTGAAAACTTTTTTGAATTTGAAGATCAAGGTAAATTAGGTAACACTTTATTTTAGGGTCTTTTAACTAGTTGCTTATTATTAGCATGCATATTACTAGAATATTGGCTGTTTATTAGTACTTATTAAGCACATATTAATGCCTTATTCTGCATGACCTTATTCTACATTTTTAAGCAGTAAATTAGGAGTTTATTGAGGGAAAAGTCATAGTTAATAGTTTATATATGTTCCCTATACTAAAGTGTTACCGTAAATCGTACTTAATATTGCCTTCTGGGAAACATGCAAGTATCTTCTGTTCCTTCCTAAGGGCAGTATTAAATGAGAAAAAAAAAAAGAAATAAAGAAAAAAAGTGTTTTGAAAAAAAAAAAAATTGGACATTTTTATCCTGTTCAAAAGTTTTCACCCCCCATCTATTAATGCATTATGTTTCCTTCTGGAGCATCAGTGAATGTTTGAACCTTTTTTATAGTTGTGTTTGAGTCCCTCAGTTGTCCTCGGTGTGAAAAGACGGATCTCAGAATCATTCAGTCACTGCTGGAAAGGGTTCAAATATGCAAAATATGCTTGAAAACTGAAGAATTTTCAGGACCTGGAGGATTTTTCTGAAGAACAGAGCTCAGTTTAACTGCTCAGAATAAACAAGAGACTCATGAACAACCATCACAAAAAAAAAAAAAAAAAAAAAAGTCGTAGATCATCCAGGAAACCACACACAGTATTAACAATCAGTGGTTCCCAAACTTTTGAACAAGGTTATTTTCATAAATTAAGCTATTTTTTTTTTTTTTTTTTTGTCAGACATCTTTTATGTAACATATCTTACTCAGGACAGTACTAAATAAAAAATAACATGCATTTTGTATTGATCTCTTTTATTTTGTTAAACTTATTCACATTTTCACAGATTTTGCAAGTGGTTCCCATCATTTTTCATGCAACTGTACATGTCAACTCACTCTCATTGAAGTATTAGTAGACTGTTAGCTTAGGGTTATGGTTAGTAGAATAAGTTGACATGTACTTGCAAAGTTGCTTATAGTCAGTAGAATGTCTGTTGGGAAGCATCAAAATAAAGTGTTGGCAGATATTAAGCAGACAGTCTTCTAATACTCAGATAGTTGACATGTTGCAAAGTTACTTATAGCCGACAGAAGGTCTAAAGGGGAGCATCAAAATAAAGTGTTACCTGTTTTTTTTTTTTTTAGATAAAAAAATAGAATAGAATCAGATAACCAATTTCATTTCATCTCATCAGCTGAGATATTATTACCCAGACTGATAGCAAGTTTTCTTTCATTCAATGTCATTATTCTGTCTCATTTAATCAACCTTGCCTCATTATTGCCGGCTGTGTGCATGACTTTGAATTAATGAGACTATAATCTTAATGAATAATCAGACTCATTATAAACACTGTGAGATGCCTATCAGTCTTGTTAGATTATTTCACCGTTCTTAGGTGGATTGTCTCCTCGCAGTGGGAAAACATGCAGAGAACACTGGTATAATTTCATTTCTCATTTCAAATCTCCATTCAGATATTTATATGGAAGGCTTTTCTATCATCTGGTGTGCGTGAATTATTGGTACTGATCTGAAACTCTTAAATTAATCAAATTGAATGCAGCCTAAATGACACATTCGCAACCCTTAAAACAGATAAACAAACAGTGCAGTCAACTCTTGTTACTGTGTGTCCAACAGGAGGAGATGTTTGTCCCGTACCCTCTGCATACTTTAAGAAATCAGGCAGGAAACATGTGCCACAGCAAGCCCTTCCCGATCCCAGGCTCCAAGAGTGAGATTCAGCAGATATCGGTGAGGAGATGGGAGTGGGTTGCCTTAGCGTTGTGTTTTTCATTGATTAGTAATTGGAAATACACTGCAAAAAAAAAAAAAAAAAAATGGAAAGGAGGAAGGAAATATCAAAATTAAGCAATTGATATGATCATACATATCAAACGAGCTAAAACATCTCGAGTGTATAAAGCCTAAAGTATACTTATTTTTTATATGTACACTAGCATATGCATGCAGTCGAATGCATAGCTTCTCAAAATATACTCCATTTGATAGCATGCGTGAATGCAGGCGGTTAACACATGCACTCTAGAAAGTTTCATCTTTGTCCAGTGTCTGCTCTATTTGTCTCCAGAAGTTATGACCGATAAAAATGTGTTTGTATTCTTTTAAATTACAGTTGCGGCTCTCTCGTAACCCCCTCACACAAGAGCTTGTTAGTGAAGGTGACACTTGTTGTTGCATGGTATTTTATTGTTGTTGTTCCGTTTTAGTTTCGTCTTCTACTGTGAAACAACGGCCCAGGCCAGTGCTGCCACCTTGTGGAACAACTGATTAGTGCAAAACAAATTCAATGCACATGTGTGACCTGCGAACTGACCTCCGTTACACTTATACACTGCAAATTTCAAAAATTCAAAATATTTTCATCTTTTACAGTACAAAGATGCATTTACTTGGGAAGCAAAAGAAAGAAAAAAAAAAGATGAAAAATTGAAAAATATATCAAAATTAAGTGACTTAATTTTTGGAAAAATCTGGCAAAGGGGTAAGAAAAAAAAACTTGTTTTTCCTTGAAATTAAGCGTATTTTTCTGACCACACTGTCAGATTTTAATTATTTTATTTCTTTTGTGTGTGTGTGTGTGTGTGTGTGTGTGTGTGTGTGTTTTATCGCATCTAGTTCTTAATTTTGATATTTCATTCATTTTTTTTTTTTTTTTTTTTTTGCAAGCTATGTCAGTTATGTTTCTGTGGATCTTCATTTACGGCGACACTTGAAAGTACATCTTTTAAATTAAGCTATACATTGCAAAATAGTGTCTTAATCTGTGTTTTTTTCCTTGCTTTCCACTAATAAGAATCTAAACATGCTTAAAACTGTAAACTGAAAAAATTTGGACATTTTTATCCTGTTCAAAAGTGTTCACCCCCTGGCTATTAATGCATCGTGTTTCCTTCTGGAGCATCAGTGAATGTTTGAACCTTTTTTAATAGTTGTGTTTTTAATATTTTCATCTTGTTTTACAGTACAAAGATGCATTTACTTAGGAAGCAAAAGAAAGAAAAAAAAGATGAAAAATATATCAAAATTAAGTGACTTTTTATAATTTAAAAAAATCTGCCAAAGGGGTAAGAAAAAAATCTTGTTTTTCCTTGAAATTAAGCTTATTTTTCTGACCCCACTGTCAGATTTTTATTTATTTTATTTATTTTGTGTGTGTTTGTGTGTGTGTGTGTGTGTGTGTGTGTGTGTGTGTGTGTGTGTTTTATCACATCTAGTTCTTAATTTTGATATTTCATTCATTTTTTATTTATTTTTTTTTTTGCAAGCTATGTCAGTTTCTGTGGATCTTCATTTACGGCGACACTTGAAAGTACATCTTTTAAATTAAGCTATACATTGCAAAATAGTGTCTTAATCTGTGTTTTTTTCCTTGCTTTCCACTAATAAGAATCTAAACATGCTTAAAACTGTAAACTTGAGAGATTAAGATTTCATAGAAGAATACATTTTGTTTTCATTTTGAAGTTTATTTATTTATCCAGTTAACAAATAGTTTCTCTCTCTCTCTCTTTCTCTCTCTCTCTCTTTTAAGCATGAATCAAACAAGAATAAAATAACAAGAAAATATATAAAAATAATAAAATCAAGAAGTAATAATGCAGTGGGGTGACAAAAATAACTTAATTCAGTGTATCTTAAATTTTGCTTTCCAAGTAAATTAATCATGTAGAGTCACTAAGATATTTTGACTGGGAAACAAGACAAAATACAGTTTATTTTTAGAAAAAGAAGGAAAGAAAAATATATTAGTTATTGTTTTATTATTATTATTTTTTTTTTTGCTGGTGTTATTCTTGAAATGGCACTTGAAATATTTAGAACATGCAGGTTAATCTTCTTAAACAGCATCCGCATTTGAATACAGGTTAAGCTTTCATTGTAAAGCGTTCACTCGAACCATGTTTTCCAGCCCTGAACAAATGAGCTCTGTTTAACTGGTATAGTGTGAAAGACTGCGACTACAGGCTGTCTTGTTCGTCTAATGCACTATTGTGTGACAGCTCTTTCAACTGAGAGACTAACCTGTCTTTAGAACAAAATTGCCTCTATCACTAAATAGGCTGTTTTCTTTTCAATATATCTTTTTTTTTTTTCCCCCACCTGCTAAAATAGATTTCAACATTCCCTGCAAAGTGCTTTAGCTTCTTCCGAGGTAATGAGTCTTGTCATGCTAACCACTGTATGCAGCCAAAGTAGACACATATTTCCATTTGATTTAGACATTTTACAGTCTCTGAAAATTCATCTGGAGCTACAGTATATGAAAAACATTGCAAAAACATTGAAAATGGATTACCTCCCGTAACCTCGGTTGTGCTGCTTTATGAAGGCTGCAGTCTTGACTACTGTATTTGCAATGTTTAGTACGTTTAAAGTTTGGAGTCTGTGAATGGGGTCACATTATGTGTTTGTTTATACCTAAAATACACTTAAAATGCTAAGTCAAAAACAGTCATATTTTTTTATGTCATTTCCACCTCTCTCTGACCTTTAGTATTAAACAGGACTTTTTTTTTTTTTTTTGCGACTGTGCTTGTAAATGCCCTTTCCGCATGTGAAATCAAGGCTTGCATGTTTCTTTTCATGTCCAGTATAGTTTCTGATGCCTCATTTTTCAACAACAGCCTCTTTGCAATGTCTGCTGACACGGGTTCACAAAATAAATTCTGAAATGTTAAGGTCAAACTGACGTAACAAACCTCTTATCAGTTGTTGCAAACTGGATTTGTGTATATCTTTCTAGTGTTTAGGAATAATTCACCATGACTTTGTGGTCTGGTTTCTAAACACCAAACATTCTTCACTGAAAATGCAGGTGAATGTGTGTTAATGCACTGAAGTCAGAAGTTCAGAAAGTGTCATTTTTGCAGCTTACACTCTTAGGAGCCATTCACACAGAACATGTTTTTCCATTCCACTGTGCTACTTTTCCATTGTTTTTCCCAATGTAAACATGTCTTTAACCGTTGTGCTGCTGCGTGAGGCCACGGTCACATTTACACATTTTTTAACGGTCACAAAGTAAAATCAAATTTAGTACCTACTCAGACAGTACGCAACTCTAGACACAGCAATGGCATTCTAAAAAAAGCGTTGCTCAAGTTAAAAGAAGTTCAGCTTTCAAAAAACGCATCTCTAGACCTCACATTTTTGCCGTTCCACTGACATTTTTAACAGCAAAATGCACTCTGTGAACCTGTCCTTCGCACAAAATGCATGTTTCCATTCCACTGTGCTACTTTTCTATTGTATTTCAATGTAAACGCGCTAGACGGACGCGTTTTACCGTTGCGCTCGTGTCTTTAGCAGCGTCTCGTGCATGATGCATTGTTCTAAAAACGCTGTACTGAAGTTAAAATAAGCTTTTAACTTCTAAAAAACGCATCTCTAGACATTGCTTTTTGTTTTTTGTTTCCGCTTCACTGACAGCATCTCGCATTTTTAACAGCACAGTTTATTCGTTTTCTACTGTGAAACAACAGCCCAGGCCAGTGCTGCCACCTTGTGGAACAACTGATTAGTGCAAAACAAATTCAATGCACGTGTGACCTGTGAACTGACCTCCGTTACACTTTTACACTGCAAAAAAAATGTTCCATTCCACTGTGCTACTTTTTATTGTCTTTCAATGTAAACGCGCTAGACGGACGCGTTTTACCGTTGCGCTCGTGTCTTTAGCAGCGTACTGAAGTTAAAATAAGCTTTTAACTTCTAAAAAACGCATCTCTAGACATTGCGTTTTGTTTTTTGTTTCCGCTTCACTGACAGCATCTCGCGTTTATAACAGCAAAAACATGTTCTGTGTGAATGGCCTCTTAGAAGAAAAGGGTTCTGTCAGGCGTTTCATATTTAGAAACTTTTAAAGGGTTAGTTCGCCCAAAAATGAAATTTCTGTCATTAATTACTCACCCTCATGTTGTTCCAAACCCGTAGGATCTTCGTTCATCTTTGGAACACAAATTAAGATATTTTTGATGAAATCCGAGAGCTTTCTGACCTCCCTATGGACAGCATAACCAATTTCAAGGCCCAGAAAGACATCGTTAAAATAGTCAATGTGACTACAGTGGTTCAACCTCACTGTTATGAAGCGACGAGAATACTTTTTGTGCGCAAAAAACGAAACAAAAATAAGGAAAGAGGGCAGGGCTTCAACAGCTCGTGCTTCGGTTGCTCAACAACAACAAAGGTGGAGAATCTCACGCAGACAAAATGAAGATTGTCAGTAACGGTGTTCAGCCTTTCATTGTTCAAACCGGAGTCGGACACTGATGGAGAGACTCAGGAAGAAGTTACAACTTTTAGACGTTTCTGAATGGTTAGTGGATAAATTTATGTAGTTGCTGTGGAGTTGATTCAACTCATCCACTAGCATGTGCCGTCATGTTAATCTTTTGTGCAAATCCAGCGTTGAATTGACCCTCGTTTGTGAAGCAGTCCGGCGTAAAATGACGGCATGTCAACAACTAGAAACTAGAAACTATCTATTTTAAACTTTGAGCAACTTTGTAGATGTTTATGCTCAAACAGCAACATTACATACTGACTAAAGTAAAAAAAAAAAAAGTTTTTTTTCTTTTCTAAGAGCGTAGTATTAAATGCTCCTTTTGTGCTGTAGAAGTTTTAAAGGTTGCAGTATGTTGTCACAAACTCTTTTATATGAAAACAATCAATGAACATTGGATTTTTCATAACTAGAGCCCCTTTAACATCTTCGATGTGTTTTATGCAGGATACATGGCTCCTTCACTCGGTTCTGATTCTGGTGCAGTCCTGGATGGAACCCCTGCTCTATCTGCAAACTACTCTTGATCGTTACGACGACGCCCCCGACGCTCTGCTCAACAAGACCAAGTGGGTGTCTGATAAACTGCTCAGCCTTGAGCAGGGGGTGGTGGTCCTCATCCGCAAGGTAAATCAATATTGAACACAGCATCTCATTGCAGCCTCGTGTATGTGCATCATTTCACACCGGTTTCTCCCCATCAGATGCTGGATGAAGGGATTCTGACATCCTCGTCCGTCATCGAGCAGACGCTGGCCCCGAACGATGGACAGTCTCCAGAGGTGCTGGAGTCTGTCCTCAGGGACTACAACCTACTCACCTGCTTCAAGAAGGACGCCCACAAGATGGAGACCTTCCTCAAGCTACTCAAATGCCGTCAGAGCAACAAGCTCAGTTGTCTTTCCCACTAAACATGCTTCTTATATGGAAAGAATATGCTTTATTCTGAAGAATTGAATGTGCACATTGAATTAGCTTTCTTACCCTGGTTAGCAAACATTAAATGAGACCCCTGAGTGTGAAAGTGATGTGCTCAAAGCTGTGGCTTTCTGGCTATTTACTGTAAATTGAAGAGGAACAGGAGACGAAGCATACTCGATCTGTATATTGCACTATTTATTTTTCCCCCTTCTCTTCCAAACTTTGTATGCGATACAGACTCTACGTAGTTTTTCAACGTCTCTACAGGTCTCCGGTGTGTTGGCAGGCATGATTTTTTTTCTTTTGGTGGAGATAGTTTCACCTTTGTATTAGTTAGATAGAAAAGCTCCTGATACAGAAATATGCTAATGAAGCCTCAAAGCAGACTGTAAATGTTTCCAGACTGTGGTGTGGGCTGAGGGATTTGATCGAAGCTTTACTTTATGGATGAACATAGAGGAAATTTACATGAGACATGACATGAGATAAAAATATAACTTTTGGCCAGCCCAAGAGAAAGAACAGAGCGAATTAATTATGTAAATTGTGTCTGTAAAAAAAAAAAAAAGAAAGAAAAAAAAAGAAAAAGAAAATTCAATATACACAACATGATTTATGTATATGCATATTTTTTTCTTTATCTTTATCAGATTATACTTATCTATGTAAATAAAAAGAGGCATATAATATATATCTCTGTGTGTTTAATATCTATCTATCTATCTATCTACATCTATCTGTCTGTCTATCTATCTATCTATCTATCTATCTATCTATCTATCTATCTATCTATCTGTCTGTCTGTCTGTCTGTCTGTCTGTCTGTCTGTGAGTCTGTCTGTCTGCAACATCTATCTATCTGAGTCTGTCTATCTATCTATCTATCTATCTGTCTGTCTGTCTGTGAGTCTGTGAGTCTGTCTGTCTGTCTGCAACATCTATCTATCTATCTGTCTGTCTACATCTATCTATCTGTCTGTATGTCTGTCTGAAACATCTATCTATCTATCTATCTATCTGTCTGTCTGTCTGTCTGCAACATATATCTATATATCTGTCTGTCTACATCTATCTATCTATCTATCTATCTGTTGGTCGATCGGTCTGTATGTCTGTCATTTCGTTCTGTTGTTGATGAATAAATTAATAGAATTTACAATTCTATTCATCTACACTGCAGATATATTGTTGTTAATAGTGTGTGGGATTTATACTTTTTTCTTTCAGTTAAATATCTAAAAACCAAGATAAATGTACTTGAAAAACAATACTGCATAAGATGAAATGTATAGCCATATTTCTAAATGTTATGTATAAGCATATATAAATGTATAAGCATTTAATATATTTAAACAAAAGTTAAAGGAAAAGTGAAAAAAAAAAAAAAATCAACATTCAACATACAATTTTTCAAAACAAGCTTTTTCTTGAAGCCTTTTTTTTTTTTTTTTTAGCCAAATTATCCAGCAGTAATTTTCCATCTAGACAGGATGAGGTGAATATGAGTAAAGTTAGTGAATCACTGTTTAATAGTTTGGCTCCCTCACTGTTATGCCCTTTTTCTGTGGGTTAATTTACTGTTATAATTATGACCAGAGGGTAGGAAAGACAAACAAACAGGCCTGTTAAAAATGTTAATGAGGTAATGGTGCTCTAAAGCTCTGTCTGTAACCAACGGCCATCACGATGGCAACAGTAGCAGTGTGTTATTAAAGAAAACAATCACAAGAGACGACCATCTGGGAGCAAAAGCAAGACTCACATCATCCTTATGATCCCTGTCATGGAAACAGCACATCGTCCCATCTTCACTTTTCTCAAAGCATTTGCAAAAAAAAAAAACTGTCAAAATTTTCCCACTCCCTCAGTTAAAAATACATGATCATAGATCTGAAGTGTTTAAACATTCATAATGTTCTTAAAAAAAAAAAAAAAGGGGGCTCAACGGAAAAGTCGCAGATTAAGAAACATAAGCAAACATTCCACAATCTGGTGACTAGTTTCTGACAGCCATGAGACCTTGATTTTGTTATATAATTCATGATTTGAGACATGATTTGGATCTGTCCTTGCATTTATCAGAAAGCATTTCATTATTTATCAGTGGTATAAAAGACATTTATGTATTAATTAATTCTCTTTTCAGTCTTGTGCAGACCCAGTCCCAGTACTTAAGAATAAGTTCCAAGAGTTAATTAATATTCATATTAGATTTATAAAGTCAGCTAAACTGCAGATGTGTTGTCCAGCAAAGTATTTCAAGTTTCAAGGCCAATGATTTTATTTTTCTTCTTCATGCATAATTCTAGACCCAAGTGCATGAATTGAATTGAATTTAACCCACACCATTAGGTGGCACTAGACCTCTATAGTACGAAAAATACAATCAGGAAAAGTGGGGGCAAAAAGAAACTTATATTCACAATATTCACATAATATTCATAATATACTAATATTCACACCCAAATTCTTGAAGGGCAGAAAATATGTCAGTGATATATAAGAATGCTGAAGAGTAATGGAACAGAACATAGGCCTACTAACATTTGTAACCTTTTAACTTGATCTTGTGTTGTTTGTAAAGATCAGTGATGTCCCGCAAAACACTAATTGGTGGACGTGTGGTAATGTCAATGACTTATTTATTTATTTATTTACTTATGCATTTATTTATTTTCTACAAAGACTTTATATGCACTATTTATCATCAAACAAACATTAGCCATTCTGGTATTTTATTTTATTTATTATTTTATTTTATTATTTTATTTTATTTTATTATTTCATTTTTTTTTATTTATGTATTTATTTTATCATTTGTTTGTTTGGTTGTTTTCTACAAAGACTTTATATGCACTATTTATCATCAAACAAACATTAGCCATTCTGGTATTTATTTTATTTTATTATTTTATTTTATTTTATTTTATTTTATTTTATTTTTATTATTTTATTTTATTTTATTATTTCATTTTTTTTATTTATGTATTTATTTTACATTTGTTTGTTTGTTTGTTTTCTACAAAGACTTTAGATGCACTATTTACCATCAAACGAACATTAGCCATTCTAGTGTTTATTTAATTTAATCTGATTTCATCTAATTTCATTTTATTTTATTTTATTTTATTTTATTTTATTTTATTTTATTTTATTTTATTTTATTTTATTTTATTTTATTTTATTTTATTTTATTTTATTTTATTTATTTTTTTGGGAGGGGGCATTTTTGGTTGGTGGCCAATGAGAAAAAAGACATGATGAAAATAAAATGTAAGATGTGTTAGGTTCCATACAGTAAGCTAAACTGCAAATGTGTTGTGTGTGTGTATATATATATATATATATATATATATATATATATATATATATATATATATATATATATATATATATATATATATATATATATAAAATGTATATACATGATTCTGGTCATAATGATTCTGCTAGTGTTTAATTTTCCACACCCACCATCTCCATGTCCAAGTTCCTCTTATCAGAAGGTGTAAATCACTGTCTGGCTGTCATGACGAAGGGTGCTCCGGCATAGTGAGGGTCTTGTGGGCAGGATGTGGCGGTGAGGCCTGGTGTCAGCAGTGTCAGGTTCAGCTTCCTGTGTCCTAATCATTTCAACATGAAGGCCCATGCCTGGGCTCTGGCTGCTAAACCGCCAGCCTGGGCCTCACTCCGCCAGCACTGCAAAGAAAGCAGCAGTGTGGACCTCCACCCCTCAGCCCCCTTCCGCTCCCTCGGCTGTACAACCATAAATATTAAAGATCTGCTATACGAGAGCGGTGTAAAGTTTAGGGAGTTGGGGGGCGGCGGTGACTAGATGATTTCACAGTCTAAGTATTATAACCTCAGGTAAGAAAAGCTAGACTGCTGGAGCTCAGGAGAAGTACTGTGTGCTTACTGGACTTAAGAGAGTGCAAGAAAACAAAGAGAAATAGATATTTAAAGGGACAGTTCACTCAAAAATGAAAAATGTGGTCATTGTTCCAAAAAATGTTGCTTTTTTTTTTTTCCATGCTATTACAATGAATGCAGACTGAAGCTATCAAGCTTTGCAAAAGCACCATAAAAATGGCTCATATGCTAAATGTCAAGTCTTCTGAAGTCATGTGACAAAGTGGCTGAAATTCAGGTCTTTATTCGTGAATTTATAATCTTCACTTGAGAACTCAAGAACCACATCACTCAAATCAGTCATCTCTCATGAACATGCCAAGGAAAGTGAATAATGTCTTAAATTTGAATCCATTTCTCACACAAAAGCTATCATCTTGCTTCTGAAGACTTGAATTATGTAGCTTGACAGTCACATGGACCACTTTTAGGATACTTTTGCATCCTTTTTAAAGCTTGAAAGCTCTAGGAAAATACGTGACTAGCACAGCCTTTATGAACGAAGGCTTTCTGTTGGCTGACGCGTGCGAAATCTGCATGCGGAAATCTTTCGCCGTCATGCAAAGATTTGTGATCATATAGATTCCTATTGAAATGAATGGATTTCGCCTGCGAAAATGTGCAGAATAGGGGGCAATCTGATTTTTTCATCATGTTTTAAACAATTTTGCCTGTGTCTTTCTTTTGCATGGTCACTGCAGAGTCTCCGCTTCTGGCTCTCAAACTCTTTTCGTGCATTGGCTTAGAGAGACAAAAGCTGAGTTTTCTCCAAGCTGCTTAAGACCAAAGAGTTTCCAGGCACAGACCAGAATCCCATAAACACTTGGTCATGTAACAGGACACAGTATCTAATACTGAAGTCCCTCTGAAGGCTATACAAAACTATGCAAGTCTGCTTAAGGGCCACGTATCCTTCTGTCCCTCAGTGCTGTGAGGACCAAAGTTCAGTATGGTCCCAACCAGAGCAGTAGTGTGGAAGAAGAGAGCGTAACCCCAAAGTATTCTGTGCTCATGTCTAATCCATGACCTCCCTGGAGGCTTTCTAAGACAGGCTGTGTGTATGTGTGAGTGGAGGAGAGGTCACAAGGTCACGGGGTTAGGCCTCCGCTAACCGTTCCAATATGTGGAAAGATGTCAAATGAAGTGGCTGAGGTTGTAACAGCCGGCTAGGGTTTCTTTGGCCTCATAGAGGGAGCGATATGGAAAAAAGACAGAGAGTCAAGGGCCTGTTGTATACCACCATACGTCAGCAAAACACAGTGAAGAATATTAATACAGCACAAAAATTTTCAGGTAATCCCCAGGTATTAAGACTTGTATGGCTTAATATAACATACACTCTAAAACATGCTGGGTTAAAAACAACCCAAGCTGGGTTAAATATGGACATACCCAGCAGGTTGGGTTAAAGGGCACCTATTATGCCCTCTTTCACAAGATGTAATATAAGTCTCTGGTCTGGTCAAGTGTCTGTGAAGTTTCAGCCAAAAATATGGGGGTGAGCAAAAACATGCCGTTTACTATATTACTATATGGCTGGCTTAAAACAAACCCAAAATTGGTTGAAAAAAATGGCTGGGTGAAAACAACCCAATCCCTGGGTTTGTCTATATTTAACCCAGCATTTTTTAGAGTATAAATGATGTCTCTTACTTAAATATGTAGTAGAAAACCCATGAAAGATTTATGTTATTTTTTAAAAATCCACATTGTTTTTTTTTATATATTTTTGACAATGGGGGCTGCCATTTTGTTTAGGTGCACAGTGCATTCTACGTCAATGACGTCAAATGGTTGCACTCGGTGAGCTACCGATGCTATCCTGTTGCTATTTTTAAGGCAACTCAACTCGGAATACAAAATACATAAAAGTGGAGAGAACAAAGACACAGGTCTTTAGGAAGTTTTATTTGTCAACATTATTCTCAACTTCCCATTCTTTTCTCCTCTTCTTATCGCTAAGAAAGCAGTGAAGGCTTACGTCGCTTCTCTTGTTGCCCTTCGACTGAAAATTACAACCAGAAGCAGCACAATGCGGCATCGTATTTTGTATATAGAGTTGTTTTGCGGTAAAAATAGCAACAGGGTAGCGTCAGTAGATCACCGAGTGTGACCGTTTGACGTCATCGATGTAGAATGGACTGCGCACCTAAACAAAATGGTGCCCCCATTGTCCAAAATATGTATAAAACGACGTGGATTTTAAATAATGTAAATCTTTCATGGGTTTTCTACTGCATATTTCAGTAAGAGACATCATTTACGTTATATTAAGCCATACAAGCCTTAATATCCCTTTAAGACAGCAACCTATGAAATATTTAAATATATATTTAGCATTATAAGATAAGAAGACATTTTCCTAATGACAGCTTGTAAATAATATTGTGAAAAAGAAATGTACTTAATTGTATTGAATGTGCAAATGTAGTGTACTTTGTTTCAGTTGTAGTGAAACAAAAGTGTACTTAAAGAGTTAACACACTTAAGTAATAATGTCAAATGAAAAGTTTTACTTTAAAGTATATTTTGAATATTTAAAAAAAAAAATCTTTTGTCATGCTTTAAAGAAGTACACTTATTTTGATGTGTTGACTAACATACTAAAGCACATGTAAAGTACTTCATTATATTTGTTATTACATTTATGTTTTACAAATATATGTTAATGCATGACAAGTTTCAGTATAAATGACATTAAAGACTATTTTAGTTTACCATTAATGTTCGTCAGTATATTTAACAGTATTAACCATATTTTAATAATAATTGTAATAGTATTTTAATAGTAATTTCTGAAATGAAGTCCTACTTAAACACTTTTAATATCTCCAACTATAATACATTTTCATTTAATTGTAAATAACATGCATGTAAGTGTCTGAAAACACATTCACAAGTGCTCTTTTTAAAAGTGTGCTTCTTTTTCACAAGGGTATTACTGGCAAATGTACCTGTTGGGGAAAAGCTGAAAAGCAGAAAGCTGGAAAATGTGTGGCTGAGAGCATCTACATAATTTCATGGCTCATAACGACAAAGCTGAGGTTGTAAGGACTTGTTTGGTAGGAAATGGGGCCATCAGCCAGCAGAGATCAGGCACAGGGCGCTTCGCTGCAGGCCAGTTAGGGAAGACCTCATCAATCCAGTCTGGCAATCGTACAACATTCCCACGCCACCGCCAGCAGAAAACAAACCCCTGAGCAATTACCCAAAATGACCACTTTACTGGCAGACCCTAGCGAATTGAGTATCTGTGCGTGGAAAAATTACCAAAATGTTTACATTTATCATCAGAAATTAATGAGGTAATGATTATCTTTGGGCTAAAAGTCATGTTTTGGTTGTTACATCAAGTTCTGTTGGGCTGTTTGTTTGGAAAATTGCATTAGTTCTGGACGACTTGTTTCTGACAGATGTGTGGGTGTTGATTTGCAAAGCTCAGGTTGGAGAGTTTTTATTTTCATGTCAAGTCATTTTTCAGGAGTCACGGTCATCATATTTTAGGAATATTTACAGTAGGCGTCAGCAATGATTCAAGACACGTTTGCCATCAGTGAAATCTCTGAACCTTTCGACCTTGCTTTGTTCGATAAATGCACAACTTCTGCTTTCGAAACTGACGCGAGGTGCTCGTCTGACTCACTGTCTAAACAGTTTTCTGCTGATTATGACTCCACCTCTCAACCTGCAAATGTTTTGAAACATTCTGATTGAACAAACAAGTCTGCAAACCAAGCTGTTGTTGACAGAATACTGAGACGTGAAAGACTTCACGTTTATTCTTGTATGCTTGTTTGAAATCATTTTGATAGAGTACCATCTGTTTTTCAGTTCATGAGTTCAGGTCTTCTTATAGACAGTTTTAAGTCGTCCATATGAGCATCTATCTCATCTTTTCATATCTCAGCTTCAAACAGATGGGGTAAAAAAATACTTGAATAAATAAATAAAAAACACCTTATGCTCAGAAATTAAACCATTAGTGTTTGGGAAAAGACATGCTGATGTTAAAAGCGTCCCAACAAAGTGGTGGGATGCTGCTTGGGACAGGAGCCATCCTAAGCTGCAGTTTTAATCAGTGTAATTTCCTATTTTTCTTACTTTAGCCAGAAGCACCTTTTGCGATCCTCACAGATGCTGCAATGAGACCAACAGATTTCAAACATAAGCTGTGATGCTGAATGTTTCTGCTGGAGCAGGAGGGGGGATATGCTTGTCTTTCTTCCATTTGCTTTAGAATGTGACACTAGGATAAAAAAATGTAATAAAATAAATAAATAAAAGAGAAGGTACTGTAGGCATTTGCCTTTCCTCAGGAGTTTACGCCATAGCCTTGAAATCTATTAATAATAATTTCCTCTTTTTTTTTCTTTTTTTTTTTTTGGAACAGAGCAATAGTACTGTACTGTATATGGCTTTTCTTTCTATCTGCATGGTCTCAGAGAAAAATAAATAATAAAAATAATAAAGCAGGAATTAATTATTTGGAGGTTATCACACTTGAGTTTAGAAATGCATGGAATTCTGGATCATTTCAATTAGATAGGCCTAATGAAAATATGGCTCAAGCCCCTCAACCACCAGCTAAGAAGATTCATAGACTCATGAATTTAGCAATGCAGTTCTGTGCTTGAGTACTTCAAACTATTATAAGTGCTTATTAAAATGCAGGGCCCAGACTTTTTTGGGTTTAAAATATGAGTTTTTGAAGGAAAAAAAAAAAAAAACTTAACTTAAAAAAAAAATGAAAATGAAATAAATAGCCTATGTATACTTTAGGTATATCTACACTCTAAAAATGCTGGGTTGAAAATGGACAAACCCAGCAACTGGGTTGTTTTAACCTAGCAGTTGGGTTAAATGTTTGATCAATCTGCTGGGTAGTTTTATTTAACCCAACTATTGTTTAAAAAATACTGCATTTATTGCTTTAAATTAACCAAATATGTTGGAAGTCAACATTTATAAATATGTTTGAAATGAATAATAATTAAATTGCTTGTTAATAAACATTCACCTTTTGATTATTATTATTAGTAGTAATTATGTGTCTGCTTTTTAATTGCCAACCTATTTTGGGTTCATTTTAAGCCAGCCATACAGTAATTTTTAAACAATTCTTGGGTTAAATAAAATTGCCCAGCACGTTAGGCAAACATTTAACCCAACCGCTGGGTTTGTCCATTTTCAACCCAACTTGGGTTGTTTTTAAACCAGCATTTTTCAAAATTGTATATTCTATGGAAGCTTGTTTCCGCCACAGAATAAAACAAATTTAAAAAATAATTACGAATTTTTATCTTATAATTCTGCCTTTATTTCTCGCAATCCTGCGATTCTGATTTTATAACTCTAAATTGTGAGTTTATATCTCACAATTCTGATATGTTTCTCACAATTACTTTATATCCCGCAATTCTGAAAAAAAAAAAAAGTCAAAATTGCGGGATATAAGTTGTAATTGCAAGAAAAATATCAGATTTGTGAGATATAAACTCACAATTGCGAGTTATAAAGTGCAATTCTGAGGGGAAAAAAAAGTCAGCTCACAAATCAATTTCTTACAATTGCGAGTTTATATCCTACAGCTCTGACTTTATAACTTGCAATTGTAGGATCTAAACTCAATTCTGAGAAAAAAAAGTCAGAACTGCAAGATGTAAACTCGCAATTGCGAGAGAAAAAAAAAGAAGTAAAAAATTGTGATATAAAAGTCTCAATTACCTTTTATATCTTTATTCAGTGGTTGAAACAAGCTTCCAATTTGATTTAATGTTAAGGAACAAAAATACGTCAGTAAGGTGGTGAGTCCACGTCAAGTCTACGAGTGAGTCGTTGAATCATTTAATCAACCGATTTGTTCAAAACACTGATTCACTCAGTAATAACAAAAAAAAACAGAACTACTCTGTGCTGATTGGAAACACAGCTGTTGTTGATTCTGCTTTGACTCCATTTGGAACTATTTTCTGTGGAGAAACACTATAGACAAAGTAACTGGGAATACTGTGTCTAACATGTAAATTCCTCAACATCCATGTATTATTTATTGAGCTGTGAAAAGCGCTATCACACTCGTGTCGTGATGTTGGTTGTTGAACATCAGCACGGCTGCGCGATACTCGAACGTCAGCTGTCTCGCTCGTTTCATATAATATATTATATTGTAAGTAATATATAAATCTTTCACTTGCATCTCCTTGTGTCTTAAATAATCACTTGATAAATAGATAAAACACCATTTCAAAGGCCGTCCAGTTGGTGGTGTGGTTAGTAGATCATAATGAGTTATGATGTGTTTACATGTTGTGGTTCTCTAACCAAACTCAAATTAGTGGCTCTCTTGCCTCCCTCGACAGCGCTGACCAAGACAATTGCTGTGGTCTTTTCCTCTCTGGATCAGAGACCACTGTAGAAATAGTGGTTGTCCTGTTGCTTGTTTGCTTTGAAATCTGGAATCTTTGCTTAATACCAATCCCCTTACATATGAACTATGTTTCTGTGGGAGTTTGTGTTGGGTGTCTAATGGTGCATTTATATATATGAAGGATACGGTTTCTGTTTCAAAGGCTGGCTTTCAGTGTTGATTTTGAAGGAAGGTCTGGTGTAAGCTTTTAGACACACTCTGCGAGAAAAATCTGTCTCTCAGAGAGGCATAGAGACAGATTACAAATTCAGACATTACCTCAGCGACAGGAGAAGCCAGAGAGAGAGAGATGGAGGTGGAGGCAACAATATCCCACAGGATTCTGATTGCTGGCAGGGTTGTAAGGTCAAACACACATAGTTATCATTGTAGAACTATATATGATTGACATTTTTCATGCACAGTAAAGGCATACGGTGGATTTATTTAATAATATCACACAATAAAGAGGCGTTGAAGCATAATATTCTTGCTGACATTCAGATATATGGAAGGTTATAGTTAGAAAAAAGACTAAAAGTTGAAGTGAAGTGCTAAAATAATGCATCCGCACGGCACGACTGAATCTAATGAAATTAAAGTTTTGTTTTGTTTTCTTAAATTATTGGCCTATGTGCAGATTAAATCGATGTCTCATTTTTTTTATAAGCATCTGACATCATGACTGCTGTATTGTCAAGTCATGTCAAGTTATGAATTATGGCTAGATTAAAAATATTGATTCTCAGTTAGTTGCTATTGTCATTTGAACCAACCCTATTGATCCTTAAAATCAATTTATCTTTTACATTATTAATTTATTAATTATAAATTTACCACATCACGGTGAAAGAAATTATATTTTATCTGCGTTAAGAATGTGAGTTTGCAGTCAGTAATAAATATGTTGCATTAAAAAGATTGTGTACAACAAAATACATACAGCGTGACCGGTGAAGTCTGATTCATGAATTTTATAAGCTGATTCTTTTATTGGACAGTTACTGATTTGAATCGGAATCAAATAATCAGATTGATTTGAATCGGAATCAAATCGATTCGTGAGCTTGTGAATCAGAATTTTATTGATTTGGGAAATATGTAACAATACCCAACCCGACAAAATGTTATTTCAGTGTCTGTTTCAAAACAAAGAACCAATCAGGTCTGGGGCGTGACAGACATATTTTCATATAGACACATACAGAAAATATAAACACTTCAGTTCAGTTGTGTTACACTTGCTAGTTGTTTATAACACAAGAATGTGTCCTGTGCCTGTTTTTTGCTTATTGTGCTGCTGAAATTCACATGATGTCATGAACACACATAAAGCGATTCATTTCTATTTGAAAACGGCTGTATACCCAGCATGCAGCAGTACTTCAGCACATGCTCAGGGCTGGTGCGTGTGCTGCAGTGTGTGTGGGAGTGAGTGGAGGTTTGGCAGGGCGTTCAGGGGAGGCCTAACTGCCTGTCCACGCGGTGGAGGCGAGGTGTACCGCAGGCCCCGGCATGCGGCCGTCTGATAAAAATCCAGACAGTAAATCAGAAAGCGAACGGAACGAAAGCACCAAGTGGTGGCAGCACAGTCACTGCAGCTGTACAGCTCACACAGAACCAGATGGTACTGAGGCTAACGGCCACACACACACATGCACACACACACATACATGTTCTCTGTTTGTCTCCCACTGCAGAAGTGTTAACCGTCCAAGGCTTTAGCAGTTTCCTGGTTTCTGATTGCATCCACAGGCAGAGGAAATGTGTAGCTCATATACAACTGCATTACAATATTGGTCATTGAGGAATTCTTCTTTGGCCACACATTACCTTCCTACAGAAACCCTGTTCCCCACAGACACACAAGTATTCAGCACTGAGAGCTTTTTAATTAGAATATATTTTAACAGCTTACATTTTTAAAGGGGGCGGCCTAAAGCAGTTGTCTTTAACTGGTGGGTCACAAGTCTGTTCTCAGAGAGCCGTGAACAGCATGGAAAAACAGTGTTGAGTGCTAATAACAACCTCTACGTGCCTCTACCTACATTTTTTCCGCAAAAATGTACCTATGCATGCAATTCACTGCAGTTTACAGCTGGAATGAACACTAGATTAACCATTAACAAAGACTTGCTTTCACATGGTTACTTGCACAATACTATGTTATAACCTCAAAACACTTTTACTATAGTGCATGATTTGTAAACTAATACATTTTGTGGAAATGTCACCATGTACATTTTCTGATGAGAAAAAAAAGAGCCTCGCTCAGCCTCCTCCCAAGTCTCATAAAAAAAATCATCCCATTCGCCTCTTGTGTTGTGTACTTTTTCTTCACTATGTTTTTATTTGTTTCTTTTAGTATTTTATGCAATCCAAAACTCTTTAACCTGCCGCGCTCCTTATCTCGCCATTCAAATCCTTTCTTCCTGCTCTCCCAGAAAGCTGCCGTCATTTGCTGATGGAAAACAAATTACCATAATAAGCCGTATATTGCTGAAAAGCCCATACTGTTTACTGTCAGGAGCAATTTGAATTATTTTGATAGTGTAATTGGTTGAAGAGTTACAATAACATGAATACAGCTTGGTCTGATATGACGGCAGTGACACAGCAGGTTTAATAATAAATTATTGAATTTAACATAGCCCGAATTCGATTTGCTCTGGAACAAGTAATAGATTAATAAGACCAAAGATTGTGCGTTTTATGTACCCAAAATGAATTATATCTCATGTTTAACCACTATAAGAGCCAGCGGCAAATTCCCGAAGCACTGGCCAAGATCAAGCTGTTCTCAGCGGATACACGAGCACTGAACATCCGCCGACGGCCTGGATCTCACATCTCCGAAAACGTCTAAACAAAGGGTAAAATAGGCGCTATGATTAAATAGGAGTCACATATTTCAGGTCTAAACAACTACATTCTCGCCTAAAAAAAACTCTTAAAACTACAGTTTGTGGTACAACAAGTGTATTTGTAAAAAATACGGTGGATTTGCTCGGCTACCGTGACAGTCACTTCAAGTGGAGTGACACAAAAGGTAGGAGTGCTGTTATCACTAGAATATTGCTATCAATATATATAGTATCAATATAGTATATATATATATATATATATATATATATATATATATATATATACATATATATATATATATATATATATATACACACTTTTATTATTTTATTATTAAAACTTTTTTTGTTAATGCATTAAAAAAACTATTTTAGTACTGTTTTGGGTCACTACTTGACATAAAATCTGGTCTTGAAGCAAAACCATTTGAGAACCACTGGACTTAAGCAGGAACTTTATTTCCCCACTCATGACTTGGACAAATTGTTAAATTCTTGACAAACGCCTGTTCTTACTATCTGTTCTTGTCTCATTCTTTCTCGTCATCTCCATATCATTGTTTCCTCTCTCCATTGTGTTTCTTGTTGTCACGTAAGGAATTCTGTTTCCTCCATTTCCGTTGACTCAGGCAAAGGCCATCGCTGGTCCTCCCATGCAAGACGACTTATCAGGGCCATGCAGCAGGGAAACAGGAAGGGAGGAGATCCAGAGACGTGGAGCCTTCAACATGGTGGTCTGCTCCCTCACAGCAGGAGGGTTGGGGGTCTCTGAATGTGCATTCACAGGTCTGGCCCCTCTCTGTGATGAATGAGAGAAATGTGGAGAATGATGTTGGGTTTGGTTTGTTTGGTTGTTGGGTTCTCTCTGTGTCGCTCCATTATGAGCCAGCCAAAACAACTCCTGAAAGCAAAGTGAGTGGTCAGGCCAAGATAACAAGGTTTTTTCAGTGACTGTGTGCTTGTTTTCACAGCTTTGATAGTCAGTTAAACTCAACATTAACATTGCACCTGTCTCCAAGCTTTAGTTTCAGTTATTAAAAAAAAAAGAAATTAGACAACTTTTGTCTGTGTGAATCTAGGCTTTTTTCACTGTTTGAAATTGTTAACTCTTTCCTGTCAGCGTTATAAGTTGCCAGCGAAAACTTTCATGGCCCCTAGAATATTTTGTTGTATGAATATGTGAACATGCAATATATCAAAAGAAACGTTTTTATTAACGCTTAAATATGCGTAAGTTTCTTTAAAAAAAGTATTATTTTGAACAAAAAGCTGAGAAAATCACATTTTTGTTAAAGACTACATTCGGATCGGATGATGATCAAAACATATATGGAGAAGATCGGGTCCATCCACACCCCTAATGCTTGCACAGTCCTGCACCTTGTCCTGGGTCAAAAAATTCATTAAATAAATTTAGGCAGTTTTCATTTACATGTTGTTTAATGTCTGATGATCATGTTATTTTACACGAACACAACCAATGCTTCTATTGCTGGTTTCTGCTTCTTCTTCACTTGTGTTTTGATCCAGAGATTCTGTATTCTTTCAGAAGATGCGTAATAGCGCCCCCTACCATATAACAGTGGAAACTTGGCAGGTGTTTTTTAATGTAGAAAAAAGTTTTTTTTTTTTTTTTTATTTATCATGAACACTCTTATTTGCCCCCAGTTGCCAGTTATTCAGAACTATGAATTTACTTCATCGCTGAAACTAGTATGGCTGACAGGTGCATATTGGGCTTTTTGTATCTGACTGAGTTCGTCTTGCTCCTTCATCCATGGATGGTTCTTAATGATCTCACTTCTAGGATTCAGGGAAGATTCAGGCTTGAAGTTGCTTTGGCAGAAGTAGAATAAAAGTTGTGGAGATTTGAAGCTCTCTGAGTTCTTGAGCTGGATGACAAATGCAGTCCATGAGGAGATTTAATGTTAATGAACACAATTTATCTTACAAATACATCTAACGGTTATATTTAGCAAAAAAAAGTAGCTTTTTTGTGTTCGACATATTGCGATCAAACAGAAGAATAATAACTGAAAATTATTCCTTGGAACTTGTAGTTAATAATTCAACAGACTGACTGTATAACTGAGAATGTCTTATATTTTCTGCATACTGTCTGATATTTAATTTGGCGGTGTTTGTGATAACCCATTCATAGAGAAGCTTAATGTTTTATTATTGTTATCAGTCTATTTTTTTTTTTTTTTTTTGACTTTCTTAAATTATTGCAAGGAATTATTGCAGTGATGTAAGAGGCAGCAGCTGTTGTGTGGGTGTTTTTGAGTTTGTGGGCCTGGCCCACCTCATCAACGGGGTCACCACTAAAGCTGATCCATTACCTGCACTGTATGCCGTCCAGAAGTTCCCCAGGAAATTGCCTAATAACAATAAAGAATCCAGGGGCAAATGGAGTCCATGCTGTTACGGAGGCCGTTCCAGAGGAGCTCCAAAGAGGAGGACCAGAGGAGCTCTCCAATGGGAGAAAATCTCGGACACTTGGAACCAATTAAAAGCACCAAGGCTTGCCAGCAGCTCCTATGCTTTCTTATCCCCCCCTCCTCTTCCCCTCCTCTTCACTTTCTCTCCCTTTTCATCTCTTTTTCTTCACTTGGCTATGTGTACAGGAAAGCTTCCTTCCACATGCTATTTGTGGATCTAAAAGATCTGGGTACAGGCAAGCTGGAGAGGTGTATGTAGATGCAGAACTATTCCCAAGTTGGGCCTCCTTTTGAATATCATTGCAATGTTTTTTATGTCTTAAAAAACTATTTTTAATCCAATGCACATGCCAACTTAGAGCATATCAGAATGTTCTCAAATAATAATAAAAAAAAAAAATATATATATATATATATATATATATATATATATATATATATATATATATATATATATATATATATATATATATATGTTATTTCATGTTAAAAATGTATATACTTTTGAATATCTCAATGCTTTTTACATCTTAAAAAATCTCACTCACTTAGATCACATCAGAATGTCAATCTAGCTTTGTGCTCTAAAAAAAAGTAATGTAATATTAGTAGTATATAATATTATTCTCTTTTTAGCTAAATGGAACATGTTTATGCTCTCTATACCACATCTGGTACCATTTTGTATTTTTAGATCATGGCCAGAAGATGGCAGCCAAAGCCCTCTCAAAATCCTCAAGCGCTCTTCTTTCCAGACACTGCGTGGCACATAAACACAAGTCTAAATAACCATTATCAAAAATTAAGCTTTACTATTCCATGTGTGTCATTACTTCAGAAGTTCTTATAAGTTCTAAAGATGGCCTCATTTTACCCATGGATTTATGATATCGACCTACAACAGCAGGGATATTTTGAGTGCACAGGCCGCCAATGATTCTACCAGATGCGTTTTAGTGTGAAGCACCCAGAGCTATCTGCAGAACCGTCTCACGGACAAATAAAAGACAGAATCACATTTGTTTCTGGCCACAAATTCCCATCTCGTGTGATCCGATAAGGCCTGTTCAGTTGATGACCCCTCATGGGGCTTTTAATCGCATTAGCAGGTCGTACAAGGCACCTGCTTTTCTTCTGATGCTCCTGCTGAGAGTAGGTGGAATATCTGACTTTATTCTGAGAGAAACAATCCCATGGTTCAGTTTATCCTTAAGCCTCGTGTTCTGTTGAGGTAGACTGGATTTTTGGGATCCAAGAGACTCAAATGACATTAATTTTGAAGTGAGTACCTTATTTTCTCTTCAAATTCTCTCTTTTTTTTTTTTTTTCAGACATAGTCAAAGTATGTAGTTATTATACACACTGAAAATAGACTCTTTTTAGAAAATTGACTGCAAACAAAACAACATCACCATACTGGACGAGTCAGTTTGGTCTCACCTGGTGTTGTCTAAAGTACCGACCGTGATACCATGTCGGTACTGAAATGATAAAATGTTATGCTTTGAGCGATGTTGAGTGGATTCATAAACACCTCTGATTGGCTTTTGTGTTCATGTGCTCAACAGATATGTCTGTTATTGGCTACAATGATCAAAGCACGGAAGTGTTTGAATCTGAAAGCGGGAGTGGGAGCGTATAAAAAAAAGAATGGTCGGCTGATAGATGCCTGATTTCAAACGCTCCCGTGTGTAGCTGTGTAGCTGATGTAAGAGCATCACTGATGTCTATTTACAAGTTTTTGAAGCGTTGATCACTGTAGCCAATCATAGACATGTCTGATTGGCCTTTGTGTTCGCTAACTCATCAGAGTTCTTTACGAATCTGCTCAACAGCGCTCAAAGTTTTTAAATTTCAGTACCGACTTGGTATCGTGGTCGGTACTTTTGACAACATTAGCCTCACCAAAAACGCATTTTAGAAAAGATACTAATAGACTGAAGAAGAAAAAAAATATATATATGTGCGGGATTCAATTTTCAATTTTCACTCAGAAACTGCTGGTAGATTTCACAAATAATTACAAGTAAACTGCAAGTAACACATTAAATTAAACTTTTTGAAGTAGAGAGACTGATATAGTATTTTCTTGTAAAATATACTCCAATAATCTTTGTTTTATTCACAACTACACAATTTTATGGTAGGTTATAGATCAGTGGCTAGTGGAAATGTCTGTGACGTGTTCTCTAATTAAGAAATATTATAATGTGAAAGTTCATGTCTTTAGGATCTCAAACATTAGAAATGCAACATTTTGTTTATATACATATAACATAACATTATCATGGTTCTTATAACATTTGGAAAAGTCATGAAGCTAAATATGCTAAGTGGGATCTTTGAAATATGAAAAGACTCCAAAACATGATGGTCAATATCAGATGTTGTGGGATTTTCAAAGTATGTGGTGATAAAGTGCCACTATCTCTATCTCAAAAGGTCCTGCAGCGTGCAAAGATGGCAAAACACAGTGCTCTTGTTTAGGGCTGGGTATGTGTAGAGCCACTCCCAGGCCTAATTGTACCAAAGTTCTTTCCAAATTGCAATTAAAGATAAACAGAGAGCTTGATGGGGAGCTGCGATAATGCCGCTATCTGGCATCAGCCTAATTGTTGCAAACATGCTCCGTTTGACAGACGAATGTACTCTGGCTCCACCCCCTCCATCTTGGCTTGTGTAGTGCGTACTTCAGGGCCGATCTGTTTACTAACCATCTCATTTAAGGCACTTTGATGTTTCTGCCAGCCTTGTTATAAACAGTTATTCTAACGGTCTGTAGATACTGTAGAACGAGCTGCGTTATTTCGAGGTCAGATGACGCAGGCTTGGTTTGAAATTGCCTGCCTATTTGTCATCGCTGGATAGAGTGTTCAAGCCAGACAGAACGCTAATCAAATATGATGTCATTTTATTAAGGAAGACCGTGCTAGAAGTGCAAGAGTAATGACTCAAGATGCTCACTAACCAAGTCTTCAGGCAATTTTCAGTTGTTAGCGTCATTTACCAAAGCATTCTGTCCGTGCATCGTTGCCTGTCACTGGCTGAACATTAACTGCCCCACCAATTCAACACCCTGCTGCGTTAATGGCCATACCAACTCTCCTCATCGCCTCTGAGAACAACAAAGAGTTTGGCATTAGTCAGTGGAACATACCTTGAGAGTGACCAGCAGTGCACTCAGAAAAACTATTGATGCCTAAATTTAAGATTTATGTTAAGAGAACCAGACCTCTGCACAGACTCATACGACCAGCTTGAACTCTCTCCATGCTGGCGTGATGTAAACTGGATAAAATATTTCAGTGGCCTGCCACTGAGCCTGGTTTCTCCCAAGGTTTTTTTTTTTAATCTCAATTTCTGTCACCGATGGTGTTTGGGTTCCTTGTCTGGATTGCATAGTTGAAGGTTTCACCTAAAAATGAAATATTCTGTCATCATTTACTCACCCTACAAGACTATAATTCATCTTTGTAACACAAATGATGATCTTTTTAATGAAATCTGAGAGCTTTCTGTCCCTCCATAGACCACTTTGACGCTTTAAAAAGTTCATAAAGAGATCTTAAAACTGATCTATATGAATTGAGTGGATTAGTCAAAATTTTGAGATTCATTCTCATGTGTTTCGCAGCACGTTTAGGCTTCCAGAAGAACCAATGAGGTTCATTCCCGTGTGTTACGCAGCACGTTTGAGCTTCCTTAAGAACAAATGAGGTTCATTCCCGTGTGTTACGCAGCACGTTTGAGCTTCCTCAAGAACAAATGAGGTTCATTCCCGTGTGTTACGCAGCACGTTTGAGCTTCCTCAAGAACAAATGAGGTTCATTCCTGTGTGTTACGCAGCACGTTTGAGCTTCTGCAAGAACAAATAAGGTTAATTCTCGTGTGTTACGCAGCACGTTTAAGCTTCCAGAAGAACCAATGAGGTTCATTCTCATGTTACGCAGCACATTTGAGCTTTCTCAAGAACCAATAACTTTCTTTCTCGTGTTACACAGCACGTTTGAGCTTCCTCAAGAACAAATGAGGTTCATTCCCGTGTGTTACGCAGCATGTTTGAGCTTCATTCTTGTGTTACTCAGCACGTTTGAGCTTCTGCAAGAACAAATAAGGTTCATTCCCATGTGTTACGCAGCACATTTGAATTTTTCTCAAGAACCAATGAGATTCATTCCCATGTGTTACGCAGCATGTTTGTGCTTCCTCAAGAACCAATGAGATTCATTCTTGTGTTACGCAGCACGTTTGAGCTTCTGCAAGAACAAATAAGGCTCATGCTTGTGTGTTGCGCAGCACGTTTAAGCTTCCAGAAGAACCAATGAGGTTAATTCCCGTGTGTTACGCAGCACGTTTGAGCTTCCAGAAGAACCAATGAGGTTAATTCCCGTGTGTTACGCAGCACGTTTGAGCTTCCACAAGAGGTTTGTTCTCACACATCAAGCAGGTTCGGTTGAGCGTCTGTTTATGTCCGCTGATGAATGTTTATATGTGAATAAAAGCCTAAAAGCGATTGGGTCTCTTCGGAAAATTTGGGCTAAACCATTCAATTCATATAGATCAGTTTTACGATCTCTTTATAAACTTTTTGAAGCGTCAAAGTGTAAGTTGCGTAGCTGTCAATAGAGGGACAGAAAGCTCTCAGATTTCATCAAGATCTTAATTTGTGTTCCGAAGAAGAACGAAAGTCTTATTAAAAGTGTTAATTACAATATATTGTTAGTTTTTGTGAGTCTGATGATTGAGACTCTGGCTTCAATAATGCTCTGGGTTTGGTTTGCAAGTGTCATCTCATAAAAAATAGTTTGCATGCTATAGCAAAACCCTTGTCCGTTATGAATTTATTCAAAATAATGCAATGGGGGGACTTTTGGCCAGAGCTCATGCACAATGCTAAGGCATGACTGTTATAGGGAAGGCAACGGTTTTATTCATCAGTAAACACATTCAATTAGAATAAAAGTAAAGTACATCGATTTACTGCCAAATTGAGCAGTTGTAAATTCCCGATTCTTATTGCATTCTGTTCCATAATTAGCCATGATTTATCATGTTAGTTGACTCGGTATTTACGAGATGGTGATTTGTGATTTCTGGAATTTAATGAAACAACATGTATTTTTCCAGAGCATGTACAGCAACAGCACAGTGCGTTTAGACATCAGACAGCATTGTGTAAGAGAGGGAGGAAACAATTCTCCAGCCTCACCAAGGGTTTTGCTAAAACCAACAGACTCCCCTGCAAGGAGAGAACAGGAAATGACTAAACACAAACAGGAAGTGCTGTGAGGTGACCAGTAGCATGTTGAATGAGGAATGTTAGACAGGTCTGGGACTCAGCCGCTACTGCTTCAGGAAACAGCTGGACTAAGAGAGAAGGAGAGAGAGGCAAAAAGACAGGCTGCTGTTATTATCTGACAGTGTGGGTCAGTTCTGTTGTGTTGCTAAGCACAATGCCAGATGAACTCAAAGCAACTTTTTTAGACAATAACTCTTAAACATGTACTGATGATGTGTTTACTGGCGGGGCAACCTGTCACTCACATGAGATCCACCAGTAGTAAACCACAACCATCAATCAATTCTCCATGTACAAAATCAAGTCCCGCACTACATTATTTCTTGTTCGAGAAGCCATTTCACATGGATATACATCACAATAGGGAAGAAAAGACTATTGCAATTTCCACTTCATGTCAACTTAAAAAATACAATTCATACATGACTTCCTATACATTAACAAAAATTTGGATTAAAAAAAAAAAATAAATAAATACTCACATAGGTGTAAGGAAAATATGTTCTTATACTTAACATTATACTGAACACATAATGTGATTAAATGTCATTAAATGTACATTTTTTCTTGAAATTTATTTAAAGGTGCTATATGTAGTATTCAGAAACCCTTGTTATTAGTGACACCGGTGGCCATTAAGTGAATTGCAGCAATTTGTACGCATAATGTACAGGAGACACGATTCAAAACCTTGATATACTCTTGGCGAAGTTCTTTTTCATTCTTAGCTTCAAAGTACTTGGAAATACCTTTGCAGCGATAAACTGTTAACGAACATAACGACGCCATCCATGTTGATGAGAGCAATGTTTAGATGAATATGCAAATGTGCTGTGCGCTTTCCTTTCAATAACTAAATAAACACAACAAAAATGTCAGCGGTGAGAAAACAGCAGAAAGCATTTGAACATAATGTGCACCATGTCGACAGATGAGGTAATTAAAATTACACCGTTATCATAGTTTGATTATAAAGTATATCTGAGACTATAGACTGTATAGATGTGGCTATCTGAGAATATAGTTTGAATGAATCCCTTTTCTTTGCATGACACATTGACATTAGAGTATAGAATGTCTCTTTCGGCATTATCCTGAAAATCGTATAAGCATTCGATTGATGTGTCATAGTAAACATCACATCCTTTTGATTTTTCTAGGCAAAAACATCCCGAGTCCTTCACATAATAATCAGTATGCAGGCTTATACCTAGGAAGTTGGGGAAGGCCTCATTTTTTTAAGTTTTGTTACAAGCTGTTCACACATTGGCAATAAAAATAATGATTAATACATGAAAATTCAGATCACATATAAACCATATGAATCCAATGTGAATGCAATATTAAGTAAAAAAGCAAACGTGTTTGATTTTTAAAAGATGTTTCCATATCATGGACACTCTTATTAGTCACTGACCCACTTGACTCCTAGACAGACATATTGATGGTCAGAGCTCTAGACTTAGAAGGACAAAACCCATGGAGAGTCTGTGATTTTATACTGAATTATCCTGTAACCCAACGCTCATGACCTCAGTCTGCGCTACCTTTATGGCTTACAGAGCTCGTAGAACCTTTACAGCTTATGTCGTTCATGTATATGTGAGCTTGTGGTTTGCATGTGTGCAAATTCCTCCAAGTTCACCAAAGAAAAACACGAACTTCTCCCCAAGGAGCTTTTTAGTCAGAGCATTGGAATACCTCTGCACGTCACAAACACTAAAGCTAAACATACGTTAGCATCGCCCTCTCACATACTGGACGTTCTGTTTCTAATGGCTGGCCTGTCCCCTGAAACATTATTAATTGCCGACTGGTTGATAAGCAGGGCATAATCTGTGGCACAGCTTAATAACGGTCTGATATTTATGAAAACCATCTGGTTGGAGTATTTATAGAATGATATGACATTTCATTGTTTCTGTCAAGCAGCTGGCTGCTGTGAGCTCCACTGGCTGCCGTCCCACCCGCTCTTGGAAACAGTCTGTCTGTCTCTCTCTTTCCCTCTTTACCTATTTCTCTTGCTCTTTCTCTCTCTCTCTCTTACTCTCTATCTATTATTCTCCCACAGTCTTTCAGCCCACTCTCATGAACCTGAAAAGGGCTACTTTTCAATGAACATGGAATGGAAGTTTTATGGTTTGGCTTACCATCAGAAGGTCTGGGAGTAATCTGACCAGAACAATTGTTGTTTAAAGACTTTTCTTTTTTTAATTTTTGTTTTCAGAGTCATTACAGACAGTGGCCTTGGCCAAATCAGAAATAACTACTGCCAGAAGTGCATTCAGTGATGTTGAATTTCATTAATAGTGCACTATCAATCTCTAATACAACAAAATCTGGGAATGTCTGAGTTTCTGTTGATGTAGCACAAGATATTTTTCAATTGCAATTAATTTTTTTGTTATTACTGTTATTACATGTTAATTACAATGTTATAACGCCATTCATATTTAAAGGATATGACTGAAAAGACCAAAGGCCTGACATTTTTAAAATATTCTCAACTGCCATTTTAGGAGATTAAGGAAATTTAAGAAGAATTTTTTTTTTTTTTTTTTTTTAAAGAATCTTCTTAAAACCCATCCTAAATACCTTCTTAAAGTTATAACTTCAAACGTGTCTTAAATCCCCAAAAGGTAAGATGTTTTATGGATTTATTAGGTTGTGCCAAATGTGCTGTAATTCAGCATTGCAACATAACACTAGCTACATATAATAAATATATGATTATACAAAGGATATGCATGATTTGTGACACCAATGATTGATAATGTAAACAATGATTGATCATGATTGTGTGACGTGATGTGTTGCTGGACTCAAAATTTAATAACTAAGAGTCAAATTCTAAAAGTTTTTAATTCTAGCCTATAATTGTCATATAATTAAAAAACTCAGGGTTTTTTTTTTTTTTTTGTTTTTTTTTTTGATCAAGAACTGCCATGCAAGCCAGATAACACCAAAGCATGTCATTTTCTTAATAAATAATATATTAAATAAAAGACTTCTTAAGAATCTTTCAAGAATTGCATTGAGTCACATTCTTACAAATTTGAAATTTCATAAATTCTTTCTTTTTTTTTCTTTTTTTTTTTGTGAATCTGCTCCCATTTTTGGTATAAAGTCAATAAAAACACTGCTTATCTGCTTTTTTTTTTAACAGTTATTTTACAGTTATCGCTCCTATTTTTCATGCTGTCCAAATGTGTTTTCTGTTGAGAATACAGTTCCATCCCAGTTGGAAAGGATTATTTTAAAGAGACAGCTTGTACGGGGGATTTGAGGCTGCTTTCTGTCACCAATTTATCACAATCATTTGGCCTTTGCACAATGGTTAAACATGGATGTTTTAACATGGTAACACACATACAAAAATGTTCATCACAATGACTGGCCAGAGAGGTTTCCGAGATTAGTTTGTGCAATCTGTTCCTGCAGTACTCAGACATGGCATATTGTGTACTATAACTCTTTAATTTGTAAGTTGAATAAAAGTGTGAAACTGTGGATCTGTGGCACGTTTTGAGCATCCTCGACAGCAGCATCAGCTCAACCAAAGATATGAATTTTGCACAGGACATTGTGTTAGACTGACCAATGGAAGTTGGGCGAACTGTTCAATAAACCTTTTTAAAACATAATAATTTACGTTTTTGTGATGCTAGTGACACAGAAATTACAATTGCAAGCTTTATATTTGTTTTCTTAAAACTAACGTTTCCAGTTACACTGTAAAACCCGATAAGTTACTGTAACTTAAACCATTTGAGGAAACAGATTGCCTTAAACCATTTAAGTTTTAAAACCAATAAGTATGAGTACTGTAACTCATAACTCATATATCATTTTAGTGTTGGTTTAGTCAATCAGTAGAGTAAACTCAACTTAGAAATTTTAAGTTTATTCCACTCATTCAGTTTGAATTCAGGTAACAAAGTCTTAACAACTGTATAGCTCCTTGAATGGTTTAAGTTCATCAAACTTAAAGTAATAAAGTTACATAGCAATACCATTGGTACAAAGCAATGAAGACAGAACAAGACACCAAAAAGCGTTTTACAGCCTGATGCTATAGAAGAAGCGTTTAACCCTACTGTATTGTATTTGATACGTACATTTCTAAGGCCTTAACTGAAAAACCTGTTGCACACAATCTACTACATGCTTTCTGTCATCTGATCGATAGTTCATACCTTTTTAGCAAGTAAAAGGCTAAAAATGTCCACCTTCAGGTTGCGGTCCACATGTTTGTTTGTTTCTTTACTAATTTCTATAAAGTAAATGTAAGAATAACTCTTATATTGTGATATTTCAAGATGAACATTTACTGGATTGAAGCAACTTTGGTTTACTTGATTATCCATATGTAATTTTTTTCCCGAAAAACTATGTTAAGGGTGTAATAGGGGCATCTGTACGCTAAATATGAAAATATGTTTATCACTGTTGAACTATTATTCATTTGGTTTCTATAAACAATTCTAATGACTCTTGTCATCATTTTCAGTAAACCAATTTCTTAAATACATCAAATTGTGTCCAAATAATGTGACTTTTGAGTGGAATGTAGCTTCTGGCCTTTACGTTTTAACTAAGTGCTTTCTCTCTGTGCATGAGAGAGAGATTTTTAGATGTAGCAGTGAAGGTGGTGGATGTGCATGATGTGTGTTTATAAGGGTGTGTGTATGTGACAGACAGACTACAAGGCGAGAGAGAGAGAGAGAGAGAGAGAGAGAAAGAGAGAAAGAAGTGTGCTCGGGCAGCACCAGACTGGATGGAGAGCGGCATGTTTGTGTTGGAGCTGTTAGCTGCATATTTGGACCACATGTGCTCTGAGTTTGGGAGTAACAGGCCAAATGAAAGGCACATTGTACCCCAGAATTGCAGCGTCTGCACTTGTGCCCATGGAAAGCAACCAGCTCGCACAGAGGGAAAAAAAACAGACTTGGAGTGACAAAACTCCAGATGGAAATCAATGTCATTAGTCAGGCAGACACGCCAGTTCTGGTGCTGTGGCTGCTGGATCTGCCATGTGCATAGCTGTGGTTGTAAACTGATTTTCATTTGTTTTATGTGAGCTGGTGAGAGCAAAGAGAGTAAAGTGTTATTCCTCTCACCATATTTTTGTGCTGAACGGTGAAATGCCTGAGGTTGCAACTAAGTCTGCGTAAATGCTCTGAAAATTTATGGTTTGACTTGTAAAGTCGAATATAGTTTCACGTTCAGTGCATGCATACGTTTAAAAGTGGCTCATTCAGCCTGCGATACCACCTTCGGTCAGACGGGGGCGATAACGAGCCGTGCTCTTAGGAGGCAGCTAAACTCTTCACACTTTCCCTTTGTGTCTTCCATGCAGCACTCAGGGTTCTGAGAACATGAGAGCACTTCACAACAAAAAACCCAAACCACACACGTTCTCCCTGCTGCGTCTCTGCACATTTTTGAGTCTCTGCCAGCCACTTTCAGACATTTCTCCTCCCCGAGTAAAGCTATTTGTCACTTCAGAATGAAGCGCACATTGAGCAATAAAACAAGTTGTGCTCAAGATGCTCCTGACATGTTTGAATGTTCTTTCTCGCTATTAAAGCAGAGAATAAACTTCATTGGGTTTATGGGTGACACATCTGTGTTGTGATTGTTGATTGTTTCCGGCACATACAAGGAGTGAAATTTCACATTCAACGCCTCCTAAAGGGTTAATATGTCATAATAAGTCAAAGCGAGCACCAGTAAACATACTTAACAGCAGCAGGTCATTGCTCATGTGACCCTTTTACTTGCTAACAGTCAAATTTCATGTTTTTTCAAGATTCTTTAATATGTTTCAGTTTTTCAGTGCGTCAGGCTGGTCAGGATGCTCGAACAGACTGATTAGAGAAATCAATGATTGTTTTCATTTACTTTGAGTGTTATTTTGACCCTGCTGATGGTGGCAGTCCTCATAAAAAGAAAAGATTCATTACATGAATCAGTTTTAGAAACGGTTTCTATTTTTCTGCGACGTCGCAGCTGGAACAACAACAGAAAGTATGATAATGATCATCTCAGGTACTGTTTATGTGCTTTATTTAATGTTAAAACCTTTTAATGTTTAAATATCATTTTGTGTGTCTTTTAGTCGTACTGACTGCAACAATGGACAATTCACCTCAGATCTTTAAAATAAATAAAATGAAACAAGAATGTTCAAACTGTCAACTCATTGTGAACAGACAAGCATATTCTATGACAAAGATTGTTTCAGTAACAGTATGTATTTTCAGTAATGTTAAAATGGTGTAATATTCATAGGGTTGCCAGGTTTTCACAACAAAACCCTCCCAATTGCTACTCAAAGCTAACCCAAAACTAGCCCAATCGCGTCTCAGGGGCCTCCCCCGGGTAAAATCCCCGTTTTTGGTTGGATTCCCCTGGTAAAATTTGCATTCCAGTGGCTATATCATGTTATTTGGGGTCACTTCAACCCGTGGACATGAAAAACAACAGTGTAAAAGTAGCCCAATTCCGCTGGAAAACCTCAGACTTGGCAACACTGAATATTCATGAATTTGATTATAGAGCCCACCCACGCGCTCTTCTGATTGGCTGTGATTTTTGATTGACTTGATTGCATCTCACAGTCGCGTCGCGTCTGGTGTGGACAAACCGTTTGTCGCTGGAAGCTTATCGCATCGCGTCTGGTTAGGACTGTGTTATTGCAATTTAAAATAACTTTTCTATTTGAATATATTTTAAAATGTAGTTTACTCCTGTGATTCACAAGATCGCTTCATACAGTAAATGTTTTATATCGCATATACTGTAAACATTAATCAATGTACATGCATCAAATATGGTAAACGAACTTGAAGCATGCACATTTATAAATAAATGTCCTGAATTTATACCTTTTTTTGTCCTGAAGATGAACGAAATGACAATTAACTACACTTTTAACATTTCTCTGTTTCTCTTTCTCATCCTTACTTGCTTTCTTTATAAAATCACTTCTGATTGCCTCTATTAGTTTTAGTACTCCACCTTCTTGGTATCTTTGTTTAGTGGTTTTTAGAGTCATGGGAAAAAAAGCACACTCTGTATGACTTCTCAATGACCCGGAACAGCGTCTGTAATCTGTGTGGCTCCATGGCCCTAAAACAACACAGGCCGTCCTGGACAAATATGCCTCTCTGCTTGACCAGACGAGGGCCGATGGAAACACCCACCCTATTAAAAGCCATAGATTTCAAACATGGCTAACTATCTTTGCCAGCTTATCACTCAAACAGTGAATCTACCACACCCTTCCAAACACAGACTTTCAAACATCAGCTTCACAGATCCGTGAGTCTGTTGAGAAGCAGATTTCATTTCTTTATCAAAGCTGGAGAGATTGATGAAAGGGTGTCTTAGGTAATGATCGCCTTGAGGCGTGCTTGATAAATTGTGTTGGACGAGCGGAGAAGATTTCGTCCAAATGGAATTTGATTGAGTAACGTCGTGCATGATGATACGAAGAAGACTACTAACGTTTGTTGTGCTGATGGCTCTGCTGTCCAGATGTGAACTGTTCCATAATTATACTGAACTTGAAATTTCAACATCTTATACATTGCATATTGATTGCATTTCAACAGAAGGATCATGAGAAAATCGAGCCACAACACAAAATTTAATTGAGCATTTGATTTTGGCCAAGTCAATTTGTGGAATATCGATTTAAGCAGTTTTCTTTGCAAATAATCCAGCACACAAAAACCTTGTCACATGAGCTCTGCCAAAATGTTCATGCAGAAAAAAAAAAAAAAAAGAGTTTTCATATTTACAGTGCCATCAAAAGTTTGAAATAATTCACATTTTATTGTTTTTAAAAGAAGTATCTTCTACTCACCAAGGTTGCATTTATTTGATCAAAAATACTGTAAAATTGTGAAATATTATTACAATTTAAAAGGACATTTTTCTATGTAAATATATTTGGAAATATAATTTATTCCTGTGATCAAAGCTGAATTTTCAGCATCATTACTCCAGTCTTCAGTGTCACATGATCCTTCAGAAATCCTTCTAATATGCTGATTTGCTGCTCAAGAAACATTTCTGATTTTTATCAATGTTGAAAACAGTTGTGCGGTTTAATATTGGTGTATACATAAAATATATTCAAATAGAAAACAGCTATTTTAAATTGTAATATATAACTGTTATATATACTATACTGTTTTACTGTATCAAATAAATGCAGCGTTGGTGAGCATAAGAGACTCTTTCATAAACATTAAACACTGTAATTAGTCCAAACTTTTGACCGGTGGTAGGCTAGATAAATATTGAACTAAGTTCTAAAATCATGGCTGTAATGACTGACAGCGAATAGTCATTTTGAACTCTTATATCTGCAAAATCTGACCGCCTATTAGGCAGGAACTGGCCAGTGTTACTGCTTCACTGTGCACCCATCAGCTCCTGCGGTGTCCGTCTTTATTTTTGGAAGGAGGGATCATGTTACGGCCATGAGAAGACCCCTCTAACAGGAAGTCACCCAGTGGGACACCAAGTTGTCTCTTGCTAGCTCAGGCCCTGAGCTCCGCTCACCCTCAGGGTGAATCTCATGTGCACATACACACTGTGGAAACATTGGTTAAACTTCAGCTGAACTTAACATCAATATCCTCATGGCCTCGCCATGCTAATAAGAGAAGCGCGCTGCTTGTGGTGAGTTCTCATGGGCAGCTGAGGAAGAGCGCTGTGGGTATGTTAAACATCACCACATGAGCACTTACTGAAAGCGGCTGTCACAGATGGTTTTTCAGATTTCAGATGAGAAATTAACCATGAATAAGCTGTGTGAAATCAGGTATCTACCGCATCAAACATGGTTTATTCCTTTCTTATTATGGTAACACTTTACAGTAAGGTTACTAATAATGAAAAATATGTCTAAAGCATGATGCCAACTAAATCAGACGAACGTCTATAGGTTGAGAGGCATCCAGTTATTGCATCACAACAGATCTGATCTAATCTGCTGCTGCTAAGCCACACAAACAGATCTATCTGCAATGATCTGTGTTTTAGTTAAATGAAAACTGAACGTTGTTGGTTATTCTACTACCGTATAGACAGTCTCCGGACAAGCAGCGGATACTGCAGAACAACTGTAAACACAGATTTTATTGGACTGGTTAAACTGAGGATGTATACTTCAGATATAAGCACACTGAATATGATTTCGGCTATAAAAAAAGTCTGTTTAAATGTCATCACGGACTGTGAGGTCAGTCTGAGGTGCTCTTAAAGCTTCTGTCGCAGACCTAGTCTGTTTGTGGTTAGTTTTTGGTTCATTTGGTTGGTATAAAAGTGGCTTGTCAACTCACCGAGAACTTAAGAGTGCTTTTTGACCCACTTAAGTAGGACTTCAGTACATCTTTATATATAATTTCATAATTATTTATGTTAATCCATTGAAATATGGTTTAAGTTAAGCCTAAAAATACTTGGGCCCAGATTTACTAAACAGGGCAAATAAGCGAGATCGCAATTTCAAAAAGTGCTGACGGGAGTGGAAAGTTCTGCACGCGATCTACTGACGACAAGCAAATGAAAGAACACAGACGCAGTCGGATTATTTCCATAATGACAAACGCAATCTACCAAGAACAGCGCAAATTAGCATCTGGTTTAAGACGGTAAATAATGCCACAAACACACAGGAAATTGACTAGCGCAAACCTTGTTAAATCACGTTGCATGATTCATTTAAATACTCTCCTCCCATAAATTTTGCATCTGAAAGGGAAACTACTACAAATGCATATGCAATAAGGTCAGCCACCAAACTAACTCAGTCCACGCCTTTTTAGCACTAATTTTTCTCTGCGTGTCTTTAGTAAGTCCTAACAGTAGTTTTTTAACGCCAAAAGAGGGTTTGTGCTAGCGCAAGCTGTTAGTAAATCTGGTCCTTAATGTAAGTTCTATTGCAGCTTGTATGTCATGCATTTACATTTGTAATTACACATTTTGAATGATGAAAATGCAATTTAGAGCAGCAGTCTTCTTCCCGACAGTCAAAGCGGAGTTACGTCACGAAAGTGCGGCCTCGTAGGAAGACCACGAGTGTTTAGGGATTTTTTTTTTTTTGGACAGGGCCAAACCCGCCTTCCCTCACTTACTCGTTTCATTTGCTCTGGATTGTTGGTGGTACAGGGCATGAATTTCGGTGTGGGACTGCGCATATTGCGCATAATTTTACACATTCCCGAAGATTTTGTGCTCACACCCAAAGTGTGTGCACATAAGTCCACCTCTCAGTACTAAATTGAGTTCTTTTTCACTGCTTATTGTACTTAAACGGTCAAATACACACAAAATAATGTCAAAATGCAGGTCTTGACGAGTATTCACGTAAACACAGTCAGCGTTTTAAGTGAACGTAAACAGTTGAGAAGGAAAATGTATGTGTAACAGAATAATGGATATGTGCGTCAGGTCTTAAAATGACAGCAGTCTAATATACTGTACCTTCTGCCAAATTGTGAGATAATATCAAATATATCTATATGGCAGTTTTCCCCCATGGTATCAATGTCAAAATTGTGGTGAAAATGCTGAGTGGCTAGAAAACCACTAGCCACAGTGGCTGGTGAGCAAAAAAGTGAATGTCAAGCCCTAAATATATATACACTGTACTTCAAGTGCACTTTCTTAAGCACATTTCTTTTTCCCAAGGCTAATACATTTGTGGTAGATAAACACAAGTGCCATTCTGTGTACGAATCAAATATGAAACGAGGAATCAGACTTGAGTTCGACCCAAACGATCGAACCAAGTATGAAAATGTGAGTCTCTTAAGCTTGAAAACTCCAAATCTCGACTGTTTGTTTTGCTTAGCTCTTTTTGTGACCTAAAGGCCAAAGCAGCCATGGGGGAGTCCAACAGGAGACACAACAAAGAACCGTTCATTTACAGATAGCAGGTTGATGCGCTCTAATAATTTCAAGAGGATGTATCTAGTATATGTGCTTCTTTTCTAAATTTTTCTCTCTCCCTGCCTTCATTATAGGATGAAGGCTTTGTGGAATATGAATGAGGCTGTCTGCTTTTCCCCAGCTGGCCTCCATTACAGAGCCATCGTGTGTGTGATATGAGCCAGAGCTCAGCCAAAGCTTAAGCCCTGCCAGGTAGCGGTGATGAGACCCAGGGTTCAGGTGCGTGTGAGTAAAGTCAAGGTGAGGGGAGTGTGCTTCCGGACCCAGCGTTGTGCTCCACTCTAAACCCTGTCTCATTTTCCCTCCACCTCGCCTCACTATTTATATCACTCACGTCTTTTACTGCGCTACCTTTTTTCATTCACTACCTCTCTCTCCTGTTGTAATTTATCCCAATAAATGAAAACCTCTCTCTCTCTTTTCCTAAAGCTGTAACCATTACTTTCCTGGCACTAAGCCAATGATGAAAACAGGAGATTTGACTTCTCTAAACTGTTTGGGCCAGTTTTATGAAACTGTGTAAATCAGTGAGGATAGAGACAGAACAAATGAGAGATTGAGGACGGGGGAGAAAGAGACAGAGGTGGAAGGTCACTACCATGTTTTTTCTACTTCTACAGTCGATACAACTTAAAAGACCAATCATTTTGTTTTAAAATTAACAGATTTTTAATAATATAGAGCATTTCCATTAGTTCAGCTAATTCAAAGGGTTTGTGAATGGTTTGTATAAGCTCGAGGTATATGCTTGTTCTTTACTTTTCATTTATTTATTTTTTATAATTAAAATTATAAAATACATGCTTATACATCTTTGTACATATGTAAAGCCCTAGGTATACTTTTTTTTTTTTACGCTAGTGTACGCGGAGACTGTCCTCCTCCAAAAAATGACCCTATAGGTAATTTTTTTAAGCACTTTATTACGACCTATATTTACATCTCAAAGTCATGCTGGCATAAAAATAATGACAGTGTTACGTCTGTCATCATGAAATGACGTATGACTGTTGTTACCAGTCAAAATGCGTGTTCATTTAAATGCAATGTGTGGACTTTTTACATGGTCCCTTACCCACCATTTATCCTATTTACATTTAGTACACCTACACCTACCCCAACCCTAAACCTACTCTTAGTGATTTATAGTGCATATACACGTTATGAGCACATCCGTTCCCTGGGATCAAACCCACGATCGCATGATCACATGATTGCACATTGTTGTATAGGCCTATTGCAATGCTTTACCAATTGAGCTACAAGAAACCCGAAATATGAAGCAGATAAAAGGGTACAATGCATTAAAACGAAAGTGTTCTGTTGTCAATAGAGGCTCAACTTTAGTAAACTCTCCTATGGGTCGTATTTCAGGGAAGTGACAAACAACCTATATGGGCGTATTGGTTAGAGGACATGTTGTGTACGCGCACTGTCGGATGCACAGCTTTGCAAAGTATACTTCAAAGTATACTTGACTTGTACACATAAACAGGCATTTGACGCATGCACAGTTTTGAGCATGTAAATATCTTTGCTAGGGTACTTTCTAACCTCTTCACACAATCTCTCATCTATAGGCCTCCATCGTCGCTGTAGCTTGCATGTGTTCCAGTCTGTTCTGTTTATGCAGTTTTTCTTTGACTACCTTGTGAATCGACGCCCCAGGGCACAATTGCCACCTTGTGGATAAACTAATTACTGCAAAAAAATAATGAAAAATTAAATGCGCATGTGCGGCCTGCGCGTACAAGTACGGATGGTAATTTTCTTGCACACTGACCCTTGCGTACGTCTAACAAGTGTACTTTGGGCTTAAGACACAGGAATAACAATGCACACTACAGATTTAAATTAATTCACAATACTAAAACACCAAAAACAACTCGATTTTTGGGTCACACTTTATATTAGGTGTCCGTAACTACTAAGTACATACATCAAAAAATAAGTACAATGTACTTATTGTGTTCATATTGTATTGCAAAACACTATTGCTGCTATTGAGGTGGATACGGGTAAGGTTAAGGACAGGTTTGGTGGTATGGGTAGGTTTAAGGGTCAGTTAAGGTGTAAGGGATGGGTCAACAGTGTAATTATAAATATATTCACAGAAATTAATTACAGCTGTAATTACATGCAGGTATTTTTCAAATCATAAATACAATGTAAAAAAAAAAATGTATGTACACAATAGTGATTTGTATCAAATGATTTTCAAATGTTAGTACATAGTAGTTAAGGCCACCTAATATAAAGTGGGACAAATTGCGTGTGTATTTATTTATTTATTTATTATTTCAGGCTATGTGGTTGCCAGAGTGTTATGGGGTGTTTTGGATGGTTGCCAGGTTCATATACCTAATACTAAATATGAGCAATAGCAATATTAGCAAACACTACTAATGATCGTAAAACAGTAGCCTACAGATACTAAATTAATGATAATGGTTTAAACTCTAAACAGAATCTTACTGCTGTATTATTTCACTGATTCATCTATATTTTTAATGTAATGAAAGCTAGTCAAAGCTTTAATTTGACAGATATGAAATGGCAGATTTCCAGCAGGGGCGTTTCCTCCGAGGAGGCAAGATTTTTCTCAGTGCCTCCTCAAAAAATCTAGTTGAGAAAATAATCGATATTACAAAAATAAGACAACGCAAATGTTACAAAATTTGACATTAAAAAGTGTAAAAGTCACTCGTTTTTCTAAAGAAACACTGTCAAACAGCGACACCCGCAGGTGAAGTTACAGCGGGGAGTCCGCATCTCTGAGCCTCCCTTCAGCTAATAGAAACAAAGCAAGAGTCTCTATAGTGCGGTGGGTTTAGTGGGGGAACTGAGAATGAATGGGGGAAAGTCACGTGAGAGGAGGCAATGCCTCAATTGCGCTATGATTGGATATGATCGGTTATGATTGGACATGATTGGTTCGTGCGATAAATGCGATAAGAAGTAATTACTTTATAAATAACATACATTGTTTAAATGGTTACTGCCTTTAGTTATTATTTATATTTGGAATAAATGTAAAAATGAAAACTAACTTGATTCAATTTATACTTGTTTTTAATAAACAGAACATTACATAGTGTGAAAATAACAAAATAGAATTGAATTTGGTCTCTCTTTTTATGTAATGTTAACTTAAAATTGTGTAACAGGGACATAAATGAGGACACCTTTGCCTCCTCATTTTAAAACCCCACCGCACACCACTGATTTCCAGTATACTGACAGTTTAGATCTTATTGATGTGATAGTGGTAAAGGAAATGATAGAGATCAGATCTGGGTGCATTATCATGTACTGAGCTGGATTCAAACTCATATCCTTCACAGATCAATGTGCATGAATTAAATATGGTTTTTGAATTGTTTAATGTTTAATAATACATGATGCAATAGGACCTTTTCTTCTCTCAGCTCTTTGGCTAAAAACTCAAGCCCACTCCCATGTTGTCTAACACCCCCACGATGGTTCCCAGCTTCCCGGCTCTTTCACAATCTGATTGTTTATGTGGGGGTCTGTGTTCTCATGCCCCCCCAACACATATTCACACATACATTGACACACACACATGCAAACCCACGCAAGAACCAAACCCTTTTACCCTTTTTTCTCATAGGACTTACACTCATTCACAATATGAGTATTTCTCCACCCCCAGCATGGCACACAAACACGCACAAACACAAACATATGCTTCCAATTAGAGTTTCATTACAGAAGAACAGAGGGTCCCAAAACACTCCAGACACACACACAGCACTTGCGCCGGTTCTAGTGACAAAGTCACGATTCTCTTTTAACCCCCAGTATTTTGCGCTTGAACGTGAACAATATTATTTACTGAATTATTGTTTACTGAATTGTACTTGTTCTTCAAAATTAGAAATTTAGGATATCTACATATTGGAATTATTAGCATAAAATGACTTCTAGGACTTCATGATTAATGTTTCATGATTAATGATTTTTTTTTTTTTTTTTTACATAACATTATATTTATATGTCACATATACTGTACACACATATTCAGATGTCTGAAAAGTCAGTAACCTCATGCATATACAACCTGCGCATGGTGTAATTTCAGAAAGCACCACTAGAGGAGCTTTTCACACATGAAAGCAGATTGGGACAGATGCAGACTTTGAGAAAGGGGCCCCTGTGAGCTTCTCTGTTGCTAAATTAAGTCAAGCAAAGATAGATGTTTAGCTTTTTAGCATGCACTGTCAAATCTTTTTATGAGGAAGGATGGATGATTGCACTTGCATTATGTAGAAACTGCAGAATATTATAAACATTGCACCTGATGCATATTGCACATTTTGGCTTATGTTTGCATTGTAACAATGCAATGCAGTGTTTTTGTACTGATCTGGGATTTTGGTTTGTTCACCTTTCATGCCCACAATTTTTTTCCATGCAGGTTTTTTTTTTTTTCTAGGCCAGAGCCGTGGGTGGTGATTCAATCTGCTGTTGTTGCCAGGGAGACGCTCTAATTTGGCCCTCAGTAAACATTGTGGTTTGCACAACAGGTGCCTTGTCTTTCTTTCGTGTGTGTATGTTTGCATGTCTCTGCTTATGCATGTGTGTGTGTGTGTGTGTGTGTGTGTGTGTGGTGTGAATGTGTGTATGTGTGATGTAGGCCACTGATGTGGTGCTTTTGGTGCCTTTGGGTTTTCAAAAGGTCTATAAATATGCTAATGTGCAGTGGGAGAACATGAGGACTGTGCGGTTCCCCTCGCCACACACACTCAGGGGATCTGTGGATTTGTTTATCACTTTCTGTGAAGGTGTGAGCTGCTTTGTTCTTCTTTCTGTTTTTCCACAAAAAATGTAAATGTCTTCAACATTGTCTTTTTTGTTTTCTGATTTATCAAAACACTGATAACACATGCACACGTTCACACTCACACCTCTCTGCTTAACACAGCCTGTCCTCTTGGTGCTTGTTTCAACACATTGTCTGTTTTCGAATCGCGAGCAGTCAGCAATCTGCCGCCAGCCCTGACCTTTTACTTTCCACTGCAGACAGCACATATAGGGTGTTTTGCACTAACCACTAGTGGCCTCAGATCAATCTAGTTTTTGAGTTGTTAGAGCTCAAATCATATTAAAGATAATATTGCATAACACAAGATTAAAGGTTAAAGACTACCTTTGCAGAAGTGCACAGTCAAAGGGTTGGACTCACTTAACCCAGTGTTTCTTATGAACTTAAAACATTTTGACTTTTGAGATTCTGCAAGAAAAAAAAAAAAAGGCTGATCTATAATTATTTTTTTTTTTTTTTTTTTTTTTTGTTGAGCATCAGCTATGTTTGAGCAATATATATATATTAAACCAGCTTTTTTCAGTAGAGAGCTTTTGTAGACGAATGTAAACTGAATATGAATTCCCAAAACGACAATGCATTTAATTCTAATTAAAAATTAAGAATTAAAAATTAAAACTTCAAAAAACATAAATAATTTAATAATAACTTAAAAAGGTTCTCTACATAATTCCCACACTTCTATTTGTGTAAATGAGTAGTAAGTGTGTTGTGCAGCACTTTTGCCTGGTATGAACCTGGATGGTCCAAAAACTTTTATGTTTTGCTGGTCTAAAAATCCTGATCAGGTTTATATCTGTTTATAGTTTGTTTTTTATCTGTTTGCCTGTTCTGTTGTAGTTTGTGTTTCTTTGTTGTATTGTTAGTCCTGTCCTTTTTAGTACCCTTAATTACTGATTTTATTAGTGTCCTCATTTCAGGTGTGTCTAGATATTTTCTCCCTTTGTTTGACTTGTATATATTCCCTGTGTTCTCCCTCACTCTCTGTCGGTTCTCATTTATTGTGAATGTGGTTGTCTCCTGTTTAATTCTTGGTTCCTGTGTATTTCTTCATTGAAGTCTGCATTTCTCCTCATTGTGAGTGTTCCTACACCATGTTCTGTAACAGTTTATTGTTGCTTTTTTTTTTTTTTTTTAAACCATGATTTCATCCCAATTCCTTCCCTGAGTTTCTGCCATGTTCATTTGACTGGGCCTGGTTTTTTTCCAAGGTTTTTTTGTTTTTGTTTCTCTGTTTCTGTCACCTGATGGGTTCCTTGCCACTGTTGCATCTGGCTTGCTCAGTTGGGGACACGTAATCTAATTAATTTGACTGCTCTGACACTATTGGACGAGACCGGACCTGAGCTGGACGATGACATCGTTATTTTCTGCAGAACTTCTTTATTGCCGAACTGAACTGATTCCATAATTGATGACCTTTACAGTTATTGAACTGAACTGAATCAACACTGAACTGATTTCAACTGAATAATGACTGTTAGAATTGAATTTGGGTTGCATCATTGATTATTATTTACCCATTTATCCCTGTAAAGCTGCTTTGAAACAATCTGTATTGTATGAAGCGCTATATAAATAAAAGTGATTTGACTTTACATTAGGATAACTGTCTTGCCCTGTGTGAATGGCCTCAGATGGGCACATATGGCTTTCACCTTAAGGTGGATAGCAACTCCCCATCACCCCTGTGTCTCACTCTGGGAGTATGAGGCCCAAACGGCACACATGAGTTAGAGCCCTGGCTGTCAGCTCTGCGTATGGATGAGGAGGAGTGTGAACGGAGAAGGGCTAGATATTTACTGCCATGCCTGCTCCGGTCTGCTTTCCTCTAGACCTGATTTTGCACAGCAGACACTGTGTTCACCTTTGACCTTTGAAGATCTTTCCTATCCTGAACTGTAGTTGTATTTTAAAGAGCTTTTTTATTTGTACTCATTTCTCGTTTTCATAAGCCTCTCGCTCTGAAATGTCTTCCTTTTTGTCTTTCTTTGATAGAGTTGTTCGCTCTGCACTGGCACTGGTTGATGTATGTTGCCCAGTGTCTTGACCTCTAATGCCCTGTCACCTCTCCTGCTCCCTCCTCACGCAGCGCGGGGCTCCAACAGGACCCGCTCACTGTTATTTTAAATATCCGGTTACAGCCTCAACCCCAAGGGGGTCTTTAACAGGCCTGAGGATCACGACCTTGGCTGTAAAGAGCTACTAAGCAAAGGCTGTCCACTCTTTCTTGTTACTTTTTCCCCAAATCTTGATAAGCTGGAGGCCCGATGCCGCCTGTACTGGAGAATGAAACCGATTTCAGACCAGATGGCATGGAATCAGTTGGAAGTTTCCAGAGATTTCCAGACATTCATTGCTTGATTTGTTTCATAGAGGTTTTGGATTGGTGTGCATTTTAAAGTCAGTCAATAAGACTGATTGATGGTGTGTTCAAGTCATGTCTAAATTATCATATTTATGAGTGAACAGCACTATACCAGTGGAAACCTGAGACTTTGACCTAAAAATCTAATATATGCAGTCAGTAATGCATATAGTACAAACCTAAAAGTCAGATTAGGACCCTGCAAAAATTACTTGTTACTTTTTGTATATGTTTTAATAAACTAATAAAGGTTCTGAATTGCATTATGGTAGTATTATTAAGTCGATTATGCTGTGTTCAAGTCCATATGCTTATATTTATGAGTGAACAGCACTATACCAGTGCAAAACTTGAGACTTTGGCATAATCATGTTCGAAGCACAATCTTATTGATCATAATGCATTGTAAATTTTGACTATTGATGGGTAATCTCTGGGAATGCATGAACTGATAAAATGTATACCTTGAATGCAATGTAAGTGTCAAGTGCCAAATGTAGACAAATATAAAGTGCACTTAAAACATTTAATATGCATGCCTTGCTCATAATTATGCAGCTAAAAAAAAAAACAAGAGCGAGTCAACTTTATTCAAACCAAAATATTTTGCATACACATCATGCAATTTTTGTTTTCTGAACTTGAAGGTACAGTAGGTACTTCCCAGCATGCCTCCAGTAAGGAAATGTCATAAAACACATTGTATTAGATGTATACCACCATCCAAACTGTAAAATATCCTTTGAGATAAATAAATAATTCTCAAATATTTAAGAAATTATCATTTTGCAACATTTATCATGCAAGATATTCTGTATGCAATTCCTGAGACTGAATCTTTGTGGAAGTTACACTTCCAATCCAGGATCAACTTATCGTATGACCTGGCCATTTATCAAAGTGACAGTGTGAAGATACAACCCTCACAAAGAAAGGTACATGACCTCCTAAACCATTGCATGCTTTTGTCCTCAGCCTCCACTTGTCAGAGACAATAGACAGGCAATAATTGATGGCTGATTTGAGACAGACTCTGAGACCCTGTGAGAATCGTACCTGTCAAAATGTATCTGTGAAACTGCCACTTGATATAATGGACTGAAATTGCTCTGGGAACATAACATGTAGTTGCAGGTCTCAGGACAAAAGTTCACAACAGAAACAGAAAATTAATAATTTCACCACAAAAGGAAGTGGTTCACCCTTTGGCTGCTGTGGGTTCAATAGGTGACCAATGGGCAAATTCTCTTGAAGCGTTCACACTTCTGTAAACTGTGATTAATAACTTTTTTATTCACTTAACAACAAAGACTTCATTTAGGTTCTCACAGTCTCTGTGTATCACGTGACAGTCTTTGCTTAAATCCCTCGAGAAAAGCAAGACACATTTTTGTAGCTTTTTGCATAGTCAATTTAGCAAGATTCACTTCCTTCACTAAAGAGGATGTAGATACTGAAATGAATAACCTTTAGCTCTGACTTGACCAAATTAGCCTTTGTTTGTATATTCAAATCAAGTTTGTGGTTTGTTCCACATACCACGGTAAACTAAATTTGTGATTATATTGTATTTAGATGCTAGCCCAACATATTTCAAAGAAAACTGTGGTATAACATGTCTGAAATGTGTCTATATGTGGATGAGTTTCTGTTGAGATTCTGATGTATCCGATGGACACACTTTACTGTCCTGTGATGCGAACAGTGAGACTCATGCATTCTTTAAAGAACATACTGTGGCAAGAAGGGTGAGGCCAAGAGCAGTGGGAATGTGTCGAGGCTGGTGGCGATTGCTAATGAATGTCACCTACGCGCCAGGGTAAATGGTGTGTTGAGGCTACCCGCCTCGTGTCTAGGGTACCCCCCACCTTTAAGGGGCGATGGGTGTATGTGGCAAGTAGGGTGGGGCCAAGAGCAATGGAAATGGAGCGAGGCTGGTGGTGCGATTGCTAATGAACGTCACCAGCGTGCCACACCGGTCTCGGGTCCTGCTGAGGAGCTCTGGAAGGATAAAAGGAGGTGTGACGACAGTGAAGGATGAGAGAGGACCAGGCCTGGACTATTTATGTTAATGTTTTAACGTCTGTGAGGGGCTGCCACTTTACTTTCGTCTTGTTGTTTGTTTATTTTATTATTAAAATTATGTTGAACGTTCACCCAGCTGGTGGAGGACTGGATGGCAGTGTGTTTTGGGAACCAGAATAAGAATTTTCTGTCATCTGTCTCTCCTCATTCTTCTGTCTACTTTTTTCTCGCCTTGTCTGTCCTTACCTCCAGGTGCACCATTTTTATTTCCGAACTGCAGCGACCAAACTACAACAACCAAAGTAATGAAACGCTGCCAGATTCACGTTTCCGATAAAACAGAACATGATTTTAGTGCCACTTACTGCACATTTTCACAAGTGTCGCAAAACATGCAAGACGCAACATAATATAATTTTGCAGAAATTTCTCCAAAAGCACGTTTTTCCAATGAACCTGTCTGTTAGATAGCTAAATAAGCATGTCTAAATTTCTCCATATTGTTGTCCCTCAGATTTCTCAGAAAAGAAATTTAATCTTCACATATTCATGAGTTTACTAGGTCATAAATCTCTGTTTTTGTTGATAATGATAATTGGATGTAGGAGGAATAACTATAACTAAAGCTAATGACTCAGTCATCCATATAAATGCTCTAGTCACTGTCACTGGCTTACACAGCCGAGCCTTTCCCAGCCTGACTATCAGCCCTGAACCCAAGGATGGCTTCTCTATTGTCTGAGGTTTCAGCCATGACCCGGCACTCAGCGTGGGGAAGGCCGTTCGGCTATTTATAATCGTCCATTTCCTCCATCAGCATTGTGTCCGAACACCTCTCCCTGCGTCCTCATTTCCTCTTACATTCACTGCTGTTTCCTCCACTTCCTGTTTGTGAGACTGCCCACCCCGGCGCAGCCCCTCTGGGAGTCGTGTAGACGCTTGTGTGGCTAATTACCGCAAGCAGTGGTGGGGTTTATGTTGACGTCAGTCAAGACTAACATGGTGGTCATACCTTTTTTCAGGAGAGTTAGTCTACATCATCAAAAATGAGCTGTCAAGTTTTTCCGAATTGCAATCCATGATATTCATCTACTTGATTATGAGACACACAAATGCTTGCCATTAAAACTGAAGTGGGAAATGGTATTTTCTTGTTTGTTTAATTTCCGATAAGATATAGAAGTGAAGCAGAACTTCTCGCATTCATTTACTGTGTGATTTGAAAAGGACTATCAGGCTGAAAAGAGACATGTGTTTGATAGGTGGATCCCATGAGGGTTTTCTTAAAACGGAGGAGGAACAGATGCAGTTGGTCCCATGAGGCCAGTGATGTCTGAGAGCACAACAAAGTTTCTGAAACTCTTAGCAAATGTCTCTTTTCTTCAGTATTGTTTTAACACTGGTCACGGATGAGAGATGTGTTACTTTCGTTCATCACACTTAAATACACGAGTCTTAAGTAGCCCAGGCTTACCAGATCTTAAAGTTGCCATAAAAAGTAAAGTGCCGCACTGTGTTCCCTTACACGTGAGCAGCTCATGATCCGCTACAATGGAAATAAATGCTGCTATTTTCCGTCAAAATAAAGTTTGATGGTTTTATGTTTGAAAATGAAGAAATTACAGTCTAAAAAATGCTGGGTTAAAAACAACCCAAGTTAGGTTAAATATGGACAACCCCATCATTTGGGTTGTTTTTAACCCAGCGGTTGGGTTAAATGTTTGCCCAACGTGCTGAGCAGTTTTCTTTAACCCAACTATTGTTTAAAAATGACTATATGTCTGGCTTAAAATGAACCAGACACATAATTAGAGGCAACAATGATAATCAAAAAGTGAACATTTATTAATAAGCAATTTTAATAAATGTTTATTATTTATTAAACATATTAATAAATGTTCATTTCTATTTTGGGTTAATTTTAAGCAAGCAATATAGTAAGTTTAAGCAATAGCTGACTTAAACAAAACTACCCAGCAGGTTGGGTCAAAACAATCGAATCACTGGGTTTGTCCATTTTTAACCCAGTGTAGGACAAAAAATATTAGTATTACGTATATTATAATATATAATTAGTATTACGTATACTAGTATATTAGTAATATTAAGTTTACAGTTGTAATGTAAAATAAAATTATAATAATCATATTATTTTCTAACTCATTTTTTTATTTTCACTATATATTTTTAATTTAATGTAAAATATAGTAGTAGTAATATTTCTTATTTACTTTTGATTTTATTTATATTTTATGTAGTAATTATATTTTCTGGATTCTTTTTTTTTTTAAATCACTTTTTAATTCACAATTCCAATTTTTTATCTGAAAACACTTTTTCTACAGGCATATCATTCTTTATTAGTCTTTACATTTTTATTTTTTAAAATTTTGAATTTGAATTTAATCATGCAGTCAATTCCTGATGGACAAAATCAAGTCCTGCTAAATTCTTTTTTCTCATTTGAGTAGCCTTTACACTTGAATACATACAAGGACAAAAAAAAAAAAAAAAAATTCTGTTTCATGCCATTTTTAAAAGACAGTTCACCCAAAAATGGATTTTCCAAACCTGTACCTTAAGACATCCTGTCTTCTGTAGAACCTGAAAGAAGCTATTTTGAAAAATGTCTCAGCGTTTATTTGTCTGTTTGATGAAAGACAATGGGGTCTAATGTTGTTTTGGACCCCACTGAATTTCATTGTACAGACAAAAACAAATTGAAACAATCTTCAAAATATCATCTTTTGTGTTCGACAGAAAATCATACATACCAACATGAGGGTATGTAAATGATAAGTGCACTTCTCCTTTAAGGCCTTCACACCAAGTTAATCAAGAAGGCTTGATGTGAATTCAATCAGTTCAAAGCTGATCATCAGCAGCCGGAGGCATGCATGAATGACCGACTATTGAGTCATAGTTTGGACTTCTTGTAACTTCAAACTATCCCAAGCGAAACAGGAGATGACGCAGGCAGAGACACGCAGCGGCTTAATCGCTTTTTGACGGATCCTCCAGAGACCCCCGCCAGACAATGGATCAAACCCGCAAGCGAACAATAATAACAAAACAATAGCTGCAAGTCATATTCACTCAGTCTGACCAGGTGTTTGTCCCTTTTGTTGAAAATAAGCGCTTGATATGATTATTTAGTCCTTTGGAGAGTCTCAGCCAAGGTTAAGACCCACCTGGACGTGAGAGAGACTGATTCAGTGGGGTGGAGAGTCGTTCCCTTATCAGGCTACGGCATCTGTTGCTTTCAGTCACCCAGATGTTTCCTGACCCGCCTCGGTTGATGCGAGGGCCACAGCCTGCGCTCTCGCCCGGCCCGTCAGCCCAGCTCGAGTGCCCCCCGCTTGGGTCCTGCTCTCTGTGTTTACCCTGCTCCTTATCACAGCAGAGTAACTTAACAACAAGACTAAACAATCCCGCAGCTGGGAATGTGGAGAATGACAGTCATTTACAGTGATTTATGTGTAAACTGTATAGAAAGAATTCACTTAAACATAAAATATTTATATGACCATGCTGTGCATTATTTCTGAAGAACTTGGTCAGTCCAAATATAGTTTAAGTGTTGCTATATGTCATCATATAAATACTTTATAAAATGATTATTTTGTACAGCCTTAATTTTGATTTATCAATCCAAAATTTCAATTTTTATGGCTGGATTCCAAGATTCCATCCGCGTTTGCTGCATTGCGGAAATCGTAGATCCCTATAAATGGAGGTCTGAGTTGTTATTTGTGTCATACAGTAGCCTACGTGACCGGCTGCACCTCGCTGTCCTCCTGCTTTTGTTTTTAAACGAAGAGATATTAAACACGTTCTTGAATAGAAGCCAAATTAACCTTTACACGTCCACACAGAACAGGTGGTAGATAAGAGACTGTGACATTAAAGTCAAGCTTCCATAGCTACAAATACAAACAACATGGACTTAAGCTCCACATCAGGCAATTTAGGCACAGGCTGTTTCAAATCATATATTTTGTTTGATTTCAATTCTAAAATTGTATTAGTGGAAATGTTTGCCCTTTGTTTGAAGAACAATGGAAGATGTTAAGAGGCCAATCTCTAAATTCAGGCTAGTGATACATACATGCTACATGTTTCATTTGAATGATGTAATACTCTCCCGTTTCATCTACCCTTGCACCTGAGGCACACATAAAGGTGTGTGCTTCAACTGTTTGTGTGGTTTTTGCCGCCCACTACTCCTTTCACTTCCACACCTACACACACAGTAGGAGCGTGCAAATGTGTTCATGTCTGTGTCTGAAAGCCAGATCCATTTGAAACTGATACTAGTACTTCATTTATTTTTAAAACGCTACAGTTATTGGGATGTGCATGAGTGTGCACGTGTGCAATCTCTTTATTTACATGTATTGTTTATAAGGGTGAATGATTCCCAGAGATCTCCCTTATGAAAAAAAGTGCTTAATTTTATTGAATATGCACTTATAGTGTTAAAAGTTTCAAAATTAAAAGTATATATATATATGAAAGAAAAAAATGCTTAATATAAACATACAGTATAAACATTCATCAATGCACACATCAGATATGGTACATGGAAGCTCAAGCATGCTTGCACATTTGAGCTTCAGCAAGAACCAGTGAGGTTCATTTTCATGTGTTACATTGCACATTTGAGCTTCTACAAGAACCAAGAAGGTTCATTCTTGTGTTTCACAGTACATTTGAGCTTCAGCAAGAACCAGTGAGGTTTATTCTCCTGTTGCACAGCACATTTGAGCTTCTGCAAGAACCAAGAAGGTTCATTCTTGTGTGTTTCACAGCATGTTTGAGCTTCAGCAAGAACCAGTGAGGTTCATTTTCATGTGTTACATTGCACATTTGAGCTTCTGCAAGAACCAAGAAGGTTCATTCTTGTGTGTTATGCAGCATGTTTGAGCTTCAGCAAGAACCAGTGAGGTTCATTTTCATGTTACATTGCACATTTGAGCTTCTGCAAGAACCAAGAAGGTTCATTCTTGTGTGTTATGCAGCGTGTTTGAGCTTCAGCAAGAACCAATGAGGTTCATTCTCCTGTTGCACAGCACATTTGAGCTTCTGCAAGAACCAAGAAGGTTAATTCCTGTGTTTCACAGCACATTTGAGCTTCTGCAAGAACCAAGAAGGTTCATTATTGTGTGTTATGCAGCATATTTGAGCTTCAGCAAGAACCAGTGAGGTTCATTCTCCTGTTGCACAGCACATTTGAGCTTCAGCAAGAACCAATAAGGTTCATTCCTGTGTTTCACAGCACATTTGAGCTTCTGCAAGAACCAGTGAGGTTCATTCTCCTGTTGCACAGCACATTTGAGCTTCAGCAAGAACCAATGAGGTTCATTCCTGTGTTTCACAGCACATTTGAGCTTCAGCAAGAACCAGTGAGATCCATTCTTGTGTGTTATGCAGCACGTTTGAGCTTCTGCAAGAACCAGTGAGGTTCATTTTCATGTTACATTGCACATTTGAGCTTCTGCAAGAACCAAGAAGGTTCATTCTTGTGTGTTATGCAGCGTGTTTGAGCTTCAGCAAGAACCAATGAGGTTCATTCTCCTGTTGCACAGCACATTTGAGCTTCTGCAAGAACCAAGAAGGTTAATTCCTGTGTTTCACAGCACATTTGAGCTTCTGCAAGAACCAAGAAGGTTCATTATTGTGTGTTATGCAGCATATTTGAGCTTCAGCAAGAACCAGTGAGGTTCATTCTCCTGTTGCACAGCACATTTGAGCTTCAGCAAGAACCAATAAGGTTCATTCCTGTGTTTCACAGCACATTTGAGCTTCTGCAAGAACCAGTGAGGTTCATTCTCCTGTTGCACAGCACATTTGAGCTTCAGCAAGAACCAATGAGGTTCATTCCTGTGTTTCACAGCACATTTGAGCTTCAGCAAGAACCAGTGAGATCCATTCTTGTGTGTTATGCAGCACGTTTGAGCTTCAGCAAAAACCAATGAGGTTCATTCTCATGTGTTACACTGCACATTTGAGCTTCAGCAAGGACCAGTGAGATCCATTCTTGTGTTATGCAGCACATTTGTTCTCGTGCATCAAGCAGGTTTGGTAAATTATGACTTTTTTTTTTTTTTTTTTTTCATTTTGAATTCTACTTGAAGTCAAAAAGTACTCTTAAGTTCAACTAATTACATTTAATTTAAATTTAATCTATAATTCATTTTCGTTTAATGGTAAATACGGACATGAAAACATTACATTCAGTTTGAATTTAGGTATATTAATTTAAAGTATATTATTTTCGGATATTATTATAGTACTCTTTTTAAAAATATGCTAACGTGTGCTTCTTTTTCACAAGTGCCATCCTGGCGACTCTAATTGTGACGTGCATAAAAAAAATAAAAAAAAAAAACACTCAATAATACACTCTTTAAATAAAAGCACTCAATCTTCACAGTAAAACTGTTTAAAAAAAAAAAAAAAAAAAAAAAAAAACTTGGTTGGCTCACGTCCAGATTTTCAAAGATTTTACTGTAAATGAAATATTACCCCTTCAATAACCTAAGGACAGATTTGGTGTTTTACCATAAATAATGCAGTATTATATATTATCAATGGCTACTGGCTACTACTGCCAGTCAGATAAATTTAAGGACATTTAAGTCACTAGATTCATTTCATATCCTCCTGTTTTTCATAAGAGTTACACGGATATAACGATATTTATAGCAATGCCAAGATCAGATTCTCTCCAGACGTTTTGGCTCAAGTTTTAGTGAATGCCCGACAGATGCTCTCTTTTAATTCACCTTTTAGGTTCCTCCACCCTCTTTTTCTTTATCTCGCTCTCCATTTTAAAAGAGGAGACTCAGCTGAATCTTTGAGGAAAAAGGAAATCCGTCAGATCTGAGTATGGCACCCTGCCCTCCTTGCAGAGGCTCTGGACTCTTCAAAGCCAGAGGAAGTAGAGGCCTTTTAAGGAGCATCCTGCAGACTTCCTGCGGGACCAAACCTGGCCTTTCTACACCCTGATCTGCCAGCAGAGAGCTGCATTTGACCCCCATATCGGACCTGTCAACAACTGGGATCAGAGATTGACGCCATAACTTTGTTTAGGCTTGTTTTTGTGTGCTTTTTTGAATGAATTCAGCATGATGAATATCACATTCTATGTTAAAAGTTCTTTGAATAAATGCTAGAGAGTTTGTGTCTCATTTGAGTCCAGCTGTGTTTGATTATACTGATTGGACTTGATTAGGAAAGCCACACACCTGTCTATATAAGACCTTACAGCTCACAGTGCATGTCAGAGCAAATGAGAATCATGAGGTCAAAGGAACTGCCTGAAGAGCTCAGAGACAGAATTGTGGCAAGGCACAGATCTGGCCAAGGTTACAAAAACATTTCTGCTGCACTTAAGGTTCCTAAGAGCACAGTGGCCTCCATAATCCTTAAATAGAGATTTGGGAAGACCAGAACCCTTCCTAGAGCTGGCCGTCCGGCCAAACTGAGCTATCGGGGGAGAAGAGCCTTGGTGAGAGAGGTAAAGAAGAACTTAAAGATCACTGTGGCTGAGCTCCAGAGATGCAGTTGGGAGATGGGAGAAAGTTGTAGAAAGTCAACCATCACTGCAGCCCTCCACCAGTCGGGGCTTTATGGCAGACACATGAAAGCCTGCATGGAGTTTGCTAAAAAACACCTGAAGGACTCCAAGATGGTGAGAAATAAGATTCTCTGGTCTGATGAGACCAAGATAGAACTTTTTGTCCTTATTTCTAAGCAGTATGTGTCGAGAAAACCAGGCACTGCTCATCACCTGTCCAATACAGTCACAACAGTGAAGCATGGTGGTGGCAGCATCATGCTGTGGGGGTGTTTTTCAGCTGCAGGACAGGACGACACAGGACACTGTTGACCTCCACTGTATAGACTTTTGTTTTATTTGTTCCCACAGTCATGGTTGGAGCAGTGAGGAAACGATGACAGAATTGTCTAAACTATCCCGCTTTTTCTGAAAGGGTTAAACGCCCATGTTGAAATCCACACCCATATGAGAGTAAGTGTCCCATCTGGACCCCATCCCACCTGAGAGCAGATAAAAATAGTGCTTCGGTGACAGAGCGTGCCTAAAATGCACCAGTTGTACATCAAAGCCACAGAGAGAGAGGGAAGGATAATAGCGAGGATCAGGCAGGGCCTAGAAGCTCCTCCCAGAGATTCGGTGGGCCACCCCGGGTCATCATCTCTTACCTAAAAATAAGATACGCACAGCCAGATTGGACATGTTGAAAGGACATGTTTCCAATTTGACTCATTCTGCCTCTCCCTTGTCTGCAATCTCTCTTTTTTTTCTCGTTGTCCCTCCCTCTTTTTTTTCTGTCTGTCTGAAGGCTCCATGTGTCTCGCACCTGATTAATTCAGCTTTGGAGCGGCCGGCCAAACGGCGGGATCAATAAATCATTGCTTTATGCGTCTGCAGGTAAATGAGAGGCACATCCTTAGCTAAAAATGCAAGGATCCTCTCCAGCCCCCCTGCACACAGATGCTTCACATTAATGTCTTCCTGAGCACAGGCTGCTTCTTTCATTTAAAAAGTGTCTTCACTCAACTTCTTCCTCTGTGTCCTCCTCATTTGCAGGGGTCATATCCATTGTGTCTATATATAGTCTGGAAGCTCAATAAAATCAGGTTATCTATAAGTATTTACAGAAACTAAGTCAAGTTTGTTTATTTATTATTTTTTTAATCATTGGACATTGGTGTTGTTATTGGAACGCTGGGATGTTCTGTGTAAGCTTCTGCAAAGTCAAATCCAGTCCACTTTGTAAACAAATCATTCTTTTGAACTGGTTTGCCCAAATTGGACTGACTTGGTCAGGGCTACGTTTCTCAAAAGCATCGCACACCTAAGCAGGCCATATAACCAGGATTTGACATTAACACCCGCCAAATGCGGGTGTATTTCAGCAGTGACGTGTAACACAGTCCTACTAACCACTTTGGCGGGTTGAATTTTATATAATTTTTTTGAAATTGTAGTCTTTTAAAAATGCATCTGAAATAATAAACTAATTGCAATGTAGTGTTGTCAAAACTATAGATTTTTCGATACATATCGATACTGAAATATCTGAAACGCTTCCAATACTCATTTTCCACAGAATAGACACACGATACCAGCTGCTCGTTCTCTCTCATCTCTCTGACAGCGAGTCGACACACAAACCCGCCTGAACATTGTTGGCGTTACAGGGCTTGAATTTCGGCATGGGATTGCGCATAATTTTACTCATTCCCGCAGATTTTGTGCTCACACCCAAAGTGCGCGCACCCACATAAAGCCACCTCCGAGTGTTAAATTGAGTTGTTTTTCACTGCTTATTGCACATAAACAGTCAAATACACACAAAATAATGCCAAAATGCTGGTATTCACATAAACACAGTTTAGTAAGTAAGTTATGTTTTAAGTGAGAAAGAAAACATGTGTAACAGTATAATGGATCCGTGCGTCAGCTCTTAAAGTGAGAGCAGCCTAATATACCTGCTGCCAAAAATTAAAAATATCTATATGGCAGTTTTCCCCCATAGTATTGATGTCAAAACTGTGGCCAGTGAAAATGCTGAGTGGAAAACCACAGTGGCTGGTGAGCAAAAAAGTTCATGTCAAGCCCTGCACTCAACCATTGGTACCAATGTTCACTGTGACAAACTTAGCTCATGGTGTTTTCGAGAAACGCAGCCTGGACCAATTCTAACATGCATTAAGAAAACAGATTGGGTGAATTAATTTCACGCTGACTTTAACAGCTTACTCAGTCAGTGAATCTGTTTCTCTGACGTATCCGACACTGTGACTGAAAATAAGTTCAGTCAAATTGTCGGATATGAGAAATGGATTCAGTGGTTGAGTAAACTGTTAAAGTCGACCTGAAATAAAAAAATTCACCCAATTGTAAAAGTATCCCTGAACTAGGTACATTCCAATCAATTAGCGAATTTGTAAACGAGTCATTCTTGAGTTAACAATTCACTAATTCAATGATCCCGAGCTTTATTTCAGTGAAATGTACATTCCTTTATCGTCAGAAATTGTAACATATTAGTATTTTATTTTTCAGAGAGATATATATTAATTATATTTAAGTTGTTCTGAGCTCAGTTGTGTTCAGCATGTAGGAAAATCAATGAATAATGACAAATGTAAGAAAGTTTTTATTAGTATTATTATTATTATTGCCATTTTTTCGTCGACTAGCTCTTTAAAGTAATGGAATAGCTGTGAGTAGTGCAAGCAGTCACTTGTTAAGTAAGACGTCACGTGTCAAAGCGCTCTGTCAGATGCAAAAAAACAACCAACATACTGTACTAACATACACTCCTGATGTGATGTAATACTACCGAAAAATCATGATCCTAGCCTTTATCTCAATACCGAAATCCCAGATGGCCAAACAGTGATTCATCTTTTACGAATCATTAAAATATTGGTGTCTTGATGTGCCGTTAGCCCAGAGACTGTATAGTGTAAGTTTTTAAAAGCTTAGCTTAAATGTGTAATATGCATAAATAGTGCTCAAAAACAGCTATTGTGAGATAGTATTCTCAAATGAAGTTTGGACTCGGAAACAGTATTCCTTACATCATGACTTAAGTGGATAGGCGTATGTATGTATATGCTGCATGTGCAAGTTCACGTGGACCCTGCTGATGATGAAATTGGTATCATGCATACTGTGTGCTAGACATATCGGCAAATAGAAACAAAATGAACCATACTTTCAAGTATTTAGCATAGATTCAAATGTCCAGGAGCGCAGTCTACATCAAATACCAAGTCACGTCTGCTTTGTTCGCAGTTGCTTGCTTTGGTGTTTTTCTGTTTTTGTTATTTAGGGCACCAGTTAAGACGACCACAGAACTGTCCCCTGCTTCGTTTCTTCCTCTTTTTTTTATTCATATGCCAGATCAGAGAAATATGTGGGCGTTTATTGACAGCAGTCTTTGTTTATAATACAAGATACCAGCACATATTTAATGCTGATATCAGCATGTTCCAATGCAACAATCAAAAACATCAAAAACACCATTTGAGACGAATCACGACACATTGACTACATTTAGTCTATACGAAAGTGACTTCAAGTGCATTGAATGTATATTCAATGAACCCATGGCCCTGTGTTTGAACAATTTTTTTAGTCCATTGTAACTGTTTCTGATTTGTGCTGGATGGCTTTCTGAGAAAGTCTGAACTCCCGATAAAGTGGTTTCCTGTCGATGCTCCACTTTGCTCGCGGAGACTGTGAAAGTGCAATGACAGCTGAAAGGGAAGGTGTCGACACAGAACCGGTTCGTGAGGTTGGGTTCCTCCGGTCAGTCTAGAGAAGACGGCACACAACTGGCCTTTGGTTGCAGTCTTGGAGTATGTTGCGGCTTCAGTGTCAGTGACCTGAAACACTCTCTCTCGATCTCTCTCCCTCTTTCTTATCTGGTATGCTGCCGCCTACTCATCTTGCACTCGTTCACAGTGTGGGGGAAGAAAAGGTGTTCTATCACAGCACAAGCTGCGGTTTGCAAGTCTGCAGTTTGTTAAGCTTCACCACCCCATCTTTATCTGTATGTCTTCTTTTTATTCCATGTTTGTCCTCTTTATAGATAAAGGAAAATGCAACATGACTAATAAGATGTAGAAGTTATACATTTTAGAAAGTATCGTGTTGATTCAGGAGCGAATTCACTAAACCCGCTTTTTCATTGCAAAACATCATATTCATTGATTAAACACCCACAAGGCAGTTTAACCAGGTGCTAGAAGTAATACTGCACCATAAGTATTTATGTAGCATAATTATACTTTATTCTCAGACATACTACAGTATACCTGCCATGTTGCCATTGTCTTTTGACTCTTATGTGCTTAATAAACAAGGACAACTGAACCATGTGAAACAACTTTATAGCAATCACACTTTAAAAGAACGTCTCAGCTCACGGTTTTTGCCATTTTTTTTTTTTTTTTTTTTTTAACTTTTCAGATCTGGCAGATCTCCAGTGGTTGCTCACTTCTGAATCTCAACAGATGCAACTTCATAATATGTGTCAAAATCGAAAGAACGGTGGTTGAAATCTGTAATCATGGGTATACACTTGTAGTGATCAAGCTTGTGACTGAATGCGTTGAATTTGCATGCAACATTGAATGTTTCTGTTTTTAGTTTTTAATCATAAATAGATGCTGTATTTGGTGAATTGCGCTGTACACCAAAAGGGAGCGATGTCATAGAGGTTTGGTTTCTCTGAAGAACCTTTCATTGAAAAGTTCTTAAAATATATATATTTTTTCTTAGTATGAAGAACATTTTTAATAATCTAAAGAACCTTTTTTCCATTATAAAGGACCATTTGTGGAATGAAAAGGTTCCATGGATGTTAAAGGTTCTGCATGGAACCATACAGTAGACGTCTATAAAGAACCTGTATTATTAAGAGTATATAGTCGGTTATAACGCTCAAGGTTTTTACATTTTAGAGCCTCAAGAAGTTTACCTTTACATGTGCAATGTGAATGAACAAGAGCTGTAAAAGAACTTGGATATTTGAATAAAATCATCAAACTCCAATTGTATTGTTTAGACATTTTAATTCAGTTTATTGTAGGGAACACATACTTATACGTGTATTAATTTTAACAGGCAACAGACAGTTGCACTGTATGAATGAAAGTGTGGCACGTGAGTAGTTAGATTAAAAGCTAAAATCAAAACTTGTACTTTTATTAAGGTGTTTAAGAAAGGAAAAAATAATGCATTAAATGTTTAACTCCATAATCAAGCTACTAAACACTAACTATTTCATGATTAGGTCCAAGTTAATTAATTTTAAGTACATTTGCATATGCCTTTGTATATTCACTGAGTTTTGTTTTATTTTTGTGATGCACTCAAGAAAGAAGTAAAGCATACCCTGTTTGTTTTCTTTATTTTACAAAAGCGCAATGTTTTCATTGGTTGTAGACACATATAAAAGAAGACACTTTACAGTTTTGAATGATGTATTGCTTTTATCTGTATGACCATAAATGATGGAGTATTTTATGTGGATTTTTGCTGCTATGTGAAAAAAAAAATTGTGTCGTGTGTTCATCAAACCAAGAGAGTTAAAATTGTTAGTTGCGATGAAATGGAAGTAGCGAAAGAGAAATTTTCTTCTGTAATGTGATGTACACCCGAGTGTAATGGATTGACGAAAAAAGAAAAAGTGTAGGGAGGGACTTGGTTATACTCATTGGTTGTTGATTGGATGTTGAGATGTGGGCGTGTCACTCAAAAGCGGTGGCAGATGAACAGAAGTTTGATCTATAATATGTATTCAGAAAATAAACAGGGTTATTTTTTTAATTATTATTTCATGCTGACTTTGGTTTGTTTGAACTATTTTAATCAAAACTTGATTTCTTTTCCATGAAATCAATCTAGATCAGTTTCTTATCCCTATGCAGTCTCCCAGCAGGTTTGTGTGGATGTTCAGTGATTGGCTGTGCTGCTCTGAACTCATCTCAGCTGGTTTGGTGGTCTATTCTTCATCCACACATCTGGCCAATGTACAAACGGCCTGGCCCGAATGTGAGAACACCAGGCTGCTGCCTTTCCCAGCCTGCCGACCCTGGAGAGCAGCGTGGACACTCCTAATGTGGGAATAGCCCAGGAGGGGACAGAGGAGATAAACCCACTTTTCTGATCTCTAAGTCTGTCTGAATATGAAGACTTTGCCACATGTATTTAGTATACCCATTATCTCTTTTATAAGTCACTCATTTTATTCAGGTGAAGGAATGACCTTTTTTTCCACGTGTAGCCTCAGTGCTCGTAATTGTTTGTAATTATCCATTAATAAACACCAAACGTGTTCCAGTTTTTGGCACGGGTGTGATAATGCAGTCTGCGGGAGCCACATTTAATAGATAAAACGCACAGCAGTCTGTTTAGTCTCCGACAATGGGAATCAAACCTCCAACAATCTCTCTGCCTGGCACTGGGCCGGGCCACCCATGACAAAACTACACACAGAACGAGTCAGGGCATGATAGGAGCAAATATCAGTCTAGACGTTATTAGAGTCCAGAGACTGAGGTCGTAGCCAGGGCCGGATCTAGGCACGTGCCTATGCTCGCTTGCAAAGGGAGGCCCATATACAATAAGGAGAAATAATATATATATATATATATATATATATATTTTTTTTTTTTTATTATTATTATTTCACTCTAATGGTAGGACAATTATTATGTAAATTAACAAAATTGTAAATATCGGGCAGAAACCTTGTATCTCCATATTTTGTCATTTTTTCCCATAAACTATTTTAAAATCTTAAAATTAATAACATTTCTGTAATCGTTTTACCATTACGTATAATGTAATATATATTTTGTTTGCCGTGGGACACCAAATAAGTTTTCTCAATATGCTGTGACTCAAAAAATCTCTATAAAATACACCAAGAACAAATAATAAAATAATTCTAAAAGTAATCCATTTTATTTGTGGTGTGTAATCCAAATCTTCAGAATCGATTGTGTTACGCGAGGAACAGAACCAAATTCAAGTCTTATTTACCAATCTTTGTCTCCATCCTCAGTACTGATCGTAATCATCAAATTCTGCACACGTAACAAATTTAAAATTTGATGTCTCAAGAAGTGTTACAACAAACGTAGAGGATCATGATAAAAGTTTTGAGCAATTACTGTACCTCACACAAAACTACTGTATACAGCACATCATGCACAGTCATGCTCTTTGACATTTTAGTAATAAATAAATTATGGTAAATACACGTATCTATCCAAATTTCTTTATACTGTAAATGTTTTACTGGAATATTTAGGGTTAGGTTTAGAGGTTCAAACCACTAGTGGTTAAAAAAAATCTGTTTAATAGCATATTAAAACCAAATGTTACGTACATGTTACGTTTATATATTGTTTTTATACTGGTTATGTTCAGTTCTAAAATACATTTATAAAATATAAACATTTTAGGTTTCCATCCACCTTATTTTGCAAAGTGGAAGTAAGCTATTTTCTGTGAATGTGTGAGACTTCCGGTTCATTAGGTAAATAACTAGAAATGCGGTAAAACTATTTGCACTATAAACCAGTGTCTTTATGATTACAATAAAAGATTAAAATAATATGGTAAGAAAAGCAGCATAACAAGCTGAATTTGTACAGCTAAAATAACTGGAAGTGGATGACACCGGAAGACAGACACATTCAATTTTCACATTCAAAGTGAAAATTAAGGTGGATAGCTATAAATACGTAATTTAAGATGTTGTCAAAAAGTCCATATTGTATGTTTCATGTGTTTGTACCTTTTTAAATGTTACTTACCTATGTATAAACAATGAATGTTTGGGAAACATTGTTGTTGCTATTTTTTCTATTCTGTTTGCTGATGCTATACTGGAAATGACACGGTTGACCCAGTAGGGTGGTGTCTGTGGCACGGCGCCCATGTTCTCTGATTCATATCACACTTGAGCTGTTGTTTATGCTCAGTTCTTGATAATCACTCCCATTTTCATTCATATTCCCATTCTTTTTTGGTTTACTCATGCCCTCATTACTCATTAGGACAAGTGGGATGTGCTAAGATGTAAATTTGTATGTGTTTGTTTACACATGTGGTGGCTCATCTTGTGACTTCACTCTTTCTCACAGTTAATTGGCTTGTTCACGTCACTGGAGTGGAATGATTTTATGGAGGTTCCTGACTGACTCCTCCAATGCTGTGATCTTCTGTGCCAGATGCCAATTCCACTGTAGCATGAGTCAGTTCACATACGCTTTCCTAGGAGAAAAGAATGAGGGATCTATCATGTGATTAAACCACAGTAAGCCTTGTATTGCAACACAAGCTCACTGGAAAAACATACCTGAGGCAACATTTTTTCAAAATGGAAAAAATGTACCAATACATACAAATCACTGCAGTTTTAAACAGAGGCAGTAAAACAGTAAGCTCTTTTTCATACTAAATTATCATTACAGAGGAAGATTATGGATTAATAAAGACTTATTTTCATGTGGCTCCTTGCACAATATTATATTATGACCTCAAAACACTTTTTACCATGATTTGTAAACGAATACGTTTTGATGTTTTCATCACATAACCAGCTCCATATGTTTGGCTTTTCTGACATAGTAAACTTGCTCGGTAGCTCAGCTGGTACAGAAGCGCACCGTACGAGTCCTATAAAAGAGCTCAAAGACTTGTAGAAACAAGCTAAAATGGCATGATTGCTTCAGTAATTGTGTTTTTATGTCACATTTGCTTTTGTTAACACTATCGGGTAGTTTTAGGATTTAGTGTAGGTTGTACGTTATTTTATAACGCGATAGAGCATTAATCTTTTAACGCCACTCACCGGACATTTCAATTCAGAACTGCGGTGACACATACAACAACCAATATCATAAAAAGTTGCCAGATTCATCATTCATCAGTTTTGAAAATGCTTTTAGCGCCACTCACTTGACATTTCACTTTGAAACTGTCGCGAAACATGCACGACGTAACGTAATATCATTTTGCAGAAATGTTGCCACAGCTACACCTTAAATTTCATGGTTAAAGGCAGGAGTACAGGCCCCAAAGAAATGATGTCAGTTTCTTAAAGGTGCAGTATGTAATATTCACAGCTATAGGTTAAAATAAGTACTGCAGTCTAAATTCAAAATGTCGGAGGGGGTTGTTTCTCCCCCCCTTTCCTCCTCAGACTCAACGTTCACACGGGTTGAGGACACGCAACAGGAGCGCAATTGACAATGGAAGGCGACAAGTTTATGAGTTGATTTATCCACGTTTTAATATGCCTCTGGACATATAGCTTTTTAGATGGATGCCAAGGTTTTTTATAGTCCAGATCTCAGACCCAGTTTGTTTGCTGGCTTCCATGGCTACAGTACTGTGTTTTTCTCCAACTGGCAACCCAGGGTGTCAAAATACTATTGGTTTACACACAGACCAAAACAAAATCAGACATTCCGACATGAAATGAACATTTCAAAGTAAAATAACTGGCTGTAGCATTGAGAAAAACGAGAATGTGAACTTGGCATGCTTCCTAAATATTTGCAAACATATAATGGCATTTTCATGCTTTAGCACAGTCAAAAAAATTACATATAGCACAGTTAAGAGAATTTTCCATAACAGCACTAAAACAACGTCCTTTGTTTACAAAAGTCCCATTCAATTTAAAACTCATTCACAAGTAAAGTTTGCCACCATCTAATGACGTATTAATGTAACTTTCACTCATTCCATATTAAGCACTAATGGACCCTTTCTCAATACTAAATACAAAATATTATTTAAATAAAACAAATGCAAAGGTCCTTTGAGCAAAAAAAAGGTTTTACTGATGATTCATATGGAACAAAACATCAAAAGTGCATTAACAAAAAATGTGACTGTGCACAAAGTAAAAAAAAAAAACAAAAAAAACAAAACAAAAGCAAATGTTTCAGTCCATCTTCAGTGCATGTGTACCCCGTTTTATGTACCCAAAATGAATTTTATCTCATATTTAACCACTATAAGGGCCAGCGGCAAATCCCTGAAGCACTGGCCGAGATGAAGCTGTTCTCAGCGGATACACGAGCACTGAATGGCAGCTGACGGCCTCGAGTTCGCATCTCCGAAAAACGTCTAAACAAATTGTAAAAATAGGCACTATGATTAAATATGAGTCACATACTTCAGGTCTAAACAACTACATTCTTGCCTAAAAAACTCTTAAAACTACAGTTCTTGGTGCAACAAGTGTAGTATTTGTAAAAATTATGGTGGATTTGCTCAGCCGCCATGACAGTCGCTTGAAGCAGACTGATACAAACGATAAAAAGGTAGGAGTGATGTTATCACTAGAATATTGCACAGCTCTCAGCCAATCAGATTTGAGAACCAGAAATATATACATATATAGTTTGATTTGTATTTAATTCAATCCAAAAAGGTCAATTTGACCTGGAACATAAGGATCGTACCCAAATACATACTACAAGGGTTAAAGCCTGAAGCACAGAACTGCATAGTATCTCTATTTATCACTTTTATCTTTTAACTCTTTTATCAGTTTTTCTGTTAACTCACCATCTCGAGATAGTCGTAATACCACCATCACCACCGAATGATGCAAGATCTCAGACACACATCATTACACCATTTATGACTGTTTAAAACACCCATACCAATATATTTGTTTTCTTTTAATATAAATACATTTACAGGAAACGGAATTAATTATCACACTCTGTCAAATGAGTGTGCTACCTAGTAAGATGGCTTTCGCGATATGTGATTTGCAATAAGATGGTGGTGGTTTTAGCCTAAAAGAGAATCCGATGAGTGTATGAGAAGTAAGTTAAAGATGATTCATTATGGAAAATGTCAAAGTGGCTAGTACTATTTTTCCTCTCTCATATCTTTATCTTGCTTTGCTCATGTTATACTAATTCAAGAGCCTGATGGGGCTGATTTTTTTTGGTACTAGTCACTATTTCTGCATGCATTTCTTTTCTATAAATAGCCAGATGTGGGCAGCTTAGGAGGAGAACATGATTTGAGCTGTGAATTTGAGATGAGAACATAAATGTCATCATTCACCATTATTCATTGCCCACTGCAACAGAAACTGGCATCTCAGACCTCTGTTGTGCATACTGAGTAATAGTAACATAACCACATCATAGATTTAATGAGATAAGTTATTTGCTAATTTAAAGCAAAAAAAAAAAAAAAGTAAAGTAAACCCTATGGAGTTAATAGAATATCTTCCTTGCATGTCAAGTTAATGTATAAAGGAAGCACAGTCAACACACTGGTCAATAAATCAGATCAAGATCAATTGTTATGGCATAAGCACTCCGAGTTTAACAGGCCATATGCCTAAATAGCCTCTTTTTTTATTTCTATACACTGTTTACTTTTGACATATAGTGCAATAGTTGGTTCTGGAAGTAAAAACACTATTGATTTTCTCCATAAAAAATGAGTTGGTTAAACTTTATTTTGATAGTAGAATCACTTCTACCATGGAAGTGGGCCACCAACCCCCATTAAGAATTATAAATGATATACAACATTTTATATTTGTATATGTATATATAATCAATGATTTATAGCCAATATTTTTTTCATCATTACTGATTAGTATACATCATTTGTAATGCTTCAATGTGTAGTTCATTATTGTGAATAAGAGTTACTTTTCTCCCCGTATTTTAGATTTTCAGATATATATATGTATATTTTGCCTGGAATCATGTTTTAATGTCATTATTATTCTCTGAGGAGCTTGGTTAACAACAATTGAGCTTTTTAACATCAGGTTTTTCTTTCTAAGACCTTCTTTCCATATGACTCACTGAAAAAGGAACATTATAAATGTGTTTGTTATGTAGCGTAAAATTCACCTGTGGATTAACTGTTTTTTGCAGTGTTCTTTGTTTTGGAGGGATTGGATTCTTTCCCATTACCCTAGTAAACAGAAAGTAAACTGGGTTGTTCATCTTTCTGAGGGATGTTTATGTCCCCCTTTTTTTTCCACCACAAAAAAAACAGAGTTGCTTTTCCAGATGCCAGCATCCAAATATCACAGAAGCTCTTGAAGGCTGAGGAAAACATGGAGCCGCTGGTAATGGGAATCCATGCTGCTGCTCCATCTCTTGTGTGTTTGCTTTAGCCCATAGTGATCCACGAATCTATGTTGTGAATATTTACGGTAAGTACCTGTTATTATTAGCCTTTGCAGCTGTTTATTTTCTTAGTACAGTTGAAAGTCATGCAGAGAAAAACTGCAAAAGCGACCACACATGAAAACTGTGTTTGATGGGTATTGAAGGGCAGTGAGACAATCGAGAGAGAGAGAGAGAGAGAGTGCTGACCTTGGCCTTAGTGGCTCTAGATGTCGTGGGAGAGCACGCTTACTGCAGCAGTTTGGTGGTCTAGCAGCCCTCCCCCAACCCTTTCAAAACCACTTCAAACATCTATATATGAGGCAGCAAGACTCATCTTCATCCAACTACCGTATGAAGGCCCGTCTTGCCTTGCAGTTTTTGTGTTTTTTGTCTGCACAAAAGTGAGTCATATGAAACAAAGTGGGGCCCTTTTTTTCCAGCTGGGTGTAAAAATGCATTGCTCTGACTTCAAAAATGAGATTTTTAATATATGATTTTTCCCAGTAAAAATATACAATAAAAACAATATAAATTTAAGTGTAAAATAGTTGTTTTTAGAGAATATGTCATAAATCTATCTATCTGTCTGTCTCTGTATTTTGCTTAAATTAGTAGCTTAGCAAGAACATTTTTGCGTTTTTCCAGTAAAATATCTATGGAAGCTTGTTACCACCACTAAATATAAAAATAAAAAAGGTAATTGTGGCTTTTTATCTCACAATTCTGACTTTTTTTCTAACAATTCCGAGTTTGCATCTCACAATTCTGACTTTTTTCTCAGGATTGCGAGATATAAATCGGAATTGCAATATAAAGTCGCAATTCTGACTTTATATCTCTCAATTCTGACTTTATAACTCACAATTCTGACTTTATAACTCACAATTCTGACTTTATAACTCGCAATCTGACTTTATATCTCTCAATTCTGACTTTATAACTCACAGTTCTGACTTTATAACTCGCAATCTGACTTTATATCTCTCAATTCTGACTTTATAACTCACAATTCTGACTTTATATCTCTCAATTCTGACTTTATAACTCACAATTCTGACTTTATATCTCTCAATTCTGACTTTATAACTCACAATTCTGACTTTATATCACACAATTCTGACTTTATATCTCTCAATTCTGACTTTATAACTCACAATTCTGACTTTATAACTCTCAATTCTGACTTTATAACTCACAATTCTGACTTTATATCTCTCAATTCTGACTTTATAACTCACAATTCTGACTTTATATCTCTCAATTCTGACTTTATATCACACAATTCTGACTTTATATCTCTCAATTCTGACTTTATAACTCACAATTCTGACTTTATATCACACAATTCTGACTTTATATCTCTCAATTCTGACTTTATAACTCACAATTCTGACTTTATATTTCTCAATTCTGACTTTATATCTCACAATTCCGACTTTATATCACAATTCTGACTTTATATCTCTCAGTTCTGACTTTATAACTCACAATTCTGACGTTATATCTCATAATTCTGGCGTTGCAATTCACAACTTTATAACATGCAATTCTGACTTTATAACATGCAATTCTGACTTTATAACATGCAATAAAGTTATAAAATATTGCAATGACTTTATATCTCACAATTCTGACTTTATATCTGTCAATTGTGTTTATATCTCACAATTCTGACTTTATAATTCGTAAGTCTGACTTTGAAACTTGCAATTCTGACATTATATCTCACAATTCTGACTTTAAAACTCATAATTCTGACTTTAAATCTCACAATTCTGACTTTATATCTATCAATTGTGTTTATAACTCACAATTCTGACTTTATATCTCACAATTCTGAGAATCCTATTTGTTAATACGGTGAGAATAAGCTTAATTTGTTTAAATCATTTTAATAAATAAATACATTTATATAATTTAATAAATGAATAATTTTGTTTTATTTGTTTGGATGTTTTTATGGGAAAACAAGACAAACAATTGATTTGTTCTTTTTTCTTGGTTCTTGGTCTGATAATAATTTTCAATTGGATATCTTCTTAATGTGGCTCTGTCATTTATTCATTGTGATGCTCATACCGTCGAATCATTCATAAGGCTATGTGGGCGTTTACATATGAATTTGCCGATTTCCCTCCAAGAAGTATTTTTCCCACAGTGTTCACCATATTCCCCCCATACTGGATGGAGCAAAGTCTGTGTTTGAATCATTCTAGGCCAAGTGTTACGTTTATCCAGATGCGTTTTCTATAAAACCTCTTAAACCTCATATAGGGGTGAGAATCGGCGTTCGAGTCAGTACAGGCCCGGAGTCCATTAGGAGAATCCTAAGAACAGTTCTCCAGTGGGGGCCCTTGAAAAGTGGAGGGAGGGGGCTCTCTCTGGAGAAACTGTGATTGGAAGCAGATGTTGGCCCGAGAAAGCCACGGAGGAGGTGGGGAGGTTTCGGAAAATTCTCAGGCCTGAATCTTCACTTTCTGGGCCCTGTCTCCGTCGACCAATCGGAGGACATCAGCGGCCCATTTGAAGGGTGTTAGGAGTGTCCCGATTGGTCGAGAGGCCAACCGTGGGCGCAGGGAGCAGATGTCCTGGGAAAGGCGTGCAAACTCCCAAACGAAAAGCAGTAAAAGAGAAGTGAAAACATTTAAACCTGCAACTGGACATGGAGCAGATTCTGCGCTCAGCCAGCTGCGCTTACATACACACATGCACGCCGTACACTTGTACAAACATGTGCCTGAAATCACATTCTGCGGCCAGCAGAAATGGACTTGGATGTATAAATCTGGCTCAGAGGGGAAGGAGGTTGAGAAGATGTCGATGACAACATGAGTACATTTTTCTCGCAAATACCAAATATTACATTATTGATGTGGGTTTTGTAGGCACAGCCACTTGCCTTTTTATAACAATACAAGCATAATAAATGCATTCAGTGCACTTCATCGCGAGCGCTGACATGCGGCAAGCTTTTAGCACCGGAGTGTCAGGTATTGAATGCGGTGGAGATCGTCCGTTGACCCTCCGTCTACCTTTTCTGCCCCTGTCGGCTTTGCCCCAACAAACACACTCACTTTTCATTGTACCTGTCTACTGGTTTATAAGCTGTCATGCCTTCTGAAACAAAAATCAATCAGCATTCCTGATGGAAAGTCCACATTACCATCTGAAGACATCTCCATTTCCCGTCTCGAATGGCAGGTCTGCAGCTTTTGGCCCCTCATGAATACGCCAGAGCCCCGGTGAGGGTGCTTTCATCTGGGCAGGGACACGATGAGGTTGTGGAGGTGTCTTTGTGAGTCAATAGCAAATTATGGGAGACCTGGACTAGGACAAGTGTAATAAAAATGCAAATTGCAGACAAAGCTGGTGCAGCCCAAGCCCCGACCCCCCTACACCCACATAATACACTCCCCACCTGTGGCTAAATCTGGGTCGAGACGTCTTCACTCCGAAGCAAGAGAGAGAAACATCAAAGTGCCTGTATGAAGCCGAATGAATGAAATGACATTTATAAGGTCTTTTTTTTTTTTTTTTTTCTTATTTAATCATATTTAAAAGTGAATACAAATTGGGCTTACAATAGCATAACAAATGTATTTGTTAAGAACATAAATGAGTATATTAACCCATTAATGCCCGGATTCAGTGGCATATTTGTAAAATAAATAAATAAATAATTTTGTCAGTACAAAATTGGCGTCACAATAGTAAAAATGTATGTATTTATTATGAACATAAATGAGTAGATTAACCCATTAATACCCAGATTTTAGTTTTATTATTTTTTTTATTTATATTTATTTTTATTCATTTCATTTATAACAAAGGTCTTAATTAGATTAATTTGCATATTTAAATAAATAAATAAAGATGGATAATTAAATAAATATTTTTTTATTTTTGTTTATTTTTTAATTTATTTAGTTTTAAATTTTATTTGTTTATTTATTTTCAGCCAGAAATGTCTTAATTAGAATCATTTGTATATTTGCGATAAATAAATAAATATTATCATTTTATTTAAATGTCAGTACAACTATAGTTAATATAATTATTATGTACTATTTAACACCCAGAATAAATGACATTAGGCCTTTATTGTTTCCTATTTAAACATATTTACATTAAGTACAAATTGGACTCACAACAGAATAACTAATATATTTACTGTGAAAATCGACTCATTAATGCACAGATTCTTCCCAGAGAGAAAAAAATAGTTTGCTGTTTAAATATTTGATGTTAAACCAATCAAAATAAATAAGCTAACTGTTGCCAAGTGTATTTCTGAGTGTTTCCAGATTTTAAAAAAAATCACAAGTACCTTTATACATCGGCTTACAGTAAATAAGTTAAAATAAATATTATAATTTGCCAGCAGATCATGAGTCATCGCAGAAACCATGAGAATAGAGATAGATCAGACACTGATAGTCCAATAGGGTCGGTTATTGGGCTGTAATGAAGTCCCAAGACAGTGTTACTGATCCTTGGTAATATTGACCCGAACCAGATTCGACCGTTCAGGACAATGAGCCCAGAATAGAATACACTGTTATGAAGAGGACATTGGGGAACCAAGAATGGGCTCGTATTTCACAAGCTCTGGCGTAATGGAACCACTGAGAAGAGCTAAACATGCGTCATGAGGGCCATCTCTCTCTCCAGCTCCTCACGGGGATACATGGCGCATTTTGCGAGTTAATTTATCACAGAAAGATCAGCTTTTGGAGCACAGATAGCCCCACATCACCACTGACAGAACCAAGCGTTAGTGACAAGAAAATCACTCCGCAGTTCAGTCAGATGTTATTGAATATGATAAAGTTTTTTGATCTTAAAGTAATTCACAAAGAAGCACCATAATAGAATGATTACATGGATTCATTTTTGTCAATCCAATTTCACATTCTGAAAGTTCTGTTTATAATAACCCTAAACGTTACAATAAGATTCACAGTCCTGACCCGTCAAGGCATGGACTCCACTAGACCCCTGAAGATGTGCTGTGGTATCTGGCACCAGGATGTTAGCAGCTCCAAGTCCTGTAAGTTGCGAGGTGGAACCTCCATGGATCGGACTTGTTTGTTCAGCAATTTGGAGGCCAAGTCAACACCTCAAACTCATTGTTGTGCTCCTCAAACCATTCCTGAACCATTTTTGCTTTGTGGCAGGATGCATTATCCTGCTGAAAGAGGCCACCAGGGAATACCGTTTCCATGAAAGGGTGTACATGTTCTGCAACAATGCTTAGGTAGGTGATACGTGTCAAAGTAACATCCACATGGATGGCAGGACCCAAGGTTTCCCAGCAGAAAATTGCCCAAAGCATCACACTGCCTCCACCGGCTTGCCTTCTTCCCATAGTGCATCCTGGTGCCATGTGTTCCCTAGGTAAGCGACGTGATGTAAAAGAAAATGGGATTCATCAGACCAGGCCACCTTCTTCCATTGCTCCGTGGTCCAGTTCTGATGCTCATGCGCCCACTGTTGGCGGTTTCGGACAGGGGTCAGCATGGGCACCCTGACTGGTCTGCAGCTATGCAGCCCCATACGCAACAAACTGTGATGCACTGTGTATTCTGACACCTTTCTATCAGAACCAGCATTAACTTCTTTAGCAATTTGAGCTACAGTAGCTCGTCTGTTGGATCGGACCACACGGACCAGCCTTCGCTCCCCACGTGAGCCTTGGCCGCCCATGACCCTGTCGCCGGTTCACCACTGTTTCTTCCTTGTACTACTTTTGATGGATACTGACCACTGCAGACTGGGAACGCCCCACAAGAGCTGCAGTTTTGGAGATGCTCTGACCCAGTCATCTAGCCATCACAATTTGGCTCTTGTCAAACTTGAGGACAAAATATTCACTTGCTGCCTAATATATCCCACCCACTAACAGGTGCCGTGATGAAGAGATAATCAATGTTATTCACTACATCTGTCAGTGGACATTGTTATGCCTGGTGTATGTATTCCGAACAAAACCTCAGCATCAGTCGCCGCATTCTGAACTGAAGAAGCTATTGAGATAATGTCACTGGACACTGAAAGCTATAATTGCTTTCTGTCTAATTTCTGTCAGAAGAGCTTTTTTAATATCTAGTGAATAGTCAGTCCCCTCCACTGACCACTCTGTAAGACGTAAATAAAAATAAGAAAGAAAAACGTATGACAGAGATCTTATAAAAAGGCATGCACATGGTAAATGTGCACATGTGCACAAGGTATTTTTGAATCTGATTGAGAAGATATTCAAGCAAGTACAACAGATGCTTCGTTTTTTTTGTTTGTTTGTTTTTTTTCAGTTGACTGGATCAGGTCTACACCACCCTTTCAAACCGAATGAAATTTCACTCAGATCAAGTTAAATCAGATGGGTTGAGGTGTTTACATGAAGGCTTTTAAATCGCGATGAGCCATCTTTCCAATTACAAACTGATTATTCGGGAAGCTATTGTCTCATGCATAGGCTATACATAGCTTATTCCATATTTCAAAATGTTGTCATTTGATATTTTTGTATAATAAACAAACATGGTAACACTTTATTTTTTGATAGTCCATTTAGACATTCTACTAACTATAAGTAACTTTGCAACTAGATGTCAACTAGCACTAGCAGTCATAGTACTGTTTAATATCTGTTAACATTTTATTTTGACGCTCCCCAACAGATATTCAGCAGACACAACTATAAGTAACTTTACAACTACATGTCAACTTATTCTACTAACCCAAACCCTAACCTAACAGTCCACTAATACTTGAATGACTGGTAGTTGACATGTAGTTGCAAAGTTACTAGTAGATTGTCTAAAGTCGACTATTGAAATAAAGTGTAATCAAATAAAACCTTAAATGTGCACTTTGTGTGTTTTCTTTCCACTAATCTGAAAGAAGACAAGTTATGAATAGCCCAACATCGCAAAATTAACCAAATAAAAAGCAGTGGTTTTGGCTGTAGAGTCTTGCATTAAATGTTTCATTCTTTGAATATCTTGTCATGTCCACAACTGACTGCACACAAGCACACAATGTCCAAGGTCTGTGTGTTCTCGATATCATTCAGCACTAATGAATTCACGTTTGCAGGTGGTTCCTCTCTTACCTTCACCTTTGTCTGCTTCAGATCTGCACGCAACTGTGAACGCAGACGTCACCAAACACTTTACCTCATCACTTGTTCATAAAGAATCTGATCTTGCTAAAAATAACACCTTCAAAAGCTATCATAAATATGCATTTAATTATAGATATGGCATGAAGTTGCTGAGGAAGATCTTTATGAGTGTGTTTGGGAAGCATGTCTCTCTCTCTTTTAGCAATATGCAGTAGAAAAATTATGAAAATGGTTGTCAGGTTACACAAACACGGTGTATCTGTGGGTTTGAAGGCACCTACAGTTGGGGATTTCAAAAGGGTAATTTTCATATCTCACTGAGGTAATTTTCCATTACGGTTGAGTGAAAAAAACGAAAGAAAGGCAGAGAAAGAAAAAAATAAAAAAACATCTTTGCAAGTGCAAAAGTGTTATAAAGGGTGAAGTTAGGTGATGTCCTATGCCTGCACGCTGTTGAAGAATTTCTCTGTCTCTTTCTAGCGCACGCACACACACACAGTTTCAACCGTTGTGCACAGAAGATGGAGTAGTGTGTGGAGTTTGAGCACAAATATTTATGCAAAAGCCTATGGCTGGCCTCAGCTGTCTCCTGTCAGAGCAGAAGCAGACAAACAAGCGACAAAGTCACCCAAAATGCCCCAAACAGTCAAAATAAAAGCGAGTAAAAAAAAAAAAAAAAAATACAGCATCAGCAGCACCAAATATTAATGACTATTTTTTTAAATTCATCAAACACTCCTATCAGCCCTTCCCCGTTTTCCATTGTTTGGACAAACAGTTAGTTCCACCCCAAACTCACACCACTGGTCGAGCCATGTTTTTGCGAGCTACAGCAAAGCAAAATCGACAACTTAAATTTTGGTAACTTTTTGACAACTTAAAATTGGTTACACTTTATTTCAATTGTCCACTTTAGATATTCCACTAACTATAAGTAACTTTGCAACTACATGTCAAGTAACTCTCATTAGAGTATTAGTAGACTGATAGGTTAGGGTTAGTAGAATAAGTCACGTATAGTCAGTAGAATGTCTGTTAGGGAGCATGAAAATAAAGTGTTAGCAGATATTATGCAGACAGTCTACTAATACTCTAATGACTGCTAGTTGACATGTGGTTGCAGTCACTTATAGTTAGTAGAACGTCTAAAGCCGACCATCGAAATACAGTGTTACCCCCAAAATGAGTCAGAGATTTCCACTCACATACACCAAACTTTACAATTATATTCCTATCTATATTCTGAAGGCTTTTACAGTGGCATTTGTCAATATTTCACCTGATTTATATAACATTTTATTCCTAAAAATAAGAAAAATCTCTTTGAACCTGCAGGCTTTATCCACTGTTCGCTGGTTTTATTCAGATTTCTGTTCTGGAAATGTATGCATGTTTAATTAGACAATATCTAATTTGCATATTTAATCATAACATTTCAGAAAACTTGTAATACAAAGCAATTGTCTTGTTTATTCAGCTGGAAAAAAAACATTTTTTTGTGTTGTCGAAAAGAGCCCTGGAATAAAAATTAAATCCGGCAATGCTTTTTTTAATTTTTTTTTTTTATGTCTAAATGTCAAAGACAGAAACTACATCTGGTATACCAGAATATGATACGTCTCTACATAGAAAATGCTGATTAGCAGAATATCTGACCACCATGACCGACTAAGAAAAGTCCTGACTATTTCTTGACTCAGAACATGGACATTCCCAGACCTAGTTACCAAATAACAATGGTAAAAATAAAAAATAAAAAATCACTTCTTGACCTGTGCTCCGATTATGCACAAACCACTGACTCTTTCTTTCCACAGAAGCGAGACCCGTACAATGATTTTCAGCTAAATTGTGAAGTCTATCATCCGTACCTTGGAGGTGAATCCCCTGCAAGTTTAAACGCAACAGCGTAGGAACAAAATTCAAAAAACGGGCATGGACAGCTTAAGGTATGAATCTTTGAAAAGTAAGAACATTTCCCAGAAAATGGAGAATGAATGTAGAAATGAAAAGGGCAACCAGTGGGTTATAAATGGCACATCAAGTGTTTTTATGTACGTAACTGCAATGCACATACATAACCTACTAACACTTAAGTGAAAACTACAATTTAGCATATCAATTTGATTGAAAATGGTGAAACATTAGCAAATCGTCTAGTAATTGGTACGTCTCTTTCAGAAACAAGAAAAACTGAACTGTACAAAGCAGTCACATGATGTACACAAATTTGCTTAATGGCCCAGAAATCCAAAATATTACTTCAATTTATGTCGAAGTTTCTTTGCTTTGCATTGTCTGAAATGTCAAACCCCCCTAAAATGGTTTATTTCCAAGTTTAAATCAGATTTTGCTGCCTCAGACTTTTGGACCCTACTGTATGTGTGACTTTTTGTATGCTTTGGCAATATAAACCCATATTTATACAGCCAAGAAAGCTTCTTTGGATCTTGATGGAGAGGACAAACAATGATAAGAAGAAGAGACAACCCTTGCCCTTCCTAAGTTACATAATTGTGAAAGGACTCGTTGTGCCTGCTTTGGTTCTTACGTCAGTGGGCTTTATTTGGGGTCTTCAGTGCACACCCGATCAACCACAAATGAACACATTCCCTAGCCCCTTCCTCAGAAGAGCCTGTAACTCATAAAAAAGTCCCGTATGATGCTGCACACAAATCTTAAGCATGAGAATCAGAGGTAACAGCGCGTCTTTCCGCGATACGACGGCTCTTGCTTGATGAAAAACTGCAGCTGTGGTATGTATGATTAGCAATGAAAGAAAAGGAGCTGCTCATTTAACCAAGACTCATAATAAACAAAACCACAAATCTGCCGCAAAGCCTGCAGAGCAATGCACAGAGAGGTGATAATTTGCATGCGTTAGCAACTTCATACCTGTGTTTATGTGAGTTACTCTGGGTTGATATGGGTGTGTCTTCCTTCGTGCTACTTTTGATTCAGCATTACTGGCAAAAGATTCAGTTTGAAATGAATAACGAAGCAACACATGGATCATTTTTGTCCACATATATTTTAATAACATAACAATTTAAAGTACAATAAGAAATAGAAGCTACTGTTTATAAAACTCTCCAGCGGAACGTAATGATGGGCCAGCATCAGCCTTATCTATACAGAACTGTATAAGCAGACAGGTCTTTAAATTCCTTAAATTCAACTTTTTCTTGTTTTTTTTTTTTCTTTTTTTTGTTTGTTTGTTTTTTTTCTTGTTTTTTTTTCCTTTTCATTTTCATATAAAAGAAAAAAAAAAAAAAAAATTTCGCTACATTTTGTCCTGCGCTACCTTTTTTATTTTTTTTTCCCACGAAAGCACCAGCTGTCTGCATCTCATATTTCAAAGTTTATAAAATATAAATTATTGAAAAATATCAAAATGTTTGTGAACTAAATACATTAAAATTCTCATTTTAACAAAAAAAAATACAGAAATATAAAATATACAAAATAAGGCAAAATTGTGGGGAAATAAAAACAACACTCCTCAGTATGAACAAGCATCTTTTCACACAAATGCATCACTTTTTACAATCAGGACAAAGACTGCATTATTATCTAGAACTTATTAAAATAAGTCATGTTTCCATGTTACATGTCGCTGGCTTTCGGTGTGGTTTAAGAATATGTCAGGTAACATCACTGTGGGCTTTAACAGAAAAAAAAAAAAAGAAAACACACGCTTCTGTCAGAACATGCTCTCTCTTGCCATTTCTGTGAGACTTTTAAGCTTGTTCAGGTGATGTAGCACTTTTTTGTTGTTCATGACTAAAACGAGCTTAAAGACTTTATTCTGAGCTCTTGTGAATATGGTTTATTTTATGAAATGTTATCAGTAAAAATAGACAATTCCAAAGCTCCACCAATTAGGATGGGTAGCATCCGCCTGTGTAAACAATACGATTTGTTTTCTTAGAAGAACGTTCTTTACTTTGGCTTTTCCCACAAGGTCTTGTGTTCGAGACCCTTCCCACACAGTGAAACAGTCGAAATGCTGCGCTGAAGACGGCACAAAACGATTCTAAGTACTGAAAATACTGGTAAAACTTTACATTTCAGTGTCAATGTTGCACATTTGTATGTGCAGTTCCTCTTAACAACTACATTTAAAGTATGTTATTCATTTCATGGAAACTGCACTATAACTCTGGCTTAAGTCACACCCAGCAATGACTAAAACAGTTCAATGGCCATAATACTGCATTTAAATGAACCATTATGAAACGCACTCCCATTTTCGATCTTGTGACATTTGTTAGCCAGTAGTAGCACACGCCATCATCTTTAAAGCTGCCAAAAGTATCAGCATGATCTGGTGGTCCTCCTATCTTAACATTATATCAGCCGCTACCATTAACAGTCACTTTCACAAACCATCTCGAAAATTAAACACCTCCACAAAAGATCTTTCGTTGCCGCTGCAAAATCCAGCTCACGTACTTTGACTATCCAGATGCATGCTGAAGCATGCGCTTCTCCACATGGCTAAAGCGCACAAGATCGTTCTCAAGGTTAAAACACCTCACATGGCGCGGGTTTATGGCTTTCGGTTCAGTCTAGCACTGCCAGCAAACCGTTTGATTGCGAAGAGGCCCGGTTGAATGACATTTCAGATGTCACCTTCCTACACACGTTTCAGTTTACCTTGAGAAGACACAGTAAGTTCATAAATGTGCTATATTAAGGCAAGACTTTATGAAAAATTATTCACGTACAAACAAACCAAGGCAAGAAATGTTTGATGTCTTTTGTCTTAAAACAAGTGATAAAACGACACCAGCGGTGTCATAAACGCACACTCTTTTTCACCACAAACGTGTGCATGTGCTGCGACTGTCACCGTTGAGAAGCCAACGGCCGCTTTCATTTGTGTCTCTCAGTTTGACTGAGGTACGTCTCTTTCAACTGAAAAGGGCGAGACTCTGGTATCTATTTTGATCTGGTGATCAAAAACAGCATTTTCAGCTATGGACATTGTGGTAAGAGCAACCGAACGTGACCTTAAAAGAAGCGGAGAGAATATCTAAGCACAGTTCGACTTCAATAAACCTTCATCTTCTGCATATGAAAATATACAAAGTGGCGCAATCTCTGTCCGGACAGCATCTCAATACGATTGGTCTCTCCACAAATTAATACTGACACATACAGATCTTTAAGAAACAATAAAAAAATAAAAAATAAAATAATAACTTTTGGTCCGGCTGAGAACTCACTTCCTCCTGGTGGGTATGCAAGGAGACAGAAACAGTAAGTAACTTAATTGTAAATAGTTCTGCGATATTCCTCTTGTCTCTAATTTTGGCAACGCGTTTAATAACAGGAGCATTCAGTCCAAGAAATGTCCATCTCTTTGTCCTCTGTTCCTTCCCGGTGTTTGTGCTACTGGGACAAAACGGCAGTTCTACCTGAACTTAGAGTTTTCCCTTCCCCGCAGAACTATAAACAATACAGACGCACAAAGTCTACAGATTCTAAACTTTGGTAAATGTTTTGACGCTTCCTTTTGTGTCCCGTATGAGCTCAAAACAAGACTGGACCACGACTAAGTGATAAGATGGAATGTGATTGGACCCCAAAATGGACGACCCGTTTTATTCTTTTCTTTCCAGGGTCTGTGAGGGACTTTTTCAGCCATTTACTACCCGTCCAAACTTTACTCATCCGTGTCCGGCTTGACATCTAACATGGTGTGGAGCTCTTCGGGAGTGTATCCCAGCAGGCTTTTCAAGTCACACACGAAGCGGTAGACGTAGCGCTTGCCGGACGTCTTGTGGATGATGTTTTTGTCATAGTAGTAACGTAGACCGCGACTCAACTTCTCGTAGTTCATCTTGGGCTTGTTTTTCCTCTTGCCCCATCTACGTGCAACCTAGAGGTCAGGGAGACACGGGTCAGGATCAGGAACCCAAAGAAAGAATAATTTGCAAAATACGTGCCTGCTCATGAGATGCTCTCTCACTTACAGTGTCTGAAGGACAACAGACCAAAAATTGGTTCTAATATAAGCATAAGACAAACTTGGTCAACTACATTTCAATCATGACAACTCTCAGAATAGTTTTAGCATGTTATTGAATATGGCAATGTTAATGTATTTGGTCTTGGTGGACTAGACCTGCTACACTGCTTCTGCAGAGCAAGTATGTACTTGCAACTGCTAATAGATACACAGACACGCTGCTGTGAGCATGTAAGATCTGCTGCAGCTGCATAAATAGACTTATACATTTCGTAGCAGCTGGAGGAGTTCAGAGGAACTGCGATTACACGCTGCACGACTAATTTACAGCAAACACTGCTTGCTCGACATTTAAATAGTTTGGGTTACTCTCATTGGCTGCAGGATCAGCAGGAACCAATCAGCTTGTGCCATGCAGTGATGATGTGATTGCAAGTACATCTAATTTTATTCTACTAACCCTAACCTAACGTCTGCTAATGGCGCAGGCTGCTGGTTCTTTACATACAAGCAAAGTTACTTATAGTTAGTTTAATGTCTGTTAATGGGACCATCACTTTTTTTGTAAAAAAAAAAAAAAAAAAAAAAAAAAAAAAAACAACAAAAAAAACATATTGGTCAACCTCTAAAACAAAATGATTTCCACATTGTACTATGGTATTTAGTTATTTAATTATTTCAAAGACATATTTAATTACTAGAACAGTACCAGTGTTATTTTAGTATATAAATATATATAATATATACTAGTATAATATATACTCTCTAGTATATATATATATATATATATATAATATATATACACGTGTGTGTGTGTGTGTATGTATATATGTGTGTGTGTATATATATGTATATATACATATATATATACATATACATACATACATATATATATATATATATATATATATATATATATAATATATATACACGTGTGTGTGTGTGTGTATGTATATATGTGTGTGTGTATATATGTATATATACATATATATATACATACATACATTATATATATATATATATATATATATATATATATATATATATATATATATATATATATATATATATATATATATATATATATATATATACACATATATATACACATATATACATATATATATATACATATATATATATATATATATATATACACACACACACACACACACACACACACATATACATACATTATACATATATATATATACATACATTATATATATATATATATATATATATATATATATATATATATATATATATATATTTTAAAGTTTTGGTAATTTTGTTGTGTTTTTGTTGTTTTTATACGTTTTATTTTTTAAATGTCAATTTAGTTATTATTAATTTTTCAGTTTTAGTTTTAGATTTAGTTAGCTAAGATAACCCTGTATAGTCCCATGTCCAAAATAAAACAAAACATAAATAAAGTTATTTAAATTGAGCAAAGATACATTTTTTTAAATAAATTTTGTTTCTATTTTTGAATTACTTTTTCTCTCTCTCTCTCTCTCTCTCTTTCTGAGTCTATCCTTCGCCAACTCTACAGAGAGCATGTTGAGTGTATAACCTCACCTCATCAGGGTCAGAAAGCTTGAACTCCCAGCCGTCTCCAGTCCAGCTGATGAAGGACTGGCAGGATTTGTCTGTCAAGAGCTCCAACAGAAACTGCCAGAGTTGGATGGGTCCGCTGCCTGAATGGAGAAACAAAACCACAACTTAATACAATCCTATGGAGAATGTTCACAACAAAATGCCCATTGATCTCATTGACAGTATGCATCATATGTCAAAGTGCCATTCTAGATTCCCTTCTATACTACTGTATTAAGTATAAAAGAAATGTTAGATTTCATATCACAGTCCAAACGGTTTCACATGCCATTAGCTTTATGTCACGCTGCATGAAAACAGAAACCGGCGTGACACAATGGACTATTGACTGGCTACTGCAGCAGACTGCATGTCCTACTTGAGCTTTGGACTCTTTATGTGAATTCCAAACCACTGACATCATTCGGATTTTGCCCCAAGGCTAAATATCTGGCTGATAAATGCGTTTGATCACGCGAGCCATGATGTATATGTCTGCACGTCGCTCGGGTGCATTTGAAAGCACACATGTGTGATGTCTACATGTGTGTGAACAGCTGTGTGGGTGTGAGAGAGAGAAGCCCTTGGCGACCATCTGCAAAACGGGAGGTTTTTCCCCTCACAAGCTTTAGCACCGCATTCGCCCATAACCGTGATGGGGTCAACTTTAAAGACTTTATCCTTTCTGCACGGTGACATATTTAAGGAGACATTTGAAATATTGCAATCGTGCATTTTAATGCATTTGATTGTTAGAAGCGATTTAAGGACTAGCGTGAAGGGTTTATGCGGTCGTGTTGACCTATAGATCCTGCAAGGGCTTCACAGTGTGTGGGCAGCAGCAAAGCAGCTCGTGTACCCGTCTAGAGAAGTTTTGGTTTTTCTTCATCTTGTGGTTTGAGAGCATTAAAATGAACGTCACTTCATATCACACCTGCTGCAAAACAAGAGCGAAAAAAAAAAAAAAAAAGTCTAATTCCCTGCAAACATCAGGTCCTGCGAGTCTAGGGATGCACTAGTACCAGATTTTTACATTTATTAGTAGAGCATCAGTGTTGGATATTTAATTGTGCATGCTCATTTTCCCTATTTTTACATTCAGATTGCCTCTGACGTCATCTCAAAGCAAACCTCGAAATTATTATTTTTTTTATATTATACGTTACAATGTTGTAATGCCTAAATTCACTAGTAGCATTTAAAATCATTTTATTTTTTATGCATTTAAACAAAGCAGTATAGGATTTTAATCTCATTTATCATTTTCAGCAATAACAAAATAAAATAAATATAGTGCAACTCCTTATTTCTATGCATCCTTTCTTTCTAAATTAGGCTTATTTTACACAGAATTAATGTCACATTATTACTTTCGGCAAAGATTGTGTGCTACATTTATTCAGTTATCTTATCATAATTCTTTTGGTGAACTGGGTGGTAAAGCAAAGCAATGCACATGCAAAATAAATGGTGATAACAGCAGTCACAACTCATTCTTAGTGAATTCCCCACTGTGCGTTACATCCGGCTAAAAATATCCCTGCCGATAATGCAATAAAACACTAATGCAATTCTGAAACAGATTATCTCATCAACAATTCAACAGTTCATTCTAACCCTCTCCCTCTCTGTCTGCCTGCCTCTCCTTGTCTCCATCTAAACATATGAATCACCAAAATCACTCATCTGGATCAATGTAGTAATCTGTTTATGTAGGTAAATGCATTAAAACACATTCCACACGCACGGCTACTGTAACACACCCTCATTAGACCCAAAGGAGCCGGGAATGGAAAGCAATCGGTCTGTCCTCTATATGCCTAAACCAAACCCTCAGACTGACAGAAATCCAGCGCTGACTTTCAGCAGAGCTTTAAAAGTACATTAAGGCCACTTTGCTTGAAGTGAGAGCATGATTACAAGCAAAGGCAAGGATTCCATGAGGTAGATCTGTGAAAACAACTTGGGGCTAAAGCATTGGGCTTCACATTAAAATAATTATTTGTGGGTGAATATTTGTCGTTTTAAATCTGTATGACTTACTTCTTTTGTTGAACACTAAAGAAGATGTTTAGCAGAATGTTCACGCTGCACTTTTTCCATACAATAAAAGTGAATGGTGAGCAAAACACAACAAAAGTAGAAAAAGTAATGCAAACACTTTTCAGTAAGCTTTCATTACAAGAACTAACAAGTATTTATTCATCTTAATTCATGTAAATTTCAACATTAAAGGGATAGTTCACCCAAACATTTTGCCATCATTTACTCACCCTCAAGTTGTTCCAAACCTGTATACATTTCTTTGTTCAGCTGTATACATTTTGGAAGAATGTTTGTAACTAAGCAGATCTCGCCTCCCATTGACTTCCATAGTGTATATACATATATATTTTTTCCTACTATGGTAGTCAATCTGCGAGATCTGCTTAGTTACAAACATTCTTCCAAATATCTTCCTTTGTTTCTCAGCACAACAAAGAAATTTATACAGGTTTGGAACAATTTGAGGGTGAATAAATGTACTTGAACTATCCGTTTAACTAATGCATCATTAAAATCAAAGGTTGCATCGGTTATATTATTTAATGTAATCGAGCTAACATGGACTAACAACTAACAGTTGTATTTTATTAACAAGTACTGTAACAAATGTATTTCTCATAGTAAGTTAGAGCATTAACTAAGGTTAACTAATGGAACATTAATGTAAAGTGTTACCAAATTAGTTATGTCACTAAAGAACTTTAGTGTCTTAAAACTACAATTTTGGTCTATTATTTTTTTTTTTTTTTTTTACACAAAGCTATCATATCGTTTTAGAAGAACTAGTGTCTGCAGTCATATAAACTACTTTTATGGCACTTTTGTGGTGCTTTTCACCATCCACTTTCAAAAAACAGGGAGAATATTCTGCTAAGCATCCTTCCGTGGTCTACAGTCTAAATGATGACAAAGTTTTTAACAAAATTTTTTGAGTGAACTGTGCCTTTAATGTGTGCGTGCGTCTATCAGGAAGCCGGCCTATAAAGTTAAAAATCAGTCGGCGCTGAAGAATGTGTTGCGGTACTGTGGTTGTGTTGCTCTCCTCACAGATCTGATGGATTTGTACTTGCATATGTGATTAATGATGACAAACACGAAAACCTCAGAGCTCTGCGAGCAAATGGATCTTTCTTGTCACTTGCTGACTTTATCTACCTCATCTCTGAACTCTGTTGTGTTGACACTGTGGCTAACACTAGTACAAACAGGTAGTTTAGCCTATATAAATGTATTTCTGTGCAGTATGCATATGCACATATACACAGAAACAAACAAATGCGCATTTTACACTCTGCTGCATAAAATCCACAATATGTCTCTTTTTTTAGCTCGGATCTAGCATGGAGAATTCCACATGAAAACCAACTCAGGTACATGCAAAACGGTCCTTTATATGTTCAAAGGAACCTAAAATAGAAACGAAATGTGCCACACATTGAGTGGGCTCTGTGTTCTCTCTTATACGGTAGGGGAGTGTATTCTTTTCTGTTGCATTTTAAGATACATGACATGAGCAGGTAGGTTTGAGACGTATGGCACAAGGTTAAAAAAGCCCCTCGAAGATGGCCCGATAAAGGAGCTCTCATCTTAAGTGCACAGGGCTGCTATCACTTTGTGCTGTTGCCAAGACGACCTGGGAAATGGGTTGAGATGTGGGCCGCAGATAAGGAGTACAAGATGAAAACAGCGGAGAAAGAAACGGAGAGCTGGTGGCAGTGACAAAAGCGTCAAGAGAGAGACAGAGGTAGAGAGAGAGTACGCCTGCCTCTATTTTGACTTGAAGAAAGCCGGGGTGTGGCATGTTTGCTGGGTACACGAGCTGCACGAAGAAGCCACTGCAGCAGTTGTGCTGAGAAAAAAAGATTGAGAAGACATTCTTACAGCATGTAACAAATGTGGCTCTGTGGTTACGATGTGCACCAATGCGTTCAAAACTGGTGCACAACACTTTTTCACTGATCCAGTAGCAACTATGTCCCAGTAAGACATTTAGCAGGAAACAAGCACATACTTGTGATTCCAAATGCTTCCTAGTTGCAGAATTCAGTTTTTTTATTACAGATATTTCATTTAGTTTGACATGTGTATGTATATGAAATGGGTTGTGATAAAATATATGGAATAACAAAATTGGTATAAAATATGAAATATCAAATAGCATCATACGTTTTTGATTTGATATGGTATGAGATATGATATATAATATAATTTAAGGTATGCTATATGGAATAACATATGTGGTTTTTGATATGATATAGTGTACAGTATATGGTTTGTCATATATATATATATATGTGTATATATGGTTTTTGATATGGCACGGTACGTGATATTCTATATATCATATTATATGGTTTTTGATATGATATGTGATATGTCTAAAGGCTCGTTTTTGCCACAGAATAAAACTTATAGGACTTTTTCCTCACAATTATGACGCTTTTTCTCGCAATTGCGAGTTTATATCTCGCAATTCTGACTTTTTTTCCTCGCAATTGCAATTTATATCTCGCAATTCTGACTTCTTTTCTCAGAATTGTGAGATATAAACTTGCAATTGCGAGTTAAAGTCCATTTTTTATTTCGAAACCATTTCTCGAAACCATTTCTCCTCTGAAATACACTTTGAAATACACAAGTTCTGGTGTTCCCCAGGGTTCAGTTCTTGGTCCAGTACTGTTTTCCTTTTTTATATGCTTCTATAAATTTGTCATCTCAGTCCTTGATGGCTTTCAGTATGAATCTAAAACTTTGATATATCTCAAGGTACTGGCTTTCTGCATTAAACCCAAATGAGTCAGAATTCAAATGAGCAGGTAGTGAGTAACTGAAGGTGGGTTAATGCTGACCTGTGTACCCAGCTAGCGCAGCTGCCGGGATGACCGGTTTGTCCTTGCTGAGGTCCGAGCGCTCCCGCACGTAGTCTTTGAAGGTGCCCTTTGGTTTGTGTCCGTGCAGTGCAGTGGGATAGTCCTCCGAATCGAAGCTGTCGTAGGAGGGAACTCTCTGTAGGCTGTTGAACGACGACTGACTACTCCAGGACTGCGTCAGCCTGTCGCAGCTCTCGAAACTGTCGATGCTCTCAAACGAATCTTGACCTCCCAGCTTACCTGAGATGGAGATTTCGGTGTTATTAAACATTATTCACAGGCATTTTTCATTCCACATATTCAAACAGACGGGATTTGTTGTATGGAAAAGAAGAGCATGTACATTCTTCAAAATATCTTCACAGAACAGTTTTATCCTAAATGCATATATTATAACTTAATGAATGAATGTAGGTGAGGTCAAATCACAAAGCAGTTGCTCGTTTGATGAAGGATGAAATCCATGGGATATAGGACCCTGATCTTATATTTCTAACCAAAGACCAATGTCTTTTATTATAGAGGGTGCAAAGTTTTCAGCGACTACACCAGCCAGGGAAGTTCACAAGCGGTCTAGACCCAACCACGTGGAAAAATCTAGAACTGCTCCACACCACACTGTGTTTCTCTTACACAATATCCATGTGGAAATATTTGGGTTTTCTCTAATTGGAAGAAAATCAAAACAAATTGCTTCTCTATTTTTGGCAAAACTGGAGATAAAAGGCCGGTTTCGATTGAATGTCAATTACAGAATGAAAGATAATACAGAGCTGGGCCTGATCCTGAAATCTTCAATTGAAAAATTGAAGCCACATGTGAGTTTGGTGGCACCACAAATACTTTCCCACGCAGGAAAAACACAGAGCCGTTGCCAAAGCTGGGATTTACTGCACATAAAGCCTACGCGTACCTAGAGGGCAAAAGCCCAAATCTCTGCGTTGTTCAATAATATACAAGCGACTTTGATAAATCTCAATGTCCAATCCAAATCTTGATCATTTGTTCAGCTGCACGAAGAGCGAGACAGGCTGTTAATTCGACGAGTGGGAGTGAAACCAAACGTACATGAGGTAAAGTTACTTCGTGAGAAACCGGAATGCTGTTTTCACGCTTTACATCTCTCACTCCTTACGAGAACCTAAGGCTCACAAAAACACCTCGTACCCCAGTACCATAACCTCACAAGGACGCGCTGTGACAAAAGACGGCTACCAGCGCTCTGTGGCTTCAAACATCTCTCACTTTGAAGCAAACATCTTTGTTTTTCTCTCCTTTTCCCCCACCGCAGTTGAGAGCATCTTGAGATGGTGTAAGACAGAACCACAAATAAGCCTAACGGTCTGCTTCATTCCTTGGCGATGCGTGTATAACTGCAGTAATGCAAGACGAGAATGTCGTGACAGACTTCATTTGAAGACCACACACTGCTGATCGTTGCGAGGGCGATGGGGATACATTTAAGCCCTGATGGGAGATTGTAAACATGCATCTAAGACGAGAGGAATTAGCTTTTGTTTGTAATGGCATATTAATCGATGCCTTAAACATTATCTTGCAGCATCTCACTGTTTCAAAAGCATCGAAACGTGACCTTTGGCCCATACTCACCTCTGCTAATGCGACCCACACACATGTTGTCGGGTGACACAACTTCCTGTTTGACTGAAAAATAGTCTCCCTGCAGTGGATTGAGAGGTGTGTCTCGCAGTATAACGTTTGGATACTCGCTCTCGTATTTGAGTGACAGCAGGTCTTCTGAGCTGATGGGGTGAAGGGTCTGGTAAGACTCTGTTATGAAGCTCGGCTCTGAGTATTCAGATGGAGGGACACACTGAGGATGCTCAATGCCATAGTCTGGAGGACAGGAAGATGAAGAGAAGACAAGAAAAGAGTATTTACATAGACCTTTTCCATAAAATGACAGTTCATAGTGACCAAAAGCTGTTTGCACCAGGGTCATTATGATATTTAAAAAAAAAAAAAAAACACATTAATTCAAAATATTATATTATATATACACTGTATATAAAAGCTTCAATGTAACATTTGGCATATTTGTTATTGACCAATATTAGAAATATATATTTTTTTATTAGTTAGTATTAGATATTTAAGTGTTCGCACTCATTTCATAATGTTTTACATGTAATCTCACTTAAAGTTCATTTTTAATTTAATAACTGTTAATATGCAAATATAAAAATACTGGCAAATACTTATACTAATATTAGCAAATATAAAACGTTTCATACTGTACATTATAATGTTGTGATGCCTAAATTCACTTATAAATTCATTTATTTTTAATTTATTTAGACAAAATAATTTATTATTATTGTCCATAAAGAAGAAATTATTGGTTTTATTGGTCTAAATTTCAATCTGTTCTTCACACAAATAATTCATATGAATAAAGAACAGAAGTCAATTGAACGGCATTAATAATGACAGAAATTTTCATTTATGGATGAACTATTCCTTTAAGGAATAGTTCAGACAGATCATTTTCTATTATAGTCATGACAGAGGTGGCGAACATGTACTCAGGTACTGTGATGACACAAACTAAAAGAAACAGCAGATACTCACTGAAAAAGTAGTCTGAGGGGTAGCGGGATTCCTGGAAACTGGAGGTCAGACCGTTGACAGGGAAATGCTTTGGGTCTTCTGTGTGAAGAGAACAACACACATCACTGAATCTATGCACACTTTCAAACACGAATGTGTTATATAACAGATTAGATTATGCAAGGCAACGCAACAGAAACTTCTTTGATCTGCATGTCAGAATGGCGTTTACTTTACAGGTTTTTCAAAATGTGACGCCTCTTATGTGCTTCCAGCATGCGACAAATCACAGCAAAGATTATACAATCCGGAATCTAGGTTTTGCGCTGAAGATGATTGACTGTACTGCTCATCTTACTATTTTGCAAAAAGTTACTTTATAAATGATATTAAACTGTAAATTCTGATAGGATGAACTGCATTCTATGTCACGGGCTCTTTTGTGGAGCAGTTCTAAGTTTCAGATTCAGTCAGGATTCAGACCCAACCATAACAGAAACTGCACTCATTAAAATTACAAATGACTTCGCTTTTGAGCAGGGCTGTATCTCAGTACTAGTTTTACTTGATCTTAGGGCTGAGATAACGGTGTTAGGCCCGCTGTTATTTTCAATATATATGCTGCCACTTGGTAATATTATAGGAAAACACGGAATTAGTTTCCACTGTTATGTCGATGATACTCAGTTATATATTTCAACAAGACCAGATGAGATCTCCCAATTATCCAAGCTGGCAGAGTGTGTTAAAGATATAAAATATTGGATTACCTGTAATTTTTTTCTGTTAAATTCAGATAAGACTGAGATATTACTTATTGGACCAAAAACCTGTACACATAATCTCTTTAACGTGCGTTTAGAAGGATGTACTGTTACTTTATCCTCTACAGTTAAAGACCTGGGTGTTATATTAGACAGCAACTTGTCCTTCAAAAATCATATTTCATAGGTTACAAAAACAGACAGAATTGCGAGTTTATATCTCTTTTTTTAATTTTTTTGTTATTCAGTGGTGGAAACAAGCTCCCATAGTTATTATCATTAACTAAAAACAAACTTACTTGAAGCAAAAAAAAAAAAAAATGGTAGTGCGGATGTTGAGGCGGTGAGGATGTCTACCTTTCTGCAGCATCTCTAAATGTTCCCAGAGGATATCGCCCACAAAGTCTGGTGCCAGGTCCAGGAAGCGCTCTTTGCCCAGTGCACAGAGATTGGCCCCGTCCATGCTAAACTTATGGAAGTCCACATTCTTCAGACTGAACTCATTTACCGTCCAGGTCAACCATTCTCTCACGTGCGCCTCTGTCCACTCGCGGGGGTCTAGAGTAGTAAAAGTAAAAAGACATCTCAGTGTTACATGCATATGCAGATTGCTTCATATACTACATGCTTATTTTTTGTAATCAACTTCAGAAAATGTCTGTTTAGTAAGGTTGCTATTCCTCAGAACTATAAACAGTCTAATATTGTGTACTAATAATGCTGATGCATACAATATTTTAGTCGCAGGTCCGGTGGCTCGTGGGAAATTATCAGTTGAGTTTGCTATAAATTTGATGTCATGATGGGAGGAACTGAAACAGCTGTAATTTTAGCTTACACACTAACTCTATCTCTGTCGAAGTCTCCCTTTCTCTCGACTGCGCACATGCTCACTGCGAACAGCTATTTCCAGACAGACGCAGACCTGACACAGACTTCAGCCACCCTACACACAGCAAGCAAAGCCATCTTGTGGTCTGCCATAGTTTGGGAAGCATAATTCATAACCTCTGCTGCTTCAGAGTACAATATGCCTATCTAGCAAGATTTTTTTTTAGGCAATCTAAGTGTGGCATCTAAAAAACAGCCTAGTGCTACAGAATACTGAGGCAGAAACGAGGAAAATACACTGCTTTTCCATTTTTATCCCCTTTTTTCTTCTCTCTCTATCACTCCTTTCCTCCTCCAATTAATCTGATAAATAAGAACAAGTAGGAAAATATGTGCCATGTCGTTAACAGTCAGTGAGTTCTCAAGTGTGCTTTAAAGGGAAAGTTCACTTAAAAATTAAACTTCTGTCATTATTTACTCACCCTGATGTTTTTCCAAACCCGTATAATCTCCTTTTGTGTTCCATGGAAGAAAGAAAGTCATACACGTTGGGAACAGCATGAGGGTAAGTAAATAATGACAGTACTTTCATTTTTTAAGTGAACTTTCCCTTTAAGAGAGAGAGCAACAGAAATAAGCTAAGAAACATGGATACGATTTACTCTAGACAGTTAGAGAGCATTTTTTTTTATTTTTTTTATTTTTTTTTATTTAAAGATACAAGTGCTTTAGAGTTGGACCTTTAGGGATGGAGAGTCGCTGTTGTTCCCTGGTGAAGCCGCTGAAAGTGGCCAAAAGAGCCTGTGACATCATTTCTTTACTTCCTGGAGTCAGTAAAGGAACATCCGCACACTCCAGATCTGTTGGACCAAACGCAGACAAAATATGTCATCACTCATCACACATGTTCTCAAAACAGATTAACTGTGCTAATATACTACATTCACACACACACAAAAAAAAAAAAGAAGCAAATAAGAGGTAAAATAATTTACATAAATAATAAAAAAAATATTATTAATTATAATTAAAAAAATAATCAAGCTAATAGAATAAAAATAAAAGTAAGGTGAAATAAAGTAAAATGAAAAAAAAATAAAAACAAACAAATAAATAAAATATATAGAAATAAAATTAATTTATCAAACTTGATAAAATTAAAATTATATATATATATATAATATGTTATATATATATATATATATATATATATATATATATATATATATATATATATATATATATATATATATATATATATATATATATATATATATATATATATATATATATATGTTTAATTTTAATTAATATATATTAAATAAAATTAAACATTTAATTAAATTAAATAATAAAAAAATTAAAATGAAATCCCAGCATCTCAGATGTAAACGTCTGCAGCCTTAGTTTCAATTCCACAAAATCAAATCTCCAGAGGTAACAGAAGTCAATCAGTGTACTGCAAGAGCTACATAATCACATACAGCAAAAAAAAACAAAAAAAACCAAACACACCAGCAGCCTCAGCATCACACAATTAAGTGTAGTTGCCCTACATGTCTGCTGGCCATATGCACACCATGCACCTCTAACCTGACCTCCTAGACTGCTTCTCAGAGCCAAGGATGATCTGCCAACGCACAGAGTGAGCCACAGGTCAGATCTTACATCGATGATCACCTTCCCAAAAATCCCTTTTGCCCAGCAAGCTGTTCTATCTCAGTCTCCAGCCATAGACAGAGGGGCCTGTGTTGGCAGGGGTCAATAGTTAGGGGTGAGAGGTCATGGCAGAGGGGTGATGATGTCACAGCAGGCTGCAGGGTGTCGAACAGACACTGCAGTGTTGGAAAGCTCGCCCTCTCTGCTCGTGGGCACCCAGCAGGACACAGAGAGGTCTTTGATGAGTTAAACAGTACCCGATGACTTCCACTGATCCAATTAGGACTGCCAGGGTGGCAGTTTGAGAGAAAGAAAGGGTCCAGAAAACCCCCTGAGGGTCTAAAGAATGTCATAGAGCCAAGCGAAGAACCCGCCGTAATGCGATCAAAAACATGCTGGATGTACGGTGAGGGGTGATTATTCTATTACTGGTGGCCGTCAAAAAACGTCCGACTGTGACTCAGGCACAATGAATTTGTCTGGGAGCTAAAATGCACAGTCCAGACTGTGGAACCGAACACTTTGTGTCTTTTTTTTTTTTTTTTCAGTCTGCGACTGCTTTTCTACTGACACCCAGATGTTCTGGCATCTCCGCGCGGTTTTTAAACTGCCAGCCCTGGGCGCCGTATGGGTTTGCACTCGCTGTTGTCGATCCACATCACGACATAACCCAGCCAGGAATGCACAACAGCTGTCCCTCCTAACCTCATTCCCTCTCCTTCTCCCGATCTGCTACCCCGGTTGACTCGAACAGGGAAGGATTTGCAGTGATACATTATGCAGAGTGTCTAAATGGAGAAGAACAATGTAGTGCTCTTGTGTGATTCGATTAGAGCGAGATGCTGCAGTCTCCATTTACAGTGTTTAATTGCGCATTAGAGCCAGCTGGACGTCAGAGGCTTCATTCACTAGAGAAGAGGCTCATTTTCACATTAGGTGATACAAGGCCAAAACTGCCAAAAAAAAGACCCTAGTAAAGTGCAAATGTTTCTTTGTAAAGGTTTTACCTTTTACAAAATATGATGCAGCAGTTTAATGAATCACAGGTTTTTACATTAGCAACAAATGCAAAGTGTCTTGTGAACAATAAAAAAAAAAAAAAAGTAGCCTGGTGATTTGAAATGGTTATACGTTTAGATGACAAAAAGCCAAATGACAGCTCTCACAAGCGGTGTACTAAAATATAGATGGTTTGAGCATGCTATGAAAATCAAATCAAGAAAAACATCAAAAAGTATAATAAACCATTCATTTGAATTACACTTAGAAAAAATAAGTGCTCACTTGGCCAAAACCATGTATCTGCAAGGACACATGAAACAAAAGGATTGTGAGTGGTTTTCAAAGAAAAACTTTAATCTCCATGCTTTATATCAACAGATCTCATCTGCATGCAGTTACCACCGAGATAGCTGGAAGATGTATTCTGTGAACTCAAATTATCATGGAACAATCACACAGTATAACAAACACACTAGCAAGCTGAGGCAACAATCAAACATGCTCTGTCCACTTTTATATACCACTGGAAGTCCAATTCATTTTAGCGAATCATCCCATTTATGTCAATAAATGATTCACTGATTAAACACACAATTCATTGATCAAATAAACAATTCACAGATTCATTTTAACCCTGGTGTCTTCATTGTTGAAGGTAATTATTTAGTTAAATGTTCATCACATACATACACTTACATTCTTAGATTCACATAAAGATATATCCTTAAACAATTGAAATGTAGTAATCTTATTTTCCTTTTTGGCAACAAGTGTAGCTTGACTATTATAAATGGTGATTAGCTTCAAATCAGCTTTCCACACTGCATCACATGGCACTTTAATTGGAGAAACCAACACTATATCCTTCTACGAAGCAAATGAATACCTCAGCAGGTGAAGTTCAATGAATTTCCATAGAGAGTAACTAAACATTGCTAATAGCTGTAAATATGAATCCATGGTAATTCTGTCTACTGAACAGATCTTGGGCCTGAGCCATGCAGCCCCACATGGAAAACCTTCATAACTTACAGCAACAGTGCAGGTGTGTATTGGTTGGTGTGGGTGTGTAAGATCGTCCAGGCTGTGAAATTGTGATTATGGTCATGAGGCCCTGGTGGTCTCATGGAGTCGGGTGGGGGTGGGGTGGGGTCGGATGATTCACTTATCTGTAATGTGAGAGCATCCAAGACAACACGAATAAAGTCCCTGAAGGGATGACATCACCGCTGGCATGACCACAGGGTCCCGCCCAATCAGTCCATTCAGTGTTTTCCTTAGTATATTCGGCAATTTAATGACTTCTAGCCAGGGCCGATCTACAACCTAACAGATCACACACTGATGATAGTGTTAATGGTCCATTCTAATATTAGACACACTTCAAAGAATGTGCCCGCATTTGTGTGTGTTTGTGCAGGGTATGTCTTAAGTGCGTGAGAGACAGTGAGTGGGTGTGTAATAAAAGCCAAATAGCTCATTTGAGTCCCTCAATGGTCTGGACGGTATTTGAGCTTCTGAATGTTTTTGTGTGTCTGTATGCCAAATTAACATATCTTACGACATCTTTCTTTCTTTCTGTTTCAATTCAGAGTTGCATATGCCATCAAAGTCCAGTCTAAAAAAAAAAATAAGGTTGTGAGAGGATGTAGAGAAAAAAAAAGAAAAAAAACTTCAGTCGCAAAAAGTCGGGTTATGCCCTTTGACAATTGCGTGTCTCAGCAGGTTGTCAGAGTAGCCCATAAAACACCTTCAGTTCTTTATCTCTTGCATTATCTTTCACAGATCTTGTGACAGCAAGACTGTTAAACCTGGCCCGCATGAAGGAGGGCCATTCACACTGCAGGTCCGTGCTGAACAAGGCACGGTCAAGGGTGGGGGATCCAGTGAGAGAAGTGCTTGTTCTGCCCACTGTTTAGATTTCCATCTGAAAGCATGCAGACCGGGCCGGGCCGAGACAGGAATAGCAGCGGCCCACGATCGAGCTCCCAAAGGCAGCGCAGAGCCCATCCACCCTGCCGGGGTCACGCGTCTGGGGCTTTCCCGCCCTGGAACACTGTGGCTATTCTTAGAGACCCAGCCAGTGGGTGCCCCGGGTTCACTAGATGGTCTCACACACATGCACACATCACCATCAGTGGGTCACACAGTGAGCATTCAAATCACAATGACTGACAGAAACCACTTTAAAATGGGTAGTTCCTCAGTATAGTTAATTGTTCAATCTGGTAGGGATGAAACGGTACCACAAGCTCATCAGCTTCTTTTGTCTGCAATCATGCTTTTGAACTGTCCCCAACTGGCATGCTATGCATTACAGAGATATGTATAGCGATGCTACTATGCATATTGCAGAGTAAAGCGGAGGCGGTTTGCAGCATGCAAATTGAGAGCATAACTGCATTGTAGGAGTGAACACCTCTGAAAAACATGAGTGCACTTGGATAAGTGAATCATACTATTTAGACTTCTGAACAAACAAATGATGATCTTGACAAACAGTTTACTTTCAACGACATTCTTCCTAGAAACCTCCTCTAAGTGTACCTGAAATTGCAGCACTTCATGAGGGGGGGGGGGGGGGGGGGGGGGTCATGTTTCCAGGACTGGATATAAATATGTCCAAAAGCATTTCTGATCAAAGTGAATTCACATACGAGTAGTCAGTCATGCCTGAGCTAAGTTTATGAGCAAGCGGCTTTAAGTATCAGGGAAATGAAGGAAGGAAAGCTCTGCATGCAATTAGCAAGCTAATGGCTAATGGTTTATGCTATTGTGGATCCAGCCAATGACCAACAGATGCATTCTCAGTAAATGAATTCCCCAAAGACCGCATTGTTTTTATGTATCGAGCCACACATTCCTGCCTTGTTTTACAATCGCTAATGTGGATGGGATTTTTGTGTGAGTTTGTTCTGTGACCTAAAAACCAATGTGCCTTTGAGTTCAGCTCTAAAACGACCAATTACACAATTAACTGTACGTAGAGTAAAGTACCACAGCTGTAGCAATGAAAAGAGCTCACAAGCCCAAAATAGATGAATGGAAGGCTGGAAAAGAAGATGCAATGTTCTGAAATACACAGCAAACTGCAGAACACAACGGTGTGTGTTAACACATCAAAGCAACTAAAGTGATGCATCATTTCAGGAAAATTCTCTATGGTGACAAATGTCAACATCAAATGTGTCAGAAAGCAGAAGCAGAGAAACTGCCAAATTAAGTCTCTGCAGTTCTTAACTGTGTAAGAACGTTTGAAATGCTTTAAACAGGTTCCATTTGCACACTTTCACAAGTTAAAAAAGTCAGACTAACCCTGCTCTGTAGTTTTATGAGAAAGGGGAGAGTTGTCAGATCCCACCATGTTCAACTGGTGTAAGTGAACAAAGTCAAAGACTAGCCCTCATTATGACTGCCTCTTGGATCCGGTCCAGACACCTACACAGAACGCCTTTAACTGCTCTCATCCCTAAATCGCCCGAGCAGAGCCTCTCTGTCAGAAATATGTAGATAGCGGGGAGAAGGTTGAACGAGAAAGAGTCCCAGCTGTGGCGGCTCTTGTGACTGCCAAGGATCATGTGCCTTCTATTCAGCTGTACATCAAGTAGCACTCACAAACTGAGAGAGACTGTAAACCTAGCTGCAGCCAAACACCTGGACCTCAGAGAACAGCTTAAGATCCCATATGTAACTGGACTGGTAGCCAGAAGCGTTCCGTCAATATGCCTCTAAGGTAGGAAATGCGTTCAAAGAGGTGAGACAAAAGTAGGATAATTACAAAACCAGGTCTGACTGAGCCCTAAAACAGGTGACTTGGTGAAAGAGCATACACCGATGGGAGAGTGGAATCTGGGAACAGGTCTTCCTCTGCCTCCCTAAACTGTGAGACACGTAGCCAGAACCAGTCAGGATGCCGCTCTGATCTCAAAACCAGACCCAACGCCACCCTCCGTGTCTCTCCGTTGTACTCGGTAGACATCTGCAAAACAGCCACAGCACAAAAACAAGAGTGGCATGGAAAGGCAGGCACCGGTCCGGCTGGCTTACTCACCTCAAGGACCTCCCACCACCCAGGAGGCGGTCTGGAGCCCACCAGAGAGCCTCAGAGTGACTGGGAAGGGCTAATGTCTTACTGGAGGAGGGGTGGGTGCTGGAGTCAGCTCGGCAGGGGCTGTGACTCAGTAATTAGCCTGTAGCACGCGGCGGGGATGAGAAGACAGCACTAGGCAGACGCCACATCAGGGGCCAGGGAGACGAGGCGAGAGCCCATGTGGCCCACAGACGGTAGAGAGACAAATGCGAGGAAAAAAAAAGAGAGACATGGAACACAGGGGAGAAAATGGGTGCTGTAAAATGTTGGAAAAAATACACTGTGGTTGTTATTTCTTCCCTGCTCTGGGACATGCTGTGTCTTTTGCTTTTGTTTTGGTCTTTTGAAGTTCAGAGAAGCAGGGCCAGAGATAACTGTTGGGAAGACTTCAAACTGAACACAGTGAAGTGGGTCAGGACATTTTTTGCAAGTATGCTACGGCTCTGACATATCACTGTGACGCATGTAACTGTTCAGAAAGAGTTTGTTTGTGCTGTTACCTTGTAACAATAACTTAAACGAATAAAGGCTAGGACCTCCCTTCACCCTTTGATGACTAAACTTTAAAGGGGAACAATAAAAACGTATGTTCACCAGAAAGAATTTCTGACAGGGGAGTCATTTACCAGTGCACATTCTGTGAATAGGGAGTCATTCACAAACAGTAGGCAACACATTTTGATCCAACAGCGTTTCATCCTGGCCTCAAGGCCCGAGTCTGGTGAATCAATTCTGAGTGTCAAATATTAATCCAGTCACCTCCAAAACCTTTTGAATTCCCTACACTTCACGCAAGTAGATGTGACTCGTGCACTGTTCAACAAACTATAAAAACTGTGTTCAGGCTGAGTCATTTGTTTGGCTCCATCAAAGACCCTCATCAGACTAACCTTGATTCCCCAGGTCTGTATTTGCACAGCTGTCAGGTAAGCAAGGCATGCTTAGGCCTGGTGAAAGTGTGAAGAGGCTGACATTACAGAAACCTATCTGTTATGTAACTCGGGAATCCAGGCCATATTCATGACTATCTGCCTGAATTATCATCTCTTCATACACCTAATAATACTTGGGTATTGCTTTTGAACTAGTGCCCAGTGTGTTGATATCTAAAGCAGGGGTGTACGAGCGGGGCCTAGCAGGGGTTTGGGATGAGAGAGTGCAGTGTCTTAATCAGATAAAAGCGGGCAATAGCCAGCCCACCCAATCCTCAGACATTCCTGTCACTCACTGAACCTTGAGATGGACACAGGGCAAGAGTGAGAAAGAAGGAGAAAGGGAAGACCAAATATCCTCATCAAGGGTTATTTCTCTAGGACGAAATGAGTGGGAGGTGACCCCTGGCTGTCTCATGTTGTTGCTGACTCATTTCACTGTGCTAAGTAGTCTTTGGGCAAAGATGAAAGGAGTGACCCCATTATCAAACATTCTGACTACGCCCCTTTCAAAGCAGAGCTCTTAGAAGATGCAGAAGACTTCTGGCACAGCAAAACTGGCTGGGTTGGAACGTTAGCCATTTTAGTAGCAGATGTTACATGGGTTTATCTTTGACCATAAGGCCGTTCTAACATCTGTGCTGCGCCACAACACATGATTCATACTTGTGAATGACTTGTGGGCTTGCACGGTCAATTTTTCACGTAAACACTTTGGCTTCCAGACTCGCTGTGGGTTCTTGGAGATTGTTTTGTGCTAACTCTATGCAGTCTTATTTTAGCAATTCAATTAATGAATGTAAGTGTGTTTATCGAGGCTGTCCTGCTCTTGTGTAGGTCCCATTGTCTCTTCATGCACTACATGTCTCCAGGGTAAATCAGATAATCTTGACTGAACTCTAAACAACTTTTGTGTGACTCTTGATTGAATTCAACCATTCATCACTTTTGTATAAACAGAGTCAAAAAGCAAATGGGGGCAGGGGAAGGCGGGCTTGTTTTTGTACTAGCCGTTGTCTTCTCAAGACACAGCTCGCTTGTCTTGATTTAAGACCCAATACAAACCGGGATCAGGTGCTTAATGTCTACGGCCTCTCCGCATTAATGACGCGTACACACTAGAAACTATCATTTGTGCCAGTCTGCCAGAGCTTTACACTCCTACAGGCGCTTTGTGCTGAACATGGGACCCACAAGGTGCACATATCCATTCTTCCAGAAGACTAAAGAAGCAGACTAGCAGTAAACATGTCTTACGTGGATTTTACAGTCTTTGCCAGTGAGCTGCGTTCACCCTGGCCTGAACACTCACGGTTGACTGAACTCGAGGGAGCTCGTCTTGAGAAATTGTTTTGCAAGATAGCACGATATTTTGGCAAACCCCGCTGCAAGTATCAGCACTTTTTTTTTAACAGCACACAACTGTTTTTCCATGCGAGGAGAAAGCTTGTGTGTTGGTGAGTGTTTGCACATGTTCATGTGCCAGTGCATTTGTAAATGTAAACTCTGTGACTGTGTGTGAAAAGAGAGCCGGCCCGTGTGCATGCGAGAATATGCAAGGGTGGTAATGATTCATATCACATCTTGCACATCATCATTATGTTTTAGCTTTCGTTCTAACATGCTTGAAAAGTTGAATGCCTCTTTCAATGATGTATTAACAGCTGGTGGTGTGTGAGAGAGGTAGTAAGTCGGAATTCTGCATGTATAGCCACCAGCTGTGGTCAAAGCCAGTCAGCATTTTATCGTGGGGAAACTAGCGGCCACTGAACTCACCCTGCCCTTCCGGGCCAAAGAAGGGGGTCATATTCTTCAAGAGTACAAGTACATCGGGCCAAGGCATGTGCTAACACTAACATCCCACTTGCATACTCGTCGCTTTATTCCAGTCCTCAGGAGTACAGAGGGGGAGTGTGAGACTGCTGACTACTTAACCAGCATGGCATCTTCCCTCCCTCTCTCCCTCCCTTCCTTCACCCTGGTCAGGCATGCAGCCCCTCCTGAGCCAGGCTGGGTCAGCAGCGGTGGGGGTTAATAGATGTGGTATGAATGGACAGTGAAACAGCATCATGACAAACTTCATTCAGTTGACACTGACCACCTTTAGCCAAAAGGGAATTTCCCTGCCATGACAAGCATGCGTGAGATTGCACAAGCACACTCACATCAAAACACAGAAGTCGAAAGAAAGAAAGAAAGAAAGAAAGAAAGAGAAAGAAAGAAAGAGAGAGAAAGAAACAAAGAAAGAGAAAGAAAGAAATCACTTAGTAACAAGGATGCCCATAATATCTGCATAAAAAGAAAAGAAAGCCCAAGGCTCAGCCAATGACCAAATAATGAACTTACACTAAATGCACAAGCACATTAGATGACGCAATGTTCTGAAAGTCAGTTTGATATAAAAAATAATCACTCTTGAAGCCTGCTGGACATGCATGAAATGAAACACGACTATGTGAAGCGGTAAAGTGTGTCATGTCATGAGAGCACATGTCATGTGTGGCAGTCAACATCAGTCTGATGTCAGACAAAGTATTTGCTAAATGAGTATATAGTGCTCATTCTTGCAACGTAGCAATAAAAGTTTTGAATCAATATAGCTGCTCAAATGACAAAAAAAAATAAAAAAAAATAAATAATATATATATATATATATATATATATATATATATATAAATATATGTTCTAAATATCCTAATGCAACATTACAGTATTTAACCCTGCCGATAACATTTGCGACATCTGCAAAGAAGTCAAATATAAAAGTGAAGATTGACTAAATTTCATAAGAGCGTGTTTACATGACTGGTACAAGTAGTCACATGACCAGAGCTGTTAATTTCAATCTGAAAGATCCATAAAAGGAGGCATCATGTATGCATATCATAATGCAGATAACATATTTGATTACTATAACATTTAAAAAGTGTGTGAATAATCTATAATTGCTGCCTCATCATGATCAGTGGTCACATTTGTAACTAGTGGGAAACACCATTCTGAATAAATAACTAATTGATTCACATAATAAAATTGATCAAGTTTAAAACTATTGTTACATTAAATGCAACATTAAAAAGAAATGCATTATTGCATCATCAGTACTTTGCCTGGCAGTGCAACATTATGTTAGTCTATTCTATGGAACTTTTTATTGGATCTTATTGAGCAATTTTCTCCACTGGTTGCAATTGTGACCAAATATAAAACATATTTCACTTACTTGGTTGAAATTAGGCTATTCAAGGAGTAAACTGCATGTGCTCACTTATCTGGGATAAACTGGATAATGTTACTATATTACATAATAAAGATTATTTGTATACCAATAAATCAATGACTGGCACATCTGGGAGCGCCGCATGCAGGCTGTTATACCTGTCTATCACTCACAGATCAAAAACATTTTACGTTGTAACGAGTTTCGGAAATGTTTTGTTTTGACATCAAATCATGAATGTATCTCGATTCCAATGCATTTCACAAAGGCAAGACATCAGTATGCGCAAAAGTTACTTATAACTGACTGGACAAGTGACAAAAACGGGTTTTGCAATAATATAAAATCGATAACCATGAAAAAAAACAAAGGCTACTTACCGTCTACTTTTTCAGATTTTATTATAGTTAACGGCTTAATATCGACAGCTGCCGTCATGGTCACGCATTCAGTGTACAAAGTCTGTTTGTATGTTTTTAGTCCCAAACGTGTCCTCCAAAGTCCGTCTATGTGCCGGGAGTTTCTTAGAAATTACACAGGTTTTCCCTTAACAAGATCCGATCTCTGAAGTATTGAAGTGTCTCTCTTCCTCCCTCTCTCTTTCTCCGTTCTACCTCAATCAGTCTTTCATTCCCTCCCTCTGTTAGTTACCCCGGCCAGGGCGGTTCTGTGTGCGGCACGGAAGAGGCTGATCCCCGCGTAAAGGGGGCGGCGTTACTCGCTGATCACTCCAATTCAATTACACTCCACTCATCTGTCTATCACTATGATGCGACGCACGCGACGCCACGGCACTGGAAGCGCTGAAGCAGCTCGTCATCTCAAAGCGTTCATTAAACCGACTAATCAGCTGTATATATAGTGTTTTCATCTTGTTTTCTATTGGCTGTGCACAAGACTCATCACACAGCTTCTGACACATGGTTTTCCACAATTGTGAGTCCTATGTAAATACTGTACAGTTATGCCACTTTTTTTTTTTTTTTTTTTTTTTTTTTTTTTCAAATGTGGCTTTTGCATCCCCACCCTTTCTTTGTGCACTAAAGTGAAGCTCATCCAATCAGATGGCGTGTTGCATTTTAGTGTACAGTAATCTGGGATCACAAAGCTGTGATTATATCTGCCCTGGAAACCAGTTTGGTCATTTATTGGGCACAAATGCCACTTAAATAGTAATGGGAACTTCCCATTTGTTAATTTCACTTAGTGTTACACACAGAGAAGCTGATATTGACAAAGAGAGCAGTTTCACAAAGAAACGCAGATCACATCTTGTCCACTATCTGTGTGAATAGTCTTGAGCAATTTCTTCATCTTAATGAAAACAGTTGCCTAACTCCACTGATGCAATCTACTGCTGAAAGTGTCATATCACCATAATAGTTCGCAAACATCCATGTACTTGCATGTGCTGTTCTTTAGAAGATTTTAAAAGCCAAGACATGCTGACCTCCAAATGATGAATGTGACACACCTCACTCTCTCAAGGAAAAGCTGCCAAGGACAAGAAAACTATTCGGTCTATTTAAAAACACAGATAAACAGTGTAATCCGCATTGGCTCGTGTTTTAGTATCTAATTTGTCATTGTGAATGGCTGATGCTATGCTCGGTTGAACTCTCACCAGAGCGCCGGAATCATTCAAGGAACAAAAGAGGATAAAAAGATATGTCTCCCGTCTGGCTAATAGTCTGCAAATGATCTGAAAGTAACAAGCGCTCTCATAACTTCGACCCAGCCCTCATAAACACCTCAGCGTATTTCCTGCCCACCTTGACTAGATCAGTAAAAATCCAACACAGGATTTTACAGAGGATCCTCTCGCCACACCCACAACGCTGGATTTGAATTGTTGCCAACTTTTGGAGGTCTGCATTTCTAATAAAAACACTTTAGTTGCATTAAAATGCCCATATAATGCTCAATTACAAGTTCATAATTTTGTTTTTGAGATCTGCTAGAATACATTTACATGATGTCCTTGACCCCTTTAAACTTTTTTTGATCAACTTTTTTAACTTTAGTTAGTGTGTAATGTTGCTGTTTGAGCATAAACAACATCTGCAAAGTTACGACACTCAAAGTTCAATGCAAAGGGAGGTATTTTCTTTTACAGAAATCACTTTTTAAGGACTACAACAAACAGCTGGCAGGGACTACAACAAGCTTTTTCTCGGGTTAGTGATATCACAAACTCCAAATGTACATAAACCCCGCCCCCGAGAACGCACAACAAAGGGGGTGAGGCCATGTTGGGCTGCTTTAGAGAAGAGGAAGAGTTGTTGTAGTAGAGTGTTGTTGTCATGCCGTCATTTTACGCCGGACTGCTTCACAAACGAGGGTCAATTCAACTCTGGATTTGCACAAAAGATTAACATGACGGCGCATGCTAGTCAATGAGTTGAATCAACTCCACAGCAACTACATAAGTTTATCCACTAACCACTCAGAAACGTCCAGTTTCATTCTAAAAGTTGTAACTTCTTCCTGAGTCTCTCCATCAGTGTCGACCGTTACCTCTTCTGGAAAGGGGGCCGGGAGCAGCAGCTCATTTGCATTTAAAGAGACACACACATAAAAACGGCGTGTTTTTGCTCACACCAAAATAGGGGCAAATTTGACAAGCTGTAATAAATGATCTGTGGGGTATTTTGAACTGAAACTTCACAGACACATTCTGGGGAAACCAGAGACTCATATTGTGAAAGGGGTATAATAGGTCCCCTTTAAAGTTCAAAAAACACTTTTTTTCCATACTATACATTGTGCAAGCACCTGTTTTCACCCTCTGCCTATTTTAGTTCCTATCTCTTTAAAGCCTGCCTTTCTGAAAATTCCAGTCATCTCTGATTGGTCAGCTGGCCCAGTCTGTTGTGACTGGTCAGAAATGTAATGTCCCTTACCATAACCTGTGCTTTTCATCTCCCAGTGCTTCATGAGCAGCTGTAAACTCTATTATATCTATGGTGTATAACTTTGGCATTGGCATTCTTTTTTCTTTTTTCATCATTTACTCAACTGTTCTTTGTGGGTGGGTCAAAGCAGCCAGTAGGCGGGAATTATGAAAATGTGCAACATGATGACGTATCTAAGTTGGAAGGACTACAAATGAGGCGTTTCAGGCAAATATTTTCTGTTGGAGAAATGAACTCCTTTTTTGTTTTGCAGATTGTTTACATGCACAAACACCTGTATTACACAAAATAGCACAACTGGTGCACTTTAAAACCTCAAACCTCAATGAATGTATATCTGGTTGGTTTTGTCTCATGTTGTGAACAGTTGAAATTCAGTTTAATAAATCAAATCACCCTACTTATGGATTTAAGGAAAGATTGGCTCGCGTCTAAAAGGAGGTGAATGGAGGCGGAGGGATAAGGGCCTGTGACTGCTCTAACTTAATTAGCTGCCATGGTAACAGATTGCCTTTGCAATTTTCATGTGCTGATCCGCTCGTTTCCTAAGTGGAGCCCAACGGTTTTGACAACTGTGGGAACGGCTGCCTAGAACACTTAGCCACGTCATCGCCGATTGTTGCGTTTCCGTAAAACTAATTCTGACCTACCGTATTTTCCACAAAGAGCCTCAGCGATGGAAACCTAATGTAAGAAATGTGACCAGCTCAGGTCTCTGTATTCAGAATAACCCTATTAGCTGGGTCAATACTAGGCTGCAAGTAAGGTGGTGCACATCTGCAAGTGCTGCTGAGAGGCCGGGGAGCCAGCGTTATTGATTAGGTATGGATTTTGAAACAGGGATTCTACAGAGTGTCCATTAAGCTGTCTGGATAGTGTTTCATCTGACAGATATGAGCGATTATGGAAATGGCTGAGCCTTTATGGGGCTTCTGTGGTCGCAAGAACCCGTCAATGAGAGCTGGGTGGGGGAGGGGATCTTAATGGAAGGAGGAGATCTCGTCCCCCCCCTTCTGTCACTCACTCATTCAGTCGTCCGCTCGACCCCCTCTCACTACTCCGCTTTGTTTTAAGTCTTAATGAGCTCCTTGTATGTAGTTTTAAAAGGATAGACCAGGCTCCCTTGCGCCCAGAGGCGGCCATTAAGACTAATGGGGTTGCTGACTAATATCAGAGCCAGAGGTTTGCTGAGTGGCCCTTTTTCTTTTTATACTCCCGGCCTGCAGTCTGTCACTGCTATTTTGATACCAGTTTAATAATCTCATTTTGACTCTATTGTATCACGTCGGATTGGATGCCCTGGCTCTGTTTTTGAATCTTTTAAAGGAATAGTTCACCCCAAAATGAAAACTGTATATGACTTTCTTCTTTAAGCCGAACACAACTGGAGATATATTAAATAATATCCTGGCTCTTTCCAGCTTTGTAATGGCATTAAGTATTAAGAGTATTGGCATTAAGAGTTTTCGAAGCTCCAATAAGCGCATCCAATCATCATAAAAGTAATCTATATGTCTTCAGCGGGTTAATAAATGCCTTCTGAAGTGACGTGATGGGTTTTAAAACGTTATAAACTATAATCACTGGCTTCTGGCAACGCCATACGAAATGTTCACGAGAGAGTCGAGTTGTAGGCATAGCGCAAGCTTAGGTGAGAATTGACAAACGGCTATTTACACGGCTTTAACCAGCAGATGTCCTCAGCATGCTATGTTTCGAGTGAATAGCTAGTGTAATCGATCTAATCTGACAGTGAATTTAGCTGACGAATTCAATATAGTAGAATAAAAACAACGCCTAATCTTTTTCACTGCAACTTCAAAGGAAGCAAGACAATGTTGTCGAAACTAGCGCTGGATACCTGAGGTAATTTTATGTTATACTGTTTGCTAGCCTGATATGATCTCATCGGTAATACTTTTCACCATTTATTCCGAGGATATGACGATTGTTTTCCAAATATCCATTTTCTTTAAAGTATCCTTGAAAAGGGAGTTTGACTTGTCAAACGGTGGTGGCTTTTTCTGGACCTCTGCGATTAACTTTTAGCAATGTCGTCTGCCATTTTAAATGCGTGAACCCTTAAATTAGAATGGATTCTGATTGGCTGTCAGTGTTTTATCATTTATCGTTTATAGTTATTAAAGTTTTAAATATGGATATTTTTCATACAAAAACCCATCGTTTCACTTTAGAAGGCATTTATTAACCCACTGAATTCATATGGATTATTTTTATGATGGATGGATGCGCTTTTTGGACCTTCAAAAACCTTTCAATGCCAATACAAAGCTGGGGAGAGCCAAGATATTATTTAATATAACTCCAATTGTTTTGAAAGAAGAAAGTCATATACACCTAGGATGGATTGAGGATAAATTATGGGATAATTTTCATTTTTTGGTGAACTATTCTTTTATTCTTAAGTTTGAAATAGAAATTGTTTTTGAAAGAAGCTTTGATGAGCATAAATCATAATTATTCCAAACTTCTAACCAGTAGTATATTTGATCCATGAAGGTTTCAGTGACCGACTGGCCATTGGCCTTTTGCTTCAATCAATGCTCAGATCAGATATATCCTAATGTTCACTGTCATGGATGAATTTTTCTTGTCTTGTCTTGTGGCCACTGTATTATAAGATGGAAAAAAAGAAGTCAAAAATCAATGTTTACCAACCGGTCCTGACCAGGATAAGTACTGGTTCTGAACCGTAGGGTAACAGGATTTCTCAGAAACCTCTTCTGTACATTGAAAAAATATGGTGTAGTAAAAAATGTAGTATCATGGATTCAACCTAAATACATTACTCTACCAACAAAAAATATTATTATTTATAATATTATATTAATATTAATATATTATTTGTTTTATTATGGGTTAAATCAGGTAAAAAATGCTCTTAAACGTAGCGATTGCAGCTCCCACTCTTTACAACGTACGTAGCCAAAGCTTCTGGAATTATAAGACATTCTGCATGAACACGAGGGAGTCTTGGTTTTGATTCATAAAATTGAAATTCATTCATTCTCCAACTTGGATCGCAAGCAACATCTTAAGTTGTTGACTCCCCAAAACAAGCAGTCTCCAGGATACAGCAGAGGAAAAACACGTCTCGCTCTTTCTTTCTGGCCCGTCACACTTACTGGAAGCATGTGCTTTGCCTCAGAACTCTTCATAGTTCTATGGGAATTTACCCTGAGGAGAGAGTCAGGCTGTGTTAAGGACTTCATTAAGCTTCAATCATGCAGCCACCGTCTCAGTCAGACACTGGTGGAAGACCTCAGTGCAGACACAGCTTCTCTGATCTCCACAGTGCTGTTGTCATGGTTTCGACAGTTATGAGGTATCAGATCAGGCTAGGCAAGAGTTGAGCAGCACAACATCAGGATAATGGCTACGATCAACAAACAAGCCATGGATGCTAAAAGGAAGAGTTTATGCATGACATGAAATAGCATTTATGCTAGGGATAATTTGTATCGGTCATAGCATTATGGTATAGTTTTGTTTTTTTCCTGATAATGAAAAAAAAAATTGTTTTTAAAAAATTAGGACATTAAATACCTTAAAAATGAGTGGTACTGCATTGATTAATGGATTATTTTCTCTTTATATTTGGAGCTTGTTGGACACAAACCAAAAAATGTATATGCATAACAAGCAAATGATATGTCTGGCATTAGTGCAAAGTGAGTTTCACATTATATAACGATATGTAATTTGTTTATGGCAAAGAACCAAATTCTATACTAATTCTATACCAAATTCTATTTTTCAAAATCTGTACCACACTGTAAAAAAAAATCAAGCTTAAAACAAAGATTACTGAAGTATGTTTTACAAGAAACAATTTTCTTTTCAATGTCTTTCTACCTCAACATTTAATTTTATTCAGTGCGTTACTTGCCAATTTTTTGTATCTCTGTGAAATTTACTAGCAATTTCTGGGTGAAAAATTGTTTTTTGTTTTTGTTTTTTATTTATTTTATTTTTTTTATTTTGTGTAAATAAATTAAAAATAAATTCTAAATGATAATAAATAAATATTTATAACAGTCCATAAACATAAAATTTAAACTAAAATCAATCATTTTAGTTTAAATAAATGTTTAGTTTAAACAGTATGACAAATTTATATTGATTTTGAGATTTAACAGTGTTATCAAATGTTTCTTTTTTTTTTTTTTTAATTAACTTTAAGTGAGCCTTAGATGACGGCAAAGATCTAAATGTAAAAATCACATAAATTAGTATGCACAAATAAATATCCAATATTGACTAATATTAATAAATATGTAGTGGTAAATTTAGGTTGATTGGGACACAGAAAAGCAAAGTATCCGCCCACACATTTCACCCCACAGTACTGTAATGCTGCAACATAAAATAAAGCAACATGAGGAAATTATTATTGACTTTCTCACAGTGATACTGATCATTAAACAATGAAGCATTTACACTTCTACACACACATATAAAAATGTAGCAGACACACTTGTCTTTGTGTATTACTGGTGTGTGTGTGTGTGTTTGTAGAATAGTTAATGAGGACCCTGGAAAGCAGATGGGGGTTTACCGATGGGGGACTGGTTGAACAAAGGCTAAGCTCTTTCTTATCAATTAGCACTGCTAAAAAGGACATCTCTCTCCTCCATTAGCTCCACCACGTGTCTGCTATTCACCCCATTGTGTGGCAAATTAAATTACATCCCTCCATCTCGCCCTGTCTCCTCCTCCCCTCTCTAGGCGTCTTTGCCCCCCAGTCTTTCTCCTATTCACACACACACGCAATAGTCCTCGTCTGACAGCAGGCCGCGGTGCTGCCGCTCCTCAGTCCATTGATCTGAGAGGTCAGAGGCCTTATTGAATCCATCATATACTGCAGGAATGCAATGATACACAGGCCGTGTGCCTTTAAAACACTGTATTCATTAAATCACCCTCATGTTATTTCACATCTGTATGACTTTCTCTCAATTTGTGAAACATAAAAGGAGATCTTGGACTGTTTTATTCAATACAATGAAAGCAGATTTAAACCTTTGAAGGATTAGTTCACTTTAGAATTCAAATTTCCTGATAATTTACTCACCCCCATGTTGTCCAAGATGTTTATGTCTTCCTTTCTTCAGTGGAAAAGAAATTAAGGAAAACATTCCAGGATTTTTCTCAATATAGTGGACTTCAATGGGGTTCAACGGGTTGAAGGTCCAAATGTCAGTTTCAGAGCAGCTTCAAAGAGCTCTAACACGATCCCAGATGAGGAATAAGGGTCTTATCTAGAGAAACCATCGGCCATTTTCTAAAATAAATAAATAAATTACATACTTTTTAACCACAAATGCTCGTCTTGCACTAGCTTGCGATGCGCCACGCATTACGTAATCACGTTGGAAAGGTCGCGCAGTACCACGGTAGGGCGAAAAACTCATTTTCTTCTCCAACTTCAAAATTGTATGACATTGTTGTTTTACCTTTTTTTGTCAAGGCCATTTGACTTAGTCTTTGCACGTTCGCTTTGTAGACACTGGATCGGTACTTCCGATATTTACATTTTTATTGTTTTTAGAAAATGCTAGACGCTTCTCTAGATAAGACCCTCGTCTGGGATCATGTAGAGCTCTTTGAAGCTGCACTGAAACTGACATTTGGTCCTTCAACCCGTTGAACCCCAGTGAAGTCCACTATATGGAGAACAATCCTAGAATGTTTTCCTGAAAAACTTTAATTTCTTTTCGACTGAAGAAAGACATAAGCATCTTGGATGACATCGGGGTGAGTAAATTATCAGGACATTTTAATTCTGCTTTTTGCATTTTTAAGACATGAATAAATACTCATCCACTTTCTTTGTATAGAAAACATAAGCTAAAACATTGTGTTTTACATTAAGATCCTTTATGTTCTACAGATAACACCTCGAAGGTGGTGTGAACTATCCCTTTAATTATGCAAATTCTGAATGTTCTGCTTGTGTAACTGTTGCCTATATATTTGGTTTTGTAACATCATGTTACATGGATCGGCTTTGCGAAAATCATAATGAAGAAATAAAGTGATTTGGAGAGGAACTGATGTTAGTTTCGACACTTGACCTTGCTAAGTGGAGCTGTAGTCCTAAACTTTCGCTCATGCGCATGTATAGCTGAAATTCTCTCTCTCTCTCTCTCTCTTGTTTTGTTTTACAGTTGGGGGAAGTGTGTGCAGGACTGATTAGCATCACTGTTTCCTCCTTTCCCATAACCCCCAGACCCCCGCCAGTCGTCTGTTTATTTTAACCCAGAAAAAATGGGCCTTGGCCCACGAGGACGTGCCCCTCATCAGAGACAGCACTCTCCTCCAAACACACACATCTATATACAGAGATACAGGCATAGCAGCGCACACACAGACACACACACACACACTGGAAGGTGCTTCCACACATCATGAATGTGTATAGACACACACACTTCTCAATATCAGTTCTGCAGTTTCTCCTAAATTCAAATGTCCAGTTGTCAAATCACATACAATGTAAGCCAGAGGTGCCAGAGCTGCATAACACAGCTGTCAATATGGCCAAATGTTTGTGCGTTTAAAGAGCACACACACACACACACACACACAAACACATGTTGGGTCTTCATGTTTTATGGTGACTTTCCATAGACATATTGATTTTTATTCTTTAAAAACTGTATATTCTACGCCCTAACCCTACCCCTAAACAGACCCATCATAGAAAACGTTCTGCATTTTTACATTTTAAAACATAATTTTGTATGATTTATAAGCCAAGACAGTAGCAGACAGTCTACTAATACTGTATGGCCGGTAGTTGACATGTAGTGGCAAAGTTACTTACAGTTAGTAGGATGTCTAAAGTGGACTATCGGAATAAAGTGTTACCGAAAATGATTGCATGGCTTATCTTTGGAGCAACATTCTCATCTGGAGCAAGATTTGTTACATGGTTGCTTGCACACTAAACAGAAGAGTGTAGTCTACTAATGCACTACATAGTACAGACAAATAATGACTTCTTGATGGACTTGAGGTGCAACAGAAAGCTTTCTCACTCCACATACAGGTCCCATATGTGCAGTACACAAAAGCCGTTTACAGCTTGTCATTGGTTTAACTGCCAGCACCTGCGCCTACAGCCTACAGATGCAGGACAAGTATAGCTACGCTGAAGCTGTCTGAAAACATGTGGGCGTCTGCGCGTGTCTGCGAGTGTTATGGTGTGTCACGCGGCACGTTTCACGGCACACCTGGAAACTAAAGGCTGGCCTGCTGTTCCAATAATTATGCAATAAATTCCACCTTCATATGCAACAATATGGCACTGATTCATTAGACATCATAAGTCAGAGCTAAGGTTTTGCACGTGATTGCATTGTACAAAAAAGTACAGAGGAAAAAATGACGTCTGGAAAGCCAAATCGTGTAGTCAGAAGAATTTTAGTCAGCGTTCTCATTGGAAATTACATCAGGAACAACATTTGGTCACATCTTTCCGAAAGATATTTGCTGTCGTGAAAATGACGGAAAAACCAATGTAATCCCTAATGAAAAAAAAACACAGTCTGTCAGCTCTGAGGTAACGCTTAACATCATAACGTCATGCACCGAATTAGTTATAATCGTGCATGACCACAGCGTAGAGTAAGTGGAGCCATTCGTTCTCGGTGTGAGCTATTCAGAAGGCCTGTGTGGGAGCGGAGAGCCGTGAGAGCATCGAAAAGTTGCGAAATGCTAAACTTCAAACAAATGATGGGTGAAAAGCAATGGGAAGCCAAATCACAGATGCTGCTTGAATTTAATTTAGTTTTCAAATCTGGTTTAGTGTGGCAATGGAAACGGAAATAATGGAAATAATATACTTTAAAATGATATATTTAAAGGGATAGTTCACCCCTAACAATGAAATTCCTGTCATCATTTACTCAACCTCATCTTGTTACAAACCCATAATCGTGTCTCTTCAGAAGACTTGGATTAAACTGTTTGATTCATAGGGATTTCTAACGTTTTGAACCATTAGTGTTTGGGGGGAATAGACTTTCAATGCAAGGACAGAAATATCTCAGATTTCATTAAAAAATATCTTTATTTGTGTTTCAAAGATGAACCAAAATCTTACGGGTTTGGAACGACATGAGGGTGAGTAAATGATATTCATTTTTGGGGGAACTAACCCTTTAAGTGTGAACTGAACAAAAAGTTTTCAGACACTTTACAACTGAATGAAAATGTATTATAGCTCAACTTTATTTTAAATGCAGTTAATAGAGTGAGTTTTTGACCCACTTAAAGGGTTAGTTCACCCTAAAATGAAAATTATCCCATAATTTGCTCACCCTCAATCCATCCTAGGTGTATATGTGTATAATTCTTTCAGACGAACACAATTGGAGATATATTTTAAAATATTCTGGCTCGTCCAAACTTTATAATGGAAGTGAATGGGGCCCAATATTTTGAAGCCCAAAAAAGTGCATCCTTTCATCATAAAAGTAATCCATACGTCTCCGGGGGGTGAATAAAGGCCTTCTGAAGCGAAGCGATGGGTTTTTGTAAGAAAAATTTACATATTTAGAACTGACTTCCTGTAATAGCCGTACACTCTAAAAATGCTGGGTTAAAAACAACCCAAGTTGGGTTGAAAATGGTCAAACCCAACAAGTGCTGGGCAGTTTTATTTAACCCAACTCTTGTTTAAAAATGACTATATATCTGGCTTAAAACAACCCAATTTCTGGGTTTCTCCATTTTCGATGTAGCTCCGGTGAGAGTAGGCGACTCTCGTGAGAACCACATGTTGTTTACAGCTGTGGAAAACCGTGAAAAGAAGTGAGTTGTTTTAGCTATGCTGTAGATTTGTATTGTCTTAAAATGGTGCATTCGTGCGTCTATCCAGGATGCATCAACTTACATAAAGTAGTAAGATTACGTGTGCCGCCATCAATGGGAGATACAGATTTATCAAATAAATAGGGCTGGGCAAAAAACTAAATGTCATCTTGTCTTATATTGAAACACTTTTTTTTTTTTTTTTTAAAGTCCTAGTTTTGAACTTCTAATTCGTGACCGCCATTTTGTTTTGCTCTCTCCTCTGCGCTTCCGTGTTCGTCGCTTCTCACTGGATCTTACGCGACGCAGATGTCCTACATCACACGCTGGAACGGCACTCTCTCAAAAACACCCGTACAGCTGTTGTATTATAGTTCATAAAGTTCTAAATATGTACATTATTCTTACAAAAACCCATCGCTGCACTTCAGAAACCCCCTGGAGCCGTATGGATTATTTTTATGATGGATGGACGCACTTTTTTGGGCTTCAAAGTCTCAACCCCCATTCATTACCATTATAAAGCTTGGATGAGCCAGGATATGTTTAAATATATCTCTGATTGTGTTCATCTGAAAGAAGATAGTCATATACACCTAGGATGGCTTGAGTAAATCATGGGATAATTTTTGGGTGAACTATCCCTTTAAGTAAGTACATCTTCAGTACATCTTTATATGAAATTTAATAACTGTCTTTGAAACATGGTTCAAATATACTGCCAAATGTACTGACAATCATTCATGGTGAACTAAAACATACTTTAATGTCATTTCTGATTTTTTTTTTATTTTATTTTTTTTTTTATTTTATGTCATGTATTTAAAGATATATATTTAATGGTCACACAAAGTTTGCATTTTTTCAACTGTTCTCATGCATATGTCTGATGACTTTAGATAAAAGTATAAGGTAAAAAGTCAGAGTAACTGCTCCAGACAAGAGCTTCAGGGTGACAGGAGGGTGGCCCGTTTCAGTCTGACTAACAGCTGTAGCAGTCCAACGGTTTTTGTATGTGGTGGCTTGGAAGACAGTTCAAGAGTGTGTTTTGAGGTTACCGTCTCACACAGGCGAGCTCGTTCGCTGGTTTAGACTTGACTAAACTGTGCCTCACCCGTGACTAAAGAAACAACCGAGAAACAACATCTCTGGATTCTGCTGGCATGTTTCAGCCTCCTAAAAAACTCTCTAAACACACGGCCCATCGGATTAAATAAAACACCAAACATCAGAACGTTCACAGCGCTCGGCCCTCACATGCATCACCTCCGAGGAAAAGTTCAAGAGGTCGTTTCTTTCCATTTGACATTGTTTATGATGGTGCAACATACTCAGGCAAAGCTGGAGGCTTTTAGTGAGTGTCTCCAGCAACAAACATCAGCAAATCCCATCAAACCCGACCCGGTCCGATCCTCCTTGTGCTCCCCAAGGGGCCCTGAGGCTTGGGAAAAGGACGGCCGCTGCTGAGCCCTTGCGCCCTTGTACCCTTGTGGCCTTGTGTCCCGTTTGGGGAGGTGTCAACTGATAGTTGGTGCCACTGCTGTATCCACCCCAACACACACACATTTATACATACAGATGGCGCATGTCGCCACTTTTTCCAGCATTTTGAAAAGCAGGGAGGCTGATGTCAAACACTGGGAGGAATGTACTCATTTTGAATAAACATTAAAAAAATGTCCTGGACAAAAAAATCCAGAGCATGCAGTCACCTCCCCCATCTAACGTCACACACACACACACACACACACACACACAAATAAAACAGACGCATACTCACACATACACTGAGTGTGGCAGAGAAAACATTGTTCTCTGGGGGATGACAGGGACATTGACCCCCAAAGAGATGCTTTTACCAGATGCCTCACAGTTTCCTCCTCCTCAAAAACTGAAGTGTGTGTTTGCGCACACATGCACGTTGCATAGTTGCACATACAAAGATCTGTGTTACGCCAAACAGTCCTCAACTTTACATTGTGTCAAGAGTGTACTGACCTCATCCTGAGACACGCAGTATTCCTGCACTCCAGAGTCAATGTGAAACTGCTTGCAACACAATGTACTTCTCAAATGTGATATTTTTTAAAAGTAAAACAGAATTTTAAATGAGATAAAGTGTTGGATGGAATGATATTTTTGATCAGGAATTGACTGGACCAAAAAAGGGGGATTTGTGATGTCAGCAGAAAAGGAAAGTATTTTAAAAGTGGAGCAAGCAAATAACAAGGCCTCTTTTCAAATTTGGAAATGATGTGAATTGATGAATTGTGCAAAACAGAAAAAGATAAAATAGTACAATAATAATAATAATAAATGAAATATTTTATATTATTAAAATATTATTATTATAAAATATTAATAATTATTATTATTATATAGTAAACAATTATATATATATATATATATATATATATATATATATATAAAATCATTATTATTTTTTATTCATAATATTTGAATAATTAATAATATAAAGTATTTCATTTATTATTATTATTGATTATGCACATCTGTTATGCACAATTGTATATATATATATATATATATATATATATATTTTTTTTTTTATATTATTAATTATATATATATAATTAATTATCAATATATAGTAAATAATAAATATTTATATTCATTTAAATATATATATATATATATATATATATATATATAGTTAAAATAAATATATACAGTTTATACAAATTGTTTTAATAATTAATTATTATATAGCAAATAATAAATTATATTTATATATATACAATGGTGCATAACAGGTGTTCATAATCCAATAATAATAATAATAATAAATTAAATACTTTATATTATGAATTATTAAAATATTATTAATATAAAACATTAATTATTATTATTATTATATAGTAAAAAATTATATATATATATATATATATATATATATATATATATATATATATAATCATTATAATTTTTTATTAATAATATTTTAATAATTAATAATATAAAATATTTAATTTATTATTATTATTATTATTATTGGATTATGCACACCTGTTATGCACAATTGTATGTATGTGTCTATATATATATTTAATAATTAATTATCAATATATAGTAAATAATAATTATTTATATTCATTTAAATATTATATATATATATATATATATATATATATATATATATATATATATATATATATATATATATATATATATATATTTATAAATACAATTGTGCATAACAGATGTGCATAATCCAATAATAATAATAATAAATTAAATACTGTATATTATTAATTATTAAAATATTATTAATATAAAATAATAATGATTAATTATTATTATATAATATATATATATATATATATATATAGTTTACTTTAAAAATGTTCATAATCCAAGAAAGGTATACACAAAGTATAAAATATATAAAATGACGATTGTCCAAACATAATTTATTAATAATTCAGAAAATAGACTTTCCCTTGATCTCCTTTATATCCTGCAAACACTCATCCCAGCACACACAGCTCCTGATCTCTTACCGTTAGGGCTGTATTCGGGTCCGTTGGGCACCTCCTGCAGGGTGATGTGGTGGGCGTACAGGGGTCTGGGTGGAGCTGGGTTTTGTGGGTGGCACACTGCAGGAGGCTGCATATGTGTTACCATAGTAACGGCCATTCCGCCACTCGCCCTCTACAGAAACAAAACAGAAGCACAAACTACTGCAAACTCTCGATGCTGATTTTTATTGGAAGAGCCACACAGATGGTAGGTTAATTTTGCAGATTTGCAGCACTTCATAGTGATGTAAATATATATTTAACTACTTTTTTTGTGTCAAAGCTCTCTTGTCTTTTAAGGGGTTTAATTCATGACCGCTTACCACCGGTGATCGGCAAAGATTTTTACATATGAAATTCCCTGTGTGGCCTGAGGCAGATTGAGTTTCTGTTGAAGAAAAGCGCTTGAGAAGCATTTTCGTTCTTTTGATCTCGGTGGGACTCTGACGTCAGGCCAGGAGAAGGGGAAGTCAGACAGTCAAAAAAGAGACGAAAAGAAAGAGACACACTAGTAGAGAACTTTGCTGAGTCAACCCGTTCCTTATTGGGGTCATAGGACATTTTTTTTTTTTTTGTAGGTTTGGATTTTCCTAAAGTCCTTTTATAATGTTAGTGAAGTTTTTATTTTCTAACAAACATTTACATATGTAAATGTAGGCTGTAGGGTTTTCTGTCAGCTCCAATATAGTGTTTAAATGCCATCATTTTCAATAACAGGCTCTTTGCAAATTGTGACATGAAACAATCTGTGCTGAACTGTTTCCTAAAAACAAATCAACCATGTTTCTATCATCTTGTATGTTTTCATAGCTCTTTTATCTCAGAGAAAGGTTTGATGTGACCCCTTTAATAACGTAATATACTCGAAACAAAACAAATGGCTGATTATGTATGAGTCCAAATTAAAATATCAATCAATGTTTTCTGTTTTACCTAGAGAAAGACGATCAAGGATCAACTCTGGCCTGATAAAAAAAAAACCCAGTAAACATGCAGATGCAAATTGCTGATTCATGCTCTAATTGTATTAACCACTCAAAAATCTTCCACTGCCAGCTGACCACAAACAGTCTTCGTCTGCGGGATGTTTTCTAGCCCCATTCGAAGGGAAAATACCTCATACAAAACAATTTGTTAACACATAAAGATCTATTGAAATAGGCAAATCAACTTCCTTTGGCCAGAAGCACATGCCATCACATGTAATTGTGTGGAAGATTGTGAGTGTACAGTAAACAGTCATTGTCCTTGGGTTGTTGACAGTCTCGGTTAACTTCTTGAAAAGAATGTTTAAGATTGATGAAACAATGCGGTTTTTGCGACCAAAGCATAACGGACCTTCAGACTATTGTGCATTCTTGTTGGCTCTGCTTTAGAAACCTGAAATTCAATCTACAGCCACAGGCGTGACTCAAAAATTATGTCCTATTTTCAGTGGGGTTTTGATTCATGTTGTGAACTGCTGGGTACAGGAACAGGTTAACAGCATATCTAAAGCATCTTTGCAGTGAATAAATCAGCATTAATGCAGGGCAAGAGCATACGTCTGCTCTAGATTTATCTGTCTGAAGTGTTATCTGTCTGTAGAAAAGAGAGGTTTCCATTCCAAAGAAGCTCTCTTTGATATGATTTATCAAGACCAAAGTGTTCAGCATGACTGCATGGTTGCAGTGCAAATAATAATCTGACGTGTGTCCTGTAGTTCATTTAGATCTTCTGTATGTAACTGTAAAATTAAAGGGACAACATGAGTCCAGTCATTTTTAAAGCCCATATTTGACTAACATAAAGTATTTTATAACTATGGAAGCTTGTTTCCACCACTAAAACAAAAATAAAAATCAGACTTTTTTTTTTTTTTTTTTCTCAGAATTGCTAGATATAAACTCACAATTGTGAGAAATAAAGTCAGAATTGCGAGATACAAAGTCCAATTCTGAGGAAAAGAAGATTTACTTTTTTTTTTTTTTTCTCAGAATTGTGAATTCACACGATTCTGACTTTATAAATGGCAATTGTGACTTTATATCATGCAATTCTAAAAAAAAGTTTAGGAGTGTGAAATAAAAGGTCGCAATTACCTTTTTTATTTTTATTTTTTTTATTCACTGGCGGAAACAAGCTTCCATATAACAGACATTATTAATTACACATAAAACGTATTAAATCTAAAATCTGCTTAAATGAATCATTCATTCAATTCAGTTTGTTACTTGCTGTTACTTTGTAATTATTTGTGAAATTTACTAGCAATTTCTGAGTGAAAATTGTTTCAAATCGTTTCAAATCTTTCAAATCATTTGAATCAGTTTTGAAATCTGGATGGATGGATGGATGGATGGATGGATGGATGGATGGATGGATGGATGGATGGATGGATGGATGGATGGATGGATGGATGGATGGATGGATGGATGGATGGATGGATGGATGGATGGATGGATGGATGGATGGATGGATGGATTTATGGATTGATGGATGGATGGATGGATGGATGGATGGATGGATTTATGGATGGATGGATGGATGGATGGGTAAATAAATAAACCAAAGAAAAGAATGATTTGTTCATCTACTTTTCATTATGTCAAGATTTTCCATGAATAACCACTAAGATTTTAATTTTGTGATACAATTTTTGCACCACTTTTGTGATTCTTTTGTCCATACTATGGAAGTCAATGGGGGAAGTCAGTCAACTGTTTGGTTAGGGTTAGTACTTGTAATTATGCATAATTTACTGTTATTACATAGTAAGTACATGTAGTAACTATGCCATCTTATTCTACAAAATACTTTTGTGTCCCACAGAAGAAAAAAAGTCATACAGGTTTGGAACAACTTGAGGGTGAGTAAATGATGACAGAATTTTCAGTTTGGGGTAAACTATCCCTTCAGTGCTGTTTTTCTGGTCATTTTGGAGCTTGACAGTCCCAGTCCACGTTTACTTAAAATAAGTCCACATAGTTTTAATTTTCACATGAACTATTTCTAAATCTGCAAGCATAGGAGATGCATAAGAGTGCCCCTGCATGTTGAAAAAGGTCAAGTCGAAAAGAAAGAGAAAGTATGTCCACTATTATATTCCTCTTCAAGTGACAACAGATAGCTTGTCAGTTGGGCGGCTGTCAGCCGCAGGTCTCTGAGCTACTGCCCGTCTCCAGTGCTGATCTTAGCGTCCGCAGCCTGACCATCTGATAAAGCCTGCTGTTGAGGCAAGACTGTGGTTATCAGCAAAGACCTGGCAGCAGCTTTATAGAGCTGTGGTCGTTGGAGAATTGGTGGGGGGCTGGAGGGGATCATGGTTAGGCAGTCTTAAAAAAGTCCATCGCTGGAGTCATGGGGAGTGGAGACGAGAAGTCGAGGACAGAGAGAGATATAGATGATGGTTGAGGGAGAGACGGAGGAAGTAGGGAGGACGGCAGTAGGATTTATGGGGAACAGGAGGTCCCGTCCGATACAAAGGCCAATGCCACCCCTGCCCCCATTGACATGGCTAAATTAGGGAGCCACGATAATGCAGAAAATTTGTAGTACAACATCAGGTTGTACAAAGAGAAAACTAGGGATGGGCATCGGAAAGAATTTGATGATTCTGGTTCTGATTCCTCATAATGATTCAAATTCTTTAACAGTTCTATTAACTGTTCATTTAGAACTTTCTAAGGCATAAATAGTTTGGTACTCAGACTTTTTAAGAACTTTTCACAGCTCTTTTTAGAGGCAGCATCAATGCAATCTAATGATCTAATAATATATATATAGATAGATATAAACATTTTATTCTAGCTTCACGCATTCATTTTTTAACAAAAAGCTGAGAAAATTGCATTTTTGTCAAATTCAGAATGATGATCAAAACATACATGGAGTAGATCGGGTCCATCAACACGCTCAAAGCTTCGACATTTCATTCAGTAACATTAGGCAGTTTCAATTTATATGCTTTTTAATGTTTGATTATTGTGTTATTTTACATGAGAGCAAAAGCAATGCTTCTATCACTTTTTCTGCTTCTTCTTTGCCTGTGTTTTGATCTGGAGATTCTGTACTCTTTCAGAAGAAGCATAATAGCGCCCCCTACTTGATAACAGTGAAAACATGGAGTGTTGGAAATTCCCCCGTCAATGGCGGGGAAGCACCATGTGTTTTTTTCTTTTTTTGACTCATTAATAAGAAGAACCGGCTCATAAGATTCATTCATTCGAAAACCGGATTGCATGGGTTGTCCTGTCTCGCGCTGTAGATGTAGTTGTGGTGTTGCAGGGCCATTGAATAAGTAATGCTGGAAACTCTGTCAGAGTATTTTAATATTGTGTTACATTGGCTTTGGCAAAATAATGCACATTTGAGAAAGGAACGTCTTTTTTTAGACTACCTGGCACATGTCAAAGTTACTTATACCTGTACCGAACCCGTACTGAACCGTGACTTCAATACCAAGGTACCGTCATGTTTGTGTACCATTACACCACTAATATTTATTTATTTTTGCACTCTTTGTGGATGTAGTTCACAATCCTAGAGATAACTCTTTTGCTTTGCAACCCAAAGAACCTGAATGCGAATGTGAAGAGTGGATTTCGTGATGAAGTAGATTTTTATAGAATGCTCTTGTACAACCCTCAAGAAAAATTAAGTGTATCGTGTCAACAGATACATAAGCAGAAACAATAACACCAGACAATCTTGTTCTTTTAGTCTGTAGTGCTAATGACAAACAATATATGTCTGTCTTCCTCAGGTTCCCTCATCTTCATGAGCCAGAGAGGGCTGGAGATGAGATCAGAGAATGTCTTTTCTTCCTCAGCACATGTAAATTAATGAACCGGGAGGGAAGCCCCCTCCGCACAGCCTTTGACCATAGAGAGAGACAAGCGTCTCAATTTCAAAAGCCACGAGGCCACCTGAGCAGATTAGCTGAACGCTGAGTCGGGTGTGGATTAGCATGCGACCCTTTCCGGCTCAAAGACTAACAGCCCTGTCTGTGCATACTGATGGCTGAATGTCCTTCCTGAATCTTTATTAGACACCTTTGATTCTGCATCACCTGCATGGAATCCCAATATGCCCCGACCGACTCCTCGCCAGGACTGTTAAAATGTTCCCTTTTTACAAGCGCCCAACAAACTACCTTGACCCCACTAACCCCTAGACGGGGTGGATGGAGGTTAAAAGGAGGTAAATGTTTTTCCCTCAAAGCATTCCCATACTAATTCTTCTTGCACCTTGTGTATTGTGCATTTATTTAAATTTCCTCATCGAGAAAAGCCTGCAGCTCTCGAGTCACACGCAGCGTTCTGCGTCCAAACAATGTTCTGCGTTCGGGGGCAGATTTGGTATCACCCCCGGGTTCACATCCATTTAATACCATTGATATTCACCTTTCTGCTGCTTTTGCATCTACTTAGGCAATAGCAAATGCATATGAAACCCATGGATGCAAGAAACGTGAGGTGACAGAATATTGTGACATAAACAAAAGTAGAAAAATGCGTGGAACTTGTTTTAAATGAGCATTTTGATTTAATTGAAAACTCAATCAACAGCATTTGTGGCATAATGTTGATTACTACAAATAAAAATTAATGGTTAACACTTTATTTTAAAGTGACGTAGTTACTACATGTACTTACTATGTAATAACAGTGAATTATGCATAATTACAAGTACTAAACCTAAACCAAAGCCTAACCCTAACTCTATAGTAAGTACATGTAGTTATTAATATTACTCAGTACTTATTTGAGTAAGTGCAACGTCACCATAAAATAAAGGGTATTTTAAAGGGGTGGTTGATTATGATTTCACTTTTTTCTAGTGTGTAATGTTGCTGTTTGAGCATCAACAACATCTGCAAAGTTAACAAATGGCTGGTAGGGACTACAACGAGCTTCTTCCTGGGTTGGTGACATCACTAACCCTAAAATGTACATAAACCCCGCCCCCGAGAACACACAACAGAGGGGGTGAGGCCATGTTACTGCATTACAGTAACACAAATGCAATAGCATGTCGTAAAAGCAAGATGAAAACATGAAAAGTTATAATCGTAATTAAACTTAACTATACCTGTTCTATCTTCATGCAGCATATATTCTCTGGCTCTGTAGGCATCTTATAACAGTTCCCACATGAGCGAATTATAGATTATCATGACAGAATATGCTAATTAATGACTTTAAGATAGTTAACTCCACATCAGCTACATAAATTCATCAACTAACCATTCAGAAACGTCCTGTTGCATTCTACGTCACTTTTTTTTGAGTCTCTCCATCATTGTCCGACTCCGTTTTGAACATAAAAGGCTGAACAGTTTCTGACATTTTAAATGAGTCTGCGTGAGGCAATCGATGCTGCTAACAGGAGGTCTTGAAACTCCGCCCTCTTCTTAGGAGCAGCAGCTCATTTGCATTTAAAGGGACACACACAAAAATGGAACTTTTTTGCTCACCCTTAAAAAGTGACTAATTTAACATGCTATAAAAAATTATCTGTGGGGTATTTTGAGCTAAAACTTCACATACACGCTCTGGGGACATCAGAGACTTATTTTACATCTTGTAAAAGTGGCATTATGTGACCCCTTTAAGGTGTCAGTGTTACAGTGTAATTATATATTTAAGTACTGAGTAATACAAATGAATTATGTGTACTTACTATAGGGTTAGAGTTAGGATAAGGGTTTGGTTTAGGGTTAGTTGCACATAATTATGCATAATTTATAGTTTTGTACTACAGTAACTACATGTAACATGTAATAAGGACACTGTAAAATAACTATAAAAATTTTTTGTTGGTTTAACTTTAAAAAGTAAGTTACGTGGTCGCTTTAAAATTAAAAATTTGAGTTAACACAATGAGGGCAATTGGTTTAATCAACAGAAACTCAAAATATTATGTTAGCTGAACTACATAAATTATCTAAGTTGATTTGACAAAAGAAAAAAAAAATGTTATGATAATATTTTTTTTACAGAGTACCAAATAACGTGTAACAAAAAAAGTTACTTTTAAAAGTAACGCATTACAATATTGCGTTACTCCCTAAAAAAAGTAACTAATTGTGTTACTTTTTATGTAAAATTATGCATTACATTACTTATGCGTTACTTTTTCTCACCTGGGCGGGGCTTGCTTGTTTTTATTTTTAATAACAACAAAAAAATTCTATTTTTGGCAAATGTAAAGGCCCTTTCACACCAAAAGTGAAATGAATAAGCGTCAGACTGATCACAAATGTTTATCTAAAGTCAATTTTGCTTTTTGTCAAAGTGCTTATTAATAAAGTGAGATCAAATATATAAAGTATATTTGTTTAATTTAATATATTTAATTTTTGCAGGTTTGTGCAATATCCTAAGATTGCATTTCACCGTTTTTATTCATTTTGAGGAGTACTGACTCTATTTTTGTGCAAGTGAGATGAGTAAATGCATGTTCACATTTAGTCTAGAATGACAATAACCGTCATGTTTACACACAACACCTCTGCACCTCTCAGTTTCTCTCAACATAGCGACAGGAGAGCTGTCAGTCAAAACACTGGAAAACAAACTTGCATTACTTATTTGAAAAAGTGACTCAGATATTTTGTTGTAAATCTAAAACTAATGTGTTACTTTACTAGTTACTTGAAAAAAGTAATCTGATTACGTAACTCAAGTTAACCCAACACTGGTGTTAACGTCCTTGCGTTGTCTTGCTAAGAAAGGCGTAAAATTGGATATCATTTTATCCAAAATAAGTTATCAAGTTAATGTTTGTTCATTTCTTTACTATCTTAATGCTTATAGATCACTTCTGTTGTAACCCAGATTTTTGCGTTTTTAAAGAAAAAGAGGGACAAGTGAAGATGAATGCTTGTATTAATCAACATTATGCCACAAATGCTGTAGCTTTAGCATAAAGCCTGGAAAATTAATTTAACTGGTTTTGAATGTCATGCAAACAGATTGTGGGTTTGCGTTTGCTGTAACACAGAGTCAACCGATCCTTCAAACAGGGTGTGTGTTCGCTTGCTTCTTACACATGGCTGGTGTAGTGGGCAGCTCAGGCCAAACAGGGGTGATTTATAGTGCAAGGTTGAGGGGTCTTACCATTACACCCAGACAGTCAGGCGGTTGAAGAGCCTGACAGGAGGAAACTGGATCCAAGTAGTAACTCATTCTACAAGATGGAGCTGCAGCGATGGAGGCCTGCGGACAAGACACACACATGACCACACGAGAGGTGAGAGCGGCGAGGGCACGGACCTCAATCCATCAGATACTGTTTATCCAACAGACAAGCCTCCACCAGGCATATGGTTAATCTGGATTAGTAATAACCTGCCACTCAAACACAGAAATGACCCAAACGCAGCAGAGGGGTGGGAACTGATGGTGAAGCAACAGAACGTTAATCTATTGCAATGTTATGTTGCTTAATCGACCGGACTGGGTGGTGATCAGATAAATCAAAGCAGAGTCATCATACGTCTTAAATTTACAAGACTACGAAAGAAGATACTTTGTATAATTGTTTAGTGGCTGTGTCCATTTTTATATAAGAATAAATTATTAAAAATAGTGGTCAGCCGACACAGGTGGTTTGTGGCTGATACCAACACACCTTTGTTTAGATATATAAACTGGGAAATACTGTAATGTTGAATATCTATAATTAATGATTAAAATAAATCTATTTCATAGAGACATAAAAAGATGTCATTAAACAAAGTTGTTTAATTTAGAGACTAACTGTGAAATTGTTACAATATAAAAATATTAAAAATTCCAATGTTTTTAATAGCGATTAATTAGCGATTGACAGCACTAAATATTTTGAAAAAATACAAAATATACAAAAATATACAGTCAATATATGTGTGTGTATATATATATTAAATATGTACTGAAATACACACTCAAAATTTTGAAAACAGAAAATAACTTTTTCGTTGCCAAGCAGGTTGACAATATCAAAACAGCAAGATATGGAACGATTAATTGTTTTCTGTATAATACTAAAAAAAATTAGTTTTGCCAACTATTTTCAATGGAAAGTTTCTAAAGCTTGCTCAAAAAGTCGTGAAATGTTGCTAGATGTTGTAATGCGCCAACTCTCCACACTTTGCATTTGTTTTCTCTCTAATCCGTGCTCATATACTGTATTTTAATATAATATAGGCCTATAGCAATAAAGCTGTTCTCATTTGTCAGACAATGGAATAAGTATGATATAGTGATCTGACTACATGTTACCCAGCAGTCAAAAAAGTCGCTTTTTTGAAAAACGGGTGTGAAAAGTCCCTAATCTAGTGACAAAGCCAATATGGAGCAATGCTAAAGATTGACCTGATCAGAGACAGTCCAGTGCCTGGTGTGTGTCTCTTCTTACCCCTCCTTTTCTACCCTCCCCTCTCATTCTGTCAGTGTCCTCTTACTGCCACCCCTTTATCATTGTTTACTAGAGCGGGCATTAGCAGAGAGAGAGAGAGAGAGAGAGAGAGAGAGAGAGAGAGCTGGAGCCCAGCTGTGAAGATTCTGTTTCTGGAAGGAGTTCATGGTGCGCACATGGACAAGCTGGCCAACAACTGAGGATTCACCTAAAACAGCAGCGTGTGTGTGTGTGTGTGTGTGTGTGTGAGAGAGAGAGAGAGAGAGAGAGAGTGAACATCTTGAAGTGCTTAGAGAGTGTGGCAACTGATGTTACTCTCAGTCAAAGGTTGAGTTTACTGATCTTCCAGAGGTTACCACAACAATCTCTCATTTAATGGACATGTCACTATTCCAAATAGCAAGTATGTAAGAACAGAATTTAACTGTAATTTTAAATGTTGCATGTGTTGTACAAACTATGTAAACTGTTCTGTTGTATATCAGTTTCATGTAATTATAATAAAAATGTAACCATGCAGAATGTAAAATCGAAAACATCTTTTCTTGTCCTTCAGACAGATTACAAAGAAAAACATTAAAAAGCTGCATTTCAAAAGTGACATTTGAAGTGATAAAGTTGTAAAACATTGAAAAATTAACTTTTTCTCAGATAAAAAGACAGAACGATTCCTCGCGGAGTGTCAGTTTAGAGGTCTGTGAATAACGCGCGATTCATCCTGATCCAAACAGTAAGAGCGACGCGCTCCGAGTGCCTGATGGCTTTACGCGCTCAGATTCTGTACTATAGAACCATTTTCTGTTACAAAACATCAATAGAGGAATGAAAACAAACTTTTGTCTTACCGTTGTGTGGTTGTTTCGCTGAAGGCTGTCTGCGGTGGGCTGTCAGCTCAGTGTGTACCTGCCTAGTCTTTGGAAAGGAAGGATAAAGCGCACTTGCTGGAGTCCCACCCTCTCCAATTACTGTATGCGCTCCTCTCCAAAACCATTCAGGACTTTACCACATCAAAGTGTCCAGCGATTGATATGAACGACTTCAGATGGGAACAATGAGAATATTGACTTTTCTTTTTTTTTCTCCCTTTTATTATTATTATTATTATGCTATTTTTCTTGATTTCCATCTTTTAATCAAATTTTGATTTAAAACATGTCAGACTTAAATCAGATTCAGCACAATAAATGGCATTAATGAACATTTAAATTGATGTTTGGGTCATTTACCAAAAGACTTCAAGAAGATGTTTTTTTTATCTAGTTTGAAACGTTTTAAAATATAAATATATGTCAAGTTCCTAAATGTAATTTTTATATTTGAGTTGGATTCATACGTTTTCGAGACTTTTATACCATTTTTTTAAACAAACGTCCAGATTTAATGACACTAAAAATGCTAAGTATAGCTTCATTAACAATATTAATAATAATAATTATTATTAGTAGTAGTAATAGTAGTAGTAGCAGTGAAAAATACATATTTTTATTTAACAAATATCATGATTTTTTCCTGATTTCATGTCATAAAAGTCCTTTTTTATGCAAATTATATGGAAATATGGAATTTTCTTCTTTTTTCCCCATTTATTTATTTATTTATTTTTCTTTTATTTTTTTATTTTCTTTAAATAACATTTTGATTCAAAATAGGTAGAACTAAATTCAGATTCATCACAATAAATGACAGTAATGAACGTTTAAAAGTATGTATATGTATACATACACACACACACACACACACACACACATTATATATATATATATATATATATATGGTTGGTTTTATACGTTTTCGAGACTTTTATACCATTTTTTTAAACAAACATTTAGATTTCATGACATTAATTATTATTAATATTATATTAATATTATTATTAGTAATAGTAGCAATAGTAGTAAAATACTATATATATATATATTTTTTTTTTTTTTTCATAAAAAAAAGTCCTCATATTTATCTACAAGAGATTTTGACAAAGTGTAGAAACAATTTTTGTCACATTTTACAATGTTTTTTGTTTAACACACAAGCTCTTCCTGGGCTTGACGGCGTAACAAAGGTTCAAGAGGAAGTGGAGCGAATGACTTTTCCCAGTTACCGCTTTAGTGGCTGACAGTGTCCAGCAGCCTGCGCTGATTCGGTAACGGGCTGGAGGAAAATGTCCATATAGAGAGGAAAAGGAAGAGAGAGACGGCCGGGGGTCACAATGAGTGGATTTCCTCTGCTCGTGCTCTGTTCCAGCAGGTTGCTGGGCCGTGGAGAGGAGGAGAGCGGCACTGCCGGAGAGTCAGGGAGAGGTTTAGGGAGCGGTTTTGTTTGGACGTACTGTCCAAGGTCCCTCTTTATGCTGCTGGTGGGAGGAAGCCAGTTTTGGGCCGGAGCGATGATGTGCTGCTGAGTTAGGATGAGTTTTGGATGGAGGAAAAGAGGCTATTTATCGTGCCTGGTTCCTAAATACAGCTGCGTTGCTTTGACCAGATGAACAAAAAATGATGAGGCCTGGGTGGCCTTGACCTGTGTGCACGTGTGTGTTTGTATATTCATGTGTGTATTAGAGAGAGACTCCACCTGTGTGTGACAGAATACAGTCCAGAGAAAGCTTGGATTGTCCTCTTTATGATGTGATCTGGCCTTGTTTGAAACAATAACATATTTACTCAGAAGTGACACTTGTGTATAATCACATCTGTCTGTTTGTGTGCATGAATACCAGAGTTATTTTAGCATCATCAAGGTACTATTATAGTGTTATTAATAGTTTGAATTTGTTTGTCATTTTCCATTTTCATTTTTGTTTTAGTTTTAGTCATTTTGTTGTGTGATTTTGTCTTTTTTCAGTCTGAGTTTTACTTATTTTTAGTAAAGTTAAACTAGTTAATCGGGACAAACTTTCATGTTGGCTTGACAAAGCCTTGTCTGAAAGTTTGAAAGTTTTATAAGCGCCCTAGCATATTTTATCATGTTGCTAACAAGTTTTATCATGTTATTAACATGTATTAGCATGTGTCTAGCATTATTTTGCATGTTGCTAGCATGTTTTAGCATGTTATATTGCTAACATGAATTAACACATTGTTAGCTTGATTTATGATGCTGCTAGCATGTTTAACACATTGCTAGCAAGATTAAGCATGTTGCTAGCATGCCACTAGCATGAATTAACAAGTTCTTAGCATTGTTTTAACATACTGATAGCATGTTTTAGCATTTTGCTAGCATGAATTAGCATGTTGTGTTACTAACATGAATCAACACATTGTTAGCTTGATTTAGACACTGCTATAACATGTTTAACACATTGCTAGCATGATTAAGCATGTTTAGCACATCACTAACATAAATTAACAAGTTGCTAGTATGTTTTAACACATTGATAGCACAAATTAACATGTTATGTTGTTAATATAAATTAACAGATTGCTAGCTCGATTAAGAGTGTAGCTGGCATGTTTTAGCACATCACTAGCATAAATTAACAAGTTGCTAGTATGTTTTAACATTGCTAGCATTTTTTAACACATTGATAGCATGAATTAGCATATTATGTTTTTTAACATGAATGAACACATTGCTAGTTTGATTAAGTAGTTTGCTAACATGTTTTAACATGTTTCTTTAGCACATCACTAGCATGAATTAACAAGTTGCTAGCATGAATTGGCATGTTATGTTGCTAACATGAATCAGCACACTGCTAGCTTGATTAAGAGTGTTGCTAGCACGTTTTAGCATTGTTAGCATGATTTACCATGTTGCTAGAATGTTTTAGCACATTGCTAGCATGTCCAATGCTAGTTGCTAGGCTGCTAGAGATAGATGCTTGGTGGATGAAGCTTAAATACTCTATTAGAGTTAATGTATAAAAGTTTTTACCCCCTCAATGAAAGTTGATGAGATTTTTCATAGTTTTGAACGTCCGTTTTGATCCAGTCAGTTAGAAAAGTCTGACGGTCTGACCTGAGCTTGGTGGTTGTAGCTTTAAAGCGCTAAGAGGAGATACTGACTAAATTTAGCAGCCACACAACACCATTTTTTAACTAAAAACATAAAACATTTTATGCCGTTCATTTACAAACTTTTGAAAACGGGTTTCAAAGTGGAAGTTATAGAAAATGGTACTGTTATTGTCTCTGTGTAAACTACAGAAACGCACATTTGTGAAAACAGTGACATCATGATCATGTGTATTACGTGTTCAGTCTATAGGCGTGTAATGTTTCTTTACAAAGTGACATCGCCAACTACTGGCCTAGCAGCAGAATACAGCATTTTTACATTTTTTATTTTTTTATTTTTTTGCGGATCAGTGTGAACAGGGATCATTTTGACAATGTGTTGTTTGTACATGAAAAATGCAAATGAAAATGAAAAACTTTACCGTTTTTAGTGCATCATTGTCGTGTAAACATACCCTTAAGGTGACGATACACGTGCCAACGTTTTGAGCAGTGTTGCCATCAGCGGGCAACCTGATGAGACACAGGGCAACTAATTAAGGCAACAAGGAGCAAATCTATTGCAAACCCAATAAATACTTTATTATAAACACTTGTTAGGCACTTTATTTCAACTTTTCAAATATTTTTTTTTTTTTTTTTATTAAATATAAATGCCTTTCCGATCTGATTTGTGATATGAAAAGGGAGAAGAGTGAGTTTGGCTATAGGTGGATTCGAACTCGCGTCAGAAGTTACTTTTATGTGCCATACGCCCTACAGCCTACTACAGACATTAAACCAACTAGGTGTTTGTAGTATTTAACTGAAAACATTCAATGGCTTAATTAAGCCTACACGCATTAAATTGGACAGTTGTTGGTATTTTAAGCATTAAATGAGGTAAATTCCCTGTTTTGGGTTGACGCATGTCAACTTACCAGCGTAAAAAGATATAAGTTTATGCTCCTTTTCTCCACTCGACTGCCGCTGAGAGGCCGCCATCTTGTTTGAACTTTTTCTGAAATCTCCAAGCCGGTCACATGATCGGCTGCTAGCATTCTGATTGGAGGATCTCAAAAAATTGCCCATGACCAATCTAAAGTATCCAGATAGAAATTCGTTGCTCATTCTCAATGGGAAAGTGCACAAGCAACATTGCTCAAAAAGTTGCCCCGTGTATCATCACCTTTAGTCTCAGAAGAAGAAGAAGTCAAGCCAACATAATTAAATGAAAATGAGAAATGTTTCCTTTGAAAATAGCTCAAATAAAAATAAGCTCTCTCTTTTAATTCTCTTTTTTTTATTTAAGTTTTTTTTATTTGTTTATGTTTTTAGTTGTAATTAACTGTAACCCTGATGAATACACAACATTAATTGAAATCATTTTCCAGACAATTACGTCCATGTTTTCCCCCAGCAAACTCAAACAGCCCAGAGAGTTTTTATCAGTAGGCCATTCGCATCTCGTCTAAAACACCTTGCGGATGAGTGATAAGACCTCCACGGCTGCCCCATGCTCTCATTTGTTTGAATTAGAAAGTGTGTGGTCAAAGATCTTCCTTGGAAGTAAATCTGGAGGTGCTTTCAAGTCCAAGGTGAGAAGCGTGAAGAAGCGCCATGTCAACCTGCAGTCTCTGAAGCGGTGGGGCAAAGCAATCCCAGAGGGCTTAGGAAGGGGCAACACATCAGGGGCAAAAGGGTAGCTGCGTGACTTATGGCCATGTGGTGAGAGAAATGGGAGAGACAGGGAGAATAGGTGGGGTAAGATGCACCCCTTCTGATGAGCTAAATTGAATAAAAGGCAGTGAATGTGATCCAGATCTTCCCGTGTGCCCACAATACTGTTTCAATTAGCATGATGACTAGTTCAAAGGAGCTCCACATGATCGAACTCTCATCACCTCCTGCATGCCTCACGCCTTCTTTATCACTCCAACACCTTTCATCCACCCTCGCTCTCTTTCACATTCCACACTCATCTGTTTGGGTGATACTTTTGTTATACGGGAAATGTATAATAGTTTATAATTATTGTATAATTAATGTAATTTTTATCAATTTTATTGATTAACCGATTGATTGATTGATCGATCGATTTTTAATTAGTGTTAAAAAAAAGTTACATTTGGCAGAATTTCTGAATTTGAGAACTCTCAGACTTTTTAACTTCTTCTCTATGGTGAATTTATAGAAAGTTTTAAAATCAGGGGGACAATAAATTGATTGTAAACATTAAAATCATGTTTTCAGTGCTAATGCTAATTTATTATATTTTTAAATTATATTTATTTATATAGATAGAAAGATAGATAGATAGTCAGAACTGCGTGATATAAACACACAATTTTAGCTTTTTTCTCAGAATATAAACAGAAATTATGTTTTATCTCACAATTCTGATTTTATAACATGCAATTGCGAGTTATAAACTCTGAATTGTGAGATATAAACTCGCAATTTTGACAAAAAGTCCTTTTTTTTTCTTAGAATTGGATAACTCGCCTTTGCATGTTTATATCTCACAATTCTGAGAAAGGAAATCAGAATTGCGAGAAAAAAGTCAGAATTGCGAGTTTATATCGCAGTTGCGAGAAAAAAGTCAGAATTGCGAATTTAGATCGCAGTTGTGCAAGAAAAAGTCTGAATTGTGAGTATATATCTCACAATTCTGAGAAAAGAAGTCATAATTCTAAGAAAAAAGTCATAATTGCAAATTTAGATCGCAGTTGTGCAAAAAAAATGGTGGAATTGTGTGTATATATCTCATAATTGCGAGAAAAGTCAGAATTGCGACTTTGTATCAATTCTGAGAAAAAAAGTTAGATTTCAAGAAAAAAGTCAGAATTCTAAGAAAAAAAGTTATAATTGCAAGTTTATATCACAGTTGAAAGAAAAAAGTCAGAATTGCAAGAAAAAAGTCAGAATTGCAAGTTTATATGACAATTGTGAGTTTATAATGCATAATTGTTAGTATATAACTTATAACTTGCAATTGCGGGTTTATGTTTCGCAATTCTGGGAAAAGAAGTCAGAATTGTGAGATAAAAAGCTGCAACTACCTTTTTTTTAATTTAGTGGCAGAAACAAGCTTAGATACATTTTTTTTTTTTTTTTGCGAGTACCATGGAAATCATTTCAGGAAATTGTTGAGGCAGTTTTTTTTTTCTCTCATCCCTTTATCACTTTTTCCCCACTCCATTGTTGCCATTCTCACGCTCTCTCTGTACGTCTCTCGCTCTCATTCTCTTTCTCTCTCCAGGTCGGGTCACGCTATACATTAAACAGAGCACTTTTCCCTCGCCACCAGCTCTAAACGTTCATCACTCACTGTGTCTGACTGCTTTACTGCTCGTGTCCGTTCTGCTGTCGTCACGGAGCGTGCAAGTGCAAAGCTCTGTGAAAAACCAAATCTCACAGATCTGTAACCCACCGCCTCATCACACTGAATTATCCCTCACACTAAACTGTCGGATAATTGGATTTCAAAGTGCAAAGGAATATGGAGGCCTTGAAGTGTCAAGATGCTGTTAGACCTTATAAAATGACAAAACATCAAAAGTCTATCTATCCATCCTGACTGGGAATTCATAAACATTTTGCTTACACACCGCACAGTTTTAGTTCAGACAGGTGATATTCGTAAGCTTTTATCACAATCGTCCTGATTAGTGCAGGTTTCTTCTAACGATTTGAGGGGGGGAAAAGCGAGAGATAGTGTGAGAGAAAGTCCTCCCACTCATCTCTCGCAGGAGATCTCTCCTCTCTTTGATTCACTGCCCAGCTCTTTCCCTGAAGAAACTGTCCCACAGATGTTGCTCCAGCGACTACAAAGAAGGAGGTCTTTATGAAGGCAGTCTATTTTAGGCCACCGTGTTTCCGAGAGGTACAGGGCCGATATCTTTTCTGCTGAAGCCTTGTTTTTATTTCTTGCCGAGGTATTTTTAGATAAAAGCCATGGATATGATGACAAAAGAGAGCGCATAATGCTTCATGACAGTATCGACTCTTGATCACCCAAACCCAAGTTTAGGGCGCTAAACAAAAAAAGCTCTATAATTGGCACTCATGAGAATGAAAAGAAATGCCAGTACCATAAAGACAATGCATGTTTGGACCAAATGTGGATCTTTTACTAATGCTGACAGGGAGATTTCTCAAAGTTGAGAATAATTCTTGCATTTTGAGAAGGAGTAGCATTAGCTCTTGATATTATCTTTAATTAAGTCCCCAGTCCTTTTTACGAGTTGTAAAAATAGGCCTGCTAAGTCATACAAACATCCCCAGTATTTAATGCCTTGGAAAATGTAGCTTTCTCCAGATGTTTCAAGTTTCTAGAAGGTTCTAGTAACACAAAGGCCAGGCTAGGACTTCTGCCCTTCCACTGGGCTTCGCAATGGGCCTAACTAACCTCCGCCACGCTCCCTGATCAGGACACTTGTGCCGGAACTCTTTCTAAGGAGCTTTGTTTGTCCGAGGCAACCTGGGAGCAGGGAGTGTCGCTCGGCCGCTGTTGACCACAATCGGATACAGTTTTTCTCCATGGAGGTGTGAATCTTGGCCAACAGTGAGAAAAGCTCATAGTGACTCAAGAACCCTGCATGGACTGTGTTCAGTGTTAAGGAGACATGTGTTTCTGTATTACATAAAACAACTGATTTCCCTTAAAGATAAAGTGCATAGTCTTACATTTACAAAGATGCGTTTTAGAAAACAAATGAATCAAACTGAGTATATCAAGCTGAATACATTTTCTCTCAGGTCTACTATTGCTTTGCAGTTCACAGGTGTTTCACCTCAGAGTGTCTCTTTATGGAGATGGATCACAGCAGAGTTTAATGTGTGCCAGTGGAGCAGATAGTCTGCTGGAATGGAAGAAAAAAAAAAAGATTAAAAATGAGGGCAATTCAACAACAGAGCAAAAATTAATTCTCAGTCTTGATAAGATACTGGGATCGATCCAAAACAAACAAGCCTCAACATCCAACGGCACAGAACTAGTGGTCCAAAATCTGACATTTAAAACACACACACACACACACACACAATTACGAGTTAAAAGTTGTGTGGATCACATTTTTCCTCTCTTACTCCTCTTTTCACAAGAAGAGGTGCCAAACACAGATTATTAGTGCACCTCTGTGTATGTTTGTGTGGCTTTTGGGAAACACGTCCTTAAAATGGCCTGTTTCGTGTATGTACTGATGGGCTATGGTAAGAGTTGAGTGACTCCAGCTGTCATGGTCTCTGTTTATAGCACAGCTTTCACGGCAAATTAGAATGTCACCAAATGGATAAGTAAAGTAAACTAATATACACTGGGTTTTAACCAATAACTCTAACTGATGTAGCTTCACATCAGTTAGAGTTTACTAAATAGTCCCATTCTGAATATAACAAAGCTATAGATTCTTGTTTTGTTTTGTTTTTTGGAAACTTACCATAATTACGAGATTCTGACTTGTGAAAAGCGTTCACGTCCTCGTAGAACTTGGAATTACGACTTTCTGAGAACTCTCATCCCGTAATTATGGTAATTCCGTGATGATGTGAGCGCTTCATTCGAATCTGATTGGTCGAGCAGCAGTGTTCCAAACGTCCAACAGCAGTGGGACTTTTCACGTTTTGTATCACTCGGCTTGTCTGGGTTTGTTCCTGTTATGTTGTTCTTGAATATGAAAACAATAATGACTGTATGATCATTCCAAGAAGAATTTTCAATAAATAAAACGACTTTAAAATGCAGGTCCCAATGACAGTTATTTTGAGCCCTAGCTTACACATTTACTCCAAAACACTCACAGTAAAAGGTACAGTTTTCTTAATTATTGATTATTGTCTGTTATTGTCACATATGATAAACTGTAGTTTAGCATCTGCCATTGTTCCAGTAGAATTAAAAATGGCTGCAGTGACCCCCATTCTTAAAAAAACGGGCCTTGACCATCTAAACATGAATAATTACAGGCCAATCTCAAACTTACCATTCTTAAGTAAAATTCTTGAAAAAGTTGTGGCTTCACAACTGAGATCCTACTTAAACGCTAATGGCCTTTTTGAACCTTTTCAGTCAGGATTTCGCTCATCACATAGCACTGAAACTGCTCTTCTTCGTGTGGTTAATGACATTCTTCTGTCCATGGATTCTGGGTTAATAAACATCCTGATTCTTCTCGATTTAAGCTCTGCATTTGACACAGTCTGCCATGACATATTCATCTCTCGCCTTTCTGATATCGGTATCACTGGTTCAGCTGTTTCCTGGCTCATTTCCTACATCAGCGACAGAAAATATTATATCACCATACAAGGGTATAAATCTGCCACTGCTCCGGTCTCACAGGGTGTTCCTCAAGGTTCAGTTCTGGGTCCACTTCTGTTTATCATTTATATTTCTCCACTTGGTGACATCATACGCATGCATGGACTTCAATTTCATTGCTATGCTGATAACATTCAAATCTACCTTACCACCAGCTCGTTGCCGGACTCACTTACTGTATGCATCAGGGATATCAAGCATTGGATGTCCTTGAATTTTCTTAAACTAAATAATAACAAAACTGAAATATGGATGATTGGCTTTGCTACCTCAGTCAAAAGGATGGACCTGTCCTTTGAAATTGACGGGATTCATGTTAAGCCTTCTTTAACTGTCTGTAATCTTGGTGTCTTAATTGACTCATCTCTATATTTTGTCTCTCATATTTTTTTTCTGTCGTTAAAAACTCTTTTTTCCATCTTCGTAATATTGCACGTCTTTGATCCTCTCTGACTCAAGCTGATGCTGAAATCTTAATAAACGTCTGCATTACTGCAATGCTCTATTTCTTGGTTTGCCTAAAAAACTCATAGCAAGGTTACAGTATGTTCAAAACCCAGCAGCAAGAGTTCTCACCTTTACCAGGCGTTCTGCTCACATTACTCCTCTACTGCATGATTTTCACTGGCTACCTGTGGCATCACGTATTCACTTTAAGGCATTAAATGGTCTTGCGCCTCCATATCTGTCTGACCTACTCTACTCCTACTCTCCTGCCCGGTCCCTCAGATCATCTGAGCTTGGTCTTTTGTCCATTCCTCGTTTTCGGCTGTCCACTGTAGGTGGTAGGTCATTTAGTGTTAATGCTCCTAAATTATGTAATTCACCACCCCTTACACTTTGTAATATATCATCTTTGCCTACCTTCAAGACTCAGCTAAAAACATATCTTTTCAATATGTATTTTGGATAATGTGGCTAAATCTGGCCTTATGTGTTTGTATTGTGTATGTGGATGTGCAAATATATTGTATAGCACTATGTGAAGCGACCTTGAGCTATGGAAAGGTGCTATATAAATAAAACTTTTTCTTCTTCTTCTTCTATTGATTATGGATGGAATAGTCTTTGTATTAGCGGTGTGGATTTTTGTGACTCTTTCTGCAGGTTGTTATGCCAATAGGTAGCGACAGTTTACTGACTTCATAAGTAAATCGTTGACTCACTCATTCGAATGATTCATTCAAAACACTAATGCATTCAGGAATTACAAGTGACTTATAAGAGTGAGTCATTGAATCATTCAACCAATTTGTTCAAAGAAACAGAATCATTCACAAACAAAACACCACCACTGTATGATGCAGCTGCGAGTTTGTTTGGAACTATTTTCATTGGCGATGCAAGAACAGACAAAGTAACTGACAATACTGTGTTTAAAATGTAAGTTACTCAATGTAATAATAATGTTTTATTTATTGAATTGTACACGCTAAAAAATGCTGGGTTAAAAGTTTGTCCAATGTGCTGGGCTTTTTTTTTTTTTTTTACCCAATTATTGTTTATAAATGATTATATGGCTGGCTTAAAAAGAACCCAAAACAGCTTGGAAATTAAAAACCAGACACGTTAAACTAGAGTATATCAAGTATATCAACAATAATAATCAAAAGGTGAACATTTATTGATAAGCAATTTATTGTTTAATTATTATTCATTAAACATATTAATAAATGTTAATTTTCAACATAATTTTGGGTTCATTTAAGGCAAGTAATACAGTCATTTTTAAACAATAGTTGAGTTAAATAAAACTACCCAGCAGGTTGGGCAAACATTTAGCCCAACCACTGGGTTAAAACGACCCAATCACTGTGTTTGTCCATTTTCAACCCAACTTCGGTTGTTTTAACCCAGCATTTTTTTTTTTTTTTTTTTTTAGAAGTATCACAGTAATTGTTCTGCTTCCCACTGAAAAAAAAAAAAAAATGGTGTAGAATTTTCACTGAGAAATTGCTAATTTCACAAAAAATTAGAAAAGAATGGCAAGTAACATTGAATTAAACATGAAATCCCGATTTCTTGTAAAACTTACTCCAATAAACTTTGTTTAATTTACAATTTCAACAGAAAAAAGAAAGATGAGTATAAACAGGTCATCTTTAATAATCCACACAACTATAGTCCAACAAAGACACAACCAATATAGAAACAAGACCAGACAAAGACACGCTAACAGGACTGAACTTATATACACAACAAATCAACTCAAATGACAAACAGCTGTGCTGATAAGTGCAGTGTCCATGGTGACTGATTGTGGCGGGAAAACAGAACAAAGGAGCACATGTGACTAATGAAAACAAACAAACTGAAAGTCCATGAGGTGTGAGGGTGTGACACTTTCACAGTGTACTCCAATCATTTTTAAGATACGGCCTAAGTCACCGTTGATGTAGTTGGTGAAGTTTTCAAATTAATTAATTTGAATAGCCTACATCTTTTGAACTAGCAATTGCAGATCTTGTAAGAAAGTAGTTTCAAACGCAACATTGTCATTGTTTACATACAGTCCGTTTACCAGCAATATCCACTCGCAAGAGTGCATTATGACCGTATATCAGCATTGAGTTATATAACCTTTTTGAATAATAATCTTGCGATGTGCAATGTCCATTTAGTACGTACATGCATCAAGACAGTTCCCACAATGCCTTTCAGGTGTTCCAGCTTATGTAAGGATGTAAGCAGAGTGTCATAACCTGCAGACCATCTTGAGGCTGTATTTGCTATTTCCTGACAGAAATTGATGGCTGACTGTAGGGAGATGGAGAAGATCTGGGTGCAGCTGAAGGGGATTAGATTACAGCCACATAAATAATCATCCCACGTTCCCATCAAACTTCACTCTAAAATGGAAGAACTCCCAGATTCTCACAACACACACACTAATGCTAGTGTGCGCTTATTACATACAGCCAACCAGACAACAGTATGGCCACACACACACACACACACACTCTAGACGAACCCAACCACAAAACAATAGGAGTATTTTTAGACATGGTTTAAGGATGTACGGTCTATCCTGTAGTCTGATATTCAATGAGGAAATGGAATGAGCTCTACGTCTTTTTCTCTCCCTCTCTTTTTTCTTTGGTGGTGATTAAAACCCGTCTTTGCTCTTATCAGTAGTCTTGTGAATGTGGTTTGTTCCTGTCCTATATTTAATCTGAACTCAAATCAGCGCCCCCACAGTCAAAATATGCAGGACAAGCCTCTCGTCCCAAAGACTCCTTCACCTCTGCCCACATTATCTGCCAGCGTATACTCATTTATTTGAAACTTATAAGATGAAATTACATGATAATTGTAGAAGGGACATTATGCATAGATTGTAACTAAATCTGACTCCGGTTTTTATCAGTAAATTTCTTTGTGTTCCATGAGAAAACACATACGAGGGTGGGTATAAGAATTTTCAGTTTAATGAATGTTATTTTTGTTGTCATTGTGTAAAAATACTCTCAGTTTAATATGCAGAAAGAATGAGTTAGAACGAGATCGAAGCTAGCAGATTAATTTTATAGTTCTCTCGATCTATATTGTAACAGAAGCTACTTAAGATGTAGGTAAAAGATAAATGAAGGTACAGGTGTGTGTGAGGGAATGTGTGTCAGTGCGGCTACACGTCTGCATGTGATTGTGTGGGTGCAGAGTGCTTGTGTTTGTCTTCTAGATGTATTTTTGTGACTTTGACTAGTTGTACATGTCTGTGTGTTTGTGCTTATGAGCTCCACTCCCTCAATTAAAGACGTCGTCAAGTGTGTGAGTCACAGCTTGTGAAAAACACAGCAAGGAACCGAATGTTATGGTGTCAAAAATGTGACCTAGTACATGGCATGTATATGAGCATTTTTTAAAATGGCAATCATAGAAAAAAAAGTCAGCATAACCTAGTTTATTATTATTTTATAAACGGTTGTTACTATAAAGTGTTTCATTTAAAAATATTATGATTAGAAATGATTAGAAAATTAATCAAATAAAAATAAAATTAGAGAAAAGTGTAAGATGAAGCATAATTAGGTTTAATAACAATTTCACAAAACAATTTTGGGACAATATGGTCAACAACATCTCACATTATTATTGTTATTTTTTTAAATTCTGTTTTAGAAAAGCACAAAAGCATGTATTGCTGTAAATGTCGTTTTTTTCTTATTAATTGCAACAAACACCTTAAAAGAAACTGATGCTTATGTATACATTATTTGGTCTCTTCCATAGCTCAACTCTGCCCTCTATCAGTCAATGGAAATTATTACATTACTTAATGTCTTCTGAAGACTCTAACTTTGAGATAGACATGGAAGACAAAGAATAACTAATGCTTAATATTGAGAAATAATCCAAGCCCAGTAAGGGTTAAGTATATGTACATATGTTTAACAGACATGCAGCACCATCCATGTTGAGTCTAATGTGTGTGTGTGTGTGTGTGTGTGTGTTTGGCACATTACCACAGAAAATGTTCTGTCCCTTTAAGGAGGAAGAATGTTGTGGTTTTTGCCAGGGCGTTTAGAGCAGTGCCCCTGCAGTCAGTCACACATTTTTAGGCTATAACTCCCTGTCTCTCCTTTGAAAGTTTTCTTTCCAACTTCATCTTTTAAGACAGGCATCCCATGTCATCATTTATTTTTTAGATAGGCTATTTCTCTAACTAAATCAGCAAACCTCCTCACTTATCAGGCAAAAGGAACATTTGTGTGTGGCTAGGTCTGTTTCCCGTTTCATACGTTTGTTTGTTGCCCCAGGGAACATGAGAGAAGGAGGGGTTCGCTTTGTGCCTCCTAAGAAGGCCTATCTGTGCACACAAACACATAAGGCTTATAAAGTGGCTTGGGGAATGAAAGTAGATGATTGAAATGAAAACTAAAAAGTCTAGCAGCTAGTAAGATATGGACAATTGTTTAGCAGTTGCAGTGTCCGGATGTGTCATTTCCTGCATCCCTGACATTGCTGATTAAGTAAATTTACTGACATGCAGTGGGGTCATATATATATATATATATATATATATATATATATATATATATATATATATATATATATATATATATATATATATATAAAAATATATATATATATATATATATATATATATATATATATATATATATATATATGACCCTGGACCACAAAACCAGTCACAAGTAGCACAGTTATATTTGTACAATAGCCAACAATACATTGTATTGGTCAAAATTATCAGTTTTTTTTTTTTTTTTATGCCAAAAATCATTAGGATATTAAGTAAAGATCATGTTCCATGAAGATATTTTGTAAATTTCCTACCATAAATATATTAAAAATGTATTTTTTTGAGTGGATATGCATTGCCAAATACTTAATTTGGACAACTTTAAAGGCGATTTTCTCAATAATTTGATTTTTTTTTTTTTTTTTTTCACTTTTAGATTTTCAAATAGTTGTATCTCAGCCAATATTGTCCTATCAACAATACATTAATGGAAAGCTTATTTATTCAGCTTTCAGATGATGAATAAATATCAATTTCAAGAAAATTGACCCTTATGACTGGTTTTGTGGTCCAGGGTCACATATATATAAAAGCTGAATTGAATGTCTTTGTATTTGGTATGACCTCTGATAAGTGACTTAAATACTACAGAATTTTAAATATGTTTTACTAATTTTATGTCACAACATTTCTTTGCACAATTACGTCTCATCTTTCTTATTTTCTTGCCCCAAAACTAGCTCAAAGAACCCCCTAGTGGTGAAGAACCACCACAGCAAGTTTCAGTGAGACAAGGGATCAATGGTATCCTGCTTTATTGGATCCAGATTTGACCGTCGGAGCCACAGATGAATGAGTTTTGTAGTCTGGTGAGCGGCTCACGTCGAGTTCAGGCTGTCAGACACGTCTGGAGGGGGTTTTGGGGAGCCGAGGGGGGCCCTCAAGCAAATGCCTGAGAAAAAGAGCATGGCACGGTAAACCTGAGAGTCCTGTACCACTTCCCCGGGAACAACACGCTCTCTCACAGGGCCGGGCTGTGGACAGAAATGAGAGGTGACAGCGTATTCATTTCAGTTGCTGCTTTCTTTAAGGGCCCGCTAAAAGCCTGTTGAATGATGAGTGGTCAGAGGATTTATTGAGGAGAGATGACTTTAAATTTTCTTAGACGAGGTGTGCAGTCATATGCTTTGACTTGCTGTTTTCCACCAAGGATTGTTTCATCCACATGGCTCTATTTCACCTGGCTAGTATTAAATGCTAAGATTAATGCCATAGAGTTCCATTGAAGGTCGATTAATTAAATGAGAGCAGATATTATTAATAGTTGTGACTTGGTGCTAGGTGTGGGTAAAAAAAATAAAAACATAAATAATAAATCATTGATTTCAGATTAACGCAATCGTCATTTGAACGAACAATTCTAAACGTTTACATTGCATCTGGTCCTGCTGAACTATGAATACCAAAGTATACTTTGGTTTGTTACGCGTAGGCTACACTAATGTTTTCGTAGGCTATACAATGAGCGTGGCGTGATTTTCGTCATAGTACGCACGCACACTATCCTCATGCAGCCCAATATTTGATCGCATGGCGACTTTTGTTTTTCGAGCGGTCAAAATCACTCGCGCTGAAGTCCGAACGGACATCAATGGGAAGTATATTAAAGGTGCAATATGTAATAATTTTGCAGTAGAAAAAAAAAAAAAAATATATATATATATATATATATAAACCCCCTGTAGCCATATGGATTCTTTTTATGATGGATGGATTCATTTTTTTGGGCTTCAAAATTTCACCCCCCATTCACTAGCATTATAAAGCTTGGAAGAACTAGGATATTTTTAAATAAATCTCCGATTGTGTTCGTCTGAAAGAAGATAGTCATATACACCTAGGATGGCTTTATATATCTATATATATATATATATATATATATATAAAACACTAGGCCAGTGTTATATATTTTGTTCACTTGAGTACTTACAATATCCCAAATGTTTGCAACTATTTGTAAGTCGTGAGGAAATTGCAATTTTAACCAAGGCTCCAGACGTGTGAGGAGTCACCTGTCAATTGCGTCATACCTACATTTTATTTTGTAGAAACCATGGAAACACCACAGACGCTTTAATATTTACATGTTTTAATAGGCAAGGGAACAACTGTTTTGATATATTTATAGACAGAAAACTAATTATTGTTATATAGCTCAACACGTTTAGTCTTATTGCTTAAATCTAATTTTCTTGATACCATGCTTTACAATGCCTCAGAGAAAAACACTATTTTGTGAAGTCGCTAACAGCATAATCAGATGCAGCTTTATTCTTAGTAACAGTAATACGGCATTTTTCTCCATCATACAATATGTTTTAAAATGAATTGCATGCCATTTATCAACACAAGCCATCCAGCATTTATTATGATATTCTAAAATCGATCTAGCTTACTGCAGTGTGCAACAAGTGTCTCACAGCAGCCACCGAGTGAACACACAGAGTAACGTTATAACATTTTTAACACACTCAAATGTATCTGATATGATAAACAGAGCTGTGTTACCTCATACTCATGACCGGAAAAGCGGAAGCAGCGCCGGCGACTGTGGCATAATAAAAATTCCGCTGCTCGTGAGGCGCGTGCAATCGCTCGAGCGGCCTTGTTCAGCTCCCACAACACTCGGTCCTGCTCTGCTTCATACCACAGTAACGTTAATAATCGGATCCATGAACATAATTTCTTCCCAAGTCCTACCCCAATTCTTTTCCACTGGCTGTTGAGGTAAAGACCACATGTCCCAAGATTCCGCGCTCAAACTTGGCGTCATCAAGCTACGACTTTGTATTGAATAGGCCTGTAGCGGACAGAAAATATTACATATTGCACCTTTAACGGTGAATGCCCACTACAGCGCTCAGTGCTGCTGACAATGCTAAAATGCCTCAGCTTTTTTTTTTTTTTTTGGCAATATATAATCATCACAGATACGCGTGATTACAAGCAAGCTTTGTTTCCGAATGACCTAAGTAAAGCTATACTGTTACATTTCTAAACTTTTGGAAACCCAGCCAGTATAATCACAATAAACACATCCAAACTGTAATATTTAAAGGGATAGTTCACCCAAAAATTATCCCATGATTTACTCACCCTCAAGCCATCCTAGGTGTATATGACTATCTTCTTTCAGACGAACACAATCGGAGATATATTTAAAAATATCCTAGTTCTTCCAAGCTTTATAATGCTAGTGAATGGGGGGTGAAATTTTGAAGCCCAAAAAAATGAATCCATCCATCATAAAAAAGAATCCATATGGCTACAGGGGGTTAATAAAGGACTAAATATATCTCCGATTGTGTTCGTCTGAGAGAAGATAGTCATATACACCTAGGATGGCTTGAGGGTGAGTAAATCATGGGATAATTTTCATTTTTGGTGAACTATCGCTTTAACAAGACATAGGCTATGTCACTACCTGAACCTCATAGCAATTGGCTGCTGACAGCGTTTTTCGTTTAAAGTCAAAAGCTGCCCAACCTTTTGACGCTCTCTGCCTCTCTCAGCGCTTTCTCTGGTTCATGTCAATCCCACAATGCACCGCACAAGCATGAAGCTTAACTTCCATAGAAATGAATTGAAATGCTCACTTCGCGCCAGTTAGCATGGCCCCTGCGAAAGGATGAAAAAACAAGGGAAGTAAACTGAAGTACAGGCCTACTTCACATGTCCACTTTCCACTCATGCAATCCAGTTTTTATGTCTGCGTGGACAACAGTGCGATTGATTTGATTGCTTGAAAATAACTGTCCCCTAGATTTATACACACTTTTTATTCAATCAGCAGATTCCCAAAAAGTAGGGTTGATCCGATCAGGATTTTTGGGGCCGATCACAGGAAATAGCATCTGCCGATACAGATTACCGATATCTATCTAAAGCTGCCTTTTTATCATGTAGAATTATTTATAGGGATGCTCCAATCTGGATTTTTACAGGGGTCATTTTTTGGGGATATATATTTATTTATTTATTTATTTTAATTATAATTAGCTCACCTAAATGTTTGATCATGCAGTGAAATTTTGTTTTTACAATTGGGCAATTTTGTTGCATAATAGCTTACAGCACAAGCCTGATTTCAAACTTTGAACTGAATTCACAAAAAAAACCAAGTAAACAGTCAGTAATAAAATAAGAACAAATATAGATACAAATAAAATAAACAGTGCTTTAAGTTTTTTTCAGGTAGGTCTCACAGTAGTATTGAGGTAAGAAATACTAAAGGACTGAATAAGGAATCAAATGTAAAATAATTCTGGATAGTCTTCTCTGAATTAATCAAATACAAATTAATCCTTATAATTAAAGTTATTCATTCAAGAGCAGTGAGTGTCATTATTGTTAATCAAACATCAAAAGACAAAGACAAAATCAGAGACAGCAGAAGGTTCATTAGGCTCCTATCACTTTAAGAGCGAATGCACAGATCCAATATACTGATACACGTGTTTTCTTTCTTAACCGTTTACGTTCACTGAAAACAAAACGACTGTGTTTACGTGTATACTCGTCAAGACGGTAATTTGTACATACATTTATGTCTATTTGACTATTTAAGCACGGTTGGTACTCGTGAGTTGTTTGTGAGGTGGCTTTATGTGCACTCTTTGAGTGTGCAGAGATCGCGTGAGCGCTGGCCAGTAAACACTGGCAAGACTTAAAAAGAAATGCAAGTTATAAACTTTAGTGATGATGCAACACTGCCTCGATAGTGCAAGTGACAATTCAACTGTGCAGCGTGCTGCTCGCATGTAGTGCATACTGCATGCAGTGTGATGAAGTGAAGTCATTTGCACATTTTGACAGGAAAAAAGAGAGAAAGAGTGTGCACAGATCCACTCACGCTGTTTGTGAAATTACGTCTCACAGAAAGTTTTCAAATTGCTTTGTAAGTTATTTAAATAAGAAGTACCTCACCTTCAGCATTATAATTGTTTTACCCACGCTGGACAGGGATTTATACGGAGCCTGACATGACACGCAAGAAAAAGTAAGTCATGCGCATCGTTCCCTCGATTTGCTGAATTGTGGAACATTTTACTATTTCGTTCCCTCGATTTGCTAGATCTTGCGGACGTTTTACTATTTCGTTCCCTCGATTTGCTAGATCGTGCGGACGTTTTACTATTTCGTTCCCTCGATTTGCTAGATCTTGCGGACATTTTACTATTTCGTTCCCGCAATTTGCTAGATCGTGCGGACGTTTTACTATTTCGTTCCCTCGATTTGCTAGATCGTGCGGACGTTTTACTATTTCGTTCCCTCGATTTGCTAGATCTTGCGGACATTTTACTATTTTGTTCCCGCGATTTGCTAGATCTTGCGGACGTTTTACTATTTCGTTCCTTCGATTTGCTAGATTGTGCGGACGTTTTACTAATTTGTTTCCCATTGCGCATGATTTAGCCCACTTTTTTTTTCCTGCATGCCATGTGTGGGGCTCCGTAGATTTAGACGGCGCCACTATTTGTCATGCCTCACGGCAACCACACGTCTTTTTGCGTATTCAGCCTGAGATCGACAAATTAAGAGATGACGATCCAATCTTTAGAAGCAATTATCGGTAGCCAATCAATTGGAGCCCACTACCGAAAAGAACGAACTTATGAGTTCATTGCTCTTTAAATGAGTAGTTCAAAAATCCATCTTACCTGTTTGAATCTCTATAATGCAATATGCCATAGAATTTACAGCTTTAATGAGAGAATTTCTGAAATATACCAGAAAATCCTTAGATGGCATGTTAAAGATGTGATCTACTAAAGGTCTAAACTAAAATCCTTCTGTATGAAAGACAACCTAAGATGTCTGATTAAACCAGATGTCTGACATTAGTGCAGGGTCATCTATTTCTTCGTTTGGATGGAGTTAACAGCTGTGATGATTGGAGTCTTATTAGGACATTCAGCACTTTCACTGCCACTGGTAAGGCCTTACCTTTATAAATGCTCTCTTATAAACCAACCACAGCGGTTTAATTTCCCTTTGCAAATTCTAATGACACGCATGAGTGGTCTGCTGTTTGCATAAAGATACATTTTCAGATCCGGTTTCACCTGTCTGTGAAATTCATATTGCAAACCATGAATCTAAAGAGTTCACACTCAACACATGAAATCCATGCGAGGCTTTGTGAATAAGGACAGGAAAAAACGGACAGCCTTCTCCAGGTGTCCATAACTATTTGTAGTTTTATGAGGGCTGAGGGAGTAGAAAATAAGATTAAGTCACACTATTTTGCAGAACTTCTTCCAATCTACAGTGCTGAAATTACTGACATTTAAGTACGAAAGAGTCTGATTGTGCTTGAGTTTGGTGGGGTTTAGTAAAGCCCTTGGGTTTATCCTGTTGCGTGTGGGCCTTGACGGGGTTAGCGTGAAAAGAGTTGCCCTGCCTTCACTGGTGCCGGCATCTCATTTACCCGTCCCCCTGAGAACACAGAGAGATGTGGAGAATGAGCTATCTTCATCTCTGCTGCTCTCTTGCTCCTCCAGTTAAATAAATAAGACATTACGCTGGAGGACCCAGGCCTTCATTACTACATACTCGATGTAATCAGACACGTCTGTATGTTTCTGCATATTCCTAAATTGACAGATATTAGAGAGGTCCCAGGAGGTGGAGTTGGACCTTTGAGATAAGTCTCTACTGCTAACACCAGCCATGGGGGCTGATCGTAGATGGGATGCAGGAATTCGTCTCGTGAGAGACAGTTACATTTTTAACCGTTTTTTGGAGCCTGATCTGGTTCAAATGTTCCCTTTTGTTGAGTGTAATCGTGATCCCGTTTAACCTTTGATTGCTAAAACATATTTTGGTCCTGCATAGTAATACTAATAGTAACATAAAATATAAACATGTTTATAAGATGTTTAAAACGTAACACTAGGTTTGGGTCATGTTTAAATGAACTAAAAACGGAAAAAAGAGAAGAAAAAAACACAAAAGTTTTTCTTTGCATTTTGAAAAGTTTCGCGTATACACATATGTAGACGGCAGTGTTGTCAAAATGATCGCTGTTCACGCGGATCTGCGAAATGTCTCAAAATGCTGTATTCTGCTGCCAGGCCAGTAGCTGGCGAGGTCACTTTGTAAAGAAACACTACATGCCTATAGACTATGGGAAGTTCGGATCATTTTAGTGACTCAGATCACTGAGTCTCATTCAGCAAAATGAATGAATCTTTTTTCAAGTAATTTCATTCATTACGTTCATTTCAGCAGAATATAATGGAAATGTTACATCATAACCAAATTCCCAAACACAAGAACTTGCGCAAACGCTGATCACATTTAGAATAATATTCTATATATATATATATATATATATATAAAATGTGTATATATGTATAAATATGTATTAATAGATAAACAGTATCTCACAAAGGTGAGTACACCCCTCACATTTCAGTATATTTTAGTATATCTTCTCAAGGCACAATACTATAGAAATGAAACTTGTATATATTTTAGAGTAGTCATTGTGCTGCTTGTATAGTAGGACAGATTTAATGTCTTCTGAAAATAACTTACATTACTTACATACAGCCATTATTGTCTAAATAGCTGGCAACAAAAGTGGGTACAGCTCTACGTCTTTTAACCATGCAAAGCCACATGTCCTATTCATCATGTTCATGTTTTTGTCTGCTTGATAGGAACATACAAATGTGTGTATCTTGTATTAGAGCAGTTAAAATTTGGTGCTTTAAGCACAATCCTCTCATACTGACCACTGGATGTTCAACATGGCACCTCATGGCAAAGAACTCTCTGAGGATTTGAGAATTAGAATTGTTGCTCTCCACAAAATTGGCCTAGGCTATAAGAAGATCGGTAACACCCTGAAACTGAGTTACAGTACAGTGGCCAGGGTCATAGAGAGGTTTTCCAAGACGGGTTCCACTCGGAACAGGCCTCGCAAGAGTCGATCAAAGTTATTTGAGACCTTGTGCTGGGCGTCAGGTGCAGAAGCTGGCTTCAAAAAACAGACGCATGAGTGCTGCCAGCATCGCTTTAGAGGTTGCAGAAGTGGAAGGTCAGCTTGTCAGTGCTCAGACCATACGCCGCACACTGCAGCAAAACGGTTTGCATGGCCGTAGTCCCAGATGGAAGCCTCTTCTGAAGCTGGCTCACAAGTAATCCTGCAAACAGTTTGCTGAAGACAACCTGTCCAAGAGCATGAATTACTGGAAGCATGTCCTGTGGTCTGATGAGATGAAGATAAACTTGTTTGGCTCAGATGGTGTCCAGCATGTGTGGCGACGCCCTGGTGAGGACTACCAAGAAAATTGTGTCTTGCCTACAGTCAAGCATGGTGGTGGTAGCATCATGGTCTGGGGCTGCATGAGTGCTGCTGGGACTGGAGAACTGCGCTTCATTGAGGGAAACATGGATTCCAACATGTACTGTGACGTTCTGAAGCAGAACATGATGCCATCCCTTCAGAAACTAGGCTGAACGGCAGTTTTCTAACATGATAATGACCCCAAAAAATATATATTTTCATGATTTGTTATAACATTTTTTTTTCTTTTGTTAAATCAACTTAGAAAATTAATGTAGTTCAGATAACATAATATTTTGAGTTTCTGTTGATTAAACCAGTCGCCTTCATTGTATTAACTCAAATTTTTTTATTTCAGTGAACTCAAAATTTTAAGGCAACCAGGTAACTTACTTAAACCAACGATTAAACCAACAATTCTTTTTTTTAGTGTAAGAAATCTGAGACCAGAAACGCATCACATGACTGTGAGTAACTAATTAACGCTTGTTTTTAAGGAAGGTTGGGAATTATTAACTAATTTCTGTATCCAATATGGCTGTCACATCATGTGACAAAAGAACGAACGAGGAGGTGATGAACGAATCACTCTCTGAGACAGCTTGTTGTTCCCGACTCATATAGATTCGTTCAAAAAATGAACAAATCGTTCATGATCGACTACTATAGGCTGGACACGTAATATGCATGCGCATAACATCACCATTTTCACAAATTCACGTTTTTGTAGTGTACACGAAGACAATATCTTTGTATTTTCATTCCTTTTACATTTGTATTCCTGTTCCTTATTACTGAATATATGATTACAGTAACAGCTTTAAAGCAACAAGACAAAGGAGAGAAAAAAAAAACAACCATTTTCTGAGAACTAACACTAGCACTGTTTATTGTTCTTCGCTGCTGTCAAAAGGCATTTGGATGGAAGTGCGTCATCCAGCCATTGATATGTTCTCAATCCCGACATCTGTAAAATTCCAGGAGTTACTCAGACAGGATACATTGAGAGAAAAAAAGAAAGAAAAAAAAATGCAATAATAATAATAAATATATAAAGGTGTAGAAAACAAAACTTTTCTATGTTGGTTAAAGATTGCAAGACTTTTGTATTTTACATGTTGTAGATGATAGTCAGACATTGCAAGTATAGTGACATTGCCTTCAGATATGTTTCCCGTCTGGCTAAGGTGGCAATTTCCTGCTATTGTTTAAAAGAATTTATGTGATCTTACAGGAACGTGGCGTGTTATTCCAAGTACTGTTTATCTCAGAGTTTACTTGGGTTTGCCTAAATCAATCAGGTAAATTAGGTTTGTATTAGTTGTGCTCAAACTAAATTATTACATAAAAATCCATTAGCAATGACATATATTACAAAAGCAAGCAATTTGTAATCACAAGCAACTCCACAATATGATTAGGCTACATATTAAGTGTTTATTTGGTGTGAACTACACTCTAAAAAATGCTAAAAATGGACAAACCCAGCGGTTGGGTTAAATGTTTGACCAACATGCTTTTACTTAACCCAACTATTGTTTAAAAATTACTTTACTTAAAATGAATGGTTGAAAATTAAAAATCAGACACATAATTACTAGAGGCAACAATAATAATAAAAAGGTGAACATTTATTAATAAGCAATTTAATAAATGTTTATTATTTAATTATTATTTATTAAACTTAGTAAAAAACAACTTCATTTATTAAACATATTAATAAATGTTAATTTCCAACATACTTTGGGTTCATTTTAAGCAAGCAATACAGTCATTTTTAAAACAATAGTTGAGTTAAATAAAACATTTAACCTAACAGCTGGGTTAAAACAACCCAATCACTAGGTTTGTCCATTTTTAACCCAGCATTTTTTTCCAAGTGTACTGAAATCTAACCCTAACGATGTCATTAAGCTTTCAGATCAACAGCTTATAAATCGTCAGGCCTGATTTGAGAAGGTAATCAATGAAGAGTCTTTATCAAGTGTTCACGCATCAGCAGGTTTCCCCACTGTAAACCTGCCGCTGGTTCTTTGAAGGAGTTTTCGGGTGGAGGAAATGGAGCAAGTGAAGCGAACAGGGTCAACCTAACAGGAAACGGGTGACGCGTGGATGCGACGATCTTCACGAGATGGCCGGAAATTTAGGGAGACATCACTAAAAGAAAATAAACTAAAACACATAAACGAAATATCAGGGTTTTTTGAAATGGCATGAACGAACGAAATAGGCAAACTCAGCAAATGTAAGAATGAATGAAAGTGGAAAACTTTAAGAATGTCTTTAAATGTTTATATAGGGTAGTGTCTGCAATAGATATTCGGATGGATGTCCTCCGGTAAGTTTCACGCTCCCCCCCCCCTCTCTCTCTCCTTCTCTTTTATGGTCTTGTGCTCATTTCAGTCAGATTTCCCTTATTTCACGGTTCAGTTGATGTGCAGGGGTGAGCTCGTGCTTTCTCATTGGTCCGCGAGCCGCCTCTCTCCCATCTCTCTTTCCCCAATCATACATCCCTCCTCTCCTCTTCACACGCCTCCTCAACATTACTCACACTTATCCATGACAATCACTTTCTCATAGACGGGACTAATTATTAAAGACTGGAAAAGAATTCAAAATTACCGGGTGACAGATTCAAGACAGGTGAGTTTGTGTACACGGTGTTTGAGGTTAAGCACCGCAGAAGTTGAGCATATGTTTTCTTTCTAGTTTTAGTTTGACCCGCACTAAGTTTTTGTCGCTGGGCAATGGTCTGTTTCGGGTTTTTTTTTTTTTTTCCGGGATAAAAACACATGCACGTGGAACTACTTTTCATTGGCGAATAATTTTTGCTCCTTGTGCATTTTGGTATGTCGCTTCTTTGCTCTATTCCAATGTGTTGACAGTCGAGAGAGATGCTATTTGATGGATAACACGAGCACGCTAGGTAAGGCGCTTCAGATGTAACACTAGACGCTCTTCGGAGGAGAGACGATGCAGTTACTTAACAGTCCTGTTGAGCCTCCAGTCACTTAATTGGCCACAGATGCGGAATTCTATGCTCTTTTACCGTTTAGAAATTGGATGCATTTGGGAAAGTTTATGAGGCGAGCCCAGCTCTCGCCCGCAGGAGCCCGAGGTCTGACGCTGCGAATATAAATCGAGCGAATTATAAGACTCCTGATTTATTCATCACGGTCAGTATGTTCAGGTATCGAAATGTCAACATCTCATTCCTTATCGCGATGGCAGACGACTGACGAACGCATTTTAATTTACGTCATTAGCGTGTTGCGCTTACGTCCATCGTTTTTCGTTTGTTGTTGCATTATTTGTTGTAATGTAAAGTGTGTAAATCCGTAATGTGGCATGTATAGCCTTGATGCTTGATGCACAAATTTATTTATAAGAAATGTTGTTTCGCTAGGCTAGTCATGTGCAATGTAAGAAATTACAACCAGCTAAAAATGAAAGTTGAATTTTCGCATGCAGTTTTTTAGTAAAATCAAAGTGACAACGTGCAATCATAAATTTACCACACAATCTAAAAAATAAATAAATAAAATGCTGGGTTAAAAACAACCCAAATTGGGTTGAATATTGACAAACCAAGGGATTGGGTTGTTTTAACCCAGCTGTTGGGATAAATGTTTGACCCAACCTGCTGGGCAGTTTTATTTAACTCAACTATTGTTTAAAAATGACTGTATTGCTTGCTTAAAATGAACCCAAAGTATGTTGGAAATGAACATGTATTAATATGTTTAATGAATAAAAATTAAACAATAACTTATAAATAAATGTTCTCCTTTTGATTATTATTGTTGCCTCTAGTAATTATGTGTCTGATTTCTAATTTTCAACCTATTTGGGGTTCATTTTAAGCCAGACATATAATAATTTTTAAACAATAGTTGGGTTAAATAAAACTGTCCAGCATTTAACCCAACTGCTGGGTTGTTTTTAACCTAGCATTTTTTTTTTTTTTTTTTTTTAAGAGTGCACCCTTTACATTCAATTAAAGAAAGTCGTGTTGACACTCTGAAAACTCGAATGGAAAAACAGAAATTAATGTAATAAATTAAGTGGATTGAAACAAAGATGATATTATAGGCTACAATGAATGAATATAAAAATAATGACTTTTTTTTTTTTTTTTTTTTTTTACACTGATGGTTCGGGAATCTGGTTGTCAAGAAAGGCCTTGTAAAACCTCAACACTTGCCACTGAAACAAACAAACAAAAATTGTTTATTTATATGCAATAGTCAGTTCATCACTCTGCTATTCTCGAAAAATCCTCATTTAACGATTATGTCCTCTAGAGAAAGATAAATAAACTTTAAGACAGCCAGCGTGTCAGTTGTCAGGATAATTTTTGAGAAATAAAGTTCTGATGTGTTTACGTTATGACCATCAGTTATTTTCATTGTTTTGCTGAACTGCTGTGGAATGTTAAATAATGCTCGTGCCAGTCTGCTCTGTAATTGCACGCCGAGGGAAAGGCAAAAGACACCGTCCCCGAGGTGCCCTTTCACCCGAGACTTTGTAAGCTACACTTATTAAAACGAAAAGTGTTTCAATATGTGGCTGCTCTGAAAGTGAAGGGGCTGGGCCTATATCGCTACTTCACAAATGGACTTAACTTATATAGCCTATATATAAACACATTCAAGAAGAAAGGAAAAGAGAAAGAATAATATTAAACGGATATATCGTTTATAAAATCATATGCACGATGCACAGAATAATTAATTATTATTATTATTATTAAGGTTGCCTTTACTGCCACCTTAGTCAAAATAGCTCATGAAATAGAGGCTTGTGCAGTTAATTAAAAAAAAAAAAAAATGAACCTCTGGAGGGATGAAAGGTATAGGCTACAATTCTGAAACGAATAAATGCAGCTCTGTCTAACTTTGCTCCACTCATGTCCCTCATATAAGCTCATGAACCAGATCTGACCTCTGTGTTTAGATGGCTGGATGTGGTTTAACGGGGTGGAAAGCAAGGTGCTCATACTATTCACAATAACTGCTGCGTTGCAAATGATTTGACCATTTATTCACGATGCAGGTATTCCGAAAATGCAGATAAACGAGCAGATAAACGATATCTTTATAAAGATATCACTGTAAAGCATGAAGAAATGTATTCCTCGGTATCTGAGACGCAAATCAATTTTGAGAGGAAATGGCATAGCTAAGGGAAATGGAGGAGAATTCGTTTAATTCAAAGAAATAAATAAAATATTTTTTTGTGCAGATTTGTGAGAGATTGGAATTAATGAATGAGTATAATGAAAAGAAATCGTTTGCTCTTTAAAATGTTTGGAATTCATTAGACTGAAATCAAGATAAATTTTAGAGCGTAAGACAATTTTCTTGGGGTGGGGATCAGAATTAAGGAACAATTTGCTCTTTATCTAGCTAATAGTTATTATTGCTCTAGACTTTTTGTATTTGTTAATTTGCTAGTTTTGCACTGGACAAACTGTAGTTTCCTCTAAGATGACCTGTGGACTTGTTTTTTTTTTTTTTGTTTTGTTTGTTTTTTTTGAAGGGGCCGTGAAGTGAACATCTCACATTTCCGGGCTCTCTGTCCAATGAAAATGTTTCAGACCGTCCCCGACACTTCGTCTTACGTCAAGGTAAGACAACATCGTCACTACGAGCAGGTAATGTTGGAGGAAACAGACTGGAACTTCTAAATTGCCTTTTTCCTCTTCCAAGATACGTTGATGACTGATGTAAATGACTTGTAAAAACGCGGTTTTCCGGATTCACCTCTGGTCATATTTGACGTAAAATGAATGGTATAATACGAAGGACGACTGGGTTAATTTCTATACAACACATCTGGGAGAGTGTGCACTGTCTCTCCAGCTTAGTCTTAAATCTGATCTGGCCATTGAACAAAGAGACAGGCCATTTTTGACCTTCACAAATTATACATTATTGTATTTGACGTGGTGCCCTTTTTCCCGACATGCTCTTAAAGAATGTAAACATTGAAAATGGCAGACATCTGTTTTTGCATGAACTAGATTCGATCAACCAAGGAAGTTTCCATTTAGAATTCAGACTCGAACTGTTTAAGGAATCTCTGCAGATGGGTTTGGGTCCACTGTGTAAGCCATTGAACACATTCAAGTCCAGCCCAGATTGATTGTGCCACTTCTACTACTGAATTGCTCACTTTCTTCGTGCAAACATGGTTATATACCTCTCTATGAAAGGTATGTTGTATTATCACTGTTCATTGTTTTACAGGCTGAAAGGTACATTGGCATATTTGGATGGTTATTTATGGCAAAGTGCCACAGCAATAACTTTAATGTATCAGAAGGCTTAGTGCACAGCGTACAGACAGAGCCATGAAAATGAAGTATTGTGCCTGCTAAAGTCATTCATTATATCTTTACAATCAGCATACTTTCCAGAGCCGAGTTGTTATGTTATGGAGACTTATTGCCCCCCTGCATAAGGGAGCTTTTCATGCAGACGCTATAGTTTGTGTTCCTCCACAGAGGGGCTGCGTTTCACAGTCCCACGAACAGTCCTCGATTTGTTTCGAGACATTAGCAGCGCAGGAATGTTAAGGGAAAACCTTCTCTTTGAAATCCAGCTTTCTCTCCACAGACTGAATAATAAATAGTGCACTGCGTGCAGTGGAGTTGGGCTACGTACACACAACAATAAAATGGAGCAATAGAAAGAGTCTTTGAGAAGATTATTATTATTTTATTTTATTTTTTTTTTTCACTTATTCTTATTTTTCTACAAGTAAACAAGTGCCTGTTAAGACATTATTCTTCCACAACCAAAACCAAGTTTTTGTTTTGGACAGATTTTACAAATATTTAACAAATACAGCCAATTCAATTAATATTTCCACAAATATGTCCCCTCCCCCTTTTTAATTCGCGCGCTGCAGATAAACGGTCATATTTGAATGTTGTTGCTGCAGGGCAGAATTTGAGCGGGAAAGGGATTTACCTCAGCACGCCTCAAGAAAGACAAGTTTCAGAGAAATATTCAGCTTCATTCAGGCGAAGCCACGGGTTAGGGTTTTTGTTTGGTTAAGGCCGGGCGAGACTGGAGCTTTCCAATAAAAATAAATCTCAAATTAATTATGGCCCGGAGCAGGAGGCCAGACAGTTTGGTGTTGTGTGCTGCAGTATTTTCTCGACGTGCGTGTCATTCTCTGCGCGTGAGAGGGAAAAGGGGCTCGTGACGGTCTCGAGCAACCTGAGAAGCACCATGCCTCGCGATTAATATTCCTGATAGACAGACAGACAGACAGACAGATAGATAGATAGATAGATAGATAGAGAGAGAGAGAGAGAGAGAGAGAGAGAGAGAGAGAGATAAGGTCTATTGGCTATAGATCAACCTTTAGTTATGCAATTGTATGGTCGAAAGTCCGTTTACCATGTTGTTCCCACACCGTTTTTTCTTCTTTCTTCCTTTTTTAAGATGAGGAAGCCTCTGGTCTCACTCTGGGTTAGTCTTGCTCCGGCACTTCAGGGTTTTTCCAGTAGCGTTGGGCCACTGGCTTCCCACAGGTCGTGGTTGGGAGAAATGCCTGGCTGTCAAGCTCCAGCGTCGAGCCAGATGTTCTGTGGCTCACTACATAAACCAACATGCATTTGTTTATTGGCCTTCCAAAATGTTTGTTACCGCTGGACTCCTAATGACCTGGGCAAGTGCCACGCGAGAAAATAGACTGATTTTCTAGGTTTAATGATGCACCTCATGGATGCGTTTGGTCTATAAATAAAAAAATTAAATTAAAAAAATAAATAAAATAAAATACTTTGGACTCTATCATTACATCTTGAAAGTTGAAAACACACTGTATCTGGAAACAGCCATGATTTAGATAAGCAGATTATGTCTAAATGGTGGACTTCAGTTGACAGAGCAAGATAAGACTGTCGTCATCAAACGATCCACTAGCCTATATAAAATGTCTGCCCACCACAAACGCAGTTGGTATTTTTGAATGAAACGATTGCGTTCACCATTTTCTGATAAATGGTTCTGCTTCGAGTAAAGAGACGTCTCATTTATAATAATCCAAATGGAGACCATAAAACATAATTATACTGTCATTAGTGACCCCTCTCCGCCAGATCTCAGTCTCGTCATGCGCTCAGAGATAATGGTGTTTTAATTAAAAGAATTGTGAAGTCTAAGCAGCCCCTCTAGGGAAACATATGTTTCAGCGATCAAGTCCCACGCTCTGTGAAAATGATGTCCACCCTTCCACAATTGTCCCATAAACAGATATGATGATCCAACGATATCTCACGACCAATTCGTACGTATTTTACACGGTGGCTAGTTCGTACGAATTCGTACGATTCGTCTAAACCCCAGTGACGGGTAGGTTTAGGGGCAGGGTTAGGGGTAGGTCATTCGTACGAATTCCTACGAATTTGGCAACTCGGAAAACACGTACGATTTTACCGAAAAACGTACGAATTCGTAAAATACGTACTAATTGCCGGGGTTGGATGATCCAAATCTGCATTACTCAACCATAAGTAATGGTAAATGTTGTCGGTAAATGGTTAGTTGGGACTAAAACCCATTTCCTCTCCTTCTGCTTTGTCAGATTCCTCCACTTGTCTTATATTCCCCACTCAATCAAGAATGCAGAACACAGAAATTGATAAATATATGCCAACACCGTTTATTTAAATAAAAGAAAAGTCAGTGTTGTTTTGTGCTGGAGAGAGAGGCCCAGACTCGAAATGGTTAAACAAGGTGTCTCCGTTAATTACTGAGCAGGCCTCAGGCAGGAGAAGCCTTGACCCCTAGCAGGATCCAGATGTGGCGCTCTCGAGGGGGCCTCTCCCCCATCTAGACCCCCATGTCGCAAACAGTGCAAGCCAGCCGGCGCAGACTCAGTCTCGCTCCCCTAGGCATGGCCCTCTCGGTCAGGGGGTCCCAGGATCCGGGGGTCTGGTCACGTTCTGGGCTGGCTGCGCGTCTAGAATGTGATCGGTAATATTACTCACCGTAAAAAAAGAAAAAAAAAAAAAAAAAAAGAAAAGAAAAGGGAGGGGGGTGAGGGGTGTGTGTGTGTGTGGGGGGGTGGTGGAGATTCACTCTCGCATTTAGAGAGGGAATCACAAGGAATACAATGGTCAATAGTATTACTAAATAACATTATGCAAAATAGATTTTTTTTGACACTGCAAAATCACTGTTTATATCTTGATACATAATGTAGTCTTTTTTCCAGAACGAAAGTAAATATTTATATTGTCTAGAATAGAGACTGTTCCTCTCATTGCACATGAAGATATGAAAAAATGTGAGACCATATGCTGTTGATTTTGAGAACTGTTGAACAGCAAGCACACGAGAGGTATCAGCCTCTTTATATGGTCCATACGGAGAAATGCTATTCATGTGCATTCAGAGGTGCGCACACGTGTGGAGCAGACAGACTCGACGTTGCGGGCTTCGGTTTTATTAATGGAAACCCATTTTAGCAGCGAAAGAAGTTCGGACAGACTTGTCGCATTCTTCGCTTCACCTTAGGTAGATCTTATTCGCGTTTTCCTTTATAGCGGAATACCGATCGTAATATTATGACGTTATTACGCATTCGATTTCAACAATCTGCATTAATGCAAAATATTTATAAATTCGTTATTTTTATTATAATATTTTTATCAGCTTAGTCTAGTTTGTTACTTGAGAGTTTTATTATGAATTATTATGTTTAACTACCAACATTTTAATGTTGGAAAAAGCGAAACAAATGTAAAGAGCTGGCAGGCATTCTGTAAATATTTCCAGGCAAAAACATTTACAAAGGAAAGAAACACTATTGTTTTGGTGTCTTATCTTCTCGGGACAAATATCCTGCTTTGGGTGCCGTAATGAAGGCAGGGCCAGTGACACACACACACACGCACGCACACACACATACACGGCTTCCTTCTCAAGCGCAGTGACTTCACTTCCCAAATTTAGAGGAAAAAAACCATCCGGCGAAACTGTCTCTGTCTCTCCGCCACATATCGGGGGCTGGAATTAATTCAGACGCGTGTCATGTTTGGAATATTGTCGGGCTCCACTGAAAATTGCGCAAAATGGACGGAACTATTAAGGTAAGAGTGGAGGAGAGGGATCTTTCTGAGATGGACAGAGTTTGAGAGCTTAGACGCCTGTAGTTCTGCCTGTCTGGGACTTTTCAGCCGCTCCGAATTGCGCTTTTCCTCTTCTCTCTCTCTCCAAGTTTCCTTTTCCTTTTCGTCGAAACTTTGTTGAAAGTTGAAAACTATAGCGGAGGATACGGGCGTTCAGACGCACACTTGGACGCTCGTAAAAACGCACGGGCTGTTTGTGATGGAGTAAAGATGTTTCGTCAAGAAGAAGAAAAAAAAGTCATAGCCAACGTTTCGTTTTAAAGATTAGAATAGCGAATGTCCGGAGCTCGACGAGGCTGCTTTGGGTTTTCAGTATGGCGCGCGCGTGTGTGTGTGAATGCAGTGCAGTGGTTTATATAAATCATAAAGCTTTAGGCTGGAGATGTGGCTGCGCAATTGGAGTGGCACCGTGCCGAGGTTTTCCAACCATTCATATAGTTCAAAAGCCGAGCCCACCCACAATAAAATATTACTCCACGGTCTTTCCCTTCTTCTGATAACTGATAATAATTGCTATACTGTACTCTTGAATGGCTTGTGTTTACACAAAGGAAGAAAAAAAAAAAAAAAACTTGCGCTCTACTTAGAAGAATTAGTTATGTGTGGTCCACGCCGTTACTCTGCATTTTTGAAATTCAGACCCCTTTTTTTTTTTTTTTTACTTATTTATTATTATTATTGGATAATCCCAATATCAACCAGCAATATTAGAATTAAATATTTCTGAGCATCAAATACGCTAATGATCACTGATTGATTGTTGACTCTTGTCTGGAGGGGAGGGCTGCAATTCAAACACTCCTTTTTTTGCGGTCATATAAGTGGTTTTGGGTGTGGTATATGTTTGGGGCCGTACACATCATGCTTGTGTTAGATTTTATCATGTTAAATAGACTGCAGTGGGGTGACTGAGGACAGAAGGATGATTTTAATGCAGCCTTCGTTCACTCGTTAAAATAAAATTCTTGTTGTATAGTATTTAGACAAAAAGTGTCTGTTATTGGATGATCAGTGTTGCCCCTACCTGTTAAAATAGCATATTATTATATCATTATTATTATTATTATAACATTGCAAACATATAATTTATATGTATTTAACATGCATATATATATATATATATATATATATATATACAGTCAAACCAAATTTTTTTTTTTATATTTTTGCTATATTTTTACTAGTGGGTGCAGGACACTATAGTTCATTTATGTAAGTGAGGATAGCAAAATAAAGTAAACTGTGACATATTATACTTAAAAATTCTTCATACAGTGGACTACCAGTAAAATTGATAAAAAAATTGGAACCAAAAATGATTCAGACACTTTGACCTGACCATGTTTTGCTTAAGTGTTATCTGAAATAATTAAGATTAATGTTTTCTGACACAGTTTAACTCTGAGATCTTGTCATATTTTATTACCATTTTTTTAAACTATAGTGAATAAACTGTATTAATGAATGAAATGTTCAAGGTGACTGAATAAATTTATAAAGTTTGACTGTATAAATATATATATATATATAATACATATATACTTCTGTTAACCCATCTCTTCTGTCATGAGAGATCCACATATGATATTCATAAAACATGTTTTTTTGGAGTCCCACAATGACAAACCATAAAACTAACCCTAACCTTTCGATTTTAAATTAAGTACATGGTGTATAAAATACAACTAATATAAAGTTTTACCCGTAATTATGGTGAAATACAGTCATCAATTAATAGTATTTTAAAATTGCATATACTGTAGCAGGAATTTGCGTATTATTCTTTTGGAAATTGACTCAGATATCTCTCTTGATTGATTTTTAACTGTAAACTTTAGTGGACAATGAGGAAGGGGTTCACAATCCACGGGTATTTCCTGTTCCACACAATCTGGTTTCCTGTCAGGTTTCCTTTTCCTCCTTAAACAAAAGACAGGAATGGCCTCTGTATAAAATAGCACTGTGCTTTTAATGGGCTCTGTACATCCGACTTAATGACGCATCTTCTGTGGGACGATCAATGAAGATTGTGGCTGTTAAATTTCTCATATGAAAATTTTTGCAAGAATTTCTAATATACGGTATGCATGCTCAGAGATCGGCTGTTGGTGTACCTCACCATAAATCTACACCACCGAACCAGTCTAACCCTGTGGTTCTGGACGGTTTAAGCGAGCCATGAAGGCACGGCCAATTTATAGCTCAAGGAAATTGGCATCTTTGTGAGTATTTTAACCTCACTGTCACAAGAAGCATGCACTTGACCATTGCTTAGCACTCTATTTCTTAGAGATGAAGGAATTTCACCTTTTGACAGGCCTGTCTGTACGTATATACGAGCGTGAGTGTGGAATTAGATTTTCCTATTTTTACAACCCTCTGTAATCTTGGGAAAGACTGACTGCCAATCATGAATTATATGGTGGAGGCTGATATGTCTGCGTGTAAGTAACGTGTAACAGTCATAATAGCAGCTCTGGCCTTATCTGGCGACAAGAGGGCATTCCTTAACTCTGCCATACTTATCATGCCACTGGCCTGGTGCTGTGGGTCGCCCCGATACTGTCCACGGGACACTGATCAAATTGATGACGACTGTCACCAAAGTTCAAAAAAACCAAAGAGGGAAAAAATAATAACTAGATGCTGATAGAGTGTCCCTGCAAGATCGCCTTAGCCATAGAGTGAATGTTTCATTTTGAACTAGTAAATGAAAGTGTTAGAGTATTAATTGTGAAACACACACATTTGGATCATGTATGTTTCGATTAAAACATGCCAAAGAGGAAGCATTCATTTGTTATCAAACAGTATCAAAGCATTCATCTCCAAAATCACCCTCAAAGTCTACAATGATTCACATCTTTCAGAGTCTTTGGTCTAGTGTCTGTATAAATGGATTTTTTAATGGTGAATTTTCACATTTATTGAGTATAAGGTTCAGTGAATGTTAAGAGTTTTACAGGTGATTGTAGTTGATGTAACAGTGGGAAACCCAGGCGATTGATTCAAGATAGTTTTTATAAAACTGAAAGAAAGGTTTGACTGAAACGTGAATGGAGACGATCACATGCACGTGTAGACGCGGCTCTCTCCAGAGGAGCCTGTCTGCTGCGTTTGTTTTCTTTAATAAAACTACATCACCCCAGCTGAGCGCCGGCAATGAGAGCAAATGTAGAAGTGACCCTGCCTCTGTTCTGTCTCACGTATGAGTCATGAACAAGCAATCTTTTACTTATTGAAAGTCACATTTTGAAATTCTTCTCAAAAACAAAAGGTTTAAAAGTCGATAATTTTAATGACATTTTAACCATTGTGTTTTGACTAGTGCTGTCAAATCGATTAATCGCGATTAATCGCATATAACATAAAAGTTTGCGTTTATATAATATATATATAAATATTACAGATGCACCGATATATCGGCCAATAATCGGTATCAGCCAATAAAAGAGAATTTTCACACTATCGGCTATTGGCTATTAATTTGAGTAATGCGTTAATTATCATTAATTTAAAAGAAGGTATAAAAGGCAGAACCCCCGAACCATTGGTATGGGCTATCAGTATCGGTGGAGAAATTTAGTATCGGTACATCTCTAATATATACTGTATATATATATATATATATATATATAATTTTTTTTTTTTTTTTAATGTTAGATGCGATTAATCATGATTAATCAATTTGACAGTACTAGTTTTGACAGTGATAACTCTGAAGTAAATGGCTGAATTTTATTATTATTGTTATTCTTATTTTTTTTCTATGCCACCTGATACATAAAACTGTCAAAGTCAACATGAAATCAAAATGTACTACCTTGTTTACATTCATAAATGCACATTATTCCTAGAAAAATCTTTTATCAAAACACAATAGATTGCTCCGCCTCTAAAACATGACATCACAAATCCCTCTTTTTAACCCCTCCCCTACAAACACCTGACTTCATTCTGGTATGTAATTCCTACTTTTCACAATCCCATCAATGCCCAGTGGTCATTGTCTACATCCTGTTTCACATTTATGTCAAATAAAGTAAAATAGTTACAAACTGTGTTTCATGCTGACTTCAAGCCATTTGGTTATATGTAAGCAATCAATTGCACTGCTTCATTTGCACTCAGCATCTGTGGTTCCAATGCCCTTCAGCAAGAAACAATTTAAAAATTTGTGTTGCTTAATTCTGATTACACGTGATGAACTGAAAGTCATTTGTCATTTGCTGTGTGCTCTAATGAGAAACAGTGATATAGTTTTCGCCCTACAATCCTCCAGGAGGCGCTGTCAGTGGTGAGTGAAGACCAGTCTCTGTTTGAGCCTCCATACGCTGCTGCTGCTCCCTTACCCAAGACGGACATGACTGCGTCCGGCGCACAGGATTACGGTCAGACTCACAAGATCAACCCTATTCCTCCTCAGCAGGAGTGGATCAGCCAGCCTGTGCGAGTTAATGTCAAACGAGAATATGATCACATCAATGGATCCAGGTGCGGCACAAAAACCTCATTATTCTGTGTTAGTGAGAGTTGTTCTGTCTGAGATGAACGTTAGTAAGCAGTAGCCTTCTCTTTCCCCCCGGCAGAGAGTCCCCGGTGGACTGTAGTGTGGGTAAATGCAATAAAATGGTGGGTGGGACCGACACATCTCAGATGAACTATACTGGCTACATGGATGAGAAGTGTGCTCCGCCCCCAAACATGACAACCAATGAGAGGAGAGTCATCGTCCCAGCAGGTATTCATAGTTCGTCTCATGAGGACAACATACATACATACATACGCTCTAAAAAATTCTGGGTTAAAAACAACCCAAGTTGGGTTGAAAATGGACAAACCCAACGAATGGGTTGTTTTAACCCAGAGGATGGGTTAAATGTTTGCCCAACATGCTGGGCAGTTTTATTTAACCCAACTATTGTTTAAAAAATTACTTTATGGCTGGCTTAAAATGAACCCAAAATAGGTTGGAAATTAAAAACCAGACACATAATTACTAGAGGCAACAATAATAATCAAAAGGTGAACATTTATTAATAAGCAATTTAATAAATGTTTATTGTTTAATTAGTATTCATTAAACATATTAATAAATGTTAATTTACAACATACTTTGGGTTCATTTTAAGCGAGTAATACAGTAATTTTTAAACAATAGTTGAGTTAAATAAAACTACCTAGCAGGTTGGGCAAACATTTAATCCAATCGATTGGTTTGTCCATTTTCAACCCAACTTGGGTTGTTTTTAACCCAATACCAATACCAATAAGATATTAAAATAAAATAGTTGAATATTAAAAATTCAGTTCTAACAGTATTAGGTAACAGGAAGCTAGCAGTGGCCATTATTATCATCTTGTTTTCTTGAGATTGATTTTTCTCATGATCTCAATGATTGCTGTATCTGAAGAAAATAAGAGAAAATAATAATAATGCATGACCTTTGGAGGTTTGGAACAGTCATTATTTTTGCATTTCTGTTTGGTGCCACTAATGTTGCATAAATGATCACTTAAATTCTCTGAAAATATTTCTGTTCAACAAGACAACAAAAGATCTCTTCTCTGCTCGTGTACTCACTTTAAAACGGTTGAAGTGATATTGAATATTTCTGGTTAATATTTGGCTTTATTTTGTGTTTGCCATTTCAGACCCTTCTCTCTGGTCTCCAGATCATGTGCGGCAGTGGTTAGACTGGGCCATTAAGGAGTATGGTCTTCAGGAGATCGACACAGCCATGTTCCACAACACAGATGGAAAAGAGCTTTGCAAGATGAGCAAAGAGGACTTCCTGAGACTTACCAGTGTTTATAACACGGAGGTCCTGCTCTCACATCTCAATTACCTCAGGGAAAGTAAGTCCACCCCATTTATTGTATTCGATTTAGACTGGCTAGTTTGGGTCTTTCACTTTTGCTGCCATTCTCTTAGTGGGTCTGTGCCCACAAATGTTTTTTCTATGGCTTGCTTTGAACATATTTCAACCATAATATTTTAATGTTTTTGTAACACTACAAAAAATGCTACAAAAGCTGTCACTAGGGTTGTACCATTTCAAAAGGTAATAATAGGGGCTTTCACACCATAGGAACTTAGTTATAGGAACTAGCCACGAGGGCCATCCCCCAAGAACTACACTTTCCCTTAGGGTCATTTTCCTGGTTGCATTCGCACCGGCAGTAGAAACTCTGAAGTGATGTAACCATCATTTACATGTTGCCACTCTGGTTGTTGTGCGGGACTTTTATTTTGATGGCACTGAGAATGTCTTAATTAGTTTATGATCTGTTTAAAAGTCCTATCTAATATGTTATATCAAAGGAAGTAAACGGTAAATGAAAAATGTATTATACCATGTGGTTGATGCCCAATGACGCTAGCTGAGCAGAAATACATAATCATGTTTTGCTTTGTCCCTTCAAAGTCGGGTTGGATTTCCTTCTTAGTGTAAAGGTTGAGAAGTGCCTAGACTTTGGTGTTGGCCCCATCTATCGCTGTTTTCCATGTTTGTGGAGTAAATGTATACTGTAGACTATAAACTGTGCGTTTACACGGCTTTTTAAAAATGGCAGGTGTCGTTGTTTCGCATGCTTTCGGCCAATCAAGTTCCTACGTTGCGAACACGCTAGAAAGCAGGTATTTCTGCCAATAGTTATAGGAACTATGAAAATGTTCCTCCAGTGCGAAAGCCATACCGTTAAGGAACTAATATGGGGTAAAAAAGGTACTTTTGAAAGAATACTGCCTCAGTGACAGCATTTATACCTTTCTGAGAGTGTTTGATACGACATAGATAGATAACTAATCTCACACTAGGTCTGATTATCTTTGATGACAGATTGCATTAATGACTTCAAAACAAAACCAGCTTAATTGCAATTTCATTGAGCAAGACTTTTTAGAGCAGTGTTTATATTTTGTTTATGACTATTTATGAGGTGCCAAGCAACTGACCAATAAATTGTTCCCAAACTAGTTTGAAAAGCTTGTATTAATTGTACCGCAACAGTAAAATGTTTGGAAGTAATTGTAACTGTTTAATGCGTGACTATCCATGCGAGAGACGGAGCCAAAATGGTCTAGTTTATTCCACATGGTTGCTGTCATAGTTTTGCCACGCCGTGGCACCGTCCCTCGAACCACACTGAGATCAAGTTTACAACAATATTTTATAAGATACATTTTAATAGTTTGCACATTACACTTGCTTTTATTCCACATGAACAGTTTAGTAGGGAGAGCTCCTGTCTCGCTCCACCTGCTTGACTTTTACTGGACGCATTTGGTTTGGCAGAGGCGCAATGATTATGAATTTCAGCAACCATCCCATCCAGAGCATCTCCCCCTGAGAGCTTTCAGCCTCAGACTTAGAGAGATGAAGCCCAGGTGCATGGCCTCAGGAGACTGGCCAGCGAGGCCCTTGCATGCACACTGTTGCACGGGAAAGTTTATCCCTAATTTACAACAGAGGCATCTTGCCCCATTTCTCTTCCAAGGGATTTCTTATGTTATTTCCCTGCATGTTTTGGCAAGAATCCTGTGGCTTTGGCGAAAACTAAGCCCACTCATCCACTTGAATACTTCAGTGCCATCTATAAGCGAAATGTCGGGAGGACACGCCGCATCTGTGCGTGGATTGTCGCTTTGTTTGCACGAGAACTGTGTCGGTAAACAGAAGCTTTGCGTTCTCTGAAGGCTTGCATTTAGATGCAATTTGTTGGGATGGTGAGAGCAGCTGGCCCATCCAAACATTATGACAGCAGCTCGCTTCTGAGGTGGGTGGAGTCCCAACAGGGCTGAGTGGTTAAAAACGGTCCTCCTTAAAAAATAGTGATGGATTCTGCTGTGAGGTAATGGGAACTTTATTCCGTGGGTGTCAACGGTTTTGTGCTGGTGGCCAGGCTGTGGTCCTGCATACAGACTCGGAGTATAACAGAGAGCCATTGTGAGTTGTAGGGCAGAGCCCGGTCTGTCTGCGAGCTGTCAGGTGGTTTTTTTTAAGAGAACTCGGTTTTGGAGTTTTCATTAGGAAGATTGCCCCGGGACTGAGCCAGAGCTTACGCGCCGGGCATTGTGGATCTGCCTTCTGCTCTTTCTTTGATTTAGCCTGTGTGTTTTGGAAACAGAAGAAAAAGTTTGTAATCCTCCACTCCACCATTTGTATTGCCTTGGAAGGCGTCCCGAGTGAAAATCAAATAATAATAAGAGAGATGGTCTTGTCCCATCTTCCAGAGGCTACTCACTCTCTGCCAAAAGACATTTAGGTTCCTTTTACCTGTTTGTGACTTTAAAGGGTTGGTTCACCCCAAAAATGAAAATATGTCATTGTTTACATTTACCCTCATTTAATTCCAAACCTGTTTGACTTTTTTTTTTTTCTATCTGGAACAAAAAATTATATATCTTTAAAAAGGTTTTTTCCATACAATTAAAGTCAATGGTCCAAAACACAAGGCCCAAAGCAACCTATTCTTTGATAGATAGATAGATCCATTCTTCAAGAATGACCTCTTTTAGAGACTGGATGTTGGATGGAGAGTGATGCTCAACTCTTCAGAATTCCCCATAGGTGTTCGATTGGGTTCAGATCAGGAGCCACTGAATCACTTTCACCTTGTTCTTCTTTAGACATCCAACAGTGGCCTTAGATGTGTGTTTAGTATCATTGTTATGTTGGAAAAGTGCACGACGACCAAGGGCAAAGAGTGATGGTAGTAACTTCGCTTTCAGTATAGAGCAGTACATCTGTGAATTCATGATGCCATTAATGAAATGCAGCTCCCCGACACCAGCAGCACTCATGCAGCCCCACATAAGGACACTGCCACCACCATGTTTCACTGTAGGCACCATGCATTTTTCTTTGTATTCCTCCCCTTTGCGACGCCATACAGTTTTGAAGCCATTAGTTCCAAAAACATTTATCTTGGTCTCATCACTCCAGAGTATAGAGTCCCAGTAGTCTTCATCTTTGTCAGCATGGGCCCTGGCAAACTCTAGGCGGGCTTTTTTGTGCCTGGGCTTTAGGAGAGGTTTCTTTCGTGGACGGCACCCATGCATGCCATTCCTCTGCAGTGTATGCCATATTGTGTCACGGAAAATAGTCACTCCAGTTTGGCTTTCTACTTCTTTAGATAACTGCAGTGAGTCTAAAATTTAGCTCCAGAGACTTTCAGTGGGGTGTACTCATTTTTGCATCGCCCTAATTTGAGTAAAACTGAAAATTTTGTTCTCTAAGTTATATTATTAACCTTACTTTCATGTTATAAGTTAAACAGATATAAAACTTAATTGAGATATTGTTTAAAATGTTACTTTTCAAAGGGGTGTACTCATTTACGCTGAGCACTGTGTGTGTATGTATATATATATATATATATATATATATATATATATATATATTAATATTATTATTATTATTATTAGTCATTTAAAAAAATATCTCCTTTTGTGCTCCAGAGAAAAATAACAACTCAAAAAATATATGATTCATGGTAAGCTGTGGCCAGTCCTTTTCTGTAAAAATGCACTAAAAGTAATGTCAATTTATATTTTTTTCACTGTAAATTATAAGATGACTTGTTCTTTTTCGCTTTCAAAAGTCCACCACTTTTTCGCTGTACATTTAACAGTATGTCTCATTGGATATATTACAGATAGAGTAAGGGAACATACCGTTCACAAATTAACAAGTTTTTACCGCATCATTTTTACAGTCTTTTACCATTAAAATTACGATCATTTTTATGAGCCAAAAGCTGTAACATTCTTCAAAAATATATACAGGTTTATAACAACATGTCATCAGAGAGTAAATAATGACAGAATGTTCATTTTTGGGTGAACTATCCCTTTAAGTGTAATGTAATTTACATGTGGGAATATGTGTACATGTATGTAGGACCATATGTTTAGCTTTCTTTTGAGCCCCGGGGCCCGGGGTTTGAAACCGAAGATGATCTTTTTCCTCTTGTAACACAAACAAACACAATCACAGCCCTCCGCAATAAAGCCCTCTGGTTCTGCTCACACACTCGGCCTGGATCCGCAAACACACGCACACCCCGCATCCTTTCCGGTTCTCGCTGTCCACGAATGTGACCGTCTGCAGTGTAATCATTTCATACACATATGTGTACATGCTGTGGTGTTTACATAGAGTCTGATTAACATTCCTCCGTGTCATTAAGCCTATACACAGCGGAGCAGGGCAGGGACTCTGGTCAAACTGCAAGCAAACACTGACTCATACAGTACACAAACACACACACACATGCATCATAACTAGCTGAAGATGCAGAGCTGGTGAATATGTTTGGTGATGCTGAAGCTCAATGATGCTGATATCTGTTGGAGGTTTTGTTTTGACTTTGCAGTTGGTCAGTTATTCGGATTTTATTAGCGATTGCCGCCCACTCACCAATGTGCTTTCAATTTGGCTGCAATTTGAGAATTTGTTGGAATTTCATTGCAGGAGGGGAGCAGTGCTGAACTGCTGCCTTTATCTCAACTTCCACACCATACAGACTGGAAAGGTGTGTGTGTGTGTGTGTGTTAGAAAGGTTCCAGGAGTAAGATTATATATGCATAAAAATAAACACTTATGCTCACAAAGATCTGAAAAAACTTGCAGCTCTTCTGTGATTAATGTATTTTCAGTTCCTGCATTCAGTTTATTTTGTTTAATTTTGGGGGCTTAAAGTAAAAAAGTGTAACCTTCTGGTAGTTATATTAAAGAAAGAAGGCTTATCATCTCATTATAAGGCTCAAATTGTAGTAGTTTAGCACAATATTTTATCATTTCTTTTAAAAGAAGCAATTTTTAATATCACGTTTTTAATATCATGAAAACTTCATGATATTCTCACAGGCTGAATTGAGAATTCTTAATTTAAACTCCAATTCAGTTCCTAAATTTTACTTAAAATTTTGAATTTAGCAAACAGAATGCAGAACTGCAATTTGAATTTGATTGTAAAGAAGTAGATCTAAAATTAATTGGAATTCGAAGAAATTCATTTGACTAGAAAAGCAAAATTTGTTATTGGGCTTTTTTGAAAGTTCTAAGAAAAAGTTAACAGACAGACGGATAGATAGATAGATAGATAGATAGATAGATAGATAGATAGATAGATAGATAGATAGATAGGGATGTAACAATATTATCAATTTTATGGTATCGCGATAACAAAATTGTCTCGATATTATCATGGTCACATGACTGTAAAATGATAGGTCTTCCGGGCAAAAAGTGTAGTTTTCCAGCCGAAAATGGTTCTGGTGTGATGGGTGGGCGAGGTGCAAGGAGCGTATCCTTTAATAGAGACGTCTCATCTCATGAATATTATAGCAGTGAATGCACTGAAAAGCCCTCGCGCTACTCATTAATACGTCAGATATGCAGGGATGCACAAAACTGCACAATTGATCTTTAAAAAATCCCATTCTCGAATTCATCACCCACATGATCTAATTCCTGAATGAAAACAATTAACCAGTGTATATTAAACCATTGACAAAAATAACATTTGCGACATTCAAATCTGCGTTCATGCTGGCGCTGATCTAGAGAGAGTTGTCATGTTTAGGTATAAACAGCTTCACGGTCTTTTCAGCCACACTGTAGCCTGTCATTATGTCTGTGTTACAAATAGCCTATTCCAATTATCAAAGTATACAAAAGTTTATTATTCAGATATAAACACTGTCTACATTAGCACTGTCTACATTCTTTCAGAAACAAGTGAAGTCTTTATGAACCCAACTTACAAAAATATTGTTTCACCTGTCTGGATCTTACAGAATTTGTGGTAACACTTTATAATACGGTTCATTTGTTAAGATTAGTTAATTAACATTAGTTATTAACTAACATGAACTAACAATGAGCAATACATTTGAGAAAGACACTTGAAAAGAGGGCAAGATATGACATGGTTAATTTGTATATCATTGTAATGTTCAATCATTGTTTAACACGTATGACACTTTCATTTGTCTTTTTTTTTTTTTAAAAATATTGCAATAAATATCGTACCGTGAGATTTTGATATCATTACATCCCTAATAATTAGATAGAAAGATAGACTGAAATTATTTTGTAATGCAAAAAAATTAAGAAAAAAGTTTTGATATTTTTTAAAACTTAAGATACTCAGTTAAGGTGAAAGGGAAATATTTCAGTAATTTGTACCTACTGGTTATACCTCATGACAATTTTACATTCATTAAAACAATAATTTTGTAGAAAATGGAATAAACATCTCTTCTTTCTTGAGTACTTGTAAAACACTGCACATTTTTTTATTTTCAGTTTCTTTTGAGAGAACCTATTTGTGATACACACACACACACACACACACGTATTTGTCGCAGCAGTCGTTTCATTTAGTGCTACAGGTCTGGCTGTAGTTATGAGACAGAGTGGTCACAGTGATAATTCAGAGTGGGACATTCAGAGACCGTTGATGGTTTACACAGACCATAAACATACGAACAGCCTATTCTCTGTTTCTACTTCTCTCTAGCGCTCTCCCTCCCTTTCCCACAAGCTTTTATTGATCTGTCCTCCATTTGTGGTGGATTATCGCTTATGTTGGATGTTTCAGCACCTTCCTAAATACTGTTGTGGGACTTTGTGTATCTCTGGATCTTGATCTACATTTCTACTGTTCAGTTTCTGGAACATTGAGTCATAACTTATAAAGCAGCTCAAAAGTCCAGGATTAAACAAACATCAGTGATCTGAGTACTGTTGCTGTCACTAGATATATAGATGGATGGATGGATGGATACTGCAACAGATGGAACTCAAAGACTTTCATCATGGGAACAACGTGAATCACAAAAACATTAGCACTCGTAAAACTTGTAGTACAGAATGTTTGTCTTTATTTTTCATGCTTGTTTTCTTATAAAAGTTTCTGTCTCTGTCTTTCATGGATTTGGCGGGTTATTTTTGTATGGGAACAGCAGTGTTTGATTGCCATGTGGGGATCGCACCCCACACAAAGACTGCCCTGTTCTGTGGCCCCAACAGCACTGCTTAGGGGGGTCCAGGGGCCTGGAGGTTAAAATATGTGTTCAATGTGCTCTCCTCCCCCATAAAACATACTTACACAGACTCACACGCATATTAAAACACCCTACTATCTTCTCTGAGCTGGTCAAAGAACAAAGAAAAAATGACAAATATCACCCTTTCCTGTTCTTCATTCAGAAAAACAAAAAATCCTCCTTTTGCATCTGCTGAAATCCCACCGCTATAACCATCAGCCCTCCATCCATAGTAGGAAGAGTCATGTTTTGCCAGTGCAATTTTCCTTCTGTTTTCCTTTGCGCTGATTTATGAGTTAAAGCAGCTAAAATTAAGAGAGCGCTTCACTGGAAACACTCTCAGACTGTACATGAATGCCTCTCTCTGTGCAAAGTGTAGATTGTGTTTGGATTGTAATGACAAAACTGAGGAGCTTGTGTGAAGAGAAATAAATGCTTGATGCCTGATTAAGTGCTTTGTTATATAATAAGCACTTCGATTACCTGTTACAATGTAATTACATAGTTATTACATGTTTATACACTCAATTGAAAATAATATTAATTTTATTTAAAATCTAAGATAAAAGCCCAGTAGGTACAATATTCATGGCCACAAATGTATTATACATGCATAAATAAAATATTCTAAAATTGTATTATTATTTTGTAATATTATATAAGTCTTTTCAGAGAATGTATGTTGAAGTGCATTTGATTTTGTTCTGTTGGCTGATTTTTAACCTCACTGAATTGATTAATAATGTAATAGTTAAGAATAAAATCATTTATATTATTAAATTATTTATAATATAATTTTATGATGTAATATATCCTTTATATTATAATATTGTATATTTAACATATATTAAACATTAAAATAAGATAAATTATATAAAGCTAAATTCAAAGTCTTTTCAAAGAATATATTGAATGTAAGTGTATCTGATTTTGTTCTGTTGCCTGATTTTTAACCTCACTGAATTTAATAATAATTCAATATTTAAGAATGTATTAGGCCTAGAAGTTTATTTATATTATTATATTGTTATTATACGATAATATTATATATGTTATAGTGCTGTCAAATCAACATAATGTGTGTAATATGTGTGTAATTAATCACGATTAATTGCGTCTAAAATAAGTGTGTGTGTATTTTATATATATATATATATATATGTATAACTTTTATTTTAGACACAATTAATCGCGATTACACACATGTATTTACAAACTTTCGTCAGATGCGATTAATTGCGGTTTGACCGCACTATATATAACATATTATATAATATTATTATCATATAATAATATAAATAAACTTATAGGCCTATTATATTCTTAAATATTGAAGTCTTATTAAACTCTGTGAGGTTACAAATCAGTAATAGTGATTAATTGCGTCTAAAATAAGTTTATATACATACATATATATATATATACACACCCACACACACTTTTTTTTTAGACACAAATAATCGCGAATGTATTTACAAAAAATTAGTTTGCAGTTAATCACGATTATTCGATTTGACAGAACTAATTTATGTTTAACATATTACAGATATAATTACATAAAGCAAAAAATATATAAAATTAAGGTCTTGACAGAGAATCTATATTGAATGTAAGTGTATCTGATTTTTAACCTCACTGAATTTATTGCTCTTTATCATTCTAACATTTATTTTCATTTGGTGTGTTTCAGGCAGCTCATCAATATCATACAACACACCATCTCATACCGACCAGTCTCCTCGCTTGGCTGCCAAAGACGGTATGTCTCACTGATTATCCTCAAAATACCTCTTTGTCCTGCTCCAGCAATAATGTTCATGTGTTCTGCGTATACATTTGCAATAATACCATTTTCACTTGAAATCCTTATGGTACCATCCACGGGTTACTAATTCTGAGGCACAAAAGGCACATTAAGTGAACAATGCATATGGATATGACATGAGGAAGTGAGTCTTATCATTTCATTAAAATAATGGCATTACAGAGTGTTTAGTTGGCCCCTGTCCCCTCTCTCCATGTGGATCAGAGCATGGCTCCAGGCCGAGGCGAGGCGCCCAGCAGGTGCTGTCTTTGTGTGGCGCAAATAAAAAGCATCAAGCATTCAATTTCCACCTGAACATGGACAGCAGAGGGCTCTCAGAGCAGAGAGACAATTAGCAAGACAAAAGCCACGTGTCATGCTGGACTAAACCTGCGGGACAGAGGGAGAGACAGAGAAAGGGTAGAGACAGGTGTCTCTGTGAACAATACAGCTGAACTGGACTGAAACGTCTACAAATTGTGTTGATGGAAGACACGTGTGCCACAATAACAGTGATTTAAGGGCGTATTATACATGAGGATGTGACCTAAACTGATTTATAGCATTGAAAAGGTGTTTTACATTATAAATACAGTGCAATGACATTTTTTTTGTATCAATATCTTGTCCAAAATGACTTGTTGCTTGTGACAATAGAAATTGCATTGATGTAAAATCAGACAGTTAGATGTTTTTGAAAATTATATATATATTATTTATAGTATTATATATATATATATATATATATATATAGTATAATCCTTACTTTATTATTACTATTACTGTAGTTTATTGTCCTTTCGGAAAATCTTTTTTACTAAAGTTTTTTTTACTAAAAATATTTTAATTACATTAATTATTAATTATTTATTCATATTAAAGTATATATATATATATATATATATATATATATATATATATATATATATAATATTATTAATAAAAATAATATTAAATAGATCCATGTTGTTGGATTATCTCAGCAAATCACATAGGACTACTGGGTCAATTGAATAATAAGTACATGACACCAATTAATTAATATTCACGTGCAAAGTTTTAAAACGGTGTCCCCCAAAGTTTTTAGATGGTTCATGCATGGTTGATTGTCAGACTTACATGACCACAGAGATGATAGACAATGATTGCTGTGACTCATTTACGTAATTTACTTGTGTACTTTCCGATGATAACACAAGATACGCATCCAAATTAAATCAGCCTCTCAAACTCATCAAGGAAATCGGTTTCCATAAACCATTTAAGTAAATGTTTGACAGTCTCTCTGGAGAACAGACCACTTTGGCCATTCCCACTTGAGAAAGCACAAGGCTGCAATAACAATGATAGTCCTGAGCTCCTGAGAGTAGTGCTATCTGGGTGAGACCAGAGGACCGGCTGTCCTGATAAAAGCCAGAAGTCAGACCACCTGTTCTGTACTACAAGCCAACAGACACATATTAGGGTCATTAGTACAGTGAGCTTGAAGATAAGATAATGCTGAGAAGGCTGTGAGACCTTTGACCCTCTTCTCACAGCTGTCAATCATAGTAGAGCACTAAGTGCATATTCATGAGAACTTCTTGAGCATCCTTGGCATAATGCTTAAATACTGATATTTACTTTAGTTAGTGATCTAATCAATTGCATAAAAATGCTCAAAAAAAAAAAAAAAAATGGCCATTTAACAGGTGGCCATTTATCAGCAGGAGATTGAACTTCTGATAACAAGACTTATGAGCTGGATTTATTTTCACATACTCTTTCATCTTAGGCCATTTATTCTGGGTCAATTTCTCCCGGGTAGTTAAAGATTAATACTCCATTTAGAACAATAAATACCATATTATACTGATCGTAACAACTGATCTTTTGTTTAGTATCCTAAATGGCTCTGTTTCAAAACTCACTGTTCCAAAATGTAGTCGGCGTGATTATGCTTCCTTCTAAGTCTCTAAGTTCCCCTCTTTTGGCTACATTTTAAGGAAGTTAGTTTGTAATGTTATATATATTTTATTACATATGTAGTTAGTTTATATATATTTATTTATTTTGGTTAAATATTTGACCCAACCGACTGGGTAGTTTTATTTAACTCTACTGTATTGCTTGCTTAAAATTACCCCAAATTTAAAATTAACATTTATTAATATGTCTAATAAAGGAACATTTATTAATACGTTTAATGAATAATAATTAAATATTTATTAAATAGCTTATTAATAAATGTTCACCTTTTGGATAGATGGATGGAGGATGGATGGATGGATGGATGGATGGATGGATGGGTGGATGGATGGATGGGTGGATGGATGGATGGATGGATGGATGGATGGATGGATAGGTGGGTGTATGCATGGATGGATGGGTGTATGGATGGATAGGGATGGATGGATGGGTGTATGGATAGGTAGGTGGATGGATGGATGGATGGATGGATGGATGGAGGGTGGATAGATGGATGGGTGGATGGGTGTATGGATAGGTAGGTGGATGGATGGATGGATGGATGGGTGGATGATGGATGGATGGGTGGATGGGTGGGTGTATGTATGGATGGATGGGTATGGATGGGGATGGATGGATGGATGGTGTATGGGTGTATGGATAGGTGGATGGATGGATGGATGGATGGATGGATGGATGGATGGATGGAGGGTGGATAGATGGATGGGTGGATGGGTGTATGGATAGGTAGGTGGATGGATGGATGGATGGAGGGTGGATGATGGATGGATGGGTGGATGGGTGGGTGTATGTATGGATGGATGGGTATGGATGGGGATGGATGGATGGATGGTGTATGGGTGTATGGATAGGTGGATGGATGGATGGATGGATGGATGGATGGATGGATGGATGATGGATGGATGGATAGATGGATGGATGGATGGATGGATGGATGGATGGATGATGGGTGTATGGATGGATGGGTGTATTGATGGATGGATGGATGCATGGATGGTTGGGTATATGGATGGATGGATGGATGGATGGTGTATGGATGGATTGATGGGTATGAATCGGTGAATGGATGGGTGTATGGGTGTATGGATGGATGGATGGGTATGAATGGGTGGATGGATGGGTATATGGATGGTGGATGGATGGATGGATGGATACTATTTTGCCCTATAATTTGTTTTATTTTTTGTGTTATTTTGTGTTTTGTGCTATTGTTTGTTTTATATTCATTTTTCTTATTGCAGTGTTCGCTCCACGACTCAGAGTTGCTCCCTAAATAGCTGCTTTAATCGCTCACTTATGAGGTTCCACTTCAGCAGGGCAACTCACCAGATTTTAGAACAGAGCCTATAACACATTCTTTTGCACTGTTTTGAATGCACGAGTGCGTCCTGTATAAACAGCCACTAGGACAAAAAGTACAATCTCACTATAGACATTGTTTTTGGTTAAAAATGCCCATATACCTTGAACTTTTTTTCAGTATAAACCGAGCCCGTCTAGACGGCTGGCTGGGCGAGAATCTTGTTTTGACTAGGAGAGCAGCAGCCTGGTCTCTTAAGGGAAACGCCACACCCAAACACAGCACAGCACACTAACAACACAACTTGCTTGAGACTGGCTAGTAGGCCTCGTGATATTTAATGCATTCCCTTTTATTTAAAGGGGAGAATAGCAGACCATCCTAACGCACGCATTAGTGACAGTGAAGCAAATCAAAATTTATGGCCCCAAAATCAGGACAGGAGACATTTTAAAAAGCATTAGATTTGTTCTATCCATATCCCAGATGCACGTCTGTCTCTTGTTTCGCAGTCGAGTTCTGTTGTGATTGAATTAGGAATACGGGCTTTGCTGCTCTTCCGTATTTGAGAAGATCTGGTGGTCGTATCCATCAGTGTTCGAGTTCCTCGGCTCTATCAGACAGTAGCGACGGCCACCACCGCTGTTTTCTTTGCAAATTCCGATGATGTGTACCGTCTGCTCTCCATCTCTCTCTCTGTCTTTCTCTGTTCTCCCCATCGGTTTGTGACCCCTCTTCTCCTCCTGGCTGCTGTGTGTTTTTTCATGGTGGAGGGGGATGAAAAAACGAGGGAAAAAAAGGCCAGTAAAACAAAGAGAGGTTGTGTGAGCAGACTCGGCAGGCAGGAAACGTAACTCTCTCAGGACTCTCTCTCTCTTTTTCTCTCTTTCTCTTTTTCTCTTCTCTCCGGCCCTGCTCCAGATCAGATCTGACAGACACTGAGAGAGTGAAGGATGGAAGATCGTTAGAGGGAAAGAGTGAGTGTTTGAGGACAAAGAATGATAGAAGGCCTAAAATAGAGGAACATTATATGAAAAGCAACTTTTCCCAGATATTACCCAGATTCAGTGCCTAGATGTGGAGTGCGGTTCATGCAGTTTCAGTATTTATAGTGATTGTGCATCTGATGTGCCTTGAAGGATGGGTTTAAAAAATGCTGGGTTAAAAACAACCCAAGTTGGGTTGAAAATAGACAAACCCAGCGGTTGGGTTAAATGTTGGATCAATGTGTTGGGCAGTTTTACTTAACTCAACTATTGTTTAAAAATTATTATATGGCTGGCTTAAAATGAACCCAGAAGAGGTTGGAAATTTAAAAATCAGACACATAATTACTAGAGGCAACAATAATAATCAAAAAGTGAACATTTATTAATAAGCAATTTAATAAATGTTTATTGTTTAATTTTTATTTATTAAACATATTGATAAATGTTAATTTCCAACCTATTTTGGGGTTCATTTTAAGCAAGCAATACAGTCATTTTTAAACAATAGTTGAGTTAAATAAAACTACCCAGCAGGTTAGGCATTTAAACCAGGTAGCATTTAACCCAACCGCTGGGTTAAAACAACCCAATTCCTGGGTTTGTCCATTTTTTTTTAATTGCATGACTTCTAAAGACATGAAATATAGTGCAAGAGTTCTTCAAACCACTTTTATAATGGTTTTTAAGATGTTTGTTTGTTGATTTATTTGGTAACACTTTACAACAAGCTCTCATTTTTTAACATTAATTAATGAATTAGCTAACATGAACTGGCAATAAGGAATATATTTTAAGCATTTATTAATCTTTGCTAATGTTAGTAAAACATCTCATCACTAATGTTACTTTTGATTTTAATGGTGTATTACTAAATGTTGACATTAATAACTAAGATTTATGTACGCTGTAGAAGGATTGTTCATGTTACTTAATGTAATTAACTAATGTTAACAAATGAAATATTATTGTAAAGTGTTACCATTTATTTTTACTTGATAATGTCATTATAAAACTGTCAGTTTGTGGAAACTTCTGTATGGAATTTTCTTAAAAGTTTAAAGAGAAATGTTGGACATTTTGGGGCGATTTATTCCTTCACTCTAAAAAATGCTGGGTTAAAAACAACCCAAGTTGGGCTGAATATGGACAAACCCAGTGGCTGGGTTAAATGTAACTGCTAGGTAGTTTCATTTAACTCAACTATTGTTTAAAAATTACTGTATTGCTTGCTTAAAATTAACCCAAAGTTTAATGAATAATAGTTAAACAATAAACATTTATTAAATTGCTTATTAATAAATGTTCACCTTTTGATTATTATTGTTGCCTCTAATAATGTCTGATTTTTAATTTCCAACATATTTTGGGTTCATTTTAAGCCAGCCATATAGTATTTTTTAAACAATAGTTGGGTTAAATAAAACTGCCCACGTTGGGCAAATATTTAACCCAACCGCTGGGTTTGTCTGTTTTCAACCCAATTTGGGTGGTTTTTTAACCCAGCATGTTTAATCTAGATCAAGTTAAAAAGGCTCAGAACAGATCACAGGTGAAACTATATTAGTAATGTCTTGCTTAATGTATTGCTTATGTAATACAAATTGCATTGTATTGCAATGTAATGCTTATGTCCTCTCAGTCAAGTTCTTCTGTGGATTTCATGATAACCAGGAGCAATGAAAGTCTTGCTCTTTCTCACTGAAGCAGATGCTTTTAGAGATTAGCATCTTCCTTTTTCTTGGATTCTGCTTTTGCTGAGAAACGCTGGCTGGAGATACTGTTTTGCTTTTGAAACGTAGGCCATGTACTTTTATCAGCACTTTCCAAACTAAACATTTTTCTTTGTCTTCAGAGGTTAATGTCTCGTAGTTCCACCCAAAGCTTGGAAGAGATTTCGAACACAGTGACCAGAAGAGGGCAGTGTTTTATCACAACTGCAAATGTTAGAGCCCTGTTCAGGTGGAGCTTTTGGCTGAAGCTTTAGCCATCAGGACGGTCATACCACAACGGTTACGTTCAAAGACGTAATTCTAGTCTCTGGCAGTTTCATCCATATGGTCATACACAGAGCCGCTCTAAGCCCTAGAGGAAGCACTCGCTCTGTAACCAAGGCCAAAAAGTCCATCTAGGGCATATAGAAACTTGATTAGTGCCAGTCATTGGTTCATTTCCGTTCGGGAAAGAAGGATCACTACAGTGCTGTAAGGCATGATGGGAATGTTTTAAGAGAATATTTGAGAATGAAGGAGAATCTAGCCATTTTCCTAGGAGATTGATGCGGTGTTGCCATAAGAGAATAAAAACCTGTTTCCTGGGGTCACAATTACAGTGAAAACACATGCTTCTCTGACTGAGTTATTAAACATTTTTCGAAATGTGTTCAATGGGATCCATTCATCCATCTATCCATCGTTCCATCCATTCATTCATCCATCCATCCATTTATCCATCCATCCATCATTCTATCCATTATTCCATCCATTGTTCCATCCATCCATCCATTATCCTATCATTACATGTATACATACATCTTAATAAATCAACTAATCCTTACATAGGTTTACAGAAAATTCAGATTTTTTTTTAATGGTTTTAGATTGTTCCCATTCATCCATCCATGTATCCATCCATGTATCCATCCATCCATCCATCCATCCATCCTTCAATCCTTCAATCCTTCAATCGTTCCATCATTCCATTGTTCCATCCATCCACCCATCCATAATTCGATCATCCATCCATCAATCCATCCATCATTCTATCATTCCATCGTTACACCTATCCATCCATCATTCTATCATTCAATCCATCTATCCATAATTTGACCATTCCATCATCATCCATCCATCCATCCATCCATCGTCCTATTGTTCCATCCATCCATCCATCCATAATTTGATCATTTCATCCATCTATCCATCCATCCATCAATCCATACTTCAATCCTTCAATTGTTCCATCATTCTATTGTTCCATCCATCCACCCATCCATAATTCGATCATCCATCCAACAATCCATCCATCATTCTATCATTCCATCGTTACACCTATCCATCCATCATTCTATCATTCCATCATTACACCTATCCATCCATCATTCTATCATTCAATCCATCTATCCATCCATCCATCCATCCATAATTTGATCATTCCATTATCATCCATCCATCCATTCATCGTTCTATTGTTCCATCCATCCATCCATAATTAGATAATTTCATCCATCCATCCATCCATCCATCCATCCATCCATCCATCCATCCATCCATCCATCCATCCATTCATCGTTCTATTGTTCCATCCATCCATCCATAATTAGATAATTTCATCCATCCATCCATCCATCCATCCATCCATCCATAATTCGATCATTTCATCCATCCATCCATCCATCCATCCATCCATAATTCGATCATTTCATCCATCCATCCATCATCATTCTATCATTCTAACATCCATCCTTCCATCCATTATCCCATCCATCATTCCATTGTTCCATCCATCCATCCATCCATTATTCTGTTTACATACATACATCTTAATAAATCAACTAATCCTTACATAATTTTTTTTTATTTTTTTTTTTTTTTATTGTTTTTAAATTTAGTTTTAGCAAATGATAATAACCCTGCTCTGTACCGCAGTGGAATTGCATAAAAACAAATAAGCACATTATAGACACTGTAGATGGTAATGCAGAAGTGTGTGGAGCCTATGGAGATCCAGGATCTTCCACTCTGGCTTGAATGCGTCAGTCTGGAAAATTTCTGTCCATTTGAAGTCTCAATGCTCTCTATAGCCAGTCCATCACTATCAGCACAAATATGATTTATATTTCATGCATTCAGAATAAATGCACTCTGTAAGGAAAGGCCAGGGAAAAGAATGCAATGATTCAAAAGTGTGAGATAAATTGATAGATACTGATGCATAAATGAACATTATTCACTGAGTTTTTAGGAGTTCCAAGTGTTTAAATGAATCAATTTATTAAAAAGATGCATTCTCTTAACCACCTACATGCATTTACAGACTTTCACATTTCGAAATGTTCACAATTTACTTGGGAAGTTATTGGAAAAGGAACTATTTAATGTTTTTATGTTGTGCTAATAAAACATTTGATGGCAGGAAATATTTCATTGTTAGAACATAACGCATACCACTGAAGCCTGGGAGACTGATATAACTTAACTTGCTGGCTCAAAATTTGTGTGCAATCTGTGGTTCTGTGAGATCTCTAAAAAACAGAGACAAGCTCTGATGATCATGATGTTCTTACATCCAAACAGATTCTAAGTGCAATCCTGATAGCGTTATTATTGGCTTCTCGTCTTGCATGAGCATGTGTGTAGTGAGGTGGTCATATAAAACCAAAGAGCTCTAACACAATCATACGTTTCTTAAAAGACAAAAGCAAATATGAACAAAAAGTCTTCTCAGGCAAGGAGATCGAGTGGGATATAAACTGCTATAATCAATCCAAATAAAATTTCGCAGGAACATTTAAAACATTTCAGCTTTTGGAATAGCAATAGCAGGTTACAAAAATCCTTTTCTTTTTTCTGCAGATGCGTCTTATGATGCTGTACGGAGGGCAGGCTGGTCAAACAACATGCACAGCGGCAAAGGTGAGTCAAAAGTCGACCTTGATTCATTGACTTGTGCTTTTTTAGGGGGTCAGACTCTTATAAGCATAATGGGCGATGTTCTTGATCTGTGCTTTAACCTGGACAGTAATGCTGGAGAGTCAGCAGATGGCCAGGCTTTAGTTTAGGGACACAGGGAGCTGTAGAGGCCCATTAAGTGCTTAGCAGTTCGGCCAGCTATTGCCCTTGTTTTCTTTGGACCAAAACTTGTGCGTCTGCTTGTCCAGACGAATGTGCTGAACTTTTCTCTCTCTTTCTCTCCCTCTCTCTTGCTGTTGCGCTCTCTTTCTTTCCATTTCTCAGGATCTCCTACAGTGGTCTCTCCGAACGTGTCCAAGAACACTGAGCAGGCTCGGCCTCAGCCAGGTAAGCAGGAATGCAGCACGTTCAAATATATTTTAATATTTATTTTCATATTTATATTTATGCATTTGGCAGGTGGCAGCCTAAATGTACACTTAATTTTCTGGGAATTGAACTCATGTCGTTTACTGTTGCTAGTACTGTTCTTTTTCAGTTCAGCAACTGGATCTCCAGTTAAATTGTGGCATTTGTCAACTATCCAGTTCAAAGGTTCATCCAGATTCATTTCTCTTTCCTTTCAGACCCTTACCAGATATTAGGACCCACTAGCAGTCGACTTGCCAACCCAGGTAACAACAGGAAAACTGACTGTTTTTATGTTGTATTTTAAGAAAACCAGTTCAATTAATAAACTTATTGTATTAAAATATTAATGTTTTATCAAGATTATTTTCTTGTTATTGGTGGTTGATTCTATACTATTTCTCTGCCATTCTAAATACTAGTTGGTCTAAATAAATAAAAAAAAAACTAAAATCATAAAATCATTTTGGTAACACTTCACAAAAAGCCTCATTAATAAATGCATTCACTAACATGATCTAACAGTGAGCAATATAATATAATATAATATAATATAATAATTAGTTCATAAAAATGTTCATGCTAGTTCACAGTGCATTAACTAATGTTAAAAAATTACCATCATTTTTATTACTTATATAATATACATTAACTGAAATAAAAACGAATAACTAAAAAAATAAACATATATTATTTCAGGTAATTGCCAAGGCATAATTTCCTTTTTTTTTTTTTAGTTTAACTTGAAGTACTAAAATAACTAAAAGTAAAAATTAATAAGAACTATGTGTGTGTGTGTGTATATATATATATATATATATATATATATATATATATATATATATATTAGTTTTAGTATAAATAAGTAATAAAAAATATAAAAACATACAACAAAATTACTAAAAAATGTCATAATATTAAAAGCTATCAGTGATACTAAAACCACACTTTTCAAAAATTGCTAGTAAATTTCACACATAATTACATTAATAATTAATTAAATGTGAAATTTTGAAGCAGAAAGATTGAAATAGTATTTTCTACTTTTAATAGTATTAACATACTCAAATAATCTTCGTTTTATTGACAACTTGGATTTTTTTTTACTATATTTATATACAGTCAAACCAAAAATTATTCAGACACTAGATATAATTTTTGATATATTTTTACTAGTGGGTGCAGGACACTATAGTTCATTTATGTAAGTGAGGATAGCAAAATAAAGTAAACTGTGACATATTATACCCAAAAATTCTTCATACAGTAAAAATTTGGGACCAAAAATGATTCAGACACTTTGACCTGACCATGTTTTGCTTAAGTGTTATCTGACATAATTAAGATTAATGTTTTCTGACACAGTTTAACTCTGAGATCTTGTCATATTTTATTACCATTTTTTTAAACTATAGTGAATAAACTGTATTAATGAATGAAATGTTCAAGGTGTCTGAATACATTTTAGTTTGACTGTATATGTGTGCATATATATATATATATATATATATATATATATATATAAAACAGCTAAAATCGTAGTAATGTATCATGTGCATCTGTGATAAAATTCTCTCTTTGTGTCTTTGTCCAGGTTCCGGTCAGATCCAGTTGTGGCAGTTCTTGTTAGAGCTTCTCTCTGACAGCGCCAACGCCGGCTGCATCACCTGGGAGGGAACCAACGGCGAGTTCAAGATGACGGACCCAGACGAAGTAGCGCGTCGCTGGGGTGAGCGCAAGAGCAAGCCCAACATGAACTACGACAAACTAAGCCGCGCCCTGCGCTACTACTACGACAAAAACATCATGACCAAAGTGCACGGCAAACGCTACGCCTATAAGTTTGACTTCCATGGCATCGCTCAGGCCTTGCAGCCTCATCCGACCGAGTCCTCCATGTACAAGTACCCGACCGACCTGCCGTATGTACCGAGTTACCACGCCCACCAGCAGAAGGTCAACTTCGTTTCGGCCCATCCTCCATCCATGCCCGTCACCTCCTCCAATTTCTTCGGGCCCACCCCCCCATACTGGAGCTCTCCGACAGGTGGGATTTATCCCAATCCCAGTGTGCCACGTCATACCAATTCGCATGTGCCTTCTCACCTAGGCAGTTACTACTAAAGCCCCTCACCTCTCACCAGCTCCCCGTATGCCAAAACTTGAACCGTACTCAGAGCGAAGACAAACCAGGAAGCTGGAAAGGGAGGGATTTTGGCCGAAAAAATTGTATAAGGAAGCAGAAGTTGGAAAATAAAGAGAAAGTAAAGACAAAATGGACCAAAAATGGCTGATCCTCTTCAAAATGGAGTACTACTTATTCAAAGGACTTGGGTTGGTGTTTGTTTTGGAGAGTTTGAGCATGTTTCTCGTGCCTTTCCACACCCGAAAGCTGCACCGATGGGCCAGAGTCCCTTTCTACCAAATAAAGACCACATCTATTATGTATAAGTCGGCCGGATGACCGAAAAAACGAATCACTGTAAACTCACCCTGTGTGTTAATGCAATTGTGAACCGAGTGTTTATATTTTTGGACGTAGTCCCTGCTTCCCTTTTGGATTTTATCTAAATCCACCTTGGTTACATGAATTTATCTTTTTAAGTTGTGACTGAAACTCTCTTTTCTAAAGCAAATCTGGCAACTGGAAAAAATTTTGGCATTCAGCCGCCTTGTATCCTCCTTGCTGGAGGACGTGGCGTCTGGTTGTTTATTAGGAGCTTCTCAGGCTAGCTGGCTCAAGCTAAACTCTCTTACTCATCTTTAGCACTCCTCTATGCTGATGACCAAGACAGTGTTGATGTGAAAGCTTTGTCAAATGGATCGAAACCTGCTTTACATTTCCTGATGTCCCGTGTGAATCTCACTGTCCCCTCATTGGCCAGTGTAAATCCACTCGATTTCATCTCAAAACAGCCAAAGTGTTAAATTCACATGAGATGTATTTGCATTCCTACATGTCTTAAAAATCCTAGATTCTTGGATCGCTGAATGTGGGCACCATGCAAAATACCTCTTCGAAACGATATAACAGTTAAAACAGCAGCACGAGACGTTGAAACCAGAGATTCGCGAACGCTGTGCGTTTGTCAGACCTATTTGCTAGTTTTTTTTTGTTTTTTTGTTTTTTTATCAAAGGTCAACTAGGCATTAAAAGCATCTTACTGTATAAATTATGCAGAGCTATTTTCATATGTGACAGTGTTAAGAATCATACGTTAATACGAGTTGACCTCGGTCAAAATGCAAACTTTTTTTATCAGTTCCTGAAGGTAGTAGTTTGTACTACGTAGGTGTTTTGTATCTGTACATATGGGCAATAAGTTTATGAATGTTTTCTTTGTATTTTTCAGAAAATACATTTTCTAAAGTTCTTGGCGTGTTGCCATGCCAGTAAGAAAGTTATTTTGATATGTAGTTGGTATTTTTATTCACTAAAAGCAAATGCCTTACCAAACATGCTTGGAGACAATCGGTTTTCCAAAGTGCCATAATAAACCCTCAATGCCAAAACGTATTACTGGCAATCGTATGTGCCTAAAAAACAGTGTTAGTTTCACACAAGCGTTTCCCATTGGGTATTTTGTAGCATTAAGATGATAAAAAATTCCCAACTGTTCATCTCTGGATCACTCTCAGATATGAAGGAATTGTGCTGTTTTATATATGCAAGTATTCGGATTTTAAATTTATTGCTATATAAATATATATATATATATATATATGAAATATTGCAATTAATCTTTTTTTGTTAATTTTGTTGTTTCTGCAATTTAAGTATTACCTTTTGTAAAAGGGTCTGTTGAATAGGTAAAATGTGACAAAAATAAATGTTTTTACATTAAAAAATCTCTCCATATAACTTTTTTTGTGTGTGTGTCCTTTGGCCAATATAGTGATATAGTGATATTTTGATTGAATGTGTTAAAAGGGTGGTCTATACTAAACATGTATTGGCTTACACTGAATTTATATGATCACATAAAAACAGTCATCTTTATCTCAACTGTATTTAATCAAAAATGAAATCACCCTTGCAAACAGACCAATATGAAAATCTGTGTCTGACATTAACATAACTGCTGTTCATGAATCAATCTTATGGTCTAGACTACATGATATTTCATTTATTCCAGTACTGAGTGACCATCTGAGGACCATGATGACATTAAATCTGTTGAGTATTAATGTTTTATTAACGGGAGGAACACATTCAAATTATCTGCCCAATCAGCACAAGAGTAGGCCTAAATATATATATATATATATATATATATATATATATATATATATATGGTTTTCAGCATCCCTCCTCCACCCCGACTCCTCACTCTCGGCTGGTTCCTATCCCAGCCAGGGACACGGGGAGAGTACTCTGGGTTCAGACCAAATTCTGAGTTCGGAGCCGTCCCCTCGGACAACACACCAAATACTCATATATTTTACTCTATCTCATACTCGATGTAATATCAGTGCTAAAGGATTGTAAACATATGGATAGTCTAAGGTAAGATGTATTAATTCTAAGTGTTTGGCAGTGAAAGCTCTTCAGGGTATTATCTTCATCCCACGTCTAATATATTTTAAAGGCTTTTTATAATTTGATGTAGTGAGTCAGTGGGCCACAGCCTAAGACAACTGTACTCTATCACGCACCACCCTTTCTTACACACAAGGCTATTGTTTATGTTTCATGAGCTATACAAATTTCCAAGTAATCATCACTGCTAAGGGGAAAGCCGTGACACTGACTGCTTTGTTTATGTCTACGATGAGACTTTTATGCAGGATCCACATTAGGGCCCTGCTTAGGAGCCTGGGACTGGGAATGGATTTTTTTTTTTTTTCTTAATTATCAATCGATCGATCAATCAATCAATGCTAGGTTTAAAACAACCCAGGTTGGATTGAAAATGGACAAACCCAGCGGTTGGGTAGTTTTATTTAACTCAACTATTGTTTAAAAATGACTATATTGCTTAAAATGAACCCAAAATATGTTGGAAATTAACATGGTTTAATATTAATAAATTAAAAATGATTAATTAAACTTAATAAATGTTCAACAATAAACATTTATTAAATTGCTTAGTAATAAATGTTCACCTTTTGATTATTATTGTTGCCTCTAGTAATTATGTGTCTGATTTCTAATTTCCAACCTATTATGGGTTCATTTTAAACCAGCCATATAGTAATGTTTAAACAATAGTTGGGTTAAATAAAATTGTCCAGCACACTGATCAAACATTTAACCCAACCACTGGGTTTGTCCATTTTCAACCCAACTTGGGTTGTTTTTAACCCAGCATTAATCAATCAGTCGATCAATGTGGATCCAGCACTGTGGATATAAAACCAAGTTTGTCAAGCAGACAGTTTGTCATCTATAGCTTTGTCTTGTACGCCACCATGTGGTCATGCTGGAAAATGTAGGTCAATTTTAATAGACACTTTAAAGAATTAACACACCAATTCCAATTAAATATTTGTTTTTAATTATAAAAAACTGATATTTACAATGTACAAATGACATTTACAAGTTCAATAGCACAATATTAACAATATCTATTAATTTACAAAGGAACATACCATCCCAGAGTGATTCAGAGCATAAAAGCATCTGCTGGTTCACTGGTATTTGAAATCAGTTCATCTTAGACTTTTATAAACAGAGAGGAGCAATAAAAGTCAATCTCATGTTAATGAACTTCCAGTTAATACTCACAACTCCTAACACAATGGCCCTGCAACAGAAGACAGTTCTGGGACCATTCACACTTTTATATTTCTGATATTGCCAGAACAAAGAGACAGTTGACACAGTTTTGAATGCTAGTCGCTATAAAATAATAATAACATTTCATAAAAGAAATGAACTGCAATATGGGCACTCCACTTTTACTCTCTCAAGACACCATTTTGCAGTTTTTCTAAAATAAGGGGTATTTCAAGACATAATAACACTCGTCTTGCTTCTTGTGCTCACTGTGAAAGCATTTGTGTCCAGTGCTTCTGGTATAGTGCAAGATGTTGACCTCGCAATGTTGCTTCAAGCAATAGATACAGTACATGTCAGTCAAAAAGCTTTACATTTTGGTGCTGTTGGGTGGCTCAATGTCAATCACCTCAAAACCCTGGTTATCAATGCCACTTATGGAGTGGTGATGGTGTCCTGCCTCATTGTGGTAGCAGTAGGCGCAATGAGCGGTCGGTACGGACACCACTTTGGTGAAGTTGGAAAAGTCCACGCGATATTTTCCCTCTTTGCTGCGGGAGATGATAGGGAGGAAGTCGTATCCCCACATGATCTCCTGAGGGATGTAGGAAGTCCTGACCTGGCAGGAGGAGCTGGTGGACTCGGCCGTGCCATCGAGAAACACCACAAGCTCGAACTCCTGCTGATGCAGAGTGTCTACGGCCATGTCAAAGAACGGGCTGGTTTTATCGATGACGTGGTAGAGAGTTAAAGGGCACACGAAAAACAGGTTGTCCTTGCCGGCATCTACCATGAAGTCAATGCTGACCTGGTCCATGATGATGGTCTCACCTTCAGGGGTGACTGTGGTCCTCAACAGCTTGCCGTAAATCTGACTGCCAATCATCAGGGTCTTGCGCAGGTTGGCCACACGGATCTGAAGGCAAAGAGTGCCTTTTTTAGGGCAGATAACTGCGGATTCGCTGAACGTTATGGTCTTGGCTCTCTTCTTGGGCAGGGCGATTTTTGTCATAACCACGCCGCACCAGAAGCAGTTGATTATGGCACCCATAAGACTCTGAATTATAATCAGAGCCACGGCTCCCGTGCAGGCGTTGGTCACGTACAGATTGCCATAGCCAATGGTGGTCTGGGTCTCCAGCGAGAAGAGGAAGGCGTAGGTCAGGTCGGTGACACTGTAGACGCATGGCGTGTGATTATTGGGTGGATTCTGCCACTCTAGATCTCCGTTGTCTCTGGCGATCCAGTACCAGATGAGGCCGAAGATGAACCAGCTGAGGGTGAAGGACGCCACGAAGTGCAATATGACGAAACGCCATCGGGTCTCTACGAAGGTGGTCCATATGTCGAGGACGTAGGCAAAGCGATTTCTGTGCATCACGTTGCCAAACTCGATGTTGCAGCGGCCATCTTTGGTCACCAGGCGATATTTGCGGACCCTCCTCTCTGACATGTACTCTTTCAACATCTCTCTCACGGAGCGAGTCATTTTGAGGGTCTGTCTGGGAAGAGAATAAAGCAATATTTGTTACTAGAACCAAACCAGGACCTAATGCAAAGCAGCAAAACTGTGGCTCCAGTCATTCGGTTGCTACAGCGTTTCAAATGAGGACAGAGAATGTGTTGTCCAACAGACTGGAGTATTTAGGGATAAACACCAGCTATTGTTATGCATGAGATAAGATAGCCAAATCTGTCCACATACTGTACGTGCATGTGAACACCTGAGGTAAACAATTCTTTTGAATTTGAGTTATTTCAAATAACACTGACACATTTCATTTGCAATGTTATTAGCTACTGATGCTCTTTTTGCATTTTGGGACTTTATGGGAGTTCATTTGAAACTAGCTTGGTATTTTGAGTTCATTTTAAGCAAGCAATACAGTAAATTTTTAACAATAGTTAAGTTGAATAAAACTAGCGGTTGGGTTAAATGTTAAATGTTTGCCCAAGCTGCTGGGTTAAAACAACCCAATCGCTGGGTTTGTCCATTTTCAACCCAACTTGGGTTGTTTTTAACCCTGCATTTTTTTTAGAGTGTAAGTTGATTTAAGTGTTCATTTCAGCTGGAAACTGCAGTGAAACCTACATTTTTCAAAAAGGCAAATGATAAGACACACTTGCAAACGTATTTAAGTCGGTGTTCGATAAGATCGTCTTAAAATATGACCGCAATTTAACAAAAAAAAGATTTAGTTTTTAATAACTATGCATTCAAGTGCAAATTAGTTGAATCAATAAGTCTTAAGTGAATTTCGTCTTACACCTGACTGTGTTCGCCAGGCCTCTGTTTCCGCCGCAGGCTTTGATTCACGATCATTTTACTCCGCTTGACACATTCTGAATGTTTCTTTGTACTTAATTACAACAGTAAATAAAAGCGTTGATAAATGCAGGCATCGCATGGCAGAGTGTTCAGGGCAGTTAGCCGCAGGGTAATCTCCGCTTATCTGTCGTTTATGAGCGACTGAGTGCTGCTCGAGATCCATTTGTTCCATCTCTGGAGTGTGCTTAATGTTTAATGCAGAGTCTATTAGAATACACATCAACTCTGTTCCGAAGCTCAATTACAGCACAGAATAGCAACTGTTCAGCCCAGCCAGAGGAACCCGCAGTTCCCATCCACCACCAATCATCTGCTGTGCAGATTTATGAATTTAATGTTCCCAAAATACCATGAGGAATATCGGTGCTGATGAGCGAACCAGACTGCACATCAGATGAGCAGAGATTTACATTGCAGACCAGACACACGTAGGAAAGATGTTCAGCTTACCTGCTAGAGAAGTCTGACGAGGTGCGAATCACAAGCTTCTTCAGTCGCTCACCGGTTCACTTGCTTGTTGTCCGCTCTTTCCCGTCTTTTAAATGTGAGCTAAAGCAGGAAATTGGAAATGAACATGTGTGTGTTACTCATTAATGAGTTGTGTCCCTCCTCAACTGTTTCACACACCGCTACTCTCTCCTTCTCTCTCTTTTCTTTCCTTCCAGGTGTCTGTGACAACTCATGCCCGACTCTTCCCTTTTCTAGGCTTCCCTCCTACTCACACGGTCATCCCGTGTTTATGTGTACACAAATCGACAAATGCATACACACAAATGCTTTACACAAGAGGAGCATGCAGAGTGCCTTTACTTTCGCATACTCAAGACAGAAGTACATATCAACACACGCACAAATTCCTGCATGCTTGATCAGGACACGCTGGTACCCCGACAAAATCACATTACTTTTTGCTTTACCATAAATATTCGTCAGCAGCGATGGTCATGTTATATTAAATGATGTATGCAGTGATAAATCATGGCTCTGTGAATGTTTCAGGTCACTAGCAAGCTGCAAATCACAAAGGTCACAGGTCACGCTTTGCTGCAACTAAAGAGGATTTTATTTTAGGGGCTCTAGCCGGTGTGTGAAATTCACGAAACCATTGCCGCAGACCAATATTCAGACACAATCCCATAGTGAGACTCTCGTTTGTTAAAAAATGATGTAGAAACCTTGTTTGTAATGTGGATTTCAGTGTCTATCCGAACATGCATAACTATATGTGTTCTAGCAAAGCAAATCAGATCAGAAATGTGAAAAAACATATCAGTGATATGATACAGAAGATGATGAGATCCAGAACTGTGGAAGTTCACAGACTGACTGGCGTTTGAGACAAGGAGATTCTCTGATTCCAAAGTCATTCTCTGATCTTTTGTTCTTTGGACAGTGAGTTCAAAATGACAGTGGTTTCAACCTGAGAACTCAAAGCGTTTCCCTTTCCACAGAGACTGATTCTACAAGTCTGCTGACATTGATACGGTCCTTTGTCACTGAAATGAGGGACTGATGTTGAAATCCTCAATTGTTGTTTTAACAATCAAATCATATAATTAAGACTTTATTAAAAGTTTCTGTTACACATTATATTATACAAAAGTTAGTTCCAGTCATCAAATCTGATTCTAACTGAGAAACATGCACAAGTTGTTCCTCTATTGTTCGTAACTAAATAGATAAAATAGCATGCTATATTTTTTTCTAAAATGTATGTGGTAACACTTCATTTTTACATATGTTACATATAATAACTATAAATTATGCATAATTACATGCAAACCGAACCCTAATCCTAACCCTATAGTAAGTACATGTAGTTACTTAATATTACCGCAGTCCCTTTAAGACAAGTAATTTCACTCGGCGGCCATCTTAGAAACGCCTCTCATCTCTTTGAATGGGGAAACATCAAATTCTCCAAAGCTGTTCACCAAGCTTTCGATTAAATTTCATATTTGAAATCACCAATGAAATCTGACAACATCTGTCTCATAAATTTTGTTTCTAAACGCTTGAATCATGACAAAAACTGCATTTTTTAGGCTGGATCAAGCTAATGCGCATGCGCAGATCTAAGCGCACATCTGAATGGAACTGGAGCTTCTAACGGCCGCTGCAGATGACTTTACCAATCGGCGATTGGCTCTTATTTAGAAGGCGGGACTTATTCCGTCATATTGCGCGTTGCACTTTCTCCCATTCATAATATTACGATTACACCGTCTTTCTATATAGAAAAGTCTTTGATATTACTCAGTACTTAAATGTATAATTACAGTGTAACAAAGCACCTTAAAATAAAGTGTAACCATGTACATTTCTAAGAAATTAACTGTTATATTAGTCCAAAATGTGATGTTAAGGATACTTCACTGAAAAATTCAGCCATCAAAATTCTGACCTTCTTTCTTCTGTGGAAAACAAAAAGAAAGATAAAAAAAAAAAAAAAAATGTTTTCAACATTTCTCAAAATATAAAATAATATAAAAAAGAAGAAAGAATGTCATACAGGTTTGTAATGACATGAGGGTAAGTAAATGATGAGTGAATTTTCCTTTTTTGGGCGAATTAACTCTTAAAGACATTCAAAGCAATGCAAAAAAGCTTTGATTATCATGTATAATGTGAGTTTCCATTTGTCATAACAGCAGTTTTCTTTCATGATTAGATTTCAAATTGGCCTTGTGTTGTCTGGTTAACTAAATCAATTTAAAGCAATGGTGATTTATAATTCAAATTAAGAGCCTTGAGCATAAACACAGATAAACGTTTCTCAAGTATTACCACACTTTCAGTTGTTTTGCATCAGTATTCTGTCTTGTTACAAGAATTTTCACTTCCGGCTGTGATCAAATGACAAAATATTATTTAGTCTAAATGATTCCTCATTGGATGTTCACAGCTGTTGTTTAAATCACTCTTCTGAATAGTAAGTAACTAATCTTGACCTTTCAGGTCAAGCAGATACGCGGTACCCTGGTTCTCCTGTCAGTCATTTGGCTATAATCTTCATTCAGTTCAATACCTTTGTGTGCTTTGACATGGCGAAGACCAAATTTACCTCAGCAAAGCTTTCAATGGAAAATCCATAATAAACTTTTCAATAATACCAAACCACAAAATGTTGCCTTAGGCTGCCATTCAAGATCACTGATCCAAGAAACAAGTTTTTTCCACACAGACTTTACTGCTGCGATATGAACTTATGAGTGTTTTTGTGTAAACAGCAACAGTCGTACATTTCAAATCCATTTTATACGACAAAACGCCTGTCATTCTATTTAGAAAATGCTGAGTCTCTATGGCCATGCATGGATGTTTTACTTTACAAATTATTTTGAAATTCATTTCTTTTCATGCATGAAAATCTGCTATCAGGACTGAACAAAACATGCTTTTATGAAAACCTCCCAGCATATAAAATGTTACCAATAAGCACTGAAAGGACTCTAAACTGGAAAAATGCCTGACTTTCTGAACTTTTCCCTCATTCAAACATTTCAAAGAAGCATTGCCCGCTTAGTCGAGGTGGCAAAGTAAAGTTTTTCTTCACCCTTCTGTGATCATAATGATATAATCACCTGTGCCAGGTGGCTGAGGGGGTATTTCACTATTGAAGTGTGAACGTTAATGACCAACTTAGTTCCATTGAATGACTCAAATGAGTCACACGCTTCAGGCGACACTCCCACCCATATTTTCTGCTTTTGTTGCCTTCTTTTTTTGACTCCTAAATAATTATTGTAACTTTAGCCAGTGGCCGAAAACGAAAGCCAAAAGTCATACGCATTATTTGCTATAAGCTCAAATCTATTTAATAAGTTTTTTATTAAAACAAATTAATAATATGTTTTGTGTATCATTGACTTCAAGTCCTGGAAGTCATTATCATTCATGGCCAATGTATCATTCTTTGTAAAGTCATGGTCTCTATTTAAATACCAGCAAAAACCTGAATTAATCCATAAACCAACCTTGACTTGACATAAAGGGATCCAAGGAAACAAGTCATGCCTTTAACTGTCATTGAAAGATTGATACTGCCTTAATTCATTGTGGTGTTTTGCTAGTGGACTTAAACAAATGACTGTTTAAAATGCAAATGTGCCAAATATAACTGCTACAGTATTTTGTAATGAAGGGCCTAAAGCTGTAGGGTGTGAATCATGCAAAGGTCAAACTTTGTGAATCCACAGGTTCATCAAGACCTAATTTCATACTGAACAGGCCCAATTCAAGATTTAAGAATTTATCCATCTTGGACATTAAAGGGATAGTTCACCCAAAAATGAAAATTATCCCATGATTTACTCACTCTCAAGCCATCCTAGGTGTATATGACTATCTTCTTTCAGACAAACACAATCCGAGATATATTTTAAAATACCCTTGCTCCTCCAAGCTTTATAATGGGAGTGAATGGAGGGCATGATTTTGAAACATAAAAAAGTGCAAGAGAGGCGTCTAAGCGTACGATACAACTACTTCCCATGTCATACATCGGGTCAGGGGTCACTCTTGTGGCTCAAGTCAACTTGCGCAGTATGTGTACGGTCATCTGCTAGTTATTTTAGTTTATAAAGTTTTAAATATGGATATTTTTCTTACAAAAACCCATCGCTTCACTTCAGAAATTAACCCCCTGGAGCCGTATGGATTATTTTTATGATGGATGGATGCATTTTTTTTTTTTTTTTTTTTTTGGGGGGGCTTAAAAATCACGCCCCACATTCACAAGCATTATAAAGCATGGAAGAGCCAGGATATTTTAAAATATATTTCCAAATGTCTTAGTCTGAAAGATAGTCATATACACCTAGGATGGCTTGAGGGTGAGTAAATCATGGGATAGTTTTCATTTTTGGGTGAACTATCCCTTTTTAGTTGGACCAAGCTGTGGAGATGGGCCTGATATTCCACATACTGTTTCACTACACAACACTGACAGATTTGGCAGACACATTTATCTAAAGCAACGTACGTTGCATTCAAGGTGCATATTTCATCAGTTCATGCCTTTGCTGGTAATCGAACTCATGAATTTTGGCTTTGTCAGCACCGTTTGCTACTGTTTGACCTACTACGGATCCAGTGAAAATGAACATGTGATTGTGCATAATTTTTTTTTTTTTTGTGTGTGAAAAACTAATGTATTTTTACAAATGTATTGTCTTAATAAATCACACACACAGCTTTGAAACTTGATGCAATAATCAAACTAAAATGTCCAGTCTCCATTACAGTTGAATTGATTTAAAAAAAAAAAAAAAAAAAAAAAATCAGAGATAAATGTGAATCATCAGTCAGTAGATCATTGTTTAGCTAAAAACATGTGTATTAAGTTTGATGGTGTAGTCAGCTTTTATTAGTATAGCTTGTCTTTTTTTATAGGGTTGATATAGCTTGTAGCTTCCCTAACACTGCTTTTTTTTCCCCTGACTTACAGTTTTAGAAAATCTGGCATTTCAGCTGTGGAAACAAAAAATTATTAGTAAAAACTGCAACTCACCTTCTTTTAGTGTCGAGAAAACTTTACCTCAATCAGTCAATACACAGTCCGTTGGCACTTCCTTCTTCATCTAGATTGAGCTGATTTTGCATTTCAGGCTTCTTTTTGTATTCACTCAGTTACTGAGAGTACAAAGAGTTCATAAAATAGATACATAGTACTTTATAATGTGCCAGAACCTGTTTAGATCCTTGGTTGGCTTGATAAACTACAGCAGTCAGAGCTGGTGTCTAGCCAGCAGAAAGCTGTCAGTATAGGCAAGGCCAAGGACGGTTGGCAAACAGCAGCTGTACATTTGCCAACAGCTCCTTGTTTAATTCAAGAAGGAAAGCATCTGAGAAAAAACCTATTTTCTGCTCCATGTCTTGCTTGAAACATCACCTCTAAGCACTTTAAGAATATTTATGGCACTTGCAAGTGGAACCATTGCAATTCCGGTACTTTCTAAAAGGTGTCACTGCTGAGCAAACACACAAAAATGTTGCTTGTTATTGACATATGGTACTCATGAATAATCAGCTTCATCAAGTCTTCAGAGTTGCACATGAAATCTCTGTTTTCAGACCTGAATGTAACTGTAATGCCTGCTGAACACACAGCTAATGCGATAAACTAATCCTCTTTTCTGTTAACGTGACAAGCGTTCATGTTATACTCTCTTATGTGGGCGCTGAACACCACTTCAAGCTAAAATGAAACAGTCCAGTGTGATTTATTATAAAACTCAGCTCAGAGGGTGAGTAAAGTGCACTGAACTATTAAACACTACATATGTATATATATATATATATATATATATATATATATATACACTGGCCGTATACATTTATTAGTAATGCTGTCACCTACAGTAAAGTGAAGAAAAACATCTTAAAGCCAAAATCTCATCATTTACTCACCCTCATTGTGAGTATTGACTTCTATTGTGTAGACAGAAAAAAAGTTATCAAAATATGATCTTACACAGAATATTCATGACTTTCATTCATGTTCTACGGAGGAAACTCATACAGATTTGGAATGATGAGGGTGAGCCAAGGTGAGAAAACAGCATGACACATTGACATTACAGTACTGAATGGCTCTTTCGGCATAACCCTGAACTTCCTTTTGATTTTCCCAGCAAAAACATCCCGAGTCCTTCACATAAAAATCAGTCTACAGGCTTTCATAGGCAACACAGGAAGTCTGGGAAGGTCTCGGAAGGTCTCGTTTAAGTTCTGTTACAAGCTGTTCACACATTGGCAATAAAAAAAAGAGATTAATACATGAAAATTCTTACATATATAGCTCCTTTAAGATGAAGTAGGCTACTAAAACTAAATAAACTTAATAACATCTAGACATTTTAAAATGATAATAATGTCAAAAACAGACAATAAAATTACTAAAACTGTATAATTACAATGAAAACAGAAAATATAAGAATAAAATATAATCAAAATATTATACTAAAACAACACCATCCCTTAAAATCCTGTCATGGTTCACAAAACTCATTCGAAGTCAATATGATTTTTCTTGTTTTAAATGATTGTCTCTTAACAAAGCAAAATACAGAGAATAAAGTGTTTACTGTATAACAGAACAGTTCTATGTTTTGCAAAAGACGCTCATGTAACATCATACAGAGGAAGATGGCAATGCATATTTATATGCAAAATTATTCCTGAAGTTCCCAGTTGTAATTATCATTTGAAGAGCTGCTAAGGTGCAACTTCAAAGTTTGCAACTCAATTATGACAGTTCCGACAGCCTGAAAGCAGCATTATCCACCTCGATAGTTACTACGGGGAACATACAGAACACACCAAATGATGCACTAGAAAGAAAACCCTGTGTTTATCATTGGTTTACAATTAATTAATTTGCTGTTCTTTGAAAACAAACAGTTGAAATGGTAGAGAAATTACAATAAACACTGAAAACTAGATCAGTACAAAAGACTGCTGCAGTGAACACAAAACAACAGAATTTCAAGGGCATGTTATAACATAAAATATGATGCATAAATAGGACAAAAACCATCCAACCCACAAGGTTTTGTTGTCACATCAACTATGATGAACATTTTTCCTGTTACGAGATTAAAAGAGAAAAAATATCTCATGACACTCAGGTGACAATAACATTTACTTCACACCCGGACCTCGAATGTAACCGGGCCTGTGTACCAAGCATCAAGAACTGCTAACTGTGGCGTTTGCAAATTAATTGTAACACAAGAGATAATTAAACATCAGCCAAAAAAAAAAAAAAAAGGAGTAAGTATTCTTTCCCATAAGTCAATATTTGGTAGAACCACCTTAGGCTTGCAATTACAACTGCAGTTGTAATTGGGGGATATGTCAGTTTTACACATCTGAATCCTGCACTTTTTACCCATTCCTCTTGGCAAAACAGCAATTTAATTAAAGGTGCTCAAGAAATAAATTGCTCAGGCTCTGTCAGTTCACATAGGGACCATTCTGAGATAGGTTGTTAGTTATAAACCACTCAGGGTAGCTTTGGCAGTATGTTTTAGGGGGTGTTTACACAACACCGTTTTCAACTAAAAACTGAAAACTTTTTGTGCGTTTTGCCGTTCACGTTATGGGGGCCTGAAAACGCAAACTTTTTGCAAGTGCAAGTTTTTTAAACAAATTGACATCGCCAGCTTCTGGCCTGGCATGAATAAGACAAGAGTTTTAGTCATTTTCTGATTAGTGTGAACAGGGATCGTTTTGACAGCGTTGTTGTCTGTACCCAAAACTTTTAAAAAACCCAAAGAAAAAACTTTTCTGTTTTTAGTACATAGTTGTCGTGTAAATGTACCCTGAATGTCATTGTCCTGAACTTCCACTTCCACACTAGTCTCAAATCTTTTGCAGACTGAAAAAAGGTTTTCTCAAGAATTGTCCATATCCTTTCATCCATCTTCCCCTCAGTACCTGTTTACAAAAGGACCATCATGTTTGAGTGTATGAATAAAATGTTTTATGCATTTGGCAAATGCTTTTACCTAAAACAACTTTCTGCATTGCATTCAAGGTAGACATTTGTCAGTTCATGTATTCTTTAATACTATTAATTCATCATTGTCATTAGGATATGTACCAAAAACTTTTAAGTTGGCTGTTATTAAACCTCTAAACCACAGCTTGATTCTAGAGAATTAGTTCATTACAGAGCGATCTCGAATCTCAAAACTGTCAAAACTACTACAACAGGCAGTATCCTCACAACTACACTATATTGCTAAAAGTATTGGAACACCCCTCCAAATCATTGAATCCAGGTGTTCCAATCACTTCCATGGCCACAGGTGTATAAAATCAAGCACCTAGGCATGCAGACTGCTTCTACAAACATTTGTGAAAGGATGGGTTGCTCTCAGAAGCTCAATGAACTCAAGTGTGGTACAGTGATAGGTTACCATTAGTGCAATAAGTCTATTCGTGAAATTTCCTCACTACTAAATATTTTATGGTCAACTGTTAGTGGTATCATAACAAAGAGGAAGCAATTGGGAACAACAGCAACTCAGCCACGAAGTGGTAGGCGGCATGTTCTCTGGAGTAACAAATCATGCTTATCTGTCTGGCAATCCGATGGACTAGTCTGGGTTTGGCGTGAAGTGTAAATTATGATGGAGGGGGGGTTATGGTGTGGGGTGGTTTTTCAGGGGTTGGGCTTGGTCCCTTAGTTCCAGTGAAAGGAACTCTTAATGCTTCAGCATACCCAGATATTTTGGACAATTTCATGCTCCCAACTTTGTGGGAACAGTTTGGGGATGGCCCCTTCCTGTTCCAACATGACTGCACACCAGTGCACAAAGCAAGGTCCATAAAGACATGGATGAGCGAGTTGACTGAGTTGAACCTGACTGGCCTGCACAAAGTCCTGACCTCAACCCCATAGAACACCTTTGGGATGAATTAGAGCGGAGACAACATCAGTGCCTGACCTCACAAATGCACTTCTAGAAGAATGGTCAAAAATTCCCATAAACACACTTCTAAACCTTGTGGAAAGCCTTCCCAGAAGAGTTGAAGCTGTTATAGCTGCAAAGGGTGGGCCAACTTCATATTAAACCCTTCGGATTAAGAATGGGATGTCATTAAAGTTTATGTGCATGTAAAGGCAGGCATCCCAAAACTTTTGGCAATATAGTATATATTCCTTCTTAGAAAGAATTGGTATCTGTGAGGATTTCCAGTCAGGATTTAGACCATATCAAAGTACTGAGACTGCTCTCATTAGAGATACAAATGATTTGCTCTTATAATCAGATCATGGTTGTATATCTCTATTAGTGTTACTAGATCTCAGTGATGCTTTTGACATTATCCACAACATTCTTTTGAATAGACTCAAAATCATGATGGCATTAGCGGAATTATATTGGCATGGTTCAAATCATACTTATCTGACCATCATAAATCATCAGTAAATGAAGAGGTGTCATATCGATCACAAGTTCAGTATGGAGTACCACAAGGCTCAGTACTGGGACCGTTGCTTTTCACCCTGTAAATGCTATCCTTAGGAGATATCATTAGGAAGCATGGCCTTAGTTTTTACTGTTATGCTAATGATACTCAGCTCTATATTTCTTCACACCCGGACAAAACATACCAATTCACAAAATTAACAGAATGCACAGTTGATATAAAAAATTGGATGACTAGTAATTTCCTACTGCTTAATTCTGAAGCCGGATTTGGGTCGTATCCAGATCAGATAGTGGACCTGCACCTAGACATGACCTCATTGCAGCCCTGAATGTCAGCAAAGACCTTGTCTACTAGAACAATCCCCTGTGAAGATCTCATTGACACGACAGCCATCGACACAGATCCTCAACAAAGACCACAAGAACCAGACAAGTCCTCTGCACTGACGCCTATGGACAGCTTCGTCAAGCAGAATGATCTGGATTAAATATTTTGTATTCTACGATCCACAGTCTGACTTCTGATTTGTGATGCAGCCTGAATCATAATCACACCATGTTCATTCGTTGACCAGAGGAGGACTGCCCCCGACTGAGCCTGTTTTCTCCCAAGGTTGTTTCTCCATTTCTGTCGCCTGATGGAGTTTGGGTTCCTTGCCACTGTCGCCTCTGGCTTGAGTTGGGGACACTTAATATTCAGCAGTATTAGAACTGAACTCACTGTTTTCTGCAGAGCTCCTTTAGATTAATTGAACTCATTCCATATTTGATAATCTTTACACAGTTATTGAACTGAACTGAATCAACACTGAACTGATTTCAACTGAATACTGACTGTTTACTATTGTCTTTTTAGAGCTGCTTTACAGTAGAATTGAATTGTTTGCATCATTGATCATTATTTACCTGTTTAACATTGTAAAGCTGCTTTGTAACAATCTTTATTGTATAAAACTCTATATAAATAAAGGTGACATGACTTGATTATTCCTTAAGTTTTAAAACCATGACCTCAGCATCACTAGCACTTACACTTTTTTTTTTGATGTATATACCTTTGCTAGTTAATGCCTTACATTGTCAATAGGAAAATGCACGTTGTATTTGATGTTATAACATTCCCCAGGGCCGTGTTATTTATTTATTTTTCCCTTCATGTACCTCAATAGGAAAAAGTTGATGTCATAGTTGATGTCAAACCTTTGAAACCCTTGTGTCAAGGGTTTTTGCCTGCAGACTATGCTTAGTGATGAATCATTTTTTTAGTGTTTATTTTAATCACCATTTCATTTTTCTTCTGATGTGTTGTTTTTATATCTGTTTGCCATGCAATAAAATACTTCAATACAAATACTTCTGATGTCACTGTAAGTAGCAACAATGACAATTTATTAATTGTTTTCCTTTGAATAATATGCACTGGTGAATCATTCAAAATAAGAACAGGAAAGTGCATTAAGTAAATAGGGTCAGTTTGAATGAAATCTGTTCTCTTTGTTTTCATGTGTTGTTAATGGTAAATTATTCAGTATAAACTAGTCTTTACAACCTAGTCTCATGGAAAGACATACCTGTGGGAACGTTTTTGCGAGTCGCAAAAATACGTACCAATACGTACATATCACTGCAGTTTCCAACAGAAATGAGACAGTAAAACAGCAAGCACTTTTAACTGTTTTCATACACCGTTACGATTATAGGGTCAGATTATAGATTAATAAAGACTTGTTTTTACGTCTCCTTGTGCAATATTACGTTATGACTTCAAAACGCTTTTTAGCAAAGTGCACGATTTGGAAACGATAATATATTTTGGACTTTGCATCGCATAACAAGCTCCATATGTTTCGCTTTTCTGACATAATAAGTTTACTCTGTAGCTCAGCTGATACGGAGTTGTACTTAGGACGAGGAAGCCTTGGGTAGCCTACGAGTCTTGTGAAAGACGAGTCACGGTAAAAGAGATCAAAACAAGCTAAAATGGCAAGATTACCAATGCTTTTTATGTCACATATGCTTTTGTTAACACTGTCGGGTAGGTTTAGGTGTAGTGTTGGTGGCACGTTATTACGTAATGGAAATTTCAAATCAGATTTGTATAAAAACCAGCGTCATAAAAACGTACCATATTCATGTTTATCTGTTAAATTGAACACGCTTTTAGCGCCACTCAGTGGACATTTCACATTGAAACTGCAGTGATATGTACGTATTGGTACGTATTTTACGACTCGCGAAAACGTTTCCACAGGTACGTTTTTCTATTCATTTATTAACTGTTTCATATTAAAAGAGGGTAGTAACAAAAATGCAAAAAACTGACAAATAACACTCACTTGCTGCCCTAGATCCAATAAGACATGACCAAAGTAAAATTAAACACGTTTTAACAATTTAGTATATAAATGTATTTCAATTTGTTACTGTGATGGCCCAAAAAAAAAAAAAAAAAAAAACCTTTCTGAAACTTTTGAACAGTATTGTATATACAGGTATTTGTATATGTGTAGGGACATCTAACAAACACATTTTTTGGCAAACCTACAATCGCTCAACCTAAGGTAAATCCAGCCAACTTTGCCAAAAGTGTGTTTCACTGTGGACCTTATGAAGGACCTTTAGAAATGATCCAGAACCACCAATGATGCACTGCGGGACAAACTATTTTTATTCCACAGCAAAAAAAAAAAAAAAAAAGCATCAGAAAGAAAATGGTAAATATTGCAATAAACATGAAAAGTGCTGCAAAAAGACCGCTAACAGAAATACTAAACAATACGGTTTGAAGGGCATGTTATAACATCAAATATGGTATTTGCCTTTTGAGGAAGAAAAAAGAATATATATATATATATTTAGCATGACCCAAAAGAGTATGTTATAACATCAAATATGAAGCAAACTTTCCTAGCGATGATGCATGGAAAAAAGTAGCTAAAGCAACATTTCTCATTTTCTTTTAATTTAGCTTGATGTACTAAAATAACTAAAAATGTATAGTAAAATAACAACAACAACAAAAAAACTAAAATTATATTTGGCAATATATATATATATATATATATATATATATATATATATATATACACACATACATACATGTGCCTATGCATTACACATTACACATAACTGAGTTATCAAAAATATATTTAGCTTCACTAACTGTGCAGAAAATATTAAATATGAATATATAAATATTTGGTATAAGAGAAACTTAAATTTTAGGAAAAATGAAACAGAATAGTTGACATTAGCAAGCCTGTCATCTTATAATGCACTGCTGATTTACAAAGACGGACAATCCATTTTTTGAAATCACATTTTGCAGTTTAATTTTCCATTAGTTTTTTCAGTCTTTCTCAGAAGAAAAAAAAATAAAAAATTCAATTTTCACCCATCACCCCGCTCCAGTTGCAAAATTAGGTGTATGTGTACTTTTTTATTTATCTAACTAAAGGAAAACACATTCTTTACTTAAGTGTGAAACAAACTTTATTTGAAATGAATTTCATAAAGGCTTTTTGAAGGCTTCTCTAGTTCAACAAGTCTTAAAACACTGTATTAGGTTCAGAGTTGAATACCATGCATCATCTTTTTAATAAAGCACTCAGAAAAACGCTCAAGAAATGTATGCTCATTGACCAATGTCTACTTGGAGAAATGACCAGTAGGCACTGAGGGCAGACTAACTGGATGCTTACCAGCATGTCAAAATCACAACACTGTGATATTCCACATGCATAAATTTCATTTTTAATGAACTATTCTTGTAATTGGATATATTAATACTGTTTGCATTTTACAGATCTACTAAACAAATAAGGTGCTGTTTTTCCTTATGTAGTGTGTGGGAGTAAATGACAAGATCCTAACCACGAGCAACACTTCTACCCATCTATGTACAGAATAACAAGGACACAAATGTCTCAAAAAATAGACAACCAACCCACACAATATACAGTATACCATTTAAATGAGCAGTCTGTCATTATTGATCTATTTGCTTCAGTCTTCAACAGTACTTCTGCTTAAAATCACTTTCTACTTAACCAACAAGCAGTTCTTGATGCCTGGGATACTTTATGCATAGAAAAAGGAGATTCCTTTGAAGTGAGCACTTTCAAGCACTTATATCTGAGCTTCCCCACAGACTCCTTGCATATACACTCCATTTTCTGCATTTGAATGGTATTTCAATGGCATTCCTTCAGACAAACTCCTGCTGAGAAACAACTCAAAATGATCTACCAGACATCCTGGTTACAATTTAAAAAAACCAACCCTCATACCCTTCAGTCAATAAGTTGAATATTTTAGTGGAAGTGTATCGTTCTTCTGCTTCAACAGTTAAATTTTCCCTTATCACTTCTCCCTCTTAAGCTCCTAATATAAATTTTCACTGCTTTTGCACACTCAGCTGCTGAATATTCAACACTGCATTTGATTTCCACTGACTCAACTTGAAAACCAGAAACTCCCCTACTAAACATCTAAACTCATCTAAAGCTTTTTTTTAAGGATGCTGCATTTTGTAAAATCTAAATAAGCTTTACAGTTCCGGTAACTTGGGACACTAAAGAGATGTTTCTACACCGGGAGAAATATGCCGAGGGTGGCATGAGGACTGTAGATGTGAACAGGGCAATAAACTGCAATCTCTGTAATGTAAGATGTCTAAGACAGTGCTACAGGGAGACAGGAAGGACAGCTGATTGTCCTTGCTGTGCCAAACCATGTGTAGCCATATGTCTCCCCAGACGTGTGTGAGAATGAAGTGCCTTGGTGGAAGAGAGAATTAACATCTCACAGTCATTTGTGTTAGTCAAATGCCTGTGAAACTTGTTCAATTAAAGAATTAGTTCACTTTTCCTGATAATTTACTCACCCTCATGTCATCCAAGATGTTCAAGTCTTTCTCTCTTCAGTCAAAAATAAATTAAGGTTTTTGAGGAAAACATTCCAGGATTTTTCTCCATATAGTGGACTTCACTGGGGTTCAACGAGTTGAAGGTCCAAATGTCAGTTTCAGTGCAGCTTCAAAGAGCTCTACACGATCCCAGACGAGGAATAAGGGTCTTATAGTTAAACGATTGGTCATTTTCTAAAAAAAAAAAAAATGTATATACTTTTTAACCACAAATGCTCGTCTTGCACTGCTCTGTGATGCTTAATTACGCTAAGAAAGGTCACGCATGATGTAGGTGGAAGTACCATAGTAGGGCGGAAAACTCCATCCCATTTACTCCTCCAACTTCAAAATCGTCCGACATCTTTGTTTTACCTTTTTCCGTAGAGAGGCTGTTTAGTATTTGAACGTTTGCTTTGTAAACACTTGCTCTGTACCTCCGCCTTTCCAACGTGATTACTTAATGCGTGGCACATCACAGAGCAGTGCAAGACAAGCATTTGTGGTTAAAAAGTACATAATTTTTATTTATTTTTTTAGAAAATGACCGATCATTTCACTATAAGACCATTATTCCTCGTCTGGGATCGTGTAGAGAAAAAAAAATATATATATATATTATTTTTACTTAAATGTATAATTACACTGTAACAAGGACACCTTAAAATTAGGGCTGGGAAAATAAATCGATCCATCACAATTTTTTCATAAAGGTTGAAGTGAATTATTACAAGGGTGTTTGCAGTGAGCTGTTTACTTTAATTTTGCATCATAAAAGCATTCTTAGGTGCAAGTACATTCTCAGACTCAGTCGAATGCACGAGTGCTCTTCTTCAAGAGCATTTGAGGGTGTGGTTAAAAACTAGTCTAGAGCACCATCTGTTGTTAAAAACTTAAAAATCTCAGAATCGATCCACAAAAAGCATTGATTTATTGTTGCAGCCCTACTTAAAATCTTTTTTTTAGTAGAGTAGAGAATAGAGTTAGCAACGCCAGAGTCATGGGCTTGATTCCCAGAAAATGGATGGATAAAAGACAGTACATTCATCAGTACACTTTAGCCATATTTTAAAGACAATAGAAACAATTATAAAGATATAATTCAGTCTGACTTAACTGCATTTAATATAAATTTAAACTATAATACATTCTTATTTAATTGCAATTAACATGCAGTAAAGTGTCCAAAAACATTACATTCAGTTCACACTGAAGTATATTCTTTTAAAGTGTATTATTTATGTAATAAGGACTCCTTTTAAGAAATTCTCTGGAAAATGTCAAAGTTTGATGTGTGGATTAAATCAGTCGAATTGCCAAACATAGCTAGACATGTAATTGATAACCACCATGACAGTTTGAGATTTTTAGATTTTCCCAGTCTGGAGCCTTAATTTATTGTGTACATTGTTTAAACATTTGTCAGAAGTACTAATGATTTCTTTAGATTTGAAAACGTTAAAATAGACCTTTAACATCAGCAACCCTGATGGCCCCATCAATATTCATGGTACACATGCTGTGCACTTCATCTGTTCCTCAGTGCCCTGAAACACCGAAGTGAAATGAAATCAGACATTTAACCAATGCTGTGATTCACTATGTTGCACCCAAGGAGTTAACTGACCCCATTGGCCGAAGGCTTTGTTATGTCCACATTTTCTACTCATCGTCAGCACTGTGAACAATATCTCTCCCTCTGTGCAGGCAGCCTACATAGTGCTCCGTGAAGGCCCTTCAGAAAATCATTTTCTGGACTTTTTCATCTCCCTGCTCTACTTCCATTCATTCCTGAGGCGCAAATGCACACACAGTACAACCCCTAATGATAATTGACTATATTTACCCCAGCAGGAGATCTTAAATAATTTCCGTTCTCCTGTTTCAATCATCACCTTATGTTTACAGCTAATTGAATACCTGGGGAGCCAAATCCCAACAGCGACACACAATTAACCTAAAATGCATATGTGCATTTGTTATTTTATTTTATTTTTCTCTCTTTCCATATATATATATATATATATATATATATATATTTGATGAAATGTGACAGCTTTCTCACTCCTCCATAGACAACAATTTAATTACCACTTTCAAGGCCCAAAACATTGTTAAAATAGTCAACGTGACTGCAGTGGTTCAACCTTAATTTTATGAAGCGACAAGAATACTTTTTGTGCGCAAAAACAAAACAAAAATAATGACTTTATTCAACCATTTTTTCTCTTCCCTGTCAGTTTCCTACATTGTTCATGTAGTTCAACACAGTGTAGCACTTCCGGGTTCTCCGTCAGAACACCGGCTCATCATAGGGAAGTTTAATCAGATTTACTGGGTAGAAGTGGTGATTTAGCTATGTTTTCATTCAGTTTTAAATCTATGAATATAAAAATGCAAAGGCAAAAGATATTCTCTGAAAACAAATGTTCATAGGCATTTTTTTCTCATCCATTGATCGGAGCAAAACAAATTACTGATACAAGACACAGCTTTTTCATCTTCCTTTTCATTCTCTCTTTCATCCTGTCCTGATTGTTCTTGTTGCCCTTGGAATGTTTACCTTTTTTATTTTATTATCTCTCCCATAGTTTTGTCAATACATTCCAGGGCACAATATTTCAGTTCAAACAGATCAGATCTGCACTGGCAGGTTCAATTCATTCAGAAACAAGTAAGAATGTGAAATAAAGTAAATGCTGGGACAGTCTTGAAAATTACAGCAGCTAAATAGTTTTAGTTCTACATATGATGGAATGGTTTAACTTTCTTAAAACATAATTTACACTCTGATACAGACTGCATTGATTCAAACTGGCCTCACCTAACCAGATGAAATGAAAAATTAAAGATTTAAGACATACTGCATTGACATACTGTCTTTCGTTTCCACATCTATATAACCTTCCTCTCAACACTCAAGTGATCCTGTGAAAAATAAATAAATAACAAACTTGGAGTAATGAAGGACCAAGCCCTTGATTACACTTAGAGGATTGATAACCCATTGAAAATGTTTATTGATTTTGCAATTACAGGATCGGCTGACTGATGCAGCGTCACACAATGCACGTTATCACACGTTAAAAAGAGACATATAGAGAGTAAATGAAGCACTGTTGAGTTTCTTCATTCACAGTTCACAAAGTGTACTTAACTGTACTGAATGTGCACTTATAGTTATTATATTATATATTAAAAAAAACACTGTGTCCAAAAACATGACATTCAGTTTGCAATTAAGTATATTATTTCCATAACACATACTAATTTTAAAGTGTATTCTATTTCACAAGGGACATTACAAATGTTCCTTCACATCACATCACAGGTTCCTTTATACTGGCACTCTGTCATGTCAATCGGTGCACATTGTATATTCATTCCGCTGTGCACATGAATCAATAAACAACATTCGAGCACATGATATACTGTTTCCCGCAATTTGATTCCTGTGTAAATGCATTTATGCAACCTTGTGCAGCATTTAGAAGTGTGAAAACAATATTTGCTGCTTCTACGTAAAATAAAATTGCAAAAATTAACCACAGTATAACATCAGAAAGGGGCCCACACATAGGTTTCGGGGCCTGTCTGCACCAGCGGGATGCCCTTTACACCAATGGCCACCACGATCCAATACTGGACTCATTGGTTTTACATTCCCAGCTAACATTTCATGGTGGAGGCAATGTAGGCACGAAATGGGCTTGAGGTTTGGGCCCCAAATGAGTTTGTCCAGGGGTTCCTTGTGGGATCTATCTGGACCAGGGCTAATTCCAACAAGGAACATGACATAGAAACCATGAAATTCATTGGTTTTACATTCCCAGGTAGCATTTTATGGTGAGCAGTAGTCTACTAAAGTCTACTAAATCGATAGTAGCGGCAGGTTTATTAGGCTGCTGTCACTTGCACGGCTCCAATACACTGATCCACAACTGTTTATGTTCACTTAAGACATAACCTTAAGACTGTGTTTACATGAATACTCTGTTCAAGCTCAAAAAACACGAAAGAGAGCTCAGTTCAGTACTCGTGCGCTATCTGAGAGGCAGCTTTCTGTGTGCGCACAGAAGACCAGACTGAATTGAGCTCTCCTTGGCGTCGTTGCGCTTTTTCACATTTATCCATATATCTGCTCTTCTCTTTCTCCCAGACTTTTACATTTTTAAACGCTTTATGAGACGTGCAGACAGTGTATGCCAACTTATGTCCCGCTGGGTAGATAAGCATGTTACAATTCAAATGTGCTCATCTACCACACAGAACATCAGTTCTGACTGGATCACTTCCCACATCATCACTCCCTAACATTTCCATCTCATTTTTATTCGTCAGTGAAAAAATGTCACAGACAAAAATTATTCGTCAGCGATATATATACACTGATGATGAACCATTCTAGGTACAATATGGGCTTTAGATTTGGGCCCCAAATGGGTTTGTTTACAGGTTCAATGTTGGCCCATTCTGAATTAATCTGAAGTCCCATTAGGAGCCCAAACCTCAAGCCCATATCGTGCCTACATTGCTTCCACCATGAAATGTTGGCTGGGAATGTAAAACCAATGAGTCCAGTATTGGATCATGGTGGCCAGTGGCGTAAAGGGCATCCAGCTGGTGCGTGGGCCCATTCCTGACATTATAGTGTGGTTAATTGTGCAATTTTACTTCCAATAGAAGCTGCAGAATCTACTGCCGATGGGCGGAGACAGGACATGAAGTTTATTACGACGTGTGTTTGCGTGTGCGGAGACTGCAGAGTCATAAATCAGAGTCCATTCGCATGTTGGAAGCGTGTGGGGAGACGGCCTCACGTTTATCCTTGCTGTAGTGCTCTTTGCCATCCCGAAACATCTGCTCACCATTCTGATGACCTTGCAGAGTAAATGTCCAACTTTATCTCTCGCTACACACTCTCAATCAGTCCCCCTGCGCCTCCTCTCCACTTCTGTACATACAGCACTGTGGTATATCTCACCCCCGGGCTGTTCTTAAGCTAAAAAATGAGAGAAATTGATTATCCGGCACATCTAGCACGACTCTTCTCCCTCGTCTCGTTTTCACGCAGTTGCGTAAACCTCAGCCTGCAGAATCCAACTCATCACGCACTAGGATGCTTCCACACACACGCAAGAACGAAAGGACAAATCCTGCGAGGGGAGACAGAGGAGCGGGGGGATGTGGGGGAGGAAACATCCTCTCATGCTCACTTTCACATCCCTCCCTCTCTTTCTCTCGCTCGCTCGCATCCTCCAGGAGAGCGAGGTAAGGAGGTGGTGTGTGTACCGAGTCAGTGAGGCAGTTGAGATGAGCACATCAGAGCTGGAGTCAGAACAGAGCGCAGCTGCCCTAACATGCTTCCCCTGACACTGCACAGCTACCTCTGCGCTCGAATGAAGGTAAGTCTGAAGAGAGGGAGGAATGAGAGATAGAATGATAGAAGAGTGCGATTGTGTCTTAATATCATGGTGCCTCTTGAGAAGCAGAGTGCATGCTGAGAGGGACCGAGAGCTGGCGGGGATCGCGGGATTACCCCATCGGCGACCCCTGTCCCATTGAGGCGGTGAGCGTCTGCTCCTTATCCACAATGCCACGGATCTAAAATGCCTTCCAGCATGCGAGGTGCTATGTTTGCCAGCCTTCCCGTGTTAGAGAGTGAGCACGTGTTTTAGTGCATTGCAGGAGTTTTGCAAGCCTGCCAGTTGCATTGCAGAAGAACTTGCATGTGAGTGCATGCACGTGTGCGTTTGCGTGTGCGTTCACGTGCGAATGTGTTGCGGCGATCGAATTGTATCACTTCCAGAGAGGAGCACCTAGTGAAATCCCTGTCGCTGGGAGTCATATCGATTCTCTCTGATTCTTCGTTACAGGGGTATTAGTCCTCTTGCCTGGGGCTGCGACTACAAACTGAGATATTTTCCTCGGTCTAGCCTCTCTGGTCCTGTCACACTTAGAGTCTCCTGATAACTCAGTAGAAAAGCAGGGAACAAGCGGGGGCTGCTCGATAAAGGAGGGGAAGATTATAAAGCCAGCTTGGTTTCAAGGAGAGGGAAATGAGTGTGAGATTGTGAATCTTTCATATAGTTTGCTTGCAGCTTGCATACATCATAGCAAATGTGAATATTGTGTTGTACGGTTTGACTTTACCTACAGTCATGTTGTGTTTAAATATACATGCAGTTACACACAAACATTATGCAAATGCAGTCACTATACTGAGCTAATGATATTTTGTATCCTCTAACCTTATGCTTAAAGTTAACTCTCATTCTTTTAAATGTTCCTTAAGACATTATTTAGTATGTTTATTACGCTGTTTTCCTCATGGGGGTTGTTGGCTGTGGGGATATTTGTTCCCCACAAGGCAAAGCCTGACCCACACACACACACCTAAGCACTTCGATGGAGGCAAACATAAAGAGTGTTAAGCCTAATTCATTTGCAGAATTGTCAGTGTTTTCCAGAGTATGCACATCATTAAAGTCTCTGGTCGCCATGGCACAGTTGATTGTGATGGAGTGACCTTTGACCCCTTTAACTTCACGAGAATTCCCTTAACTCTGAGCAAAACAGCTGCGTCACACCAAAGGCCTTACTCAATTACCTTCTGCCAATTTTATCACACAGAGCAATAGAAATGACAAAGCAGTGTGAATTACTAAAGGGAGCCAAAATACGAATGATGTTGATTTGTCTGTGAATTGCAAAAGGAGAAGTGCGAAAGACTGCTTGCTGTTTTCAATGCAACTACAATTAATGTAGGATGACATTTCATTCTGTTCCTCATACAACTATTTTATGGCATAGTGCATATCATATCGATTGATTCTTATAATGCTTTTGTGCTCTTTTTGAAGACTGAAAGCCTCAGCAACCTGTAGTTTTTAAAATGTTGCAGTTCCATATATTGACATATAAAAGCCTCAGGCAAGAATGCATGGGCAAGAACAACCAGTGCAGACTTTACTACAAAGTTTAATGTGCTGTTCCATAAAAGAAAGTAAGTCATATAGATTTGGAATAGCATGAGGATGAGAACATAATGACACAATTTAAATGTTTGAGTGGACTATTCCTTTAGCACTGGGCATTTCATATTAAGCACAGCGAGCACAGAACACATACACAATCCTGGCCATGCAGCAGAAATACGCTTCTCAAGTCATGGTCAGGCTAATTGTTTTTAAAAAGTCAGAGTGATCTTAGACTTCACATTTGTGGAAATCCCCACTGATACTGGGTTACCTTGAAAGGAACTGATTTTAACTGTGTTTGTTTGGACGTGCATCAAATAGAAGTAAGTTGCACCTCATTAGCCCCCAAGGTGCATGGTCCATTTGTATCGTGTTAGGTAAGATCCGGGCAGAAAAGTCCTCAAGCGCAATCCATCTGCTCGTTCATAATTAGATAGAGCGTATTGTCATGTCAGCTGCAGTTTGAGAGGAATTCTATTTCCTGCTGCATTGATCCGTATGCTTTGAAAGTCCTATACATGTCTAGAGGTTTAAAGGACAGGTCTATAAATTAAATCTTATGATGGGGCATTCATATTATGCTGTACTGTTTCAACTTTGCTCAGGTATTTCTTTTTAATTATATAAATGGATGGAAATAAAAAGCTAAAGTTAACGATCCAAAAATGTTAAAATTCAGATATGATCCTACTGATTTGAATAGAACATTTTGCAGAATAACAACTAATGTCATGGAATATCACAGAATTAATTTAATTCATTTCACTTACTGATGTTTGTTTGTGCCGTTGTTTTCCCATCAACTGATGTCACTTCCTGAAAGATGATGACGTTGAGGAAATAATATTTTGTTAAAGAGGTATTACGAAATATTTTAAGGATGGAAATTGATATTGAAGACAAAATATCCATTAAATTTATAACAAACATACTTTCATATTATACCAACAAATATTGTCAAAATGATGTTTTGCATATAACACATTGCTAGTTTCTAAGAATTTCAGCAAATATTGGCAACATACACTTAAAGCAAAATAGCAAAGTCCCTTTCAAGGAAAGTCTGTTCACTTGGCGGCCATATTTGCAACGCCTCCAGGCAGCTATTTCGGGCATCCAAGACCAAGTCCTATCTACGTGAATGGGGGAATCCTGAAATCTCAAAAACTGCTTGGCGAACTCACAATTAAATAACGTATTTCAAATCATCAACAAAATCTGACATGAACTGTCCCATAAATGTTGTTTCTTGTGCTCAAATAACGACAAAAAACGTTTTATTTTATTATTCAGACTAGACAAGTCAATGCGCATGTGCAGACCTAAGTGCGAATCTCAGGTTTTTATGGGAACCGGAGCTTCTAACGGCAGCTACAGTGACGCAATGACTTTATCGATCAGCGATTGGCTATTCTACTTAGAAGGCGGGACATGTTCCGCCATATTGCGCGTTGCTGTCTCTCCCATTCATAACTAATAGGAGTGAACCGTCTTTCTATGTCTATAGTCTTTGAAAAGAGTAGAATTATTTAAGATTCACTCTTACGTATTTTTATTCACTTCTGCCTAATCATGATATTGTGATAAAAAAAACTCTCTTGAAAATACATAATTATAATTAATGCACAGAGAATATCGAGTTAACAAGTCTATTCAACCTGAACCAATCACATGACAAGACTTATAAAGACAAATAAACCAATGAAAGACTAGAATACACAAGGAAACCAGGAAATAAAAGACAGGAACTAGACCTTTCAGACAAAACAAAATAAAACTGCGCAAATAACTTTGCCTAATTTAAATGTGAATTACTAAAATCACAAGTTTAAAGATAGTTACCATTCACATCTATGTCAGACATATCAAGTTTCATGTAAAAACACAACTCCAACATTTAAAGTTATTATAACCATTTTTACTTTTGTTTGCAAGAGAATATAAAGGTATGATTTACAGAGAATTAATTGAGTGATTAAGTATTTTGAAGCTCTTTCAGTGTTACGAGTGTTGCCATAGAAACAAATCATTTCTGAGTCTGAGGATGCGAACAGCTCAGCGTAGAATCCCTGAGTTATGGAAATTCTGAAATACGTGGATGCAGTATCACATTTGAATGTAGATCTTCTTTTTACACTCCAGTTCTGTGACATATAGAGCTGACACCAGCAATACGGTGGGAAGTAATACGGCCACATCCTTTAAACCAGCACTCGTAAAACAATCCGTGCTGTAACAGAGAATCATTCCTTCACCTTCTGCCTCATAAACACAGCAGGCCTTACGGGTTGTGTGTGCCTGTGTGAAAATGACAGCGTGCAATAAAAGACGACATAACAGATAATGAAAAGGCAAGATGAAGGAACAAAAGGCGTGGCTAAATGGCAGATTTATAGTTACGTTCAGGCACTGAGATGCATGCGCATGATGCTACCGGCACACTTACGCAAACAAATCAGAGATGTATCACAACATCTGATGTTTATCTGAAAGAAAACAAGCTCAAGCCTTTGCTAAAAATAGCAGGTATTGATTTATAAGCATGAAAAGATGTGCTTGGAGAGATATTACAACAAACACAATCAAAAGTTTTCCAGACGCATTATTTTAGCTGCATCACTGCAATAAATAGGACATCTTTGACTCTGAAGCAAAGAGACAAGAAGAAGTGTGAAAGATGTACTGGTATAGTTATCTTTGTGAGGACCAGTTTGAGTTTTAGACCATCGGAGTGAGGTTCACAATTTCTGACACCGCTTTCTTCGTAAGTTGAATATGGAAGGCGGTCTGGCGGAAGCTAGATATTTTACTTTATAACTTGTTAAATATGGATATTTTTCTTACACAAACGCATCGCTTCGCTTTAGAAGGCCTTTATGAACCCCCTGGAGCCGTGTGGAGTACGTTCATGATGGATGGATGCACTTTCTTCAGCTCATACTCGTTGGTCTTGTTCACTGCCATTATAAAGTTAGATGCGTAAGGATCATGGATACACTTATTTATCAAATATAACTCAGACTGTGTTCATCAGAAAGAAGAAAGTCATATACACCTAGTATGGCTTGAGGGTGAGTAAATCATGGGATCATTTTCATTTCAAAGTGAACTAATCCTTTAAGGTTACAGTTGGGTTAGGGATTGCATTATATCAATGAATGTCCTCACGTCATACAAACATCTGTGTGTGTGTGTGCACGAGTTTGTATCAGTCATTCAGAAGTCAAGAAGGTGATCAATGTCAAATCGATGAAGCACCATATTCTCAGGACATTGTTGCAACACTAGAAATGTCAGACCTTTGTTCTGTGATGCTTTCAAAGGTAGAAGAGAGTCAGGCCTTTTTCAGTTTTTTACTCACGTGAAATTCACAGTCATGTGGATTCCTAGTATATTACTGGATTTCACCTGCAAAAAATCATGCTGCATGTAAAAATCACTTTTTTTAAGATAAGGTTAGTAAAGATAGTGATGAATGGAAAAAAAATAGCAGTAATGTTATATATAGTGAAATGACCCGGTTTACCCACAAAAAAATAATTTCAGCTTTAAAACATCACCTTTTTTTACAAGATAAGGTACTTTTACCTTATTTTATATATACTTTTTACCTTACCAAGACTATATATACACATATATATATATATATATATATATAAACTCAGTAGAAGAACGTTTTTTATTTTCTTTTATCGTGGATAAACTTATTTATGGAAGCTTGCTTCCGCTACTGAATAAAAAAATAAAAAGGTAATTGCAACATTTCATCTCACAATTCTGAATTTTTTTCTCACAATTGTGTGATATAAACTTACAACTGCAAGTTATAAAGTCAGAATTGCATGATATAAAGTCGCAATTGTGTTTTGTCATACGCGACAAACTTTTTCTCAGAATTGCGAAGTTTAAATCTTACAATTCTGAATTTAACACATTTGCGAGTTATAAAGTCAGAATTGTGAGAAAAGTCATTTTTTCTTAAAATTAGAATTTATATCTTGCAATTGCGAGTTTATATCTTACAATTCTGACTTTTGTTTCTCACAATTGTGAGAAATACGAGATATGAACTCTTCAATTGAGAGATTACATTTAATTTATTCCATGGCGGAAACAAGCTTCCATACTTATCTGGTATTGAACCGAGAATGGAAATGCAAACAGATTGCATCGTATAGGTATCCTCCTTGCTCAATATAGAGAAGAGCTTTCATTTTCAGTATAGTGAACTCTGATTTACAGTGTGTTTGTGCAGAACAGATGGTCTGTCTTCAGGAGGATCTGCCTGTAAGTGAATGTGCCGCACCAATCATTTCCCGCGTGCTGACATTTTGATCATTTCCCTGAGATTCCCCAGAGATACGAGTCCATTATCACTGGATTACAAGTGTTCCCAAAAGAAAAGGATTTAGCATTTTCTGTTTGCGCACCACTTTATTGACAGAGTCCGACTTAAGGTGTTTTAAGCGGTCGTGTTGAGGCAGTGATTCAGTGATTGTGGAATGCTAATTAGGGCCAGTTCGACACGGCGCTCGTTTTGGCAGACCTGATGCTGCAAATCACTTCAGGGAGCTGACAGGCCATCTGATAAACACAGGAGAGAGTGTTAAAGAGCTTGCTCTCTACTTAACACAACCCACCCCCAACAAACACACACGTACACATCAGTAAGCACCGCCTAGAGTGCACGGCCTTGTTAGCACTCTTGAGTGAGTGTCATTGGACCAGGGATGTATGCATTCATGCACACCCTATAAAGCCTTTTCGAGTGGGTGTGATTTGGCCGCCTATGTGAACTTCCTGAAGCATCACTTGTGTTGGTGTGGGACTGCGAGGAAGGTCGCTGTCATGGCGCCAGTGCTCCAAAAAACAGCGGCCGGTTTTGTTTCAGCCACTGCTATTCCTGTCACTGATAGGACGCTCTCTCCGAGGCGCACTCCTTTCATTAGGCTAATTGTCCTTAGTGTGGACAGGATGTCTGCTTGAAGGCTTGGTGTCATTCAGAGCGATAGGAACGCTAATACACACTTGCACGGCTGAACACACACGCAGGCGAGTGAATGCAGAGCTGGCAGCGAGCCGCGCTGGATGCTGTTCGTTCCAGGGGCATTTTAACTCATTTGCCCCGACTAACCTCAAAGTGCCATAACAGTTTCAGATATAGACAGCCGAGCCGTCGTCCGCTGTGCATGCATGCACGTACACACACATTCGCACTTACACCAAAGACAACGCTGTAACGATGACATTGACGAAGTGTCCGAACGCAGGGTATGTTCCAATCTCTCATAAACTAGACTTGGTTTTTTAGGCCCCTTTCACCTGAAAACCTTTTAACCTTTTGACCTTGTCGATTTTAAGTTAATAGTTCAATAATTTAACAACACTTTTGCATGTTTATGGTTCTCGGATGTCAGTTAATGGTAACATTACATGTAGGTAAACAAATAAACAATTTCAATTTTTTTTTTTTTTTTTTTTTTTTTGATTTAAACTATTTCAAATGTATATTTTATGATTTAGTTATTACCAACCACCTGAAGTTCCCTCCAGTTTGGGAAATCCTGAACTTTAAGGGATGGTTCATCCAAAAATCTACTTTTTATCATTATTTACTCACACTCATGTCATTGCAAATCTTTCTTTTTTTCTGTGAGACACAAAAGAAATTGTTTGAATTGTGCAGTCATTCTTTTTAATGCAATTTCAATACAAGAGGACTGGAGTTGTTAAGCATCAAAAAAGAAAGTATCATAAAAGTTGTCCATGACGTGTACTATATTTACATTTTTCAATAATGATTTGGGCCCAATCCCAATTCTATTTTATACCGCTATAAATTATTTTTATATTTAATTATTATTTCCCCTTCCACTTCCCATTCCCACTTGAAACAGAGTGGCAAGAAGTAGGGGTGAAAATATTCCTCTAAGAAATGGGACACCACTACTACACTGTTACACATCATCATACGTCAAAAGAGACGTGCCGATGTTCATCACAAACTTCCAAGATGCCATCATCAGCTGTACTTGAACTTCAGAAAACGTATGAGCCTTCAGGTTTCCTCAGGCGTCCCTAGTTGATACAGAACATATCCATATCCATATTCATGGACGTAACCACAATAAAACATTGCATTGATACCAGATGTGTGGTCAAAGATAAGCAAATTCCCTGCCACTGGACTTTTGTCCAGTCTATATAACCTTTCTTTGAAGAACATGACTGTAAATATGAACATAATATTGAATGTAACATTAATGCCAAAAAAATACTTACATTTACGAGTCACCTTCTTTGCTTGGGCAGCCATGTTGCCGCTATAGCCGGTGTATGCAGGAAAATTTCTAATATCCTTTTTTTTTTTTAAGTTGGGGCCCTGAAAAATCTCCCTACCCCTACCTATACCTCTCCAACCAAAAGAGAACCAAAACACCTCTACCCCTTTACGTGAATGTGCAAAACAGAGGGGTAGGGGAAAGTGTAGGGGTAAGAGGTAAAAATGGGATTGGGCCTTGGTCTTTTCCATATACAGCTATTGTTTGGCTTCTGAAAACTTGGAATACAGAAGTCAAATGGACAACTTTTATAATACTTTCATAGCTCCCCTTTAAACTTGACAGCTTCAGTTCCAGATCATATTGGGCAAAGTTACTTTTAAGTAATACATTACAGTACTGCATTAGTCCCTAAAACAGTAACTAACTGTGTTACTTAGTTACTTTTTTTGGAAAGTAATGCATTACGTTACTTGTGTATTACTTTTTCTCACCTGGGCTGGTGTAAAAAACAAAATAAAAAAGCCAGAAAGACACATAAAAAATAAACATACAGTACATATTATAAATTCACTGTGATGTTGCAGGGCATTCCAATGAATTTTCAATTTTCAGTTTCTACAGAAGTCCTTATTAAGTGTGTAGGCAGCAGTGAAATTGCATAGGGACTGTGTGAATTGGAACACAGCTACAGAGATGCTATGTTGAAGAGTCTAAAGAGGAAGCTCTATGATGTCTCCACCAGTCAAAAGTCTGGCTTGTTCTGTTTGTTTTGATGACTCTTCAGAATTGCTTACTCCTACAAAAGAAAAAGAGAAGAGAGCAAAAACTGCAACCCCTGACTGCAGGACATGGATGAATGGACTCGTATCTGAGTTGTAAAATGCACTGCTGCAGCGTGAGCTCTGTTCCTCCCCCAGCAGTCATTGCTTTCCCATGTGTTTGAGTAGATCGGGTTGTTGGACATTACTGGTACCGCAGTGTGTTGTTGACATAACACGTGGGTCATTCCCCAGACATTGCAGGAAAAGTCTCTCTTTGTGATAAACAAGCTGATCCTATTTGTTTAGGGGGGTTTTAACAGCCCTGCAGTCTGATGACAAATCTGCAGGTCTAGCGAATGAAGTGTCTCCCTGCGTGCCGCACTGATCTGCTCTAAGAGGCAATGATGTAGGGGTGAGAGCATGTGTGAAAAACTCAGACAGCAGCTGAATCCTCCCACTAAACCGTACCATTGAAACACTAATTAGTATTGATACAAGTGCACGCCTGGAGTGTCTTACTCACGGGAAAGAGATCACCTTTCAGTGTGAAAAGAGGCTGATGTCAACAAATTATGTAGCAGCATTTTTTCCAGTGCAATTAAAGCAGTCTGACAGCCAAAATTGTCTCTGTACAAACATAATTTGAGCCACTTAGAGATATTGATGCTGGTCAAAAACAGTGTTGATTTTGACAGCAAATTTTCAAACTCATTATACTCCTGGAGAAAACATCTTTTAACCTGTTAATATGAATGATATTAAGGTCTGACATATAACATGTCTTTATTTATCTTAAAATGAAATAAAACCACTTCTCATAATGAAACAAGAACGTATTTTTAATTAATGACATGCATTTATTTATAACAACTTGCATACAACATTTTTCATTCTTTCAAGCACACATATATATTTTTATTTAAATATAGATTAATCCTTGTTATAGCTATTAAAGTTATTCAGTCAAGAAATGATTCAGCGGCAAGTTTATTAGGCTGCTGTCACTTTAAGGCTGAATGCACGGATCCAATACACTGATACACATCCAATAACTGTTTTTGTTCACTTAAGACATAATCGATTGCGTTTATGTGAATACTCGCCAAAATGGACATCTGTTCAAGTGTGCTGTCTGAGAGGCGACTTTCTGTGTGCGCAAAGAAAGAGTGCTAAATTCAGTCTGGTTTTCTCGTCGTCATGCCTTTTCAGATTTATCCATATGTCTGCTCTGCTCTTTCTCCCAGACGTTTACATTTTTGGACGTTTTATAAGACATGCAGCAAGTGTATGCCAGCTTATGTCCCACCAGGTAGATTAGCGCATTACAATTCAAATGTGCGCATCTACACCGCAGGACATCAGATCTGACTCGATCTCTTCCCAAAATTGACCCTGCCTTACATTTTCATCTCATTTTTATTAGTTGAAGAAAATGTCAATAGTTTTTGTCATTCAATACTGTTTTTTATTTAGCTATCGTCTCGTTTTCATCAGTGAAAATAATGTACAAATGTACAAATTAACAAACAGTAATATAGCAAACAAGAGTTTCCATTAACAGTTCTCACATGTGTATAGATCCAGTGATCTGGTGTACAGAACATTGTATTAGAATACTCTTCTGGACACTGCTAATGATTCTACTGCATGAAAAAGTATGATTCCTGAACGAATGACTCATTCGGTTAATGTGAATTATTCAAACACACACAGCACAACGAGTGTGGTCCTATTCCTGAATGTATGACTCTAATTCCATCCTGTATAAAACAGTTTTACATTTATTTATTATTGAAACTATGTGATCATGCCTTTTTTTTCCTTAAATACTTCTTTCTTGAAAGTATCTGTAATGGAACAGTTATGGCATCAGAACCAGAATCACTGAACATAAGCTTGTGTCTTTGTCTCTCTTTCTCATTCTCTGCTGCGTTCCCCATCTGGCTTGCAACCAGACTCACAAAAAGCATGCTACTCTAAAAGCTTGATAAGAAGCTTGTTACCTCCTCAGAACAGCAAGATAAGCAGGAGGGAACAGACTCTGCTCTGGCTCACTTCACCGACATGCAACCATCAAAGTCACATGGAGTTGCACAGGGACCGTTTTGTCATAAAATGTGGAAATGGCAGAGGAGAGAATGTTGTGGAGGCCTGCCGTCTGTCTGTGATGTATTCTCCATGTGCATCTCGGATGCGGGTCACGTCAGTGTGCCCTTTCACTGCAGACCTGTCAGTCAACACTGTATTCCTGAGTGGATGGCAGCTCTGACGTGCCATCTGCGCGCAAGCAGGGCCGTGCAAATAGGGATGAGTGATGTAACTGCAGTAGAGTGGAATTAGACAAATAAGAACAAGGGTCAAACAAAGGACTTGAATCTCCAGTGAGGCCGGCCTTCAAATTCCTGTGAAATTACAAACTGTGTGTAAAAGTACAAATTGAATTTAGCTCTTTTACAAGAGGCATTCTATCTAGGGTGCACTTATTATTCAGAGATCAGCTGTTGTCCAATACAGCACCAGGTTTTGTGTGTTTAACGGTGCTGATTATCTCGTCCCGACCGTGAGGGTTATTTTCTCTGTGCTCAAAATGTGTGTGGCCATAACAAGGCATGGAAGAAAAATATGCACCAGCATTTGTGGTAATTTGCTCCCGGGGTTCATCGGTTCACCTGATTACTCAACATTGATTTACTCTCCAAGCTGATCAATACCTATTTTAAGGTCTTTTTTGAAAAAAGCAATGGGGCAATATCCCCCTAAATAGGGGTTGTATTTTCTCCCTCTGGTTCTCACTCTCTTCCTTTTTTACACTATATTTCAGGGGAAAATATATATGCCATTACTTAACCAATATCCCAAACAGCTTTCAGAAAACTTAGTGAGTGAACATGGCTAGCATTACTTGCAGATGGGCTGTTGGGGATCATGGGAATGTTTTGCTGTCATTAGGCACCTTATGTAACCGATTAGCATAGACAAAGCTGCATGACATTACCGATGGGAGCACAGGTGCAGTGTGGGAGTGACCAGGATCTGGAGCTGAATGATTGCTTAATGCACCATGTCATAACATCTGAAAGTTAAACTAACCAAAATCCAGTTTTCCATAACAAAGACTCATTAATGCAAACAAAACATAGGTACAGTAAGATGTAACTTAAAGCTCTGCTCCAAAACCTAGTGAACATAGACAACCTGTTAAGGCAGGGGTGTCCAATCCTGTTCCTGGAGGGCCACTGTCCGGCACAGTTTAGCTCCAACTTGCCTGCCTGGAAGTTTCTAGTACGACCTTGATTAGCTGGTTCAGGTGTGTTTAATTGGGGTTGGAGCTGAACTTTGCAGGACAGTGGCCCTCCAGGAACAGGACTGGACACCTCTGTGTTAAGGCATGGTGAACTTGATTTTTACCAAATACAATATGTTCCTGGAACAACATTCCAATCGACCAATCAGTTTTCAGGGACACGTTTACAGTTTATGCCAGGGTTAGATGCTTCTACATCATTTCCCTCTGATTTTAGTTATGGGTAGGGTTATGTTTAGGGGTAGGGATAGGATCAGGACTAAATTTTCAGACTGAAATGTCGATCCAGAAACATGTCTTACTTTGCAAAATCATGGTGACCGTTAAGGCATCTTGGACACTCCATTTGCTTAAACTATTTTATTTTATTTTTTAATATTCATTATGTCTATGGGCCTATATGATGAAGTTGGTTTAGGTCGATAGCCAGATATGTTTCAGTTTAGTTTGCGCAACCCTGGGTTCAACCATGTAAGTGGCTCATCCTTTATCGCCATAGTAATGCCGAGTTCACACTGCACGATTTTCAACGTCATCAGATCACTGTTCTTTTAATACTGCATGAGTATCTGGGGTAGCATTCAGTCGCTTCCGTGTGCACATTGCACGATGGATCGGCGACAGGGGGTTTCACATTGCATGACTTTACAATAGGAAGAATTTCCGACACCTCTGTCTGGTCCGCAAACTACGTTTCACAACCAAACACACGTTAGAAGTGATAAGGAAATAACCGGAGTTCTCGCACAAGACTTGAATTGTTAATAAAAATGTTAGCCCCCTCAATCCAAATTGAAAAAAAAAGATTATAAAGGAGGAAAAGTTTGGGGAGACGTGGGTCTCTAAGTCCTCCCTGATTTTCCCGCTGCCCTGTATCTTGCTCTCTCATTGGCTGTAGGTCATCGCCAATGTCATTTTCAGTCAGAACACATTTTGAATCGCAGACAGGTCCAGATATTTTACATGCCAAATATCTCACGGGCATCAGCAACACATCATTGATTCTCTTAGATCGCATCTTTGATAATTCACACTGCCGCTCGAGTAAACGAGCACTGATTTGTTAGTGGCATTTGTTAGCGATTTCGCAAAATCTGTCGGCAAGTGAAAGTCAGGCCTAAAATTGTGCAGTGTGAACTCGGCATTACTTACGCTCCATGGCTAACCTGCTCCGGGAGATGTTCTAGCTAAGAGATCTCAAACCAAAATTAGACCAATCAGCTATGAGCAAAGTTGACACATCTCTGACGCAATAAAGTCACTACCCCAGTTTCTCTTGCTCAGAATTAAAGGTCACTCACTACAGAAAAGATTACTGTAGAAAACTGTCTGCATGGCTTTTAGCAATGATCATTTATTATAATTGTCTTATATGATTTTATTTATATAATTATTAGACTCTTAATTCAATACACATGAGCAATTTTAGTTTAACAATTATTATTAAACATTTAGTTTAAATGAACATAAATATATACAGATATTATGTAATATAAATAAGATTTGGAATCTGTAGATAAAGCTTTAAAAATGACTACACGTGAACTTACATGTCCGAGTCTCTGTATACCTATATATATATATATATATATATATATATATATATATATATATATACACTGTATATTAACTATACAGTATCAACTAACTTCCAAACTTTCACTGGCACTGATATAGCAAGATATTTTCTTCTTGCTGTGTAAATGCATTTATGTACTTCATATTCTTCAATCTCGTAATCTTCGGCAGAAGAGAGAAAATCTTGATTCTCTCATGAGAATGTTTCAAGGCATGTGATTGGCTGTTCGCTACTGACATCACACTTTCATGTGCACATGCTCCATGAACTCAGGATCAAAGCCTGAGTTGACAGAGAAAGTTGATGATCAGCCTCATGGTACCAACAAAGCCGGATTTAATTGGTTTGAGTTTGTTCAACTACTATCATGGTATAGGCCTCAGATCTCTATCTGCAGAAAAGTAAAATAGCTCACGGTTTCCAATTCCAGTATTTCTGTGCGTGTCTATTTTTATGCTTGTAGCATTATGTTGTTAGCTTAGCAACATGCTAACAGCAGACTCTGTTGAAATTACTTGTCGAGTCTATTTTTTTGACACACAGAGTTGCTCTGCTAAATAGAGCTTTCCAAATCGGTTACTTATGAGGTTACATTTCAGTTAGGATGCTGAAGACTCACTAGGTTTTGAAACGGAGCCTATATGCCTATCATCTTTTTGTCCTACACTACAGCAGTACTTTCTGTTCAGGCCCTATCTGCTCAGAGCACAGCTCAATAGATTTGACAGGTGAACACTAAATGTGTCAGAATAGAGATTGCGAGCTGCCAGAGGGAGCAAGGAGTACGCAGAGGTGCTCACCCAGGTTGGCGTTACTTCTGTGTGTATGAGGGAGAGCTTGACTGGATGATGGAGACAGAAGCAGCTTTCATGGCTTGACGGTGCTGATGTAGTTAGTCTTTAGGGAGCAGGGAACAGCTGAGACTGCCAGCCTGTTTTAGGCACAAATTAAACTCAATCCACACACTCAGAAAGTACATGTATCTCCCTTGTGAGCTTTGATTTAATCCTTCAAGTAACCATCGAAGATGTTCCCCCAAAGGTCTCCGTGTGCATGCGTCTTGTTCCATCTCACAGTCATGTCATGTCACATCTAAAAAGACACTCTATTTAATGTGAGAACCTAAGCAGTCAGGTTAAGTTTTTCTGTTTGCCCATTAGAGAGTCAGACAGCCATGGTTGAACAGCTTTTCCCGTGGTGTTTGACATGATAAATATGTTTACTCACCTAATTGAGACAGGGTGAGACATTAGCTGATCAGATTAACCCTGATTTTGAATGTGCCTTGTTTGCTCATGTGAATCTGTAAACAGTGGTAATCCTAAAACTAACCATTCAATATTCCTATAGGACACAATAAATCCGTGTAATGACATTTGTCCGTCCAAAAGAGATAATGGTAATGTATCAATGCTTAGCTCTTGCTGAGACTGGTAAATCCCAAGGTTCACTGACTGAGCTTTCATTAAAGGTGCACTATTACACATTCTGTTCACTATAAGCAGGGGTGTCACTAGGCCCATTTTAGGAGGGTGTTAATATGTACACTAATTCATGATTGTCTCAGTCTCCTTTAAATCTCATATGAAACCGGCGGCAGACTTCGGCTCCTACCTGTATTGTAGTCTGCGTTATTCAGCTTGTTCTTCAATCCGTAGCAGCTCAGTGCCAACAGCAGAGGACAACATGTGTGCATTTATTGATAAATTGATGATATCTGCATCTGTGTAGTTCTGTGTCATAAATGCAGTTTACATAATATAATGTGGAAGCAATTCAAGATGATTTCCTATCCATTATTTTATAAAATTTCTTTCATTTAGAGGGCATGAGACTTTGCTAAAAAATAAATTATAATATTGATTTTATAATATATATTCAAAAGCAAAACACTTGAAAAGAAATATAAACAGTAGTGGAAATGGCAAATGAGCTAATGAGTGGTCCTCTGCAGCCATCTACTGGTCATATTGGTAATTTCATGTCATGTTAAAAGTGTTTGTTTTCCACCAGGTGACAGAAATCCTCAACTAAAGCATGGCACATTTTCCATGTTATCCCCATGAATGAAAATGAGAAATGTAGATCTTCTTTAAAGATAATTTTAATGTTTTAGTGTTTAAAACATTAGGTGTTGGTAAAAAAAAATGTTACCCGCATATTGCCAATCTAGATAATTACAGTACTATAAAGTTTGTCTATATCCTTAATGAATATTAGCTGGTTATTTAAAATGGTTAGAAATTAATTCAGTATTCAGGGATTGACTTGGTAGGTAGTGCAGAACCTTTTGTTCATACCTACCCTAGCATACAAACAAAATATAAAATTATATATTTGAGCCCCCCTAATATTGAAATCCTAGAAGCGCCCCTGACTATAAGTAACGTTGCACCTACATGTCTACTAACTGTCATTAGAGTGTTAGTAGAATATTAGTAGACTGGTAGGGTTAGGGTTAGAATAAGTTGACATGCAAAGATACTTATAGTCAGTCGAATGTCTTTTGGGGGTTCCATCAAAATAAAGTGTTTGCAGATATTAAGCAGACAGTCGACTAATACTCTAATGAGAGTTAGTTGACACATAGGTGCAATGTTACTTATAATCAATAGAATGTTCAGTGGGAACCATCAAAATAAAGTTTTACACATAAGAAAACATGTTTAAAATCATAGTGTGCATGGTTATTTACTAAACAATGAGCAAGGGCAATTATGTTGTTTTATTCTTTTGAGTTATTTCTCTCTCTTCCAGGTTTGCAGTCGAAGCTGAGGATGGCAGGAGATTCTCGCGTCCACATGGACCACGACATGGAGATAGGAGTGACTCCAAGAGAGGTCAACTGTCCACAATATCACTTTCAGCTTCAGTAGTTATGTTAAATGAACCTCTACTGTAAACATGGAATAGAGCTTGCCCTGATTTTGCCAAGTAAGACATGTTCCTGGATCAACATGTTTTGTTGATCCTGGAACAACATTCCTGTCCAAAAACATAGGCCTACCCTATCCCTACCCCTAAACCTAACCCTTCCCATAACTTATCCCTAAAATCAGAGGGAATTTTGTAGAAGAAGGGAATTTGTGATGTAGAAGCCCTTAACCCGTAAGTCTAAACTTGACCTATCCCTCAAATCTGATTGGTTGATTGGAATATTGTTCCAGGCGAACATGTTCTATTTGGTGAAATCACGTTCATCTGGAATAGATCACCCATCCTTTAGCATTTGTATGCAAACCACATAACTATGCAGACTAAAAGAAATAAACATCCCTCTTATTTTTATTGTAATGTTTTCAGTAACTTTTAATCATTAATACATCAACAATATCATTTATTTTAATCATTAATACAACAACAAAATTGCATTTCACTACCATGGACTTCAAATAAATAATTGTTTCAATTATTACTGTGGGAGGTTGAGACACCAAGAACAAAACAGTACGTTTTTTAACAATAATTCAGGCAATAATGGTTATCTTAAAAAACACTTTTTGTGTGCTGTTCTTACATTCTCGTTGACAGGTCATTGTATATTGGTAATTATATTATGTTATGGTTAATAAATAAAACACCTACATAATACACAATGCTTAATCACATATTTAAGAGAGCTGTGTAATCATCTAAATATGAATAAATTATATATTCATAAACCTCATTCATATTCATATGTTGTGTGAATATTTCATGTGTTATGAATTTAAATAATTGATTTAAATATACTTAATATATACTTAATGCATATTTCATTTATGACTTTAAATTGAATACTAAATATAATATCTATCTTGAAGTACGAAGTTAGAGGCACACCAAATACTGAAAATTGGCTCTTGTTGTAGATATTTGATTTGCAATGATTAAAAAGTGTCTGTTTTGTTTTTTTGCCCAAGATCTGGCTTTATCTGACAGAAAATAGAGGGCCGCAGGTGTGTGTGCAGCAGGAGGTCTCTGTTTGTGCCAGTTTTTCATAAGCACTTTAAGGCTTGCCTATAATTGACTGCCACCACCTTAACATGATACCACGTTTCAATTAACAACCAAGCACAATCTTCCACAAATGGAGAGACAATGTGCCAAAGCGTCCTTGTCTCATGTGGAGGACACTGTGTTGTGGACTTGGGAGGGGGCAAAGATTCTTATCTGGGCTTGCCAGTGTCCCATAGGGAAGAGGAAGGTAATGGGGGAAGTGTCCCATGGAGCTGGTGTAGAACAAGAAATCAGAAATGGACTAGGGCCAAGATAGCCCAGGATAGAGTGCGAAAGAGAGTCATGGGAAAGAAAAGAGCAGCAATAAAAAAACAGTACTTTTATGTTGCAGTAATCTGCATGTGCTGTACGTGCCGAGACGTACTGTGACAATGTCATGACAGTAGCAAAGATATGAAAGCACTTACATTGTTAGGAAGGAACAGCGGGAACGTACCTCTGCTTGATGTTGGCAACAATGTCATCCACGACTGTCATTGCCTGGTTTATAGCAGCTCAGTGAAGACCTGGCTTCCAAAATATGCTATATGATTGTGATGGGACTAGATTGCAACACCATAGGATGTAAAGGAAGCATCACATCCTGCATGTATTATTCCTCAACCAACCAACGGTCTCCCTAGAACTCCCTCTAACAGTGATGCTTAATATAGGTCTACAGGTTCAGACTTGCTAATATTGTAGCCCGTTTTATCATCATCATCATTATTTTGAATCTGTTCCTTACTCCAGAAGAAAAAGCTCAGCAAAGATTTCTATGGCTAAGTTCACACTGCAAGCCCTAGTGCTCAATTTCGATTTTTTTGCTCAGATTTGATTTTCACATTGTTGTTTAAATGTGGCCAATAGATTCCAGTGTGAACAGAACATGGTCCTGGACTAACCCGTATGCGCAAAAGAACGATAAAAAGACGTCATGCACCATGCTGTCATATGGAAGTAAACAAAGAGAATATTAAATTAAGTGATTATGTGTTTATTTATAGCGTCATCTGCCACGGAAGCCAGCAAATTTATGCGCAGGCAACATAAAAAACAAAGAGGAGGATGCGAAAAAGAGAGCAGAGTTTTTAAACATTTATGATTCGAGCCCTCATATTTTTCTTGTTTATAGTGCTGTCACTGTAATACTTATAAGTTTGCTGTTCTTCCACTGACTTTCTTTCGCAACTGTCTTAATAACAGCAGGTATGTAAAATCTTTGAAGTCACTCCCATGATTGCAAAGTTGTGACGAATTTAGCTCTAGAGTGATGTAAAAGTCAAATGAATTCCGATATGACTGTTCAGACTGAGGTTGCGTTACAAAACATCAGACATCAGACAAAACATCGGATTCAGGACCACATATGAAAGTGGCACAAATCGGAATTGAAAAGATCAGATTCCATGTGGTTTGTACTGTTCACACTGTCATAAGAAAAACAAAGTCACAAAAAAAAAAAAATCGGATTTGGGCCACATATACCTGCAGTCTTAACATAGTCTATGTCACATTGGCCCTGTTTCCACCTGGTATTAAGATGCGTTTTGGTCAATCGGATCACAAGTGGACGACGCTCAATACAGGTGTGAATGGGGTGTAAAACGTTTTGAGCTTGTCCACTTTCAACCACTTCCAGAAGTAGTGCATTTCAAATGCATTTGACAGGATTGCTTTCATAGTGGAAACGCTTATGCGTTCGAACAGCCACAAAAGACGTCTACTCTCCGCCTACTGACCTAACGCGTAAACATTATGGAAAGCGCACTAGCCAGACGGGATTTAAACTTTGTCAGCTGAAGACCCGACTTTGGTTTGAAGATGAAAAACGTACCAAGCACAATGTTCTCTCACCATTCCTGATTTCTAACACACACTCACCACATTCAGCGTGGTCTTCCAGCTGTCAGAGCAGAAACAAAGCTGCTGCTCTCCATGTTTTTCAGTCGTCTCCAGGCACGTTCATATGTAAATTGCATGAGCTTATTTTGTCCATTAGATTGAAAGATCTGGAAAAAAAAAAATACATACATTTACCATAGACCCTCTCCTCGAATAAATCACGACAGAAGTGATTAAAGGGGACAAAAGAGACGGATTAAAATGCCAGGTGTAAATGGGTATGTGTCTCCCTCATCTAAATGTTCTCTGATTGACCAAAATGCATCTTAATACCAGGTGGAAACAGGGCCATTAATTCTGTTGCCCAAGAATGAATTTGTTACTTTTCTCTCTCTACCTCCTTACAGCAGGTGAAGAAACTCCCCAAGCACCTGAGGGAATCACAAATCCCTACAGATCGCACCCACCTCATATCTGATCCTGTTAAGAAACCCCGCCAGCGCTATGTACAGAAAGACGGCAAGTGCAATGTTCATCATGGAAACGTTCAAGAGACATATCGTTATCTCAGCGACCTCTTCACAACACTGGTTGACTTACGTTGGCGCCTCAGTTTCTTCATTTTTACCTTGGTCTATGTGGTCAACTGGCTGTTCTTTGGGTTTTTGTGGTGGCTTATTGCGCTCATACGAGGAGATCTCCTACACGGCGATGAGGAGGGCTGGACCCCTTGTGTGGAAAACCTCAACAGCTTTGTCTCGGCTTTCCTCTTTTCCATTGAAACTGAGACCACCATTGGCTACGGCTACCGTGTCATCACGGAGAAGTGCCCGGAAGGGATCATACTTCTACTTGTGCAGGCCATCTTGGGGTCCATTGTCAACGCCATGATGGTGGGCTGCATGTTCGTAAAGATCTCGCAACCCAAGAACCGAGCAGAGACGTTGATGTTCTCCCACAAGGCTGTGATCTCGGTGAGGGACAACAAGATGTGCCTGATGTTCCGAGTGGGTGACCTGCGGAATTCCCACATTGTGGAAGCGTCAATCCGTGCCAAACTAATTCGTTCACAGCAGACGAAGGAGGGCGAGTTCATTCCGCTCAACCAGACGGATATCAACATTGGCTTTGACACAGGAGACGATCGCCTCTTCCTGGTATCGCCTCTAATTATCTCACACGAGATCAATGAGAAGAGTCCTTTCTGGGAGATGTCCCGGGCACAGATGGAGAAAGAAGAGTTTGAGATTGTCGTCATCTTGGAGGGCATGGTCGAAGCTACAGGTATGTCCTCCTTGACATCAAGCAATTCAACTCTTGACCTGAAAGTGTCATAGTCTTTATGAATAAGAAATGACAGAAATAAAGCTTTGCATTAACCCTATATAGTATCAGTCTTTCGAAATGGCTTCAAGGAGCAAGTTGTGCATTAACTGCCAAGCTCTGTAGAGCAGTTGACCTCAATGAATTTTCCATGTTTTTTTTTTTTTTTTTTTGTGGTAAGTGAGAAACGTAAAGGTCAGTCATTTAAATACGCAAAACTGCACTGGCATTATTCATTTGCTGACAGTGCTGAGTCATCCCTTCCCTAACCATGCTGACTACACAAAATAACATTCAAGTACTGACAAGAAGATAAATGTTTCGATATTGATGCTGTATTTTCTACACATGAGTTGGGGTGGGTCTGTCTGGCTAGCCATGTCCTTGCAAACCTGTCCAGGCTGGAGTTGTGGAAAGAGGTGAAAGGTGATGAAAGTACTCTGGGTTTGTTCCACTCTGCTGGAGGGGATCCTTTGGAAAGTTTATTGGAGCAAAAAAGTTTATTTTTCCACTCTTCATTTAAATTAGCATCGTTCCAGTTCTTAGGTCAGTGAAACTCAATAACGGTCAGGCAGTTCAATGAGGAAACTGCTTTTAAAATGTCTTTGTGAGCACAGTTTCAGTATTATACCTAAAGACATCAGACGAATACACAGTACATAACACAACAAAGAGCCGAGGATTTCGTGGCATTCAGATTGATTATTAATAATGCTATTGATGGGGAGGTATTGTAGCAGTCCTGGGACAGTTTATTCAAACTTCATGGCCATCAAATTTTTAGTCCATTATCTTAAAAATTAGTCATAGTCCACTTAACGTAATCAATTTAGGCACAGTGTGTACTAGGTTAACCAATACCCGTTTAATACCTGGACTTCAGCAGCAAACATATGCAATCTAAATACATGAAAGTGGATGGAATTATCTAGAGTAGATTCACGGCTACTCTTTGATTGACCTTGCAGAACACTGTGCAATATTGATCTGAGAAGATCTCCTTATTCTTGAGGCTGTTTGGGGAATAAAGATGCCTCTATTGTCTAACGTGTCTACACTAATTGCAGATTCATTCCCAGAATGAAACATTTCCCATGGTTTATAAGATATCTCAGGTGAATGTTTGCAATTTTTGCAAATTACTTAATGGGCTCTTGTCCAAAGAGAACTTACATTGCTAATCTAAATCCAATTCATTATACATGCTTCCCTGTGAAGACATCCATTTTCTGCTTGTTTTGCAGTGAATACCAATGAGGATTCAACAAAGAAAAGGTGAAAAACAAGCAATGTATGATTTCATGCATTCATAATGCAAAAATTTGCATGTTTGAAGGTTTTTATACCACAAACATGCAATTCTTATTGACTGGACTATCCAAGGACCTAATAGGAAGGATTTAATCTTACACTAACCTTGCTCTGGGCCCTAGATGCCATATGACATATGTCTTCTCAACCTTCCTGTCACTTTGAAATGTTTTCCACTTTCCACTGTAGAGATGTGCCTACGTAAGCACATGTCAATAGCTGGGCTATGCTGCCATTGATCTACTAAAGTCTGTGTAAATTACACCTTTGACAGATCACAAGGTATAGATAAGAGTGCTATTGGCCAGGATAAACCTATACAAATAGCCTCGCTGGCCAGATCGAAGTCTACTCCCACTTGCTAATGAGGGATGATGGCTTCCTTTTGATGTGCAGTACAGAGAGCTAATGACCTGGTGAATGCAATAAGGTCACAAACAACCTGGTGTCTGATTTGTCAAATTTAGCAATGCTTTAATTTAGCCCTGGCATGTGTCACGAGATGATGGATAGCCGCTGTGGTCTAGTCTATTATTTTTCCAGTAGTGAGGGTCAGGAGTTCCATAGTGAGTCTCTTGAGTACTGCTTGTAATTTGCATGAACGTGATGAGACTGTAATGACGGTTAGTCAGATGTAATTTGCATCATATAATTGTTGCAACATAAGCAGTTTTCATTTTAGAAATGTGCTTGATCCTGAATGATATGATCAGGAACAACAGCTTTTCCCTAATGAAAGGTTCGTCACACTGCAGAACAAGACATGCAAACATATTTGAGACACTCTGTTCCAAAACCTTGTGTGCTTGACTACATAGACGGCAGTTTAAAGCATCACAGACATGCTGCTGAAGCAAAGCCGCTTTGATTATGCTACCTTCTTTTATAAGCATTGCATACATTATTTGCTGAGAAGACAAATGCATTGCAATGAAATGTTGATTACCAAAACAATTCTTCAGCAAGAAGCATATGGTTAAAATGGACTGTTCAACATCCTTAAGCCAAACTCTTTTCAAACAAATTGTCAGTCAAGTCTCTGGTGCTCTTCATTTGATATACATGTATGATGCAAAGACTTGCTGCCTACGTAGAGCATTCAAAATTGATCGTTGGTATTGCTTCTCAACTGGCTATTATGCAGTGCAATTAACACTGAAAGTTTAGAAGCAGGTCACTAATGTCTAACAATATGGATTTAAAATCAATTGGGTCTAGTGATCAAAGACCTGCACCCCTATTAGAGAAAAATAACCTGGCATTGAATGCTTGTCTTCTCATCAACATGATAAATGCCTAAAACACAGCAGCCCATTGAGTGCTCATAACCAACGGCATCTACTAAATATGTCCGGTGGCATTAAGATAGGGTTGTCTATGTTTTAAGTAGCACCCATTAACTTTCCATTCATTTTGCTATTAATGAGTCTCAAACCCACAGATAAGAACTTACTTTGAATTAATGTTCTATAACTAATACAGATTTTTAAAGGCTGACTTTATGAGGCGGTGTGTTGATTAAGGGAGGAACTGTGGAGGCAGTTTGAAGGTTATTGATGTGTGCTTGAACAGTTTAAATTTTAACGCTGAATATTAGTGCTGGATTTTCAGTTAAAGCTCAGACAAACCTGTGGGGAATTCTGGCGTCCTCTGAAGGCGGTGATTTTCACTTCTCATGTCTTTGCCACTCATGAACTGCTTTTTCAGTAAACATATAATTACTAGATTTATTTTTTTACAGTTTTAATTACCAAAGTGTGCTACATTTTATATGATATTAAGTGTACTAATCCATGCACACAAAGTCGTATAATATAATGCATAATGTAGTACGTTAAAGCTAAATGATGACAATGTCAATGACAACAGCAGTTCCTATATTGGTGCTTCTTATCAGAGGAGAAATGATAGTACTCATATGTGTCAGTAGCTTTCAGTGTCACCGTTGTTCTCCACAAATAGACTTAAGAACCCCTGGCCTTGAGGTGCTGTGCCCTTATTTATAGATTTGAAAAGCAGCCTTGCATGAAACCGGCCTTTGCTAGATGATCAACTTACCCTCTCCACGTCTTTCTCATTCACTCAAACACACACACACACACGCACAGAGAAAAAAGAGAGTAAAATACAAATCTAAATGTGTTTCACCCACTCCCACACACTCTTGCTGTGAAGTAAAAGCAGGGGGAGACTCTCAGAGCGTTGAGTTCATTTCAGTTTCAATCAATGCTACAATGTAGATCAGTGGTTTTCAATTGGTTTTGCTTCACAACACAGATTTTACAATTCAAGTGGCGACGCAACAGAGTACTAAGTTGTTTATACAAAAGTAAGCCAAAAAAAAACTTGTAGTGAAAAATAAATATTTTTTGACTACCAGTACATTTTTGTTTACTTTTGTGTGTATATATATATATATATATATATATATATATATATAATAAATTTGCACCAAAATAGCATAGAGTGTAACTGGACAGTTAACATTAAAAGATCTGTTTAGGATTGTTTGCTAGCTTTTGAAGTACCTTTTAAGGCAATTTATTTAGCTACTAATGCATAATTATCTAACTAACTGCTGATTACTTTTTGCAATTAGCATTCAGGGACCCTTTCTGAACTGACCTGCGCCCCGTTTTTGGGTGGTGACGCAGGGTTGAGAACCACTGACGTAGATTGTGCCGCTGTTGGCTTTATTTGCTGGTGTGGTTTAATTCTCTATAATCTGTAATTACAGTTTTATCTATGATATATGACATCAATGAGTATTATACCCATAAGCATGAGGTTTTAGTCTAGTATTGTTCCTAGTGTTTTGCTAAAACATAAATGTAGTGATTAACAGCTAGGACTTTTTCCGTAATTACAGGTCTACACTAAAATAAAAACATAAATTGCTGTACTGATGTAGACACAAGACATGCATACAAATATAAGGAAGTTCCTTTTATCCTCTAGCTGTTTTAGAAGATGTGTATAATTTGTTCACGTGAAAAGATGATCATCTTGAGTTTTGTTTTGTTTTGTTTTTTTGCATCCTGTCTTCTGTGTATGAAAGATGAACGTGATGGATATGGAGGTGGGAAGCACAGCACATTAACTCAGGTTTACATGTCAGCTCGGAGATACAGGGCAACAATTCTTTAGCAAGCAGGTTTCAAATAACTGTAACTGAAGACACACACTGCACCAAATAGTAAATTAAATATGCCGTTTGATCTTTGTAATGCCTTTGGCTTCCAGCTCATGCTACATTATGTCACACTCAAAACTGTTGAGGAAAGGAAATGTAAAACAACCAGCTTTACAAACAAACTTTTTCTCCCTTTGGCACAAACTCACAATTGGTAAAGAGTCTGTGAACTGTGAGCAGTCATTGTCAAAATTACACTCATTGACTCATTTACTATGTGTGACCCTGGACCACAAAACCAGTCATAAGGGTCAATTTTTTGAAATTGAGATTTGTACATCACCTGAAAGCTGATGTTTCCATTGATGTATATTTGAAATGTGAAAATCTGGAATCCAAGGGTGCAAAAAAAATCAATATAATGAGAAAATCGCCTTAGCAAAGTCCTTAGCAATGCATATCTACTCACAAAAATATTTTTTTTTATATTTATGGTAGAAAATTTACAAAATATCTTCATGGAATATGATCTTTACTTAATATCCTAATAAATTTTGTCATAAAAGAAAAATAAATAATTTTGACCCATACAGTGTATTGTTGGCTATTGCTACAAATATACCCGTGCGACTTATGACTGCTTTTGTGTTCCAGGGTCACATATATTGAATTTTGCTTTATGTAAAATGTACTTTTTTTTTTTTTTTGGCTTATTAAACATAAATTAATACATTTGAAAAAAAAAAAAATCTGATAATTAATAATCCAATTCCACTCTTATTTTGCTGCATTTTATTTGCATTTTCCTAAACCAGCGAAGTTTCAATTATATTTTAAGATACTAGTTATTAAAATAAAGTAATAAAAATAAAGTTAACAAGCAAACATACTAAAATATGATTGAGATTCATTTAATTCAATCTCATTTCGTCTTGCACAAAAGACAACATAAACCAAGTAAAAAAAGTGGCACATCTTACCCCCAATGCGAATACATTGATGGAATGTGACATACGCAGTATGTAATTTCATCAGTAGCCCATTACACAAAGAAAAACCATTGTGTCATTGGAATACAAATGATTGAGAGACAGAAAACAAAAGCAATATTGTGATGTGATAGATATTACGGACCTTCTGAGCTCTTTTCTTGGCTGGGAGAAACATATCTAAAATGGGAGCGTACTGTAATTCAGAGGGCAGCTCACGAACTGAACGACCCATATTTCACTGCAAAAGCTTGTAACTCCAATATCATCTGACCTGTACAGCCACTGTCAACATTGTGAGCCTGTCTCATAAATAATTTCTTTCTCTCCCTCTTTCCCCTTCTTCTTTTCTCTTTGTGTGTGTGTGTGTACATAACCACGTGTGCTTGTGTGTACCTGCATGTGTGCGTGTCTGCGCCCATATTTTTCTCCATGTATCCAGGCATGACGTGTCAGGCGCGCAGCTCCTACCTGGACTCAGAAGTGCTGTGGGGCTACCGCTTCACCCCGGTGCTTTCTCTGGAAAAGGGCTTCTACGAAGTCGACTACAACAACTTCCACGACATATACGAGACCAACACCCCCACCTGTAGCGCTAAAGAACTGTCCGCTCGATTAAAAGAGAGCCCACTCCTCCCTCACCTGCCGCTCCTCAGTCCCGACCTCAGACAGCACACAGACCCCTTCTCCACCCAAACCACACGGGAAGAGACAGAGAAGGACGCTGAGAAGGCTGTGGAGACAAACAATGGCTCTGCCAACCGTTTGGAGGAGAACCCTTGAGGGAAACCCTGCTCCGAACAGACTCAAGGACTTTGTAGTGACTGGCAAGCTTCTTTCCCGTTGCATGGAGAGATATCCTTGCAATATCCATGCAATAAGACCCCCGATCCCTCTAGAGAGCCGAGCTGATGTGTAGATCAAGGTTAGACGCACAAACAGATGAGAATCCGTATATTTATAACATTACTGGCGCCTACACATACTCTATTTTAGCTTTATGAACTTTGTCGTGCAGATTTTCATCAATCAACGCCCTGTACCTCAAGGACGAAATAGTAGCCATATATTGTACACATCAGTCCCACCGCAAATGAACGACCCAGAGGTCAAACTCCTTAATCTAATCATAGCAAAGCAGCTTTAATAGAATCCCAATGCAAAGACTCTTAAGAGAAATCTGGAGCCAAACACAACGCTTGTGTATTTACCCACGGCGAAGGCCCGCGGTGTTGGTTTCTTTAAGCTATTCTATTGTATGTTTTATCTGCATTATAATTATGCATTATAATGATCAATTTCCCCTATAAAGGCCCGTTCACACCAAGAAAAATAACTATAATGATAACTATATTAGCATCCGCACCATGTTCTGTTATGTTGTTTGCTGATTTAAGCTCTTTGAACTCTAGTGGATGAACTCAATGTTTTTATCATTCATCAGCTGGGGAAAAAATACTCCAGCGATACTGTTCTTCTGTGTTATTATCGTTATAGTTTTATAATAGTTATTGTCTTTGGTGTGAACGGGTGTTAACTTTTATTGAAGTGCATTATTGCATGTGTTACGGCTTGAATTTGAGGCAAGATGGAGGCTGGAAAATGTTTGCTGATGCACCAATCAAAAGCACAACCGCTGCAGTGGCAGACGCACAGTATGTAAACCTGCAGCACACTAAAATAACGGCAACGAATGGAAATATTGCACATGCATTGTCTCTGTGAAGGATTTGTTGACCTGCTGAGTTCAGTCTTGCCCTGTCCGCACTCCTGGACTCATATTTTGTCTCTATCACATTTGATTTGTGTGCAAGTTTGAGGCCACACGCGTAAGACTGTCAGTCCTATTTCCAAGCGGTCAGAAGAACTGTTTCAAAGCATGAACCCTAAAGCAAGTTCTATACACTTTCTAAACAGGGTATTTTCTATAAGGCATGCAGACTTCAAAAACACAAAAGCTTTCTACAAAAATTGTACAACTAAATTATGGATTAAGGTGAGATGAGAGCTCCACTTACAGCAGAGACAACGGTGCAGGATTTTAAAGATGACTTCACCCCCTGCTGAGAGTTCATTTGCCGTTTAGAGGGATCTCACCAATGACAAGTCATTTTCACTGAATAATATTATATGCAGGCAATTTACATAAATAAAATAAATAAAGAAACGTATAATTGAATACTGGTTTTGTTGTTGTTTGTACATGGGGAATAAACTAAACTGCCCAAAAAAACAATGTCAGATGTAATGTGTGTGTTTAAATGATGATTTACTGTATAGATGAGTATATCATTGAATATACATCTGTGCCTTTATATATATATATAAAGGCACAGATGTATATTCAATGATATACTCATATAAAGTGGATATATGTATATATACACTTTGGTTTAGGGTCTAATTCTCACTATTAAAGGGTTAGTTCACCCAAAAATATATGTAAAAATAATGTCATTAATTACTCACCCTCATGTCATTCCACACCTGTAAGACCTTTGTTCGTCTTCAGAACACAAATTAAGATATTTTTGATGAAATCCGATGGCTCAGTGAGGCCTCCATTGACAGCAAGATAATTAACACTTTCAATGCCCAGAAAGCTACTAAAGTTATATTTAAAACAGTTCATGTGACTACAGTGGTTCAACCTTAATATTATGAAGCGACGAGAACACTTTTTGTGCGCCAAAAAAACAAAATAACGATTTTATTCAACAATATCTAGTGATTTCAAAACACTGCTTTGAAGCTTTACAAATCTTTTGTTTCAAATCAGTGGTTCGGAGCATGTATCAAACTGCCAAAGACACGCCCCCCAGTGGTGAACCACTGAAATTTTGAAACACTTATGATGTGACGAAGCCTCGTTTACTGATATCACGTGACTTTGGCATTTTGATACACGCTCCGAACCACTGATTCAAAACAAAAGATTCGTAAAGCTTCATGAAGCAGTGTTTTGAAATTGGCCATTACTAGATATTGTTGAATAAAGTTGTTGTTTTTTTTGTTTTTTTTGGTGCACACAAAGTATTCTCGTTTCTTCATAATATTAAGGTTGAACCACTGTAGTCACATGAACTGTTTTAAATATGTTTTTAGTAGCTTTCTGGGCATTGAAAGAGTTAATTATCTTGCTGTCAATGGAGGCCTCACTGAGCCATCGGATTTCATCAAAAATATCTTAATTTGTGTTCTGAAGATGAACGAAGGTCTTACAGGTGTGGAACGACATGAAGGTGAGTAATTAATGACAGAAATTTGGTGAACTAACCCTTTAACTAGTTGCTTATTAGCATGCATAATACTAGCATATTGGCTGTTTATTAGTAAAGCACATATTAATGCCTTATTCTGCATGACCTTATTCTACATCCCTTAATCAATGCCTAAACTACCTTACTAACTATTAATAAGCAGTAATTAGGAGTTTATTGAGGCACAAGTCGTAGTTAATAGTTAATACTGAGAATTAGACTCTAATCTAAAGTGTTTTAATATAATTTCCAGCCTTTGGTTGCAAGCCAAATTCAAGTGCAGATTATCTGATTTCAATTTCTTGATGTTTCAAATGTCAGGGCATGTGTGCTAATGACTATTTATTTATCTTTTATTACTTACTTATTACTAACTTATTACTTGCTTTGTTTGTTTGTTTGTTTGTTTGTTGGTGTAATGGATCCGGGACAAACAGACAACACTTTCTTACAGTAATAGATGCTGAGAGTTTTTCTGCCTAGCTCCCTTAACGTTCTTTAACAATATGCTTTTGTTCTAGCCATATGTTACAAGCCAGTGCTTCTTCTGCCCACGCACATATGCATTATTCAAAGATGAGAGAAAATTAATTATCTGCAGAAATTAGGACACATAAAAGTTTCTCTAAATGTATCACTCATGCTTTTTTGTAAAAAGTGCATCAAGTTCTTATGAGGAAAAAAGCCCTAGTGCACCTGAGTACAGCTGACTGCTTTGGGAACACATGCCAATTTATAATACCACTGAGTTTAACTGATGCTTACCAGGTCATGTTCCTCATCATCCGTCTTCATGCACCATGAAAGTTGCTTAACGGCAAATAAAATAGTTTAATAAAACCAATAAGAACAAAGGTTCAAAAGCCAGACGGCTTACAGTTTAGTCACACTGCATCTTAAATAGGATGATATCTCATTGGTTTGCACAATACCAGCGATATTGCCTGTGAAACTCAAATAAGCAGTATAATCCTTAATGCATTCATTATAAAGAAATAAGCCATGCAGTTAGATGATTTTAGTATTGTAAAAAGGGATTTTTAGGCCTAAAACCCTCCAGACTATGATCAAATGTCTTTAATACATGTCCTCGAGGGTTGCAGCAATATGATTAAACATCTGACTAAACATTAAGTCCCAAAAACATTTTGGACTTAAAAATGCCTAAATATCACTGGATCGCAGATAAAAAAAAATAAATCTTTAAATTACAACAAAAACAAATCTTTGTTTTATCAATTATTTGATCAATTCAGGCTTAACTTTGTGTGTGTGTGTGAAATGGTTGTTATCTTTCTTTAAAATAAATAGCATGGTTTGATATTTTGTTATACAATGCATGCATTTTGAAATGTGACTTGAGCATCTAAATACCTTTTGGAGCCATACAGTATTCCAGGTCCTCTGGAAGTGATGTTCACCAAACAAATAGGCCTATATACTCCACCTAGACTGTATACATGTATCTCCGCTGGTTTTCAGAGGTATATATTTATGTGAAAACATGCTGTCCGATGGTGTCAGGATGTACATATTTATACAATCAATATGGATTTGTATACATGGATATGTCACAGTTCAGAACACGTTGGTCTTCCTTTCTCTTCTCATTGTTTTAAAACAAATACTAATGACCAGCGACTAGGGCTGTTCCCGATTCTCAGATCTTTACCATATTTGGCAATGAGAAACGAATAATGAATACTCCTCAATAACAGAAAAAATATACTATTTATAAAATGAGCAGTATAACAATCGGAACATTGTGTCCTATAGAAATGATATTTTTCATGTAAATTCTTAACATGCAACACTTTCTGACTGGGTTCAAATGAAAAGAAAGAGCACAGACTGTTGTATTGTGAAGAAGTCATGCACTATTAAGCAATGCAATGAAACGCAGAGAACAGACTTGTTAGTGCTATTTGTTTGTGCAAATTAAAGTTGGCAAGGGAGAGAAATCCACCGCCGACAGCCAGTGATTCTGCATTGGATTGTGAGAGGAAACGATGTAATCTCTGGGATCATTATAAAGTCAGCTGCACAGACACGACTAAGGCTTATTTACACCTGCAATTAACATGCATTTACAATGATTCGATCACAGTCAAATGACACTTGACCTCATTAAATGTCAGATACGGTATAAAAGACACATTATTAAAACACATTCGGTGTTGGTCATGGATGTATTCTGACCTTGAAGTAAATGCTAATGTGTTTTCCTTAATCACACAGAGAAATGCGAATAATAGGCCTGTAGTTTTTGTCTCTTGTTTAAATCTGACATAAAAGAGTATAAAGGTGACTGTATATGAGCAATATCACACGAGTAGCCATGCAATATGGCTGTATATCAGCACAGCTGTGATTCGGCCATAGGCACAAGGCCATAGGCTGTCACTTTTTTTGTCACTTTAGAACTAGTAATGAAGGAATGTTGAGTCCCTCCATTGAAACTAATTGTATTTTGTACAGTAGTAGAGAGAGTGAGAGAGAGAGAGAGCATTACTTGTGTCTCATATAACATTCATTCTTCAGGTTGATGTTCATAATATTATATCCATTATAAAAATCTGTTTGAATGTCTGCTGAGGAAAGCAATCTTTGTATTATAAATGACAATAGGAAATTAAAACAATTCAGTCAAACGTACAAAAGCAGTGCTCTACAGGATGTAAGTTAAATATAGCCTTAATATTAAATTATTCAATTTAACATAGCCCAATTTAATTTGTAATAAGACCAAAGATTTTATGTACCCAAAATGAATTATATCTCATGTTTAACCACTATAAGAGCCAGCAGCAAATCCCCGAAGCACTGGCCGAGATGAAGCTGTTCTCAGCGGATACACGAGCACTGAACATCTGCTGACGGCCTGGAGCTCACATCTCTGAAAATGTCTAAACAAATTGTAAAATAGGCACTATAATTAAATATGAGTCACACATTTCAGGTCTAAACAACTACATTCTCCCCTAAAAACTCAAGCGTAGTGATACAAACGGTGAAACGGTGATGTTATCACTAGAATATCACACAGCCAATCAGATTTGAGAACCAGAAAGAACTGTTGTATATATATACAGTATATATATATATCAGGATTTTTATCAGCATGGGTGTTCCCTGAGAACTGAACCTAATTGTTTTTTTTTATGTTCTATATCAGAGCCTACTGCTAGTGTGCATCAAATCATCATGTGTTAGACTTATACAACAGTCAAATCCCTTGGTCAAGTCTAACCCTCCCACATTTAAAACTTTGCGAGAAAGCTTCTTCTGCAGTCCTCCAGACATTTTAGATGACGCAATCTATTTGAGAATCTAGAAAACAGACAAATAAATGAATCACACAACGAGCCTTAAAGCAATGTTGTCCATGAAGAGCTGAGAAAACTGCTCAGTCACAGGACATTCAAAAGATTTTAGTCAATTAATATAGACTTGCATCAAAATTGAGCATCCACTATTTGCTCAAGGGTCAAAAATGACAATGTAATTTAAAAGACTGTAATTGAATACACCATTTTTCTTGAATGGCATTTGTTAGCGCTATGCATTACGTAAAAATTACGTTGTTATGGTCACGCGTGACGTAGCCGGAAGAACCGCGGAAGGGAGAAATACTCCATCTTATTTTCTTCTCCAACTTCAAAATCTTCCGACATCGTTTTTTTTTTTTTTTTTTTTGTAAAGGCCGTTTGATTTAGTCTTTGCACGTTCACTTTGTAGACACTGGATCGGTACTTCCGCGTAACGTGACCTTTCCAATGTGATTACATAATGCATGGTGCATCGCAGAGCAGTGCAAGACGACCATTTGTGATTAAAAAGTATATACATTTAATTTTTTTTAGAAAATGACTTATGGTTCCTCTAGATAAGACCCATATTCCTCGTCTGGGATCGTGAAGAGTCCTTTGAAGCTGTACTGAAACTGCAATTTGGACTTTCAACCCTCTTAAAGTCCACTATATGGAAAAAAATCCTGGAATGTTTTCCTCAAAAACCTTAATTTCAATTAAACATCTTGGAGGGTGAGTAAATTATCAGGAAACTTTAATTCTGAAGTGAATTAATCCTTTAACAGACCACAGATTGACAACTGAAATTCTAAACCATTGAAATAAAGACTGTGCCCATTTGAACATCCATTATGGTTAATTTAGTGTTGAAAGAGACAGATACTCTTAAATCTGACAGCCAAAATTGATGGATTTCAAGCACCACAGGATTATGTAACATTTCCATCCATGAGTTGTTCCATCCCAAAGATGGTTTTCACACTGTGCAGAGGATGAAAGCGTCTGTGGAAAATGGCTGCACTAAACAGAAACTTCAGATGATTTTCAGGGCTTCTCTTGCAGCTCCATCAGTCTTTAACAAGAACATATGGCTGAGCCGAGAAGGAAAACCTCCATCAAAACCTGCGTCAATAATCTCTCCAAAGAAACCAGAGCCATAAGAGAGGATGAGCAGGGGATTGGGGTTTGAGCCTGCCTTCTTGTGCTTGGAGGTTTAGGCCTCATGAATTTTCTCCAAAACAATGTGAGGGGAAGGACATGAATAGAAGCTGAATGTACATGGCTGGAAGGGACAAAAGAAACAACTAGCTATGGATGAAAGATCAGAGCCCAAACAGAGTCCAGGATCCATGCAGAGCCGAGGGCATGTGGATAAGTGAGAGAGAACAACATCCAAACTGCAGAACATTCATCTGAAGGCTTTCCATTTTAGCTCCGTCTGGATCAGTGTTTTCATACCATTGAATTTATAAATAGTTTGAATTAGTAATTTTCCTTATTATTAACCTGATTATTATTTCTTGTGTGAGTTTGGGGGAGGGGGGTGCAAGGTATATTTATTCATTCATTATTATTATTATTATTATTATTATTTCTTTCTTTCCTTCCTTGAAAAAATATATGTGACCCGTGCTGGCAAAACGAGTCACAATAAGCACATTTTCGAAAATTAGTTATTGTTAAAAACCTTCAAAATGATGTCTGATTCGCTGGAATCAGACAAAAAATGACTGAGCTACACCAGTTTGAAATTGATAGAGTCAGCAAAATCAATTTTGAGAAAAAACGAGATAAAGTCACCAGCAACCATACCTTAAAATCCAAATTTGCCACAAACCAAGTCAAAACCAATTTCTATAGGAAAAAAAAAAAAATTTCCCCATGATACTACAATTGTTTGATTAACATTAATGGAACAGACAGCCATATTATTATACATTGGCTGTACATATAACCTACTGTACCGCACAGATCTAATAGTTCACTTATGACATAACAGATAATGTTTGCGTGAATTCTCGCTAAGGCAGATATTCTGAAATAGGCTACTGTAATTGTGTATATCGGGAGCACGTGCTTTGGATGTTTATATCAGCGGATGTTTACATATTTGTTTACATCAGCATGAGTTTGAAAATCACATTTCATTGGTTCAGAATCATGCCATTAAGAATTCAATATGAATATTCACAAAGCTGGAATGCTGTGTTTTAAAACGATACCAAACTTGTGCTGAGGGAAGTGCCAGCCGTCCAGAAGCGTCCATTTTTCATGGACAAAGGCTGGAAGGGTACTCCTCTCAGAAAACGTACAAATAAAGATACTTTTAGATGTTTAATTGCTATTTGGAGCATTGGGATTGCTAGACAAGGGCTTAATGAACTCATTTTTCCAAATTCAACCAAAATATTTGACATTTTTCACTTGTTTTGCCTGTAGCTCGAAATTAGCCTGTGCTCATTTCCAACATTCCTGCCAGCACGGGTCACATATTTAAAAACATGTTTGAAAATAATGGTTATGTACACTCACATGTATTCAAGGTGTATGGAAAACATATTACTCTTTACTTGATTCTTACATGACATTTTTGTCATTTATTTCGTTCATTTTGTTCACTCATATATTTCAGACATCATGTGTTTTACATGTTTTTGTTATTAGAGGCAAGAAATGTTTTTCTTTTTCTTTTTTCATTTGTTCACGCAGGATGGTTGAGAAGAACATGGCTTAGACATTTTTTCAAAATATGAGTGTGTGTGTAGGGCTATTATAAACACAAAAGTTGTGGACTGCCAGATGCAGTTTGGACCCAGAGAGCATGAGTCAGACTGTTTGTGTGTGTGTGTGTGTGTGTGTGTGTGTGCGTCATTGCTTGACAAGGCTGGTTCAGGCACTGTGAGTGTATTGTGAAAGTTGTTTTGGAGTATATGTGGGAGTGGGTTAGGCAGACCTGTACAGCTCGGCTAAAGGGACTAAGAGCCTTATTTATGAATAAAAATATCTCTCTAAAAGGCCTCTCTCATCAAGTGGGTCCCTCATTTCCTCTCTCTCTCTCTCTATCTATATATATATATATAAGTATCTATGAAAAGCCTGAATCTCAGAGGAGCAGAGTGACATTTACAAATGATCATTGTCATACGATTACACTTTCTTGCATTAGAAAGCATTGCGTAAACCATGCAATTGTACAATAAAGGGAAATCTTACATCCAATAAGAATCCTGAATATCAAATGTTAATTAGAATTGTCATTATAATTTACATATTCATATTTTTTCTAGCTGCAGATGTCTCTAGAACATGTTAAAGAAATAGTTCACATTTCTATTCAAGAATGTATATTCACCCTCATGTATCTTTATTCTGTATAACACAATGGATGATTTGGTCAAAAATATACCAGAATTCAAGTTGGCACTGAAAATCATTATTTATGAGGGTTTATGAGAAAAGAAGTGGTTTGCGATTCATGATCGAGTTGGATCTTTTCAGCAAATCACTTCATTTGGTTCAAATCTGGTCTGAACGATTTGTTTATCTGGATCTCGATTTTACCTCACAGACAATCACAGTGGTTAACAACCTACTGGAGGGGAAAATGTCAATAAAAAACTGAATAACAATCACATTTCAATCTGTTTCTCGAAAGAACTGTCTCGTATGGCTTCAGAAGACTCGGAAAATGGTGAATGGACCAATTTTATAATAGTTTAATGATGCTTTTGTGTCCTGTTTTGAATCAAACAGTGCAGTCTAAGCAGTTTTTATGTTCAACAGAAGAAGGGGAAAAAAAGACATACAAGTTTGGAACAACATGTTTGCTGATATTTTTTGAAGGATTATACAATTAACATGATATATTTTGCTCAAAAAGCTCATTAAAAGAGATGCTAAAATATGAGACTTTTTAAACTCTCAAAATGAAAAAGAAAATCACATATGGCTTTTTATAATTGGCTGCCTGGAAGACAGTAGTACTGCGCACAGCTAAAATAGTTCAGACTACAGCTGAGAAGAGATTTCTGAAAAAATCACTCCACCGAGAAATGTACGGCTGCAGTTTATGTTTCCTATGAGCTCACATTGTTCTTGTATTTCTGTAAAGTCATTACAGACTTAGTTCCTCTTGTCACATCAGAATTGTCTCGTTAGACCCTTAAAACCCAAAAATGATCTTCACCTATGGCTATCTTTGACCTCCGTCTCACAGACATTACCTTACACTCATTGGCAGGAAGATAATTAAACTCAACTGAGATCTTCATTGTTAGTGTGAAAACCACATCTGCGCTCCACACTTCGGCTCTTCAGATGGATCTACAGATCGCAGTTATTTTTAAAACACAGTAGGTTACTTATTTGTGGTAATTGACACCTTATGTTATTATATTTTTTGGGATGAATGAACAAAGAAAAGGAAACGAAAGAGACCTAGACTGTTTTGTTGTGCTGCCAGCCCTCTTGACTCTGTTTCTTTGTTTTCACAGTTTTTACAGAGTGATCTAATCTCTTCTGTGGCTTCTGAATTATGCAATACCGTATGCCTTATGCACCATTCCTGCATTGACTACTATAAGAACTGAACTGGAATGGTGAGAAGATCCCAGATTTCCTCTAGAGAGTAAGAGAACTGTCCAGTTTTGCTAGTGGAAAATGCACATATATGTATATATTTATAGCATATGGTATAGTCCTGGTTTCCCTGAATACCAGCATTGTTGGAAATGTGAGATTGATTCCATATTCAATAAACAAGAAGCTCATATTTCTTGACTTTTAAACAACATTGTCTGCATTGAAAAAAAAAAAGAAAAAAAAAATGGTGTAGGATTTACTTTAAAACAGTTTTCACTCATTCTTACAAAGAAATAATTACAAAAAAACAACAAGCAACACTGAATTAAATGTAAAATTTTGAAGTACAAAGATTGAAATAGTATTTTCTTGTAAAACCTACTCCAAAAAGTCTTTGTTTTATTTACAGTAGTTTCGAAAAATTGTGGAGTTTGGTCACTAAATGAATCCATGTTTTGAAAAAATCGTTTGAGTGAATAATGTTTCCATGACCTATTCATAAAAGTTGTGTTCGTCCCTCTGATGACGACACATCTGTTACACGATTGGCCGGATTCGCAATGACTTGTGTTACCTCAGTTTCATTAATGCTCACAGATCCGTTAAGTCCTGTAAGCTGCGAGGTGGAGCCTCCATGGATCGGACTTGTTTGGTCAGCACATCCCACAGATATTCAATTGGATTGAGATCTGGGGATTTTTTTCCTGCTTCTAACACATCAACTTTGAGGACAAAATGTTCACTTGCTGCCTAATATATCCCACCCACTAACAGGTACCGTGATGAAGAGATAATCAGTGTCACTTCACCTGTCAGTGGACATAACGTTATGCCTGATCGGCGTATATCCACAATTTATTGGTGTTTAAATAGTATAGTTGAACGTAATGTTGAACTTTATTCTTTGACAGATGGTGCTGTATTAAGCAGTAGATGAAAGGTGTTTCTGTTGCTTCATGAAAACATCTGAAACGTCTGTGTATTTGACAAATATTGCATCTAATCCACTTCATCTGTGATTACGTACGTAAACACCGTGCAGTGTCACTACGGGAAGCAGAATGTGTGTGACTTGAGCAGAGCCACTTCAAGCCGTACACATCAAAGAATTGGTTGAATGAATGATTCAGTGACTCACTCATTTAAAAAGTCACTTGCCGCCACCTACTGGCGAATTTAGTTTCATATTTAAAAGTGTAATTTTCCATGATTTCATATTTCTGCATTCAGAATTTTATGCCTAAAACATGATGCTAACAATGGCAATGTCCTGGGTTTGATTCCCAGGGAAAACATGAACCGAAAAAACATATATTCTGATTGCAATGCACATTCCAAAGCTAAGTTCATGCAATATATATGTGATTTTATTAAACCTCTCTTTCTCTCACACACACTGTGCTCTCTCTCAAGAACAATGCCGTGGGCCTGTTTATTCTGAAGACATTAGCTTGCTTCAGCATCTGCTGCTTCAATCCCCCAAAGAGTCACAGATACATAGAGAACAGAAATATGAAAGCAGATAAAGTGCAAAAGAAGACTGTTTATTTTTACTTATTTCAATGATATGATTCAATAAAAAACAGTTTACTTTCCCTCTCGAAGTCACTGTGTTTCTGTGGAGTGGTTTGTCCTTGTTTGAGATAATCTGTAGGGCCTAAAAGACTGAACAAACATGGTTTGAAGAAGACAATATATTGTCAATGTTTTGTGAAGAACCTCTTCATAAAGTCTGAAAACAACTACTTTAAGAGGTCACAAAACTCATCACAAACTTATCATGACCTCAACCATAGCCAAAGGTTTAATAACTTTATTACTTTTCGACAGGACTGGAGGTAGAATGAGTGTCACTGTCAGAAAGAGAAAAGGAAAGAGGGAAAGAGAGAAAGAGAGAGAGAGAGAGAGACAGATTGTCTTTCAATCTGTCTTATTCCCTTTACCCCTTCTCACTCATGAAATCTTTCACTCAGCAGTCAAACTGAGGCTAGTTAAAGTTTAATTACAACATCAATAGATGGATGTAAGCCCACTCCAGTGTTCCCCCTATAACAGTCCTTTACTTCTGCCAGGGCTGCATAGATGTGAGCCACTGTAAAGGAGGGTTTTTATTTCTTTTACTTATTGGATTTTCATCAAAATGCCAATTTAATTTTCCCTGAACTTTTAATGATGAAAATAGTTACTTGCACTGTGATAATAATAAAATAATAAAATAAAAACAAAAACCTCAGGTACTTTTAGGTTTTCCAGAAGATACTTTGAGACAAAAAGTATACTCTCACCTAATAAGGTTCCACACAGAAAACAGCAGAATGCAGCAATCTTTTATTGCTGTTCTCAGGCTGCTTCTGATTGGATGAGATGAACTGTGTCTTTGGAGGGAAATGAAGCTGTCACGGGACGGGGCGATCCCTCTCTACCTCCCTCTTTTTTTACATTCATCCATGTTTTCCATTTCTTTCTCTCTCTGCTGAATAATTCCCTTGCTGAGTATTTTGAAAGTAAGACGAATCTTTTCTGTCAACGATGAAATGCATTACTTTTTATCAAGTTATTGTTTGATATATTTTACAATAAAATACATTAAAATAAAATATATTTACAAAAACACCCCAAATCAAAATCTACTAGTTATTTAAATTGTATATTATATATATATATATATATATATATATATATATATATATTGATAGTGTTAGGTAAGAGCCATTGAGTTGACGTATAGAGAGCAATAGTGCTGCCCACTTTTTCATAAACCTTGGTTCCAGAAATATTTTTCACATTCATTTTTCATTTTTCCTATAGGGCTCTTTAAAAAGTCATGAACCAATCCAATCAACTATGAGGTGAACCACAACATTACAAACTTTGATTTGAAAAAAGTACTTGAAAATCAACAAAAAGACAAAGGTATTTTGAAGACAAACACTTTAGTGCAGGAAAGAACAACAATCACATGAAGCATTACAAATTATATAATCAAATTTAAAACAAAAATATAAGTGATGTAAGATGTTGATTACATACACACACACACACACACACACACACACATATATATATATATATAACCAATATATTCTACATTTATTGCAAAATCATGGTGAAACTGACATCATTCACAGTGCTTCATGGGAGTGGGCGAGCAATAATGACTTTGATTCTCTGGTGGAGATTTCTTTGAAAAATCATGGGTAATGTAGTTTCTCACCAGGACTAGTGCTTCAACAAAAGCAGATGCCATCGATTAACAACCTCGTAGCTCAAAGTAGTGTCTTTAACGGTTTAAGAGTTACCAATTCTCCATTTCCCTTTGGAGAAAATGACTGCACTCTATTTGGCATAAAAGGATAGTTACAAAAATATACGCTCTTATAAATGTAAAAATGTCTTGAGAATGAGTAGGAGACAAACATAGGTAGCCCGAAGCCAAATACTTCAAACTGTAGGCATCCCTCTGTGAGAAACAGCTTGCAGAAAATTCAATATTTCTCCTGATGCATCAAACACAAAGGCCAACAGGTACTGTATGTATTGTTCTGGGACCTCTATGATTGCATCAGGACTCAAACCAAGCTGCTATATGAGTCTCCACTCCTCCACATGGGTGTGAAGCTCTTGAGTAACTGTGCTTCCTTACTATACTTAGCTTGTATTACTAAGAAGAACTCTCATTGGAGTATTAGTAGACTATTAGGTTAGGGTTCGGCTTAGTAGAATAAGTTGACATGTATTTGCAAAGTTACTTACAGTCAGAATGTCTGTCGAAGGAGCATCAAAGTAAAGTGTTAGCAGATATTAAGCAGACAGTCTAATAATACTACAATGACTGCTAGTTGACATCTAGTTGCAAAGTTACTTATAGTTAGTAGAATGTCTGAAGTGGACTATTAGAATAAAGTGTAACCTTTATTTCTAAGAGTGAGTAATTGCGAGTAAAACTTAAAATTATTACGAAGAAATTGCATGTAACATATTGAATTAGACATGAAATGGTTTATTTACATCTTCAAAAAATCTGTTTTTTGACAGTATAGCTAAAAAGTCCATGTTTCAAACTATAGTTTGATTTTTTTTTTCAGTGTGATTCACACTCCTGTATTCCTTTCCCAGAAAATAAACAGAAAAACAAACTGATAAAGAACTATCCCATGGGATGGCAGAGCTGTCAGTGATTGGAGGCTGCAACAGCAGACTACGTTAGTGCAGATTGGATGTGTCAGTTATTATTCAGTATTCAGAATGGATGAGTCCTCCAGCACCTATGAAGAGTTATAATGGAGTGGAATTCAATTGGATGAAATCGTTTAAAATCAATAGCCTGAAATGCGTTAGTAAGAGCTGGGGTTTCACAATGAAAGTGTGTAAATTAGTCCAGGAGCTCAGGGACTTTTGTCCTGCAGCTGTATCTCTGTGTCTCTTCCCTCAGGATCATCTTCATGTCCTCAGAGACTCTGTCTTTCTCTCTCTGCCTGTCCTTTTCAGTGTACAGAAAGCCTCTTGGGCACATATTCCTGGAACTCCAGCCACAGGAGAGAGGAAAAGAGGAGTAAAGGTACAAATGATGAATTATTGAATCTGTCCTTCAGTGTTACATCAGATAAATATACAGATAGATTATTTATGTTTCATAGCTGGGGTCTCTGAGACACTGATCAGAAAATGGCAGCTGTGGTTGAAAAAATATCGATTGATTTACAGTGAAGAAAAAACTGATATCATTTTAATATACCAACAACCACTTTTATATACTAACAACCACCTGAAAAACACAAACTGCAAGGAAAAAAAAAATAGCTGTCAGCAAGCAAGCACCGAAGACACAACGAACATGGCAAATTGAAGGAAAAGTGGGAACTAAACAGAATACATTACATTTCAAAATGGTGACTATACCGTAATAGGCTGAGTCTTAATGTAGAATATTACATTTAGTTTCTAGCACAAAGGGTTATAATAACCATTTGAAAAGTGAAATTTTGAACTGGTGGTGGCGCTATAGAGTTGGTCACAGAGACCCCACAGTCGGTCAGATTACTATTCAGGACCACTACTGTAAGTGTGAAAAAATCACTGACTTCCATTGGGGAGTTAAGCTTACTATTCACTTTACAGATATTTTCTTTAACACAACCCAATGCAATGTGTAATACAAAACGCATCTCTTTAACCTGGCATACACATAACACATTATCCATTTATATTCTCAAATCCATTAAAGGTTGTTAGGCTGCATAAATTAGGTCAGCCAGAACTGAGAACACTTCTTATAACACTAGATGTACTCGTTACATTAGAAGAAGAATGGCATCTATGCTAATATTAGTCGCTCTGTTTATCCAGAGGTTTACCGTAGTCAGCCGGATCTGGGCCGCATCCAGGTGAGATCGAGGACCTGCGCCTTGACACGACCACAACGCAGCCCTGAAGTATCAGCAGAGGTTGAGTCAACTAGATCATCCATTGTGAAGGCCTCATCGACACGACAGTCAGTGGCACAGTTCCTCAACAAACCGTCCATACCGGCGTGATGAATACAATCCTCAACTGGATGGAACTGGAATAAATACTTTGAATGTTGCGATCCCATCAGACTTATGATAGCTGAATCGTAACAAAGCACTGTTCGCCAGAGGAGAACTGGCCCCTCGACTAAGCCTGGTTTCTCCCAAGGTTTTTGTTCTCCATTTTAACACCTGTTTGCCACCTGATGTCACCTGTTGGAGTTTGTGTTCCTTTCCGCTGTCGCCTTTGGCTTGCTTAGTCGGGGACACTTGATATTTGATATTCAACAGTGTTTTGATCTGCCTGCATTGACACCATTTTCTTTAAGAGCTGCTGTGCAGCCAAAATAATGTACCAGTTATCACTGTAAAGCTGCTTTGACACAATCTGCATTGTAAAAAGCGCTATAAAAAAAGGTGACTTGACTTGACAAAATACAGGTTAAACACAGATGAAACAATTAACACATTGTGCCATTGTGCAGGTGGTAAAGAGAAGGCCACATTATGATGAATCATCATAAACACATACAAGATGCCATCATGGTGACACACGTGACACTACAATAATTCAATAAACAATTAATTAAACAACATAAGAATAATAACATGAATCCGTAATGCACATAACTGATAAGAAAATAAAGTTATTTTGATGAAAAACGATTAAATGTGAGCTGTCACAGAATTCTGAGAGTGTAAATTTACGTTTTTTTCACTGTAAATTACAAGATCATTTAATCTAAGATTAATAAAAGGACGTATCAACCCTCGCTTCAGAGCTGAACCTGACCTCTGACTAACTTGACCTACCTACACTGTGAATATTTGAAATGAGAATAAAAATAATAAGTTAATAAGTCAACAACATTTTTCAAGTATACACTATTTAACTTTAATGTATTTGATTCAACACAAATGAATGAAATAATGTTTAAAGATTTTAATTTATTTGGGTTAGGGTTCGATGAACCTTTATGACAGTTTAAAGATGAACCTTTAAACTGTCAATGTTTTTTTTTTTTTTTATAACTTGTGTTACAATTGCCCCAAACCTCAGAGACATGATGTAAATCCTGTAATATGAACAGTTGCATAAAAAACTTTAGATAAATACTGGAATGCAAACACATTTACATTTTAATTTATGCATTTGGCAGACGCTTACATTGCATTGCATTTTTGGTATTTTTATTAGCTCTTGCTTTCCCTGGGAATCGAACCCATGACCTTGCCGTTGCTAGTGCCATGTTTGAGATATCTAGTAATATTTATATGTTGAATGACTGATGTCCAGTTAAAGCAAAGTTTTTTTTAAGCATATTGCACTCTTAAATGAAAGCTTTATTAAAACTCCTCATTTTGCACTCCTTGAACTCCCGTGCACTCGCTGAATGCAGCATTTGTTTGGATATAGGACATCTATCTTGTTGTGGGATAACCCATCACCTGCGGAACGCTCTTAATCAAGTCACGAGTGTTTCGGCAGAACGTAGGCATGCAGTGCCATCACAGAGAAACGGAGCCTGGCATCAGCAGCGCCAATCAATTTACAGTAAATATATTGCATTCAGGACAGCGTGTTTGGCCACACACAAAGAACTTCAAGGAACATGTTACGGATCACATGCCTATGAGAACTGAACGTATTTACATCTCCGACTTCCTTAAGGAGTATCAGCTTTTCCTTATTTGGCATGAGAATTGCAGAAGACCCTTAGTCCTTTGAGACACTGTACTGTTATTGTATTTATGGTAGATCCTAATAATATAGGTGCAATTTTCAAAATAACCTCTTCATTTCTTATTCTGATATGTTTGCTTGACCTCGTCAGTTCCCAGAAGACAGATATTGCAGCTTTAATCTATCTGCTGCATCATACATGCACTTTTCAGCAATTTTATCCATTATAACAATATATTAATTTGACCAAGAGCTACATGATTAATCGTTAAAAGATTGCAATCTCAATTCAAACACACACACGATCTTATTCCTAAATGACAGCGATTCGGCTATGTCTATTAAACCTGCGATCACAGCGAACATTGCTGCCAGTTGTCATGTATAGGTATGAAACAGCTGCACAAACAGTCTTTTCAACCACACAGTATCATTATTTCTGCGTTATAATAATTCAAATGATTACAGAAGTACGGGGATAAAAGTTTATAACTCGGATATAAACACTGATGTATACAGTAGCGAACAAAATACAGTAATTCACCTTTTAAAAGTAACTTGATGCTTCAAATAACGATTGTATAGATTAAACTGTTACACCAGTAGGTGGCGACAAGTGTGTTCAAAATTTGTCGTTTAATCATTCTTTTCAAGAGATTCGTTCAAAAACGCTGATTCATCCAGTAATGAAACAAATGAAGTCATTGAATCATTCAATAAACCAATTAAAAAAATTATTCAAATGAACTAAATACTTTTTTAAATAGACTGCAGCAATTAACATTTTATCAGAACCTCTAGTAAATTACATGTTATTTTGTTTAGTTGTCTATCCAGAATCGTGCAGCTTTATTTTGACCCCACCAAAAACACTGACTAATCCTAAAATACAATAATAATAATAATAATAATAAAAACGAATCCAAAATCTAAACAACAACAACAACAACAAACAATACAATATACAATAATATATGTGACCCTGGTCCACAAAATCAGTCATAAGGATACATTTATTTATACATCATAATAAATAAGCATTGATGTATGGTTTGTTATGATAGGGCAATATTTGGCCGAGATACAACTATTTGAAAATCTGAGGGTGCAAAAAAATCAAAATATCAAGAAAATCGCCTTCAAAGTTGTCCAAATTAAGTCCTTAGTAATGCATATCCGCTCACAAAAATACATTTTTGATATATATATATATATATGGTAGGAAATTTACAAAATGATCTTAACTTAATATCCTAATGATTTTTGGCATAAAAGAAAAATGGATCATTTTGACCCATACAATGTATTGTTGGCTATTGCTACAAATATACCAGTGCAACTTAAGACTGGTTTTGTGGTCCAGGGTCACATATACAATAATACAATAAATGGCATGTGAAAATGCATTTTATAGAGTCTTTGAGTAGAGTAACATTTTCTCTGAAGACTTTAAAATCAAATAAATTTTACATTTTAATATAAAATTATAAAAATGCAACTTAAAACACTGTATTTATTATCAGTTCTGAGACGATAGTAAAATTCATCAATACATTATTTTGTTTGAGGGTTACATTTATAGCTAAAAAAGTCACCAATAGTAAGTCATGCATGTACATGAGATACGTGTGTGTGTGTGTGTGCGTGTGTGCATGTGTCTCTGTGGTGATGTAGGCCAGTAGCGGTCCTTAATTGTGCATTCTCATTCAGGTGTATACAAACGATGTGTACTGAACAAAGACATGAGGGCATTCCGTCTGAACAGCTGGGTTCAGTGTCAGAGCGCTACACCTCAGCGATCACAGCCAGGGAAGACATACCAACTAATGACAAACAAACCAATGAGGCCCGGGAGAGACGTGATAAGTAGGAGATGCCCGCTGGCTACAATCAAAGCAGTGATTTCAAAATCCGGTCACTGAGGACACTCGTGCAGTTGCGTAAACCTACGGTATGCGTATCAAGATCTTTCACTAGACAGACAGGTCACTGAATGTTGACATGTAGACAAAGACTGTCAGCAGGTATTCTGTGGAGCAGGGAAAACCCTGTGCAAACCTACCAGCATCAGAGATGCAAAAATGAGCCATATATGAAATGCATTTAGGAAGTGATAAGCAATTAAAAGTGCTGTTATAGCAATTTTCTGCCTAAGGCTGCATGTGCACTGCAGGTCTTGATGCCCAATTCCAATGTGTTAACTATATTTGATTTTTTTTGATGACCAGCTTACATCTTTTAAAAGTGACCCATATCTGAAATCTGCATTTACACTATACATTCGGCGAAACAACCCAAGGTAGAAGTACTGACCCAGAAAAGCTTAGGCCGAAAATGGGCCTGGGCGAATTACATCATTCACCACCGTTGCTTTTTCAGTGACGTACAAACTCGCATTACGACTGCTTACGTGAAAGACGCAAATTTATTTCCATATATACAATATATATTGCAATATGAATACCGTTTCACCTGATGCATAGCTCTATTTGGAAAAAAATAATCATTCTACAATGATTGTGGTGATTTTGTAAGAGAGTGAATCTGCATAGAAAATAAACAAATTACAATAGAATTAAGATACAAATGAAATGGTGCTTTAGTGTATGTTTTTCAGGTAAGTCTAATAGTATTCAGGTACAGAAATTGAATAATCAAATGTAAAATAACACTGCATAGTCTTCACTGTATAAAACAGTATCAGAAAGAGATTTACAGCGGGTATATTAGACTGCTGTCACTTTAAGAGCTAATGCACGGATCCAAATAATGATACGCATCTGTTTTCTTTCTCAATTGTTCACATTCATGTAAGCCATACGTCAAAAATTATGAGGATACTCACCATCTTGGGCATTTTGACATAAATCTGCATGTGCAGTATGTGTCCATTCAAGCACAAATGTGCTTTTTCAGTGTTCGCGCACAGAAACGTTTTGAACCTTGGATAACTCTGGATCAACTATGATCCCTACTTGACATCATACATCATGCTGTGTGACACATCGCGATATCGATGCGAAAACGATATATCGTGTAGCCCTAAATGAGGACTAAAACTGAAAGGAATCCAATTTTTTCCTGCTTAATATCCGATCTGTGGCACATGGGAGGAAATTTTTTTTATTAATGGTCAAATAAACCATTAATATAAATGTGGCTTAGACACTGAATAATATTGATCCCAGCACTTCAACCACACAATCCCCTTTGTGAAAAAAGGTACACTTTAACATGCTTTTAAAAAGAGTACTTCCTTACAGAATAATATAATTTATTATTAAACATGTTTTTTTTTAGTTTTGTACAGTTAAATGAAAAGTTAAGCATGCATGTTATGTCAAATTAAATGAAAAATATGATGAAAAAATATAGTTTTAATTTATATTAAATGCAATTAAAAAAAAAAAAGAAAAAAAAAAAAGTGTTGGTTTAACTTAAAAACTTGAGTTAATACAAAGTAGAAGATTAGTTTAATCCAGTGGTTCCCAAACTTTTTCTGCCAGGTCCCCGCTTTTGTAGAGAAAAATATTTTCCTCATCATATTTTCTTGCCGTGACGGCCACGCCACAACACATACTGTTTACTGTTGCAAAGCCATTTGTCCTTTGTGTCTGAGCGCTGGAGTAGGCTACAGTCAATGCTATCTCATGACAAATTTGTATGTATTTTACAAGGTGGTTAATTCACATGATTTGTCTAAACCCTAGTGACGGATAGGTTAGGTAATTCGTACGAATTCATACAAATTTGGCAACTCGTAAAATATGTATGAATTGTCATGAGATCGGGTTGGCTACATCTGAAACAGAACAAGGCATCAGTTTACTGTCGGGATTTGTTGTGTTGCACCGCATGCAGTAGATAACATCACTAATTATAAAGGGCTCTATTTGCTTTTGTCGAGCCGCTGGTATCTGGTGTAGACACGTTGTTTTGGTATTTGTGAATTTTACGTAGATTCACCGTCTGCTTTACATTTACCTGGCGCTGGCAGTCCTTTCACGAACTTGTTCATGCTTAATGCAGAACCATGAATCTTTCATCTATATTCTTTAATCGTGCCATCTAGTGGTCTGGTATTGCATGACAACAACCGCTACACCTGATAACAGACCGCTCAAGTGAGCACTGCGGGTCATTTTGAGGTAATAAAATACGTCAAATTACTATTTTGTGTCCAATTATTTACTTATGTGTCAAGTAGCCGCATAATAAAAGGGATAATTACGCAGAGGGGTCTTTTCTTTTGCATAACTGTACAAGTATATTATAATTTGGACTAATCCGCTCGATTCAGACAAATCTCTTTATCAACTTTATCAACAAAGGGACAGAATGCTGTCAGATTTCATCAAAAAGATTTGCGTTCCAAAGATGAACGAAAGTCTTACAGGTTTGGAACGACATGAGGGTGAGCAATTAATGACAGAATTATCATTGTGGGGTGAAATAACCCTTTAAAATGGATGCTTTTTATAAGTGTACTTAAGTGTGTCAAGAAACACAAATAGAAAATGAGGATTTAAATTGAAAATAATCTGTTAAATGACTAAATGTAAATGCAACTAATCTGACTTTAAGTTAGGTAATAATAATTGACATTTCCCAGTTTCTCTCACTTGTGTGTCAGATGGCTCCATCATAAGACGTCAAAACAGAAAAAGACAGCCACATATTTACCTCTTCACCAAAATTCACCATGCTATCAGTGTGTGTGTGTGTGTGTGTGTGTGCACTCTTACCTGCACAATCCCGGCACTCCACAGTGTGTGGGAAGGTTCATCACATGGGGAAAAAAAAGACCAGTTCAGGTTTGGCACAATTTTTAAGAGAGTGTGGGTGAGCTGAGCACAATACAGCGTTCACATTATCTGTGCTCAACGTCTTAGCATTCAAAGAATAGTTTTAGAATTCAAACGCTGTCGGCAAACAAAAAAAGCAACAGATTTGCTGGCACATGAAAAGAGTGTTACGAGAGCTGATTTTGCGATTGCAATTATGCGTCTGAGCCAAGAATTACACGCTAGCATCATGATGATGCAGCAGTATCATACTGCAGGAGAAAATTGTTTAAGAGCAACCACTTTCCCAGCTCTACTACACATTTGCATACACTTTTCATGCAAAGCACCTACAGTGATTACAATACTGGCGCATTTATCACACAAATCTGCCATTTATCAGTCGTTGGGTCATTTATACCCGAATTTGAAATGGGAAAATATGCAACTAACTCCTCTTACAGTGATTTAAGAAAAATCTTACACAAACCTGCAGTGATGGAGGCTTCAAGCTTGCAATCTTTACGTCGGATCTTTGGCACAAAACATACACGTATACCCACACCTATACAGACATGTTTGGACAAGGTGTCCCATTGATAACTTGCACTGACCTTGTTTTTGGTTGTCATATAAACAGATATTTTTTGATTATGTAACAGTGTGTTGCATAACGCAGACTAGGATGACCAATCAGGTATGACAAAGCAATGCAACCTGGTTCTGCACTGATTTTGCAGGGGTAATGAAACTGCCGCTGTTCAGACACTCCAGCCTCTGAAGAAGAGGGCCAGTGACGCACTTGAACGAAACTGTTGTGACCCAAACTACTTCACAATCACAAGTGGCCGCTCTTCCCTATAGAGAGAAACTGCAGCTGTAATTTCTGTCTGCACAGACATGGAGCTAAAATATAGAGAAGAACTTGATTACAGAAGGCCTGAAGAGAATCTTAATAGTCCTCACACTTACATACTAGCTCTGTTCTTATATCTAGTGACCTGTCTCACTGCTCATTACAATACAATTTTGTGTACTTTTAAAATGAGTACTTATAAGGAAATAATATACTTTAACAGAATATACTGAATGTAATGTTTTCGGACACTTAATTGCATGAAAATGTATTCGAGTTTTAAATTTATATTAAATGCACTTAAGAGTGTTTCTTTATATAAGTACTTAAGTACATCTTTATATGTAATTTCATAATTCTATTGTCTTTGAAACATGGTGTAGCCTACCTTTTTTTTCATTAATATTATATTATCTGCAAGTAGTATTTTAAAAATATACTTTTAAGTGCACATTCAATACAAATTAAGTCCACTTCTTTTTCACAAGGGGATTTTTCTCGGATGTTAAAACTTTGAAACAGGGGCTGTATCTGAAATTGCATACTTTCCTACTGTATAGTAGGCGAAAAACAGTATGCGACAAAAGTATGTCCGGACACTATCCCATGAGGCCACGGGAGAGGATTTGCAAATGAAGTGAAGAGACACAACTTTGATCGCATGATAAGGGCAACATGGCGAATGTATTACGCCCGGAATACATTTAAACTATATAGAACATACTTTTTTTTATTTTAGGGGTCGCGAATTACTTATTCAAAATAAGTACAAGAGTAATTTCGGATGCAGGCAGTGTGAAAAAAGTCTGATTCTTGAACATATAATTTAGTCCAGTGCGTAAAATAATAATTCGGATGTTTTTGAACTGATTCATTGATACATTGATGCCTCATTAGCAGCTGTTTCAATGGGCCGCCATACGTAAGCCATCCGCCATATTGGAACAGTCAAGGCTGGTCCGTTCACATTTCGAGAGCAAGGCCCTGTCCCAAATGGCACACTTCACTTTCAGTCTTGTGGACTTACAATGCCTACCGTGTCCCATTTGTCAATTTTCAGGTCTCAGAAGGGTGCTTGTGAGCGCCCCTTCGCGGTCGATATGCGCCCTCAATGCACACTTTTGCCAAGCCCGCACAGGTGCGAGCTCCGCAGCAGAAATCTTTCCAACAGTCAAAGCGGCATTACGTCATGAAAGTGCGGACTTGCAGGAAGACATTGGCTGCATTCCACTCCATTTTTTTTTTTTTTTTTGACACACACTCATGAACTTCACTAAGCACTTCCTCTCGGGAGAATCCCTGCTACCATTTTAAAGTACGTTCCACTTCGTGAATTTGACATGGGAAGTTTATATGGGCAGAGTCTAATTCATATGTACACTTTAAGCAGCTCCATAACCCACAATGCAACACGATTGTGACGTCACCAAATAGCGTGTTAAATGTACCCCACCACAAACAACTCTATGATATATTATTTTCTTTAAATATTTTAAAACACACATATATACATATAGAATGCTGCATTAAACAATTTTGTAAAGGGAAAAAATTAAAGAATAAATCAACTCCATAGCGGTTCCAAGTGATCAAGACGTTCGCAACGTAAGCAATGACGTACATCCGAGTCAACGAGACTGAGGGAAGTTAGCGAGGGAAAGTAAAAAAACAAAAAAAACAACGAACTGTAACGCAACTCAGTGTTTAAGGTGCCATTCGGGACAGGGCCTAAGTTGACCCAAAGTATACTTCACTTTTTACGCTTACACGACTGTCAGTATACAGTGCGCGTAATGCGAATTTCGTCATCGGAAGAGTACGCGACTGTGCGCGTACGCGTAAGTGTACACAGGGCTGTAGTTAGATGCATGTATGAACATCTATATCTGCAATAGACTTCAGCAGATGATTTTGCTAAACTAATGCAATACAACAAGACGAAGGCATCAGCTAGCACGACATTAAAAAATCACCATAGTAAAAGTAAAAACAGTGAAAACATCAAAGCACCACAGTAAAAACTTGTATTGTCGTGTTCATACATATAAAAACACAACCCAACACATTCTCACCTGTTAAAAGGTTATCCCATTTCTTCAGGAATTTATATCTCGGCAGTTTCACAACATCACACACACATTTTGTATAAACGTAATTTTTATTAATGTACTGACTATTTCTTTGTCTATACAATACTGAATGAAATATAAGTGTATCATTCTCCCACTTTGTCCACCATTTTAGATTCATTTATCCATGGAACTCTGCGCAATCTGTTGTGGGATTGCCTTTCAGCAAAATATGGGCTGCTGCCATAGAATTTGACCAAAAACAAGGAGAACTTCTAGAACAGTCTTTGTCTCTCACTAGGTTTTTTTTTTCTGCTGTTTTTGGGCTGCCAAGACCAAACATCACTCACATTAAGGGCTGTAAGCAACTAGGTCTGGCAGAGTATTCGGGCACATATGAACACTCTCTCTCTCTCTCTCTCGCCTGACAAAACTCCAGATGCTCCTTCCTCTGTGAAGCTCTGAGTAATGAAAGTGACTCAAACAAAAAGGCAGCTCCCTCCATTTCAAATGGAAACAATAACCATAAAGCAGAATGTGAACATACGGCCATCATATACATATGATGTGCTTCAGTGCAAGCATGTAGGCTTGCGTTTCACCCTTCCTGTAAACAGACCTCGCTCACATTGTCAGTTATGTAGATGAATCGCCCTCTTCAGGCTGTGTGAGGTATTGCTGCAGATATTCTGGTGATGACTTCACAATCACTGCTGCTCAGAGGATAATTGTATCTTAAATATAGAACCTCTTATTTGAAATATCCAGCTCATCACAAAATTAAAGAGACTCACTTTCAAAGATTAGCTTATATCTACCCTTCTATTGAGTTCATAAGTGTTAAAATTTTAATTTCAAAAGTGCACTAGATTATGTGACTTCTTTCCCAAGAATACAGAGCACAATTTTTTTTTTGCTTGCAAATTCTATTAACTTTCTGTACAAAGTGCAGATTGAAAACAAAGTTTTGAATCTGAACTTGTCCTTTGCAGATTTTGAATATGGGAACTGGGAAGAAGAAGGCCATATAGGAGACACATTTGTGATCACTAGGATATTTTTCTTAGGAGAAACATCTGAGAAGCAGGAGATATAAGCACAAGTCTCCATTTGTTCTCCATTAAATCTTGCCCATGAAAAACAAGATTTCATTTCATTTTATTAAATACTTAAGAAGTTCGCAAAATGTCCAGTGGTGATATTTCAAAAAAAGTTCCCAAAACGAAACAACAAAAAAACAAAAAAATGTTAATTATAAATATGTGAGGTCAGACAAAAATGTGGAAATCACAGAGAAATACAGAAATCTTACAGAAATAACTAACAGCTCTGCAGTGTGAGAGCTGGATATAATCCAGGCTTGTGTGGATATCCAAATATATTGTTTCTAGTATTTACATGCATTCATGTATGTTTTTACGTGTGAACACATATACATGTGCTCCTGTTGGGTGTCAAGAATGAGGATGAAGAAATAAAATGACCCCCTGGTCTTCCAGTCTCTTCAGAACTTGAGCCTCTTGGTTGAGATCATGGTAGGAATTCTGAAACAACAGAATGTTACACACTATTAGAAGAAAAGGTTCTATATAGAAGGGTTCTGTCTGACATCATATATAGAACCTTTCATGGGTTCCCATCACGTGATCATTTTATGGGATTAGTTTTAATTCACTTTATTTCGATAGTCCACTTCAGACATTCTGTTTAATATCTGTTAACACTTTATTTTGATGCTCCCCAACAGAGATTCTACTGACTATAACTAACTTCTTCCACTAACCCTACTCAGTCTACTCAGGGCTCTACAGTGCAACCATTTCAGTTGCATTTGAAACTGAACGTGTTTTTGCAGCATTGAGCAATGTAGCCAATCACAGACATAGCTGTTGATTTCTTGAACACAATAGCCAATCAGAGGCGTTTAAGTTAAAATCCACACACTGCTCAAAACGCTGGAGTTTGTTCAGTGCTGAGTTCGGTCAAAGACTATTTGGTTCAGTGCGAAATCGCAAATCCTCTCATTATAACAAAGTAAAGACACGATGTAAATAAGAGATTCATTGTGCAGTGTATTATAATGGAAGTTTGTGAAATTGCGATGATTTGAGACAAGTGACTGCTTTTTAATGACTATAAAGGGAGTTTGCAAATGTAGTACTGATTTTATACAACAACTCAATAAACATTAAGTGACTTACATTTTAGATTCGCTTACAGTATTGTCAGATTTTGCTGCGTTTCGTCAATGAAAATACTTCCGAACAAAATTACATCTGAACCGCTGCTCATCCCTGAGCAAACAGTTGTTTTGTTTATGAATTAATCTGCATTTTCAAACAAATCTAGTGAGTCAATGATTCAATGACCCAGTCATATAGACAGTTGCTCGCTTTGTTGATTAATAAATCAGCCGTTTGAACGAATCGATTAACACATTATCATGAATTTAAATGCATACATGCCATTTCTGAGCCTCATTAAACAGTCTGTAAATACACCTAAATGCCACCATTTTGTTTTTCTGTGCCACCTCTGCAGTGCAAAGATGAATTTTGTTGATAGTGATTTCATTTGATTAATAACTTATTCTTCCTGATTGTGTCTTATTATTCTAACGTGACGTAGGCGGAAGTATTGATCCAGTGTCTACAAAGCGAACGTGCAAAGACTAAGTCAAACGGCCTTTACAAAAGAAGGTAAAACAACAATGTTGGAAAATGGCAGTTTTTCGCCCTACGTGGTACTTCCGCCTACGTCACGTGTGACCTTTCTAACGTGATTACGTAATGTGTGGAGCATCACAGAGCGGTGCAAGACGAGCATTTGTAGTTAAAACGTATATACATTTTTATTTTTTTAGAAAATGGCCGATGGTTTCGCTAGATAAGACTCTTATTCCTCGTCTGGGATCGTGTAGAAGCTGCTCTGAAACTGACATTTGGTCCTTCAACTCGTTGAACCCCAGTGAAGTCCACTATATGGAGAAAAATCCTGGAATGTTTTCCTCAAAAACCTTCGTTTCTTTTCGACTGAAGAAAGAAAGCCATAAACATCTCGGATGACATGGGGGTGAGTAAATTATCAGGAAATTTGAATTCTGAAGTGAACTAATCCTTTAAGCAGACAGTCTAATAAAATGTCTGAAGTGGACCATTGAAATAAAGTGTTACCCAGTTTTTCCATTGCAAAAACCAACCTTCATTGACTTCATTGTTTCTCGTCCATAATAGTGGATAGGCTGTTTCTGGTTTCGGAACTCTGGATATCCAAATCCAGCGAGGTGCACAACGTCACAGTAGTTTAGTGCCACAAATACTGCCAGAATACCAGTGGTGGGATGGACTGGTTTCTGACGGAGAAACAAAAACACAGGAAGTGCTGTTCAGATAACAGTCTGTTTAATAGTGTTTTTCTTCCTGCAGGGGGCAGCTGAAGACAGCTTTAACTTTCCTAAGAATGGTTAAACACTTGGCTTTTAGTCCAAGTCATCTATATGCATCTATAACAGATTTTATTGACTTTTTGCTATGCAAATGAGTCCAATCAAATGCTTTCCCTCCCCTTAGGTCCACCTGGAACCGTCCAGCTGACGTAACATAACATCTTGGCTATTTTTATAAAAAAAAAATAAAATAAAATAAAAAGAAACCTCTTTGAAATGGAAACCTTTAATAGGACATATGTCAACATTGTACATAAAACTGAGGTTTTAAACTTCATCATTTTGTAGATGTTGTAAAAACGTTGAACACACACCACCACTGCAATAAAAACATTGCAATAAAGCACTTAAAATGTATTTACTGTGAATTATTGCCAGAAATCACCTTCTGTATGTTGGAAAATGTCTGCTTAGTAGGAGGAAAGTAATGCATCTTGGTTTTTTCCAGCCCTGACTGCTTAAGTTACGTCTATCTCTCTCTTTCCAAGTCATTAGCTTTTCCGCACTGCTCCATGATTTCCGCAGCTACTGATCCGTTCACTCCTACATAAAGCATCCTCTCTAAACACACTCGTACATTTCCTCAGAGGCGCAAATCTCCATTTCAACAACAGTGTCACCACTTTCACATCATGTTCAAATTAGAACAAGAGACTTCCTACTTTCTTCTTCTTGTTAATGGTCTTTCCTTTCCAAATGGGGCTGTAAACTTTACGCAACACCATTGCAACTGTGCTCTGAGTTACTCATGTAGAACATTTACAAATATCAAGCTTGTTAAGTTTTAAATGATAAAACGAAATTTGTAATATTCAACATTAAAAATGATTCTTTTTGATAAATTCCCTGGTATTTACATGTTTTTTAATGACTGTGAACCCCACATAAACAGATGTTACAAAGTAACAGACAAACTTTATTTCCTTTCAGTTATTTTACATTATCTTGCTCTGCTTCTAAGCCAACGGTTATGCTAGCATATCCTGTTGAAAGCTCCCTTGACAGTCTGAAGGCTGTGTCAGTTGTTGGTAATAAGTGTCCAGGTAAAGAACTAGTATGCTGATGTTTCACTAAAAACATCACTGTCAGTTTTGGCACGTTTTTCTGGTATGTGGATGTGCACGTGTGTTTCTCCCATGTTTGCTGACATAGTACGGCTCTGTGTGCCGTGTCGTTTCTGTGATTCTGGCTGTCGGCCCAGAGTTAGCAGGGGTTCCTGTCAGCGAGGTACACGGGAGGACAACCTTCTTAAGCAGCCCGAGGAATATAAAGAAGTACATCTGTTGCACGTGTGCCTGGTCGAACAAGCGGAATAAATGTCCGCCTGACAGAAATATGTGGAGGGGTGTGTCTCCAAATTTACAAAAGAGGATGTATGTGTGTGTTTGTCTAAGCCTGACTGATACTGTGCTTAGTTTAAAAATATAGGTGACAAAACGATAAAGAAGGATAGATGGACACAGAGAGAGAGGGAAGAGTTTGGTTGGGAGGAGGTGCAAAGCGCTTTGAGCTTGTTCTTGTATTCCCTGGCTGTTACTAAGATGTACCAGAAATAAACTTCTAATCATAATTATTTGTACATTTCTGTAGAGTATCAGGATACTTGAGGTCTATGGTTATAGATAACTGACCATACAGACATTCACAGTAACAAATCTCTTGGCTCTCACTAAAAAAAAACAAGCAGAATCCAAAAATAACACAAGTGAGTGAAAATTGGCTTTGGTGAGTTAAACGCTTGCCAATTGGCTGGTCATTTTATTAGAAACATCATAATATCAACAAGCCGATCTGTAAGAATGATCGTCTGATCTTCACTACTGTAAGTGACGCAAACGAAAAGCAAAAACATTAACTGCTATTCAAACATTTAGGGTCAGTAGGATTTTCTTTTGTTTGTTTCTTAAAGAAATGGACTTTTATTCAGCAAGTATGCATTACATTGATCAAAAGGGACTGTTTAGACATTTATAATGTTACAGAAGATTTGTATTTTAAATAAATGCTGTTCTTCTTTTAGTTCTAAGAATTCTTGAAAAAAATGTCAAACTGTTTTCAACACTGATAATAATCAGAAATGTTTCCTAAACAGCAAATCGTCATATCAGAATGATTTCTGAAGGATCATGTGACACTGAAGACTTGGAGTAATGATGCTGAAAATTCAGCTTTGATCACTGGAATAAAATACATTTTACAATATATTCACACAGAAAACAGCTATTTTAAATTGTAATACTTTATAAAATTTTAACATGCATTTTTAAATGCAGCCTTGCTGAGCATAAGACACTTCTTTTAAAAGCATTAATCTTACTGAGCCCAAACTGTGTTTAACCCATTTGCATATAAATGTCACATCTTCAGCTTTTACCTGGAAAATTTACATTCATAAGTGTCTTCATGTGAACGTTTTGCATCATGCAAACAGTGTTCCTCACACAAAGCACAGGAGACTCGGCTCACAACTTACTTTAATAGAGTTTAAAATATATTGGGTAGATATAAATCCATTAATTCACTCATATTTATTTATTTTTTATAATATTTTTTTTATTAACTAAATTTATATTTAAACATTGTAGCCCTAATGAAAGTGTAAGTACACTTAAGTGGCCATTTATTTCATTAATATTATATTATATACAGTATTATTATCCAATTTAGTTAAAAAAAATACTTTTAAGATTTGAAGTACACTACATGTGCACATTCAAATAGAATTAAGCGCACTTGTGTTTCACAAGGGACCCTTTAGCAACAAAAACAGCATATTAAGGGAGACAATTGTAATGTGATCACATTTTTTGGATTAAATACATGATCTCCACTGCTCTCCACTGCTTCATGAATGTAACAGACACTACAAACACATCCTTATTAACCTTATCAGCCCCACGTAGCATGTCATTTTTCATGGGAGTGAATCCATGCGGGAAAAACCGCCCTCTTTCTCACAGATTTGAGATTAGAGAGGAGCTGGTGTTCTGCTCACTAATGGAGACTTTGAAGCGTTAGGACTTGTAACTCAACACCAAATTTCAACCGGCTGGACTCTCCTTAAAACCTTTTATCTAAAATTGATCATTAATTAAGAAAATTTCTTGGCATGCCACATGCAATTCTGTCAAAAATCCATTTAGGATGCATTAAAATCCTGCCTATGCAAGCAATTTATTAGGTTTTAAAAAGTCATATAACAATCGTTACATTACTATCAAATATGTAAGTGGCACAATATCCATATCTGAAATTACAACGATCAGGCATAACATTATGACCAGCCTTCGCTCCCAACGTGCATCAATGAGCCTTGGCCGCCCATGACCCTGTCGCCGGTTCACCACTGTTCCTTCCTTGGACTACTTTTGATGGATACTGACCACTGCAGACCGGGAACACCTCACAAGAGCTGCAGTTTTGGAGATGCTCTGACCCAGTTGTCTAGCCATCACAAGTTGGTCCTTGTCAAACTCGCTTGCCCATTTTTCCTGCTTCTAACACATCAACTTTGAGAACAAAATGTTCTTGCTGTCTAATATATCCCACCCACTAACAGGTGCCGTGATGAAAAGATAATCAGTGTTATTCACTTCACCTGTCAGTGGTCATGTTATGCCTGATCGGTGTATATCCACAATGGAATATCTGTTTTGCCAAAGTAAGCGCATTTCCATAGTGATTTATTGTCCCTGGAGCCTGGTCATGTGTGTAGATCTCACCTGTTGTCGGCGTGGTTGCAATGGAATTTGCAGAAGCTTGCTGGCTGTTAGGCGAAGAAAATACGGGTCCAGGACACGGATCTGACTGGCCTGGCCGAGCCAGATCTGGGGAGGCGGCTTCCAGAAACCCTTTCGACCCTAAATCAAGCACAGAGAGAAAACAGCGTCTTGTGATTACTGGGAAATCGGGGGGAAATCTGGCACAGGTTTAAAAAAAAAACAAAAAAACAAGTAAGACGGACTGACCCTCTTCTCGTCATATAGGATTTCTTTGAGCCAGCGGAGGTCCTGCTGTTTGAAAGGAACCAGGACCAGCAGGGTGTCCGGGTCATTGTGGATACCCGGATTATAGGAGGCGGATTCGGGGTAAAACAGACGCAAAGTGGTCTTGTTACCCACATCCTCCTCAAAGCCTCTCACTGGGGCATCATTCAGCCTGGGGGACAAAAGCAGTTTATATTAATGTCAAAGGTCAAATCAGAGCTGGATATACATGTTGACCTCAAATCTGCATATCAATGCAGAGCACCACAATAATGCAATTTTCAGAGTTGAGAATGTACAAGTAAGGAATAACAGCAGAAACTAACTGGTGTTGGTCATAATTTGTGAATATTGACTTTGCAATGTAGTTTGCACACAATTTGTGCACTGTTGATGATGAATAGTGGTAAAGCCTGCCAGAAAACACTACTCATTAGGCCAATTTATGAGGTGACAGGCTTGTGCAGCCAAAATTGCATTTCCTGTTATTCCCTATGGCAGCAAGAGAACGATAAAATACATAATAAAGTCAATTACAGCCCTTATTTACACTCTTTGCCCTTGATTTTGTTACACTAGTGCTAAAAAAAATCTTCCTGACTTAGGCAATTTCATATTTCTTCTCTCTTTTTAACATACTGCCAAACACATCCATTTTGTTCCAGATAAAATGTATTCGTACATCACCTCATAATTACGACCTCCGAGCTTGTAAGTAGGAGGACTTGAAGGCCGCAATACATCTCACTGTAAACTGTGTGTGTGTTTCACTCTATGAATGTGTTGCAGACCAGGTCAACCTAAAGTGTTTGGATTACAATAGCGGATATTCTTGAGCCAAGCCTGTGATGCATCATTATCAATGTTAGCAGAGGCTACTTGAACACAAATAACAGCAACACAATAAGAAATGAACTACCAAAAGATCCACCAACTAGAAAGGGAGGGGTGATTTTTGATAAAAGTTCAAGAATGTACAACTTCTTAAACAGCCACACCTTGTGAAAACTTGAAAAGAGTTCTTATTATAGAAATAATAAACGTGCAATTTGAATGTAATGTTTTCTAACAATGTTATTTACAATTAAATGCCAATTTATTATAGTTCAAATTTATATTAAATGCAATTAGTTGCATTACTTAAGAGTGTTTTTGACCCACTTAAGTAGGACTTCAGTACCTACAGTACAGTACAGAAGTTTAACTTCTTTTAACTTGAGCGCCACATGATTATGATGCAGCACATGTGATGCTGCAAAAGATGTGGGCACAACACTCAAACATGGAAAATGCAATTGAAAAACTGCAGTGGAATGCAAAAAAAAAAAACATTCTCTGTAAAAATGAATTCACAATCTCAACTGCAGTGTCCCTTGTGAAACGGCCTTAACGCTAGCTGTTAGTGTGCACTATTTTGCACTGTGACCTTTATATTTGCACCAGAACAGTGGATTGCGGCTTTGAAATCGAGAGCATTTGGACTTGTTCTCACAAATGCGTTGTAGTCGTCAGCAGAGGACTATAACGCCTCAAATAACGCCACCCGGCAATGCGTAGGAACAGCATGATCTGCAAAATGTTGGTGACATTCATTATCATGTAAACATAAGGGGCGATATATTGCGTCACCAAAAATTACTGAGGTCATGTACATATATTGCGCGATAAGTCGATATAGATTATTGCGACAGGCCTAGTAACATCAAGTACTTTACACGTGCTTTAGTGTGTTAGTCAACACTTTAAAACAAGTGTACTTTTAAAACATGAAAAAAGATTTTTAAAATGTACTTTAAAGTAAAACTTTTATGTACAAAATGTATGTAAAGTGTACTTAATTGTGTTAAGAAACTGTAGTGAAGTGCACTTTTATTTCATTATATTATTGTATTAATTAATAATATATACTTTTATTATATATTATCTGAAAGTACAGTTTAAAAATACATTTAAGATTTGAAGTACACTACACGTATATAATTAAGTGCACTTATTTTTCACAAGGGCAACAAAAACGCATTAGCATATTACGGAAGATAATTGTAATGTGATCACATTTTTATGAAATAAATGCAGCATAAGAGACTTTCAAAAATCATCAGTTACAAAACAAAAGTGAATGTTATAGACACTACAAATACATCCTTATCAATTGGGCCCCACGTAGCATGTCATTTTTCATGGGAGTGAATCCATGCAGGAAAAACCGCCCTCTTTCTCATAAATGAGATTAGAGAGGAGCTGGTGTTCTGCTCACTAATGGAGACTTTGAAGCATCAGGATTTGTAACTCAACACCAAATGTCAACCGGCTGGACTCTCCTCCCCCGCCGTGATTAGCTTCTGAGAACACACAGCGAGGAGGGGGAGACCATGGAAAAATGCACTCAGCCAAATTCTGCCGTTTGTTAGAGGCTTACAAGAAATAAAATGGCATTAGTTCATTCCAAGGCTATAAATCTGCTTTAGAATCAAAGGTTGAGAAACAGTAGCCAAGCAGCGCTCTAATTGCAAGAGGTATTGTTAAGTGAGCCTATTTTATACCAGATTTACAATAAAACAAGAATGCAAAATGCAAGCCAGACTAATGGAAAGGCTACCGTTCCGTCGACCGAAAGAAAAATATATTCAGCGGATAGATGGAGATGGAAAACGAGAAATGAACTAAAAAGCTCACAAAGCTCAAGCTAAAACTTTCGGAGAAATATAAAAGAGACTTTTTTAAAGAAAGAGGTAAAGTGGTAAATAAAAGCAGTGTAATAGAAATGCTGAAAGAGGTCAAACGAAGGTGGAGGTCTTTTTTTACCTGATCACCACGTCGTATTTGTTAATGATCTCCCCCAGTGAACTGTTTTTTATGGAAAAGCCGTTTCCAATGACTGCACATGTCCTGCAATCTAAACTGCTGACACAAAAAAAGGCACTTTCCATGAATACGGTACACAACAGGGCCTCAAAAAAATGATGTTTATTTTTTCCTTTTCAACAAATAGTCAGTGAAATGAGATGCTTAACTTCAGAAAATGCTGCTCGTCGACCTAAACATTATAGAAGCAGTTTTATTTTCTACGCAATTTCTATGAAAATAGTCAGCGAAAAATGCATTTCAGAAAAAAAAAATGATATATATATATCATATATACAGTCAAACCAAAATGTATTCAGACACCTTGAACATTTCATTCATTAATACAGTTTATTCACTATAGTTTAAAAAAATGGTAATAAAATATGACAAGATCTCAGAGTTAAACTGTGTCAGAAAACATTAATCTTAATTATTTCAGATAACACTTAAGCAAAACATGGTCAGGTCAAAGTGTCTGAATCATTTTTGGTTCCAAATTTTTATCAAATTTACTGGTAGTTCACTGTATGAAGAATTTTTAAGTATAATATGTCACAGTTTACTTTATTTTGCTATCCTCACTTACATAAATGAACTATAGTGTCCTGCACCCACTAGTAAAAATATAGCAAAAATATCAAAAATGTATATATATATATATATATATATATATATATATATATATATATATATATATATATATATATATATATATATATATGAGGTTTTATTTCCTATGCAAATTTGCAATTTTCAAGTTCTGATAAAATCCTGATTTATGCGATTTCCCTAGTGGAAAAATAAATATACTAAATTGTATTTGAAATACATTTATTTCATGCTAAGTATAATACAAATACATTTACATATTTATGTGCTAAATAAAAATACCCCGCAATTGTACTTTTGGTATACTAAAGTAGTGTACTTAAAATCTGCTAAATTGAAACAACAAATTTTGTACTTAATGCTTTTTAATTCTGAAGTCCAACTAAAGATATACTGAAGTATATTTGATTGTGCTAAAGTGAAACTATTGCAAGTATACTTTTGGTACACTTTAAATATCTTGTATTTAAAGACGAATATTATTCGAAGTTCATATAATCCTTATCAGTACTGACATGTTAATATGTTAATATATTTGAAAAATACTTAGTATGAAATAAATGTATTTTAAATATATTACTTTTTTTTTTACTAGGGTTGGTTTTCTAGCAAAAAACATTAAACAGAATTAAACAAAATTAGCCATCACTACGGGAACTACTGGGTTTTACTTCTCCTTTTAAAAGACTGTCAGAAAGTCATTCCGTCTTTTCAGAGGTTATCACATGGAAACCAAGACAATTTTGAACATGAGCAAGAACATTCCTGTTGTTCATTTGTAATACGTGCTGTAATTCATGCCACACCACAGCATGTCACAAGGAACTGAAGCAAATGAGCGAATCTTAATCAACAAAGTTATGGGAGCTTGAGTTCAGAGTTTAGATACTTGTGAAAACTGCTCAGCCCTACTTTACCTCTCAATGTTTGCTGGCATTGTGTATCTGGAAATCACTGCCAAGACCTTCAGAAGCAGGAGCTCTGCAGTGAGAAAGAAGAAAGCATTTGAACAAAGTCCATTATGAATGTATCAGCATGAATGGATTGCACGCAGAACAATAAGCATGTAAATCCTTCTCGTTTTACAGTAAAAGCATGCTGACCGCAGGAAGAACAAAAAAAAATTCTTTATATTAGGTTGACTGAAAGGTTTTTCTAGGGTGTGTGAGGTTTCAGCAACAAGATTTACGTGATCATGTACTACATAAGCATTAGTTTAATGACCTTGCACTAGATTTAACCATTGTATTAAAGGACAGATTAAAACAGAGAGGACCAACAGAAGCTGTACATACCGCTGCCTTTAATACCATAGGGCAGGGCTTCAGCTGACAGATGTTGCCTCCAGAAGAAATCCTCCAGCTTTAGAAAGAGCTCAGTCTTTCGGCTCATGCTGTTTTGGTAAAAACAAAAGAGACAGATTCAAAAACAAACTACTTTCAACATTTTGTTTCTCAGTTTTGGCATCATTTCAAGCTAGACCAACACTTTCCCCCCACCTAATAAAGTTGTATTCATTTAGTTTACTCGTTTACCAAGGATATCATTGACATATGAAAATTCAAAGTGAATAAATAACACCTGCGAACACAATATCTTTATGGGCCTCATTTCTGAAGAAATGACATTAGAACTCGGAAGAATAATTCGCCAGTGGTTCACTCGAGATTTTCCTATAAGTTTTTTTTCAGTTCATGAGTAAAACAAGGGCAGTGGTCAACGTAACTCGACAATACTTATCGGAAAAGAGAATTTTGAAGCTTTTATGTTTGTTTCAAAAACTATTAACTAGATAAGAACGTTTGGGTGCGAGTGTGTGCCATTTACGTAGAGCAAAACGTCCAATTTACAGTTAAGACCCAAAGACCAGATATGAAGAATGAAGAGAAAATGTAACTGAAAGAATAGAATACTTTGCAGTTTCATCACTCAAGGAGTTCATAGGCCGCCCTCTGTACATTCACACTTACACAAAGTCACTGAACTATGTTATTACTTCAGGTTGGAAGATTCTATTTGGCTAAAAAAATGGATAAACTTAGAAAATATCCACACATGGACTGATAGACAGAAGCAATCTCCACTGATTATCCACTGATGACACCAAAGATCCTGGCTTAGGCACGGAGTGACCCACCAAGGTCATGTATCAGCATTTCTAGGCTCCAGTTTGTCTAAAAGATGGTCAAGATGGTCAAAAGTTCTAGCTCAGACCAGGAAGCTTCCCCAAAACTTACTGATAACATGTACTTTCACTCATTAAGAGGTTCAGACAATATTTGTCACTATTCTCTAGTGGCTGAAGATAGAAAGAACATACGCTTCAAAAAGTCATTCAAATATTTAGAAGGATAAATATTGATTAATAACTTGATTATAAATTAGTACCCCAGGATTCCATATAGTGGGTGATGGATGAACTATAACTCCGTCAATATGAATGGAGAAGTCGTGTTGGGATTTAGGGCCTACTAACAGGATTTCTGTTTCGTCAGTATTCAGATTTAAGAAGTTTTGAGCCATCCATACTTAGATCTTGTAGACAGGAAGTGATGGAAGGAGGAGGAAAAACAGTATTGGGCTGAAAGGTAATAGATTTGTGTATCATGACGCTGGATGATCTGACCAAGAGGAAGCATATAGATTAGAAATAGAAGTGGACCAAGAACGGATCCTTGAGGTACACCAGAGGTAAATGAGGTACACCTTGAGGTAAATCACTCAAAAGATATATATATTGAAGCGGCAGTGGATTCCAGAATCCTATGAAACTAGCCTTTGAGTTAGAGATGGCCATTTCCACCTCAAAACGCGGCCAAACACAATACATAATTTGAAATGTGGTTGAAGTTACATTGTGAAAAGGCAAAATGGCAGCATTCACCTGTGAATACCGTATGACCACTAACAAAGAACACAGATACTTATTACGCAGGGCGCTAGTTTGGCTTCACTGCTGTGTTGTCTCTGTGTAAAGCTCAAAAGCTTGAAATTGACATGTTGGTTTTAACCAAGCTAGTCTGTCATAACAGTGCAGCGGAGCCCAGCACAGCCAGAATCATTACACATAGATGTGTTGGTTTTAGTGCTGCCAGGCGTCTACACACTCCCACTGCCCATGAGAGTGTCCTTTTCCATTAAGTGCCCTGTTATTCTCTGGCTACATCACTAAAGACAGCTGCAAGAGAAATCCTGATGATTTTTAAGAGCTGCTGTTAGGCTTTTTCAGCTGGAGATCAATATGCTCTGTGTGTAAACAAAATATGTACGGATCTGATAATGAAAGTAAGAAATCAGTTAACAAAACATATAATGAGTTTTGAATTCAGTCTTGAAGGTCTTGAGTCTGGAGATTTTGGGGCAGCTTGCTCCAAAGCTGAGGATCTGAAACGCTGAACTCCTTACCACCAACAGTAGATAGTTTGAAGGTACAAGCAAATTCTCAGAACTCGGCAGAGTACGGACAGGAACATAAGTGTGTAGTGATTCTGTAAGATATGAAGGTGCTAAACTACAGCAAGCCATAAAAAACTAGGTCAAGTATTTTAAACTGAATGCCAGTGCAGTTGTTGAAAGACGGGGAGTGCTGTGAGTTGATTTTTTGTTAAATGTAGCTGGGAAGTAAAAAATACTGGAGGAGCAAATGAAGAGAAAGATATTGTCAGTTTAATGTAGAAAAAAAAAAGTCTGAAAGTTTCACAAAGGTCTGTAGAACCATTAACGGTATGAAATGGTAGCTGTTGATGATGATAAATAAATAATCATCAATATTTGCAACTAAAAAAATTTACATTTATGCATTTAGCAGACGCTTTTTTTCTTTTTACACAAAGCAATTGGTCAAAGAGACAATATTCAAAATATACAATGTCAGGTTTATTAGACAACTAAATTAGGCAGAAAACTACTATGTACTGACATCCAAAAGTGCATTTATTTGGTACAATGTACTCCTTTGTGTTCATGTTGCATTGCAAAGCACTTTCGCTGCATTTGTGGTGCAAGGTTAAGTGTAGGTTTTATGGTGTGGTGTGGTTAGGTTTAAGTGTGGGTTAAGGGGTAGGCTTAGAGTCAACAGCTCTGTAACCTTATTGGATTTGTAAGGATTTTCTTCTTTTTCTAAATGTATCTTGACGTCAGGGACCGTAGAGATACCAAACATGGTGGGATGATCAGAAATCCCACCCCAGTACTCATGGGCACAGACACACATCCGTTGGAAACTAGATGGCGCTATAATAAGCGCCTTTGCGTTTTGGTTCATAACTTTGGAACCATAAAGGTCTAGAATCAAAATTCTTCTTTAAAATGATTCAGGCTCTAGATTTCATTTCAGTCAAGGACATTTTTCCTAAAAGTCTACTTTTTCAAAAAAGCGATTCACATGAAACTTGGCACACATCATCTTCAGACACGCGTGACAAAAATGTATCAAAAGAATTTTGATTCGTTGAAGAGTTGCAAAGATAACTTAATTAATTGGGTCAGGCTCCAGAAGACTACGATGTTTGAAGCAAAATCTGATAGGTGTTCTAGTGAACGAATGCAAAAGGTGAAACTCCAGATGGTGAATGATGAGGCACTACGTGCTCAGATCGGATAGGGAACGGCCAGCTGTGTAAACTAATAACACTGAGGATGCTATAATAGAGAAAACACATGCTGTAATAATTCTGTTCAAATAATACTAATAAACCCTCCTAAGCTTTTCGATAAAGGATCACAATTTTTGACCCAGAACAGTAAAAGTAATTAAACGAAACATTAATTTCCCCATAACTTTATGCACTTTTGTGTGTGTGTGTGTGTGTGTGTGTTTTAGGTCATTTAGATCTTAAGATCTTATTTATGTGTAAATTCCTCTATTTCACAATCATTTGTCCTGTATAAGCAAATGTGCAAACATATGGAGCTTCTCTACAGTAAAAATATGCACTTCTATAAGTTAAAACATTATGAAAATATGAGAATTTATCATGTATTTGGTCCAGATTACTGCCATCTGAAGAGAAAATAAAAATAACTTGACTCCATGTCAGGTCAAAATTGTTAGGACAATAATAATGGACAAAAGATGGCTGAAGTGTCCGCTTATGCGAATTCTAGATTTTATGCTTAGAAAATATACATTGGATGTTTATTTATTTAGACATTTTCCAGTTTTGCAGTAATGCTTACAGTCATAGACTTCCATTCATTTCATTCTCTCTGCCTGTGTAAGAGTGTACAGGTCTGAATATACAGTCATGTGAAAAAGTTAGGACACCCTATTGAATTCCATGGTTTTTCGTAACAGGACATAAAAAAATCTGCTCCTTGGCAGGTCTTAAAATTTGGAAAATAAAATAACAACACATGACATATCAAACAGTGTCATTATTTATTTAACAAAAACTAGACCAAAATGGAAAAGCCATGGGTGACAAACTAAGGACACCCTTATTGTTTCCTTAGGAATTAAGAGGGTCAGTATCAGTCAGGAGCTGCTAATCAAATGTATTTTCATCTCTATAAAAGCTGAAGTTCTGGCAGTTTGCTGGTCTAGAGCATTCAGGTGTGTGTTAACACAATGCCAAGGAGAAAAGACATCAGCAATGAACTTAGAGAAGCAACTGTTGCTGCAATCAGTCTGGGAAAGGTTATACGACCGTTTCCAAACAATTTGAAGTCCATCATTCTACAGTGAGGAAGATTATTCACAAGTGGAAGACATTCAAAACAGACATCATTCTTCCCAGGATTGGACGTCCCAGCAAATTCACCACAAGATCAGACCATGTAATGCTCAGAGAAGTTGCAGACAACCCAAGAACTACACCTCAGACTCTACAGGCCTCAGTTAACATTGTAAATGATAAAGTTCAATTAGAAAAAGACCGGACAAGTATGGCATGTTTGGAAGGGTTGCCAGGAGAAAGCTTCTTCTCTCTTAAAAAAAAAAAAAACCCAAAAAACATGGCAGCACAGTTTAGGTTTGCAAAGCTGAATCTGAACAAACCACAAGACTTCTAACAACAAAGTCCTTTGGACAGATAAGACCAAAGTGGAGGTGTTTGGCCATAATGCACAGAGCCACGTTTGGTAAAAACCAAAAACAGCATATCAGCACAAACACCTCATACCAAAAGTCAAGTATGCTGGTGGAGGGGTAATCATTTTGGGCTTGTTTTGTAGCCACAGGAACTGGGCATCTCGTTGAGTTGACCATGAACTCCTCTATATACTAAAGTATTCTGGAGTCAAATGTGAGGCCATCTGTCTGACAGCTAAAGCTTGGGCAACATTAAGTCATGCGACAGGACGATGATAATTATCAAATCTACAACAGAATGGTTGAAAAAGAAAAGAAGCAAGGTGTTGCAATGGCCCAGACCTCATCCTGACTGAAATGCTGTAACCAAACGTCCACAAACCTCAATAAACTGAAGCAACATTGTAAAGAAGAGTGGGACAAAATTCCTCCACAACAACGTGAGAGACTGATGAAGTCGTACAGAGAGTGATTACTTCAAGTTATTGCTGCTAAAAGTGGATATATATACGCAACTGGATCATAGGGTGTCCTTAGTTTGTCACCCATGGCTTTTTTCTTGTGTTATTATTCAGGTTTTATTTTCCAAATTTGAAGACCTGCCAAGGATTAGATGATTTTTTTTGTGTCAGATAAATATTACTTAACTTGCAAATAATCCACCCAAAAATTTAAATTCTTTCATCATTTACTCTCCTTCGTATTGTTTTGAAAAATGTCATAACCCATTGACCTCTATTGTATGGACAAAAAAAATAAATAAAAATACATTTCCCAAAATGTATGTCATCTTATTTATGTTCCACAGAAGAAAAAAGCCATGTTTGGAAGGTCATTTCAAGCTCAGTAAAATACAGTTTTTCCACACAGTTTACAGGTTACATACTTAAATTTAAGACTCTCCCACTTCCTCTGCAAGCGATAGTTATGACATAGCGAAACAGTGGGTTCAGGGGACTTTCCGCTGCCTCTATAGCTTAAAGACAAGAAAAAATAGATAAATCGTTTTGAGTAGTTAAAGTGAGCATATGTACACTTTTGCATGCAACTATACAACCAATGAAAACAACAGATTTGGTACACTAACCTCTCAAAGTAGAACTGGGAGCAATAGTAACAGATGAAGAACAGCACAACTGGGAGGAGTCTAAAAAACCATGCTAGAAGAGAACGAGAAAGACTGCTAATTAATTCAAATACATATATTGTAAGATTTGTTCAGTTCTAAAATGATAAATCCTGAATTTAATAGCATGTGTAGAGCAGTTGTAACCACAAGTGATGTTGACAACAGATTTATGAACTCAAAACAAGAAGGTTGGTGTGTCATGTTGCATTTTCAAATTCATTTTATAAAGACCCAAACTTAATGAGGCATTAATGTAGTGCAGATTAATCAGAAGAAGTTATTACTCCTCCACCTGTTTTTTGTCACTGACAATATTTTTTTTTATAGTTGAACAATCTTGGTTCTAATGATGGATTTGTGACAAAGTTACTATGGTAAAATGCTAGTTAACTTCTCCAGCAATGCAGTTATCAAAAAATTAAATCAAATCAGATGGTGTGTGTGTGTGTGTGTGTGTGTGTGTGTGTGTGTGTGTGTATTAAGTAGGGCTGGGTATATTCCAATTCGATTCAATATTGTTTATTTTGGATATATATCAGGAATAGTACATAGCAAATTTTCTCAAGGAAAAAAAAATACTGTAAACTATACATGGCAGTCAGTTGGTACTACATTACTATAATATTGAAGGTTAAAATGAGCTGATTTGTATACAAACACTTAAATTACACTGAAAGGCATTTTTATAATAATAATAAAGTTAAAATACTAACTGTTTTGTTTTGTTTTTTGAAATACATTCATTTAAATGATGTCTTTCATAAAAAAAAAAACTTGGCAGATTTATTCAAACATGCATTAAATATTGAAGAACATTAAAAATTATGATTGCGCATATATCTAGCAAAATGCTCCTCTCCTCTCTAGAGGTCATTTTTCTAGCTGAATAACGAGTTATGGTCACTGAAGTAACTGAGGTAAATGTGACGTTACGTGACATATTGTTTACAAGCTGTTTTATTGATGTCTTTCCATGGTTAAAACACTGTTTAAGCAATTACTTGAAACAGGATACGGATTTCGGTAAGTTGTACTGTATCTTTTTTAACACACCTTCAGGTGTTCATTCATGTTTATTTCATGCTGTAACTGGTATTACAGCACAGAAGATGATCAGTTCACACGGGCTTCATGCTGCCGCTTTGCTTGAACTGAGGCACTGCAGCGATCTGTCACGCCACATTAAACAGCGCCAAAACGGTTATTTTTTTTCGTAATAAAAATGGATATAATATGAATCTGAGACTTTCTTTCATATCAAAAGTAACAAACCACAAAGCTTATTGACATTATTGGACAGGAGGCGCGCTACAATGTACCATCTCTTAAAAATATTAATATAATATTAATATTAATATATATATATATATATATATATATATCAACTACACCTGTACTAATTATGTGTGTTTGCGCATGTACTTACTTTTGGCTGCTTTTAAGGTCATCTTCACTCATGCCTTTGCCCTCTGATTTCTGAACGGTCCCATACTGCTCTCCTAATGAAACACAAAATCACATGCTATAGAAACTACACTGTCGCAGTCTCTCTCCTCCCACCACAGAAGAAAGTAAAAAGCCCACAAAAGACAAACTGGGGGCTTTGAAAGTGTCCTTGTAAGCATCTCTTCTGTCTGTTGTGCACATTTCACTTCCTCACTCTTTATATGTCTGATGCTTTCATCCTAAAGAGTGTGTTTGTGTTTCTGTGTTAGAGTGGGAGTAAAGGAGAGCTTGAAGAAATGATTAATGTAACAGACACTTGTGTGATGGACGGTGGGAGTGTTTGGCCTCCACGTGTTAATCTGGCTCTGTAGATCGAGCAGGGGATTCTGGATTAAATCAGATTATAGAGACACTGATGTCATTCAATAGACTATAGGAGAGAGATGACTGACGGATGCATATGTGCACATGCATGACGACCTAGATGCTCTAGTTTTGTTTCCTGTTTCCGTTCTTAGATATGAAGTTCTAAAAGGTCACTGCATTAGCATATCAAAATTTACAATAAACATTTGCAACTAATTCCAAAGAAGCACAACAGCCATTATCAGAGGCTATAAAACATAACTTGTGACATACTAAATAAATGGTCTATTAAATCTATGGAGTCAGCGTTAAAGATAATCAGGTTGAGAAAAATTAAGAATTAAGAAAAACGTTTAATTTATGAGTTGGTTGTCGGCTGCATGTTATGGGGTTGTCAAAAGTACGGTACTGAAAGACAGTACTGAAATTTTTTAAAAAAATGTGACGGTACCATTATTTCTGCAGTACACAAACATGATTGTGCAGTAAACTATATACAGGGAGCTCTTTATTGCACATTGAAATTGAAAAGTGAAAGTGATGTGACATGTGGCCAAGTTTGTTGTCCCATACTCAGAATCTGTAATCGGCATTTCACCCATCCAGTTGCACACACACAGTAGCGAACACACTCCAGTAGCAGTGAGCAGCCATTTTTTTTTGCTGTGGCACCTGGTGAGTGATTGGGGGTTAGGTGTCTTGCTGAAAGACACCTCAGTTGTGGGTAATGAAGAGGAAGAGGGTGCTGTTTATTCACTTCACCACTTACATTTCCTGCCTGTACTAAGACTGAAACCCGCAACTCTCTAACCATTTAACATCACTATAATGTGCCCAAACTATTAAATTCAGTTGCTATTTATTATTAGATATAATAATCAACACTAAAAAGTAAATTGCACAAAAGGCAGGTTTTGCATTAACTTCTAAATCTAATTATAAAATAAAAAGGTCATTTTTGAAATATATTCATAGACACAGTTACTGTCATAACTTGTTTTCATGACAATTTTATTTAAACAAATATTAAATAATTAAGACATTACTAACAGGTGAAGTAAATATAATGAATATATAAGCTAATATAACGCATATATTTAGTGAAATGCCTCATTTCTCTAGTGAACTAACATGCTGTGGACACTGAATAACTTGCCTGAGGTAAATGTAATGCTATATGAGATATTATTCTTAAACTCTTTTATTGATGTCTTTCCGTGGTTGAAACACTGATTGAGAGATTACACACATATCTAGATCGTCTGCTCTTCTTCTGCGCTTTTTCCTCTTGTGGTGGTTAGCCGACAGCATTGCATTACCGTGCACGCCCCCTTCTGGATTGGAGGGTGGATCGCCTGTGACGGACTGTATTTGTCGTCTGATTGTGAGCACCGACTGTATAGATGAATACATGTACTAGGGGTGTAACAATATATCATGTCACACTATATAACAATACAAAAATGCAACAATATATACTGTGGATAGTGACAATATGTATTGTGTATAACTGAAAATTACTGTGTGTGAAAAAAAATTCAAGTTTACAGAGTTTTAGTGTCAGTACTACATTAAACTGATATACGTTGAATATAATGTATAATAATGTAATAGGGGAATATTTGTGGGTCCACACAATGCCAAATGTCTTACTTTACCAGTAAAAAAGTGGCCTAGACTATTTTAAATATATCTAGTCAGTGACAGAGTGGAAACATATTCATCTAAAATAATTCTGTTTTTTCAGCGTTAGAATCATGAATATTTTTATTCTGGTATCACCATTGTCCTGTACATTGGGTAACCAGCACCAAGTCCAAGCCTAATAATTTCCACCCCTAATGTAATACCAAATTTAGCATTTTAATCAACAGTTCATTTTTTGTTAACCTTTTACCATATGTCTTGGAGTATCGCAATAATATTGTATTGTGAGTTCAGTATCGTGATATGTTTCGAATCGTGACATGAGGGTATCGTTACACCCCTATTGGGCTGTATCCGAAATGACCTTCTATACCCTTAAATAGGGTGCAAACCATAGTGGACATTATCGAGGGGACTCATTCAATTCCATAGTGCACCGCGATAGTGAGCGTACAACCGACGTACGCTAAACGGCTAGAGTATACCCACAATGTCAGTGGCAGTGCATAGGCTTTAATTTTGACATTAAATGTGCAAAAGTTCTGATACGATTAATCATTTTTTCATTTTTTACATCAGCAAACCAGCTGTTTTAACAGGGGCGTATAGACTTTTCACATCCACTGTATTGGTTTATGTTTTTGCACAGCGGTGTTTTGGAGCCGCTGAGTTTCATTTCTTCTTCTTGCATGCAGAAGAGAAAGGAAACAAAACCACTTGACTGTATTGCTTAACCAATAATATTACTACTAAAGTAGTATTACTACTGCAAGTACTACTACTTATTTATTGATTTCCCTTCATTTTTATTATGTAATAAATAGGAGTGTAAATCAGACGGTTCATCACGATTCGATACAATATCGAGCCAGCGATACAATATTTTCCAATACCTCAAAAAGTTCTGCGATACGTTTCGATTTGATCAATATTTCGATATTATGAGCCTATTTTACAAAACCAGTTACATTTTTATTAACTCACAACTGCAACCAAAATATATAACAAACATTTATTTCAAAATTTCACCTGAACCCTGATTGGGACATCCACAAATAAAAAAAAGTAATATAATGACAGCTTATGGCATGATAACAGTCAAGAAAGTATTTTAGTTCTGTGCTAAACTGTGTAATGTAAAAGAACTGATAAACAAGGAATATATATATATATATATATATATATATATATATAAAAAGACATTTCTTTTAAATGTATAGCGCAGCTTTTTAATGAAGCAACAACATATTATAGATATGACAAAACAAGAGGTTATTAATATTCTTTCATTGTGCAAATTTATTATAAAGGCTCCGGTACAGAGCATTACAAAGCACTTATGCAAATCCCGTTAGACATATGGCTTTTTATTATTAATAATAAAAATGATAATATCAACCTTAGGTCTGTATCAGTGTTAATTTCGTTAACGAAAACTATGACGAAAAATGTTCGTTGACGACCTTTTTTTCTAGACGATGAGAGACGACACCAATGCTAAAGCTTTTTATATGTAGCCTTTAGACAAAATAGTCACTATAATTTTTCTGTCTTTAGACCAATTCATTTAAGCTTATGAAAAATTTGAATAAAAAATTTCAAACAAATTTGAAAACATATCCCTTTCAGTGGTTCTCAAACTTTTTAGGGTGTCGTACCCCCTGAGGATTTAACATCCTTCTGCATCGCCTTTCCACTTAGACTGCAGTTACACCTTTTCCATTAAGGGACAATATTTGCCCTCTTAAATTGATTTTTCCAGAGCATTTTTTACCTTTATAAAATAAATAATGCTTTAAATAAAAAAAAAAAATGTAAAAATTCAATAAATACAATGATGATAAAAACGAAGCGATACTTTTAAATATTACATTAAAACCGCCAGTAGGTGGCGTTTCTATGTTTTTATGAGTGAATCATCAAGTCATTCATTCTTTCAGTATCAAAGCAAGCAGATGTATTTGTGAATAGATCATTGAATCATTGACGATTCGTTCATTCGTTCTGCTGTGGCTTTTGTTGCAAAATAGAGCAAAAATACTGACAATATACTGTTTAAAATGTACATCACTTAATATGACCCTTTTGTTTGTTGAACTGTTGTATAAAATCGGGATATTTTATTATATTATATTCAGGCAATATTCTTGATGGTGTAATATGATCAACATTAAAAACTAACTCGCAGAAGGGTATGTTTTTGTATCGAAGAGAGTTTTAATCTTACATCTCTATGCAGTCTGTATCTATACGCTATTTGTTCTTCAAGCTAGTAAGTGCTACATTTTTACAAAAATATTGTCGGGAACAGCACTAATGTAGCGCGGTTTGCTGGCTTGTGTGGATGCAGTCAGTTTTGACCGCGAAAGATGAGGTAATTTGACTGAATGTTGTGTATTTATGACTTTTTACCTGCTTGAAATACATGCTCAGTTCTAATGTTATTTTTAAGGCGGAGTAGAATTAAATGAACGATTTTAAAATTGAATGAAGCATTTTGTTCGCGTATGTCAGTTTGAGAGCCACTGTTGGATATCAGCCTACACTTTGTTCGCAGATTTAGTCAGCAAACGAGCAGCGCAATAAAGGCCGACTGAATGACGCTTAAATTTAAGTAGAAAATCTCAAATGAAGATCGCTGAACTCCAGCTTACTTGTCTGTGTTTTCAGATCATCCGCACTTCTTCCTTCGTGTAGAGAGAGCGCGTGTGCATCGTTGCCAGATTGCAAAAATGAAGTAAAACGTGTTCTTTTAACAGAATAGCTCTGATTGGGGGTTTCCATTCTGGAAATCCGAAAACCGTAAGCATGAATGCTGGTAAAACAGTCTGTTATGTTTTGTCTCCTTTATTCGACAAAAACAAAAAGTGACTTCAAAAGAGAAATTTTGGTAAAGTTTTTAGCCTTTTAGCCACATTTCAGTCTCGTCTTTTTTCGTCAACGATATTGCACGTGTTGATTTAGTCACAGTTATCGTTAAATGACATTGGTGTCGTCTCTCATCGTCTAGAAAAAATAGTCGTCAACGAACATTTTTCGTCATAGTTAACGAAATTAACACTGATACAGACCTAAGGTTGATATTATCATTTTTATTATTAATAATAAAAAGCCATATGTCTACCCAAGTGGTGTTCCAAGTTTGAAGTTGATTTCACAAAAATTGAGCCCGCTAAAAGGTTTTAAAGTACTTTTTCCATGGTAACCGTCTAATTTCAAAACACAGGATGAATTTTGAGCATTTAGGCTTTCCACTAGTAGCTAATTTATGATTATTACTATTATGTGTGATAGGAAAGATATGTAGTACAGTCTAATTTATAATGTAATATAATATTACATTACATTATATTATATATTATTAGGGGTGCAACGGATCTTAGTTAATCCGTGATCTATACGAACCAGGCCCCACAGTTCGGAACGCATGTGATTCGCAGATTAACTGCATTTAGCCATTATATAGTGAAAGTTTATTATTTGTACGTGTTTGTAAGTCCTACCAGTTTAAAACACTCAAGCATTTTTAAAAAATTCAAATGCAAGAAGAGGCAAAAGAGATTTATTCTTTATTTATTTTATTTTTTTTCTTTACTTATTTTTTTTGCTGATCCGAAAAATGATCCGATCCATGACTCGAAAACCATAATATAATCCGAACCGTGAGTTTTGTGATCCATTTCACCTCTATATTATATTCTATTATATTTAGGGCTGTCGATTTAACGCATTCATTAGATTAATTAGTTACGATAAAAAATAACACGTTAATATTTTGAACGCATTTAACGCACTTGCCCCGCCCCAGGCCTATGTAGTTCATCTGACATTTCATGCAGTTGATTGATGACGAATATGATGTAGGACAACAACTCACTGCGCGATGAAGCCTATAGAATGCAATCAGAAAGCCACTAAAATTAAAGATATGGGGGCAAAAATGGCCCGTTTGAGATTTTTGTCTCATATTTAGATCATATGAGTTAAGCAATATCACACGAGTAACGAGTGCATATCGAGTTTGATGATATCAAAATACAACGAGAGCGATTCAAATGCATACCGAACCGTCTGTTCTCTAATCGATCTTGCTGTACTTTACTACTTTGATGTCATACATTTCATCGATCTGTGTAGCACCGCTTCAAGTCCAACAGGCCTGAAGAAAACCATTTATTTAACTCCTGAATGAATTGAATAAATGAATGAACGACTTAATCATTAAGAAATTTACCGCCACCTACTGGCAGTTTTAGTTTAGAGCCTAATTTTATTTTAAAAATAATAATTTCATATTTCCATTTTAATTAAAAACAGTTAAAGGTATAGTTCACCAAAAAATGAAAATTCAGTCATCATTTACTCAACCTCATGGTCCAAAAGTTTATGTGTAGAAGATCGAATAAAATATTTCTTTCTAAAGCTACATTTTGTAGTTTCTATTTGATGCTTTACACAATAATGACTTCAAATTATCTTTTGGGGGTAATTTCTCAGCCAAAATTGATGTGCGATTAAATTGCGATTAATTCGATAAATTAATCATCACATCATGTAATTAATTAGATTAAAAATTTGAATCGCTTAACAGCCCTAATTATATTATATTATGTTATATACAAAAAAAAAAAAAAAAAAATTAAGGAAATAACCCCACATGTATGATAACATGTTTATGGGTAATTTATACTGAAAAATGAAATGTATTATTATTATTATTATTATTATTGGCCAAAAACAGTTGAATAATGTCTGCTACCTCAATTCGGATCTGCTTCATATTCAGGAATTCAAAACAACAATGGACATAAACTGTAAGGCATGGTCTAAAGAATGTAAAAGCTCTCCAGCTCAACAAACAATTTACAGTTATGATCAAATGATAATAACGCTATTCACAAGGGTGTGGTCAGGATGCATCGGCTACCTTTACTCTCACAATACACTACCTATAAGGCCATTAGCAGGGCTAAAAAGCACTTATAAAACTCTTATACAATCAATAAAACACTAAAGCGTCACAGAATAAAGCACACTGAAACTATCATATCACATGTTTGCATTTTGGCCGACTGTATCTCAATACACAGCAGTTTAATGAAACTAAAGCGTTTGTCATTTGCACTGCTGCTTATAGAGTTGCAGTAAGAGAGAAATGCTTCTGATATGCATTTCTTAACTGAACAAAAGGACAAAAATATCAAGTTCTGCCACATGACCGGCACCTCTGGAGTTTGTTTGTGTACTGCTTTAGTTTGTACTGCTTTCACGCAGTGTCGCCACCCACAACGTCAACATGAGCACTGTGTGTCTAACATCCGATATTAAGTTGTCACTATTGTTACCGCAAAAACCTTTAGAGCCAAAATTCTGAACAAAAGAAAAGCAAAATAAAGCACGTAAATGCTATGGTATGGCCTTGGCAACTATTCTGTAATAGCAAATCCCTCGTGATAATATTTGAATGCTGGATTACTTATTATTACTTCTGTTTTCCCATAATTCCCTGAAGTTTCGTATATAGCCTCTCTCGCTAGATGCTGCAGGAGTGTTTCATCAGTTCTGATAGCATGAATCTAAATATGTGTAGATGCTGCAATGAGTCTAAGGTCATCTCAGTTTATAAGCAGATTTAATGATGTCAACCACTGACTGCATTATTGAATCACATACTTTGCTGTCCAAAGGTCAGAGAACATCTGTGAATCAAATCTGATTTAATGCTGGAAATATAAAGAAAGGTTTAAGTATTTTATAACACATTCAGAAAGAATGCAAGGTGTTTTTGTGTGTGTGTTTGTAAGCCTTTAACTATAAAATGTGATTTATTTGATCTAGTCATACATTCTTGAAAAATTCACATTTTGTGTCCCACAGAAAAAAACGTGAGAACTGTCGGGTGAACTGTCTCTTTAAGTTATTTCTACAGGCCCATTCTAAACCAATTAGATCTTTCTTTTAAGGCCTGCTGGTTCAAATTATACTCAACACATACTTATCCGCAAAATGTTAAATGGCCTGTGTCAGATGTGGCAGTCATGGGAACTGAGATTGTGCATGCGAGTATTTTCTCAGTATAAATATATAATATAAGCTCCAAATGATCTGCGTACCCAAAGCCATTTCAGTGTGAATGAGTTTGTGGACTCACTAATTAGTATTAACACTAAATGACTATAAAATTCCTTCTCATTTGAGGTGTAACAAAGACAAATGTACATTTTCTTCAAAAAGAACTCTGCCAGTAAATGCAGTCACGAAGGGTTTCGGGTCCACACCAGCTTTGCCGCCTTCGCCCTGTTCTTGTGCATTCTGGCATAGGGGGAATTCATACGCAGGGAAAGCTGTCCACAAATCGTTCGCCCAAGCAGAAAAATGAGCTGTTGCTGCCAGATCTCAAACACCAGAAATCACATTGTATACTTGATACAAAACTAACTAGACTAAATCAAATGGGGGGAAAAGGTCATAACTGAAACTATTTTCAAAGCATTTCATTTTCTCCATAGGTAAATGTACTTTTTGACTAAAACATTGAAGACAAACCCTACTATAACCATCCGAGGTTCTTAATGGATAGTATGCGTTTGTTATTAATTTGCAATTCACAAATTCAACGTTTAACTGGGTGTAATGAGCCACGACAACCATTTGCAAACTCACTAACAGTATGATATCAATAAACGCAACATAAAATCAAGTTGATGCTGCTGTTCTGGGACTTTTCTGACCGTGCAATGATCATGTGACCAACCACAAAACTCCTCAATAGAGCTGCCTCCAACTAAAGATTTCTCTAGTCGACTATTGGTTGTTCATTCAAGCCATTAGTCAACTAATCACACGTTTATATTAATTGAATTACTTAAATATATACTCAGGAGAATACTAAACCATAATGAGCGTTTAATATCTATAGGCGTAATATAGCCTATTCCGCGCACATAAAGCTTGCCGCAAAACACCGGCAAACGTGATGATGATGAATGTGTTGGGGAAAAAATAGCAAGGAGACATTTTAATTATTTATTAATAAACTAGTGTTTTTTAAGGCTGCAAATATGAAGTTGACGACACGGACTCGCCATCTCTGCAGTGTAGTGAACGCGCCTATAGAGAGAAACGCACCTTTCGTACAAATTACATCAGCAGAGAGTATTTCGTATTGATTTGAATTGGTTCATTTAAGACATTTCAAGCTTTTGTATAGATATATTTCTCATGTCTGTGAGGCAAGTAGCCTATATAGTTTCATTTTTGTGACACGCTCCAGTTCAGGGAGACCGAGACGGCAGAAAGTGCATCTAGTTTGTTTTCTTCATTTTACAAAAGTGTATACAAATAAAAATACAGTTTCCTTTACAGTTTATTACTCTTATATGTACGACAAAAATGACGGAGTATGTAAATAATGTAAAGAGCATGTAAATAAGCAAGCAATAAGCAGACATCAGAAATAAGTGGCTATGTTATCAATACTACATTATCGCATGCATTTAAATGAACTGATCTGCAGTTTAACAATATAGTATTTACATACGAGAGAAAGCATGAAAATAGCTATGACCTGATTGAAAATAGAATCCAATAATCTTGATAGGCTTGAGCTCACAGTTCCGCTGTTTACCCTATTTAACCTTGGCTCTGCGTCCAAACACAGACAACCTTCAGCAGTCAGAGCAAAGTCGTTGTGTGTCCCAACATGCTGAGCATTAAAGACCCTTCTCTAAAACATGCGATTCTAAGTGAGAAATAATTAACTCATTTGACATTAACAAGCAAACAGTGCCATGAATATGCAAATTAGCCCCGCCTTCACTCAGTCACACCAGCTCGGACTACCTGATCCACTCTGTCAACTCTATGAGGAAATATTGGGTTCATTTAGCCATATATATTTAGCTATATAGAAAAAGAGGAAGAGCTAATTACACAGGGTAAAGTTGTATCAGAATGTTAATGCGTTTTATGTATCACTCTCTACAGCGTCAGGCACATGACGGTAATTGATATGATTACCCTTTGGCTGGACTTCATTATCAAAGAGCTGATAATGTGTTGCTAATGTTACACAAACCATGTTCCCATTTGCCATCTCAGAGTCTATGGCTACGGTACTCTGCAGTTTCAAAGAGAATATACTCAGCAATGGTGTTGACTGATGAATTTGCATATGGTTTGTTGTTTCAAGCACCACACAGACATATAAACAATATTAAAAACTTTAACTAATAACCGCTCCTACGCACCCAACCAAATCGTGCACCTAACCCTATCACCTCAAGCCTTTCATTCTGTTCAGCACGATTCCCATGTAAAAAAACACAGAGTTGCATTCAAGGTGCTTCTAATGAGCTCCACATGCTGCAAGGCAGGGAGGCCACGATCCCCACACAACCTCCAAAACAATGATGGTCTGTGTGGCAAACAGAGAGCGGACAGAAAAAAAAAGGGTGTTGGTAGGTTAGTAGTAAAGGTATTGGGCCGGTAAACCATTTAATGTTTGACACCAGGATAGGACTCATGATTTTGTGCGTGTGTTTTCGTGGCATTGGTGGTACAATGTGCATAGCTTCTCGAATTCTCATGTGCAAGTCGAGGCATGAAAGTTGTGCAATGTAATGTACCTGATTGATAATAGTAGCGTCAGTCACATAGAACAACAATACAAAAAAAAAGTGCACTGAACACAATACACGATTTCACAATGAAACAATGCAACAATGCATTCTCAGCAAGTTCTCAGGACTTTTTTTTTTTTTGCCCTCATAGTTCACTGACAAGGTTTGTACTGTAAATATGCTTGACTTCTGGCTATATGCACGGCTACTTCCTGGTTTTCGTTAAGCCAGTTTCTGGTGAACTGTTAGCTGATCATTCTGTACTCGTGGTACATCGACAGAAAACCATCAGTGGTTGACTTTTTAATGTTGTATTCATATTTCATATTTTTAATGTGATGACCACAAATATTATTTGGCATGAAATTTGAAATGAGCTCATTTAGTGGATATAAGTGTAAAATTTCTCTGTTTAAACATTTGTTATGTTATCTATGTTCTATTGTGAATAAAATATAGGCTCATGTGATTTGAAAGTCTTTTAGTTTTCATTTTATTCAAATTTAAAAAACGTCCCAACATTTCCAAAATTCGGGTTGTACACTATTGATGCTCAACACACCATCAAGTGACATTTCAGCATTTCACATTTTTCCAGCTGGCTTATATTATTGCGGAAGTTCTAAAGTACGTTCCGTGCATATAGTCAATTAAAGGTGGGATATTTTTTCCTAATGCTCTGACATTACAGCTCACTTTCAGCAGTTATTTTATCTATGGTTCGTAACATTTCTTACAGACTTCTACTGGTTGTACATCAGATACAGATAAATTAGCACAGTACCAGTACATTAATTTCAATGCATTAATGAGAGTGATTGCATGTGTGAAGTAGTCATGCCATCTCTCTATTAATTGTGAAGCTGTGGGTTGTAAGTAGTTACTTCAAAATATATGCTGTAACTTTTGAGTTAGTGATAAATCACAGCCTGATAATGCTGGTAACAATTTTCTGCTCACCTCTCTGTGCGCGTGATCTTCACGTGATGTGCGAGCTACTATCTGAGTGTTTGTGTGCCATAATGCATCAGCGCAGTAGCTCAATATAATTAATACACATCCAGTTAAAACCTAGGAGAGCCCAAAAACCAGCATTAAAAATGAAAAACATGATACAGCAAGTAAAAAAAAAATTTTTTTTTTAATTTATTTATTAGCAATTTGTGTCATTTAGTCGCATCTGACTTGCTAACATGCCTTAAAGGGATAGTTCACCCAAAAATTATAATTCTGTCATCATTTACTCACCCTCAACCTTTCTTTTCGTCTGTTGGACACAAACAGACGGTGATTAAGCAGTTGACAGTAGCCACTGACTTCCATAGAATGGAAAAATATTGTAGTGCCGAATTGTAATTGTAAGGATTTTTATTATTTTTCTTCTGCCGTAAAACTGATCGTGCAGCCCAAACCTTAAGGACTAGTGACTTGAAACTTGGCCAGATGATAGGTCTTAATTTGGGGAGAGACTGACAAGGTGTGACCCCGATTGGCCAATGGTGGCGATACAGCGATCAAAAGCGTGAAACTGCTCATAACTCCTCGTTTGGCCCAGACTCAAGTGCCTTGTATTGGCACTTATAACCTTGGCTCAGGCCATTTTGAGTTCCAAAACCTACTTTTGCAAACTAGTCCTAGGTTTTTCGCCCGACCGGAACCAAGCCAGTGCAAAAATGTCCTCTGGAGACTGAATATTAAAAGTTATCAAAAGAAAAATTGACATTTTGATTGACGGTTGCTAAAAGGCGACAAAACATCCACCGGCCACGTTACTAAAATGGCTATAACTCTTGAATGGAATGAGATATTTTCACCAAACTCGAGACACATGTGTAGGGGCTCAGTCTGTGGTCACAGTACAAAAATCGCTATGATTGGACACTTGGTGGCACTATAACATAAAAAAAACATGAAAACAGCTATAACTATAACTAAACCTTTCGTTTGATTGACTTGAAATTTGGCATGCAGTGTCTTGGTCTAAGGAGCCATGATTGTCTATGAGGACGTATCACGAAAAACATGGCCGCCGTCAGCCAATGAAGTCTGAGCACCTATTAGACAAGGTTAACAGAGGTCGATCTGAACGAAACTAGGTGGGCATGTTCGTGGTCCTAGAGGTCTATGAGAATTTATGAAAGACATCAGCCACTGGGTGACGCTAACGAGTTTTACGCCTCTGTAATCACATGGTGTTTCACACATACATACAACATTCATATCAGTTGATAGATCTCCTCATGCTTAACAGCTATGCCTCAGGAAACACTGCTGTCAATCAAATCGTTCATTAAATATTCGCAATTATGTAAAAAAAAAAACTACTTCGTTGTTTTTTTTCCACCCGATCGGAACCAAACCAGTGCAGTACAATTCTCTGGACTCTCTAGATCAATAATTATCAAAAAAAAAAAAAGAAAAAAAAAAGAAAAAATTGAACTCTACCCTTTATCTATAACAGGGACATTTTTTTTTAAAAAGGGGGCGTGGCAAAATACACTCAAAAGCCTATAAATCCTAAACGGAAACTCAGAACTTCATGAAAATAGATGAGCACATGTGACATATGATTATAAACAAGCATGCAAACTTTTATGGAGATCGGACCATAGGTGGCGCTATAACTGTGAAAAAGCTTTACAAACCATATATTTCCCATGGTAAATTGCCTGTATTAGCTGTAAATGGTATTTTCCATCTATGATCTAAGTGGTCACATGCTTGCTAAATAAAACATAATACCTTTTTACGCATGTGCTTCAAGGCCTTAAAGTGCTCGAACCCCGATAACTGCTGCTCGCAGCTATATTTTGTAAATACTATTGCTGTTTGTTAGCTTTTAATATACAGTTGTATCCTTAATAAAGCTTTAGTACAGCATAATACATGATTGTGTTGTAGCATTTTTGTAGAGTAATTGTTTAATTTATAACAGTAACATGTGTTTGTCTATTAACAAAACTTAGTGTACTCGCACACTATTTTTATAAAAAAAAAAAAAAAAAAAGAATTACTGGATATTAATCAGAAGACCGCAGAAACAAAGCTTCATACACGCAAAAAAAATAAATAAATAATCCATGCATTTCATATAATCGTTCTAACAAATGATTCCTCGAAGGGATTGTGTGATTAAGGACTACAGCCGTTTGTTGTAGTCCGTAAAAAGCGAATTCTTTAAAAGAAAATATCTCCCTTTGAATTGAACTTCGAGCGTCGTAACTTTGCAGATGTTGTTTATGCTCAAACAGCAACATTACACACTAAAGTTAAAAAAGTAAAATAATAATCAACCCCCCCTTTAAGTGAATGACTTTATGATAATTCGCCTACAGTGTGGCAATGTTCAAATCTCTCAATGTGTGTACTGTAAGTGTGTGATCCTTGATCTAAGGCATAGATCTGAAAAACTGTTCTCTTGTAAACATTTTTTACCACATGAAACACTACTATCAAAATCCAGTTTGCAAAGTTTCTTTAGCATTACAACACTTTACAAAGATAGGCGTCATCTGAGTAATAACAAGGATGTAAAAGCTTTCCATGCAAGAGCCACTTCAAACATCCTGTCTCAGATCCTCACAGCAAATACATTACTGCGCAACTGCCTTTCTATACATTGATAAACACTGTGTAATGCAATGTGAAGTGCCTTTAAGATCTTGAGTGAACTGCTAATCATTACATAACATTTACATACACTGTCAAATCTTAGCCAGAAGCCCACAGACTGATGCATCCAGGCCCTGACTTTCATAAGGGGAAAAGAGAAGAGAAGCCTTGTGCAAGTGCATCTTTTCACATGAGCACATAAAAAAATACTTATTGAAACAAATGTTTTAACAAGTAACAAACTCCAAAAGGTTTTGACAAGTAACATTTGTAGAATGCACAAGTCGATTTGCAGCGGAAGAGTATCCTTTGACCTGACGCACAACGTAATGATGAACGTGGAGGCGCAGAGGATAGAGCAAAACAAAACACCGGTCACGGATTAGAAGTCTAAAACGATCATTTTTAAAGAGAAATGTCGGAGGATTTCGATATAAGAGAAGAGGAGCTTAAATTCGTTGCATAGCCCTGTTTGTTTGGACAGCGAGAGGCGTCTAAGCTTACGATACTCCTACATCATAAGTCATACATCGTATCAGGGGTTACTCATTTGGTGACTTGCGCAGTGTGCGTACGGTCGTCCACCGGAAGCTAGTTATTTGAATTCATCAAGTTTTAAATATGGATATTTTTCTTACAAAAACCCATCGCTTCGCATCAGAAGTCCTTTATTAACCCACTGGAGTCGTATGGAGTACTTTATTTTTTTAAGGACGGATGCATTATTTTTTACTTCAAAATGTGGCCCTCCATTCATTACCATTATAAACCTTGGAGGGCTAAGGATATTTTTAAATATATCTCTGATTGTGTTCATCTGAAAGAAGATAGTCATATACACCTAGGATGGCTTGAGGGTGAGTAAATAATTTTAATAATTTTAATTTTTGGGTGAAGTATTCCTTTAAGGTGGATACAGTAAGAATGACTCTGGGATAATAATGTCAAGGACTGCAGATAATAGCATTATTATACTGATAAATCATAATAATAATCAACAAATCAGCTTTACATTTATGACAAAAAGAGTTACAGACCTTATACTTAAATTTTACCTGACATATTTGCATTTGTGCCAAACAAGCCTTGTGCAAATCACCATCTTTTACATTTGGCTTGCAAAAAGCCACTGATTAATTTTGACACCAGACTCAACTTCAGCTGATTCACACTGCATTAAAGGGATAGTTCACCCAAAAAATGAAAATTATCCCATGATTTACCCATCTTCTTTCAGACGAACACAATCGGAGATAGCCTGTATTAAAAAATATCCTGGATCTTCGCCACGGTTTATAATGGTAGTGAATGGGGGTTGAGATTTTGAAGCCCAAAACAGTGCATCCATCCATAATAAAAGTAATCCATACGGCTCCAGGGGGTTAATAAAGGCCTTCTGAAGTGAAGCGATGTGTTTTTGTAAGAAAAATGTCCATATTTAACACTTTATTAAACTTCCGGCAGATGGCCGCATGCCTCGATTTGTGGTGGAAGAGTGACCCGATGCAAGAGGATATAGCAAAACAAAACACCGGTCACGAATTAGACGTCTAAAACAAGAATTTTTAAAGAGAAATGTTGGAGGATTTCGATATAAGAGAAGAGGAGCTTGAGTTTGTTGCACAACCCAATTTGTTTGAACCGTGAGAAATGTCTAAGCTTACGATACTCCTACATCCTAAGTCATTCATTGTGTCAGAGGTTACTCATTTGGCGCAAGTCGACTTGCACAGTATGTGTACGGTCGTCTGCCAGAAGCTAGTTTTAAATGTGGATATTTTTACAAAAATGCATCGCTTTGCTTCAGAAGGCCTTTATTAACCCCCTGGAGCCCTGTGGGTTACTTTTATTATGGATGGATGGATTTTATTTTTGCTTCAAAATATGCCCAAATTCACAACCATCATAAACCTTGGAGGACTAAGGATATTTTTAAATATGTCTCTAATTGTGTTCGTCTGAAAGAACATAGTCATATACACCTAGGGTGGCTTGAGGGTGAATAAATCATGAGATCATTTTTGGGTGAACTATCCCTTTAACAGCATGCTGGATACATTTACATAAAAGGAGTTCCCTGCTAAAAGCTGAAGCTGGCTTGCTGGTCTTTTTTGGTCTCCCAGCCTGGTTTTAGAGAGGTTTTGGGCACCTAGCTAAACCAGATAAATAGCAGTAAGACCGGATGAACAGTTGCTTGGCCAAGATGGAAGAGTAGAACAGCATAACCCAGCTAAGACCGGAAAAAAAACATAGTATGATTTAAGATTTTTTTTTTTCCTACATTGTCCTAGTTGTTAAAAACAGTCTAGTAAGTTAAAGTCTCAGGTTCAAAAACTAGTCAGACTGGTCTGTTGATGGTTTGGACACTTTTATGCTAAGGCCAGCAAAAGACTGGCTTAGCCAATCTTGGAGACCAACAATACCAGCTAAGACCATCTTAAACCTGCAGATAAAAGCATCAGGTAAATGACAGAACTCTAAACCAAAGACAACTTCTCCTTAACAGTTAGATATTGCATCAACAACTGCCAGCAACGCATTTAAAATGATCTTACCCAATACATTTGAGTTCTACATAGGGAGGGGTGGGAAGATAAGAGAATGTTACTCTGTTACACTGGAAACAATATAACATTCTGATGTTGCTGACAAAAAATGATGTCGAAAACAATGTTAAGAACTTCTCAAAATCACTTACGTATTATTTTTCATTTTCAACTCGAGACCATGGATGTAGACTATGTCTCAAAACTTAGTAAACTGCCTACTTAGACAACATGTTTAGGCATCATCAACACGGAGTCAGGCACGCGCTAGATTTTGAGACACAGATTAAAGAGCTAAACTTACTTGATGAGACATAAATCAACTTACCAGCAAGCACGTATGTCGATATAGTTCAAAACACAACGATAGTACGTAAAGTAAAAGTTGACTGTCCGGAGAGTCCCCCCCCCACCCCTCTCCCCCAGTTAAGGCGCGCTGTACTGTCACATCATACGGCCAAAGTTACGATATTAAGTGTGCGCGCACGGGCGTCTTTGCTCTTCAAATGGGAGGCGCCGTTAGATGATTTCAGCGTCTCCTTGAAATGCCTGGAAAGGAAACAATCGCTTCTTTTGCCTCCCAACAACATTAATATCTTTCGGTTGCTGTTTTCGGGAGGATCCTCCAGTGGGGTCACCATACATCACTGTACTGCACAGAGTGTACCCACTAAAGACTGTTCGGCGCATGCGCAAATGCGAACGAGTGGTGGATGGATGTTTAAGAAAGTTCAGTCGTTCATATTATTGTGATGCGGGAAACTGTATACTGGATATATTCATTACATTCTCCGATGGACCAGTTTGTTGTTTTATTAATCGTTTTGTTGCTTCATAGCTGGCTGTAATAGTAGGTTAAATGCATTTGGGACAACTTGCCCCGTTATGTTCTCACTAAAGGTCAACGTGTTCTGTCTTTCATCCAGGGCAAAGCTTTTTAATAGTGTTTTGTAGCCAAGATACAAACTAACAAATGAGATACGTTAACAATAGTGACACACATTGTTAGTTCCTGCTGGTAAAACCACAACATAATAGCTAATGCAAAGTTACACTCTGAAAAAGGGAAATTACTGCTGGAGAAATTTGATTTTTTTTCTTCCCATGTCAAGCCACGTTTACTGTTTAATATTAGTTTATATGAGTTATGGTTAATGACGGTCCCAGATAAAGACCATCTTTAGAATTATGAATTTCATCTCTTGTTTGGCTACTATATGTTGTTAAGGTTATATCAAAATAATGCATGTTTTTATTTATTTATTTTTTTCATACTTATTACCTGAAGTCTTCCTTGTTTATGCTGCATTAATTTTATACCTTATAATTTGGATATTATACCATATATCGTATAAAATTAGCTGTTCAAAGTTTAAGTTTTCGTTGTTAAGGATTAAACAGTTTGATTTTATATGATCATAATACAGTGAAAGAGTTGAAGAGGGTTGGGTAAAAGTTGCTTTAGTCCAAAAACATCAATCTGTAAACATCATCAAACAAGATAAATTACCTAAAAAAAAGGTTTAGAAAATAAGCATAAAAGTATTATCAATAAATTAAATGTACTCACTAAAGGAATGTTCACATTACCATTATTCACACAAACCAATACGATAAAAGAGGACTTACCGTTTATATGTATGAAAAATACTCAGCGTTCAACCATAAAAACTGAACAGATGTGAGTGTTTGAATGATATTGATTTCTTAAGTTAATCATTTCATTGATATGTAAAAGAAAAAAAGGGGGAAAAGGGAGATGCTATCCAGGATGGTTTGGCAACATTATTACGCAAGCCATTACGTCAATAGCTGGGAAAAACAACTCCATTTTACAAATATTATCCGGAGTTAAAGACATTTCTTCCATGCTGTTGTTGGACATATAATCAGTCATCTTCAGTCATCTTGGTTTCACTTCAGCATGATGGCATGTGGTAATATCCAATCATCAGAAATTGTTAATCAACTTATAATATTCTTATTACAGTCTCCAGGGGGCCTTGCTAAAAGGCCCAAAGATAAAAGTCCATGAATTGATCTCTCTCTCTCTCTCTCTCTCAGTGGGCACAATTGTAAATGCAACATAATCTTATTTAATCCCCTAACAAACCAGCTCTTTCCAAGTAAGTAGTAGATCCTCTAATGCAGAGCTATTGAAGTAGTTTCATTCGAGGGCCGGATTATCAAATAAAAAAGTTGAGGTGGGCCGGGGTGAGGGTTCTTATTGGTAAGAATAATTGTATCAATAATAATTTTAGGCTTAAATGAAAATATTCTGACAGTGAGACTTGGTAACCACAGGTAAAACCATATACTGCTACTCACTACCACTGTCAAATGATATTATATCATATGTTATATAGGCCTATAAAACGCCTAAATGCAGGTAAAAACTTTACACACCTTCACAAAGATATAACATAGTATTCAATATAAGTATTCCACATTTCCACAAACCATGGTAAATTACTATAGTTCATCCATGGTAAATGTTTGTAACATTGTAAATGTTAAATACTTTGAATGTTGCGATCCTATCTGACTTATGATAGCAACCTGAGTCGTAACAAAGCACTGTTTGCCCCCCGACTAAGCCTGGTTTCTCCCAAGGTTTTTTCTCCATTTTAACACCTGTTTGCCACCTGATGTCACCTGTTGGAGTTTGGGTTCCTTGCCGCTGTCGCCTTTGGCTTGCTTAGTTGGGGACACTTGATATTTGATATTCAACAGTGCTTTGATCTGCCTGCATTGACACTATTCTTTAAGAGCTGCTGTGCAGCCAAAATAATGTACCAGTTATCACTGTAAAGCTGCTTTGACACAATCTACATTGTAAAAAGCGCTATATAAATAAAGGTGACTTGACTTGACTTAAGGGTGGTGATTTTTGGATTTAAAAGTCTTTTAACTTCATTCATGGCACGCTTCTCCTGTTTTCCTCATCAGTCTTGTTGGGAATGTTGAGGCTGTTTCATCCGATTAAAAACTAGTTTAATCATCGAGTGATTTGTAGTTTGTAAACGAGAAGTGTGTATCGAATTGAAACGCTTCTCACTAGATGTCACAACGCTGTTTAACAATGGTATCCGCGACCAGAATAAACGCAGCTCCTTTAAGCTTCGTTCGGTTATCCACTGGGCCGTGCTGCGTGGTTCAAAGTAAACTAGTGAAACACCTGAAAACAGTGCTATTTGTTCTGTATTTGTTGTTACTGACCAAGAAACAACTTCAGATTATTCAGTGACAGAGCGATCTAAACGCATCCAAATCGTTTCAGATCGTTATGCAAGCGCATTTGGCCAATTCACGGAAAAGAAAGAATTGAGCCAAAAGAATGATTAATTGAAGAATGATTGGTATCGTTGGTTCAGTTGACAGAATTATGCGTGCATGGTACAAACAGTGGTATATAGCCGTACAGCTGCAGGCGCACCTTATGTTATGCATCCGAATTTAGCCACAACACCAGGAAAAGAGGAGGAGGGAGGTTGGGGTGCCCTCGGGCCAGATTTGGCCCGCAGGCCGAAGGTTGAATAGCCCTGCTCTAATACAAGGTTTTGCTTCTCTGATTTCAGCTGTGAACCTGCAGGGCCGCTACTGTATGACAAAGGAAAGTGTATAGTATTTTACAATGATCCAAATAGTATAGAAAATAAAGTGCTTGGGGATTTTTCGACCAATGTAATGTGAGCTTTACTGAAACTGTGTTGAACGCTTGAAGCCATATTTACCAGTGGGGATTAGGACATGTGCCATGCTATTTGCCAAGAACATTTAATCATAGATTTGCAGTTCTTTGAGGTGTCCTATTGGTTTACATGGCATGTCCAAATAAGGCTTAAAACCCTTCTGAAACCATTGAAATGCCTGTGAAACATCTTACTCAAGGCATGAATTCAACCACAGATGACAAGGAAAAAACAAATGCAATAATTGAGCTCTCTTTGGTTAAGATAATATCTGCATATAAAATACTGCATATAAAACATTCTTAATACTGATGACATTCTTCATTAAACAGTTAATGCAATTCATGTAATTTATATCTGGAGCTGTTTGAATTTCCTTCTGTGCACATGTATGTATGCGTGGGTGGGTGTATTTGAATGAGAGAATCATCTTAATATAATTTTTGTAGGGTATGTTACATAAGCACTTTCTCTAATCTGACTTTGACCTAAAATCAGAAAAGGAAAACATATGTCTCATCATGCTTGAGCGCATGTATTGTGACTTTCAATTCAATTCAGTTCAGTTCACATTTATTTGTATAGCGCTTTTCACAATACATATCGTTTCAAAGCAGCTTTACAGAGAATGCATGTCAACATTACAATTTAGAGAATGCAATTAGCTAATAATGTAATAATTTAGGCAGTTTATTTACAGTCAATTTAATAGAAGGTAGAAGCAATGAGCTCCTGGAAAAATGAATTACATATTAACAATAATTAGGATATATACAGGTGCTGGTCATATAATTAGAATATCATCAAAAAGTTGATTTATTTCACTAATTCCATTCAAAAAGTGAAACTTGTATATTATATTCATTCATTACACACAGACTGATATATTTCAAATGTTTATTTCTTTTCATTTTGATGATTATAACTGACAACTAAGTAATATCCCAAATTCAGTATCTCAGAAAATTAGAATATTACTTAAGACCAATACAAAGAAAGGATTTTTAGAAATGTTGGCCAACTGAAAAGTATGAACATGAAAAGTATGAGCACGTACAGCACTTAATACTTAGTTGGGGCTCCTTTTGCCTGAATTACTGCAGTAATGCGGTGTGGCATGGAGTCGATCAGTCTGTGGCACTGCTCAGGTGTTATAAGAGCCCAGGTTGCTTTGATAGTGGCCTTCAGCTCTTCTGCATTGTTGGGTCTGGCATATCACATCTTCCTCTTCACAATACCCCATAGATTTTCTATGGGGTTAAGGTCAGGCGAGTTTGCTGGCCAATTAAGAACAGGGATACCATGGTCCTTAAACCAGGTACTGGTAGCTTTGGCACTGTGTGCAGGTGCCAAGTCCTGTTGGAAAATGAAATCTGCATCTCCATAAAGTTGGTCAGCAGCAGGAAGCATGAAGTGCTCTAAAACTTCCTGGTATACGGCTGCGTTGACCTTGGACCTCAGAAAACACAGTGGACCAACACCAGCAAATGACATGGCACCCCAAACCATCACTGACTGTGGAAACTTTACACTGGACCTCAAGCAACGTGGATTGTGTGCCTCTCCTCTCTTCCTCCAGACTCTGGGACCCTGATTTCCAAAGAAAATGCAAAATTTACTTTCATCAGAGAACATAACTTTGGACCACTCAGCAGCAGTCCAGTGCTTTTTGTCTTTAGCCTAGGCGAGACGCTTCTGACTCTGTCTGTTGTATCTGTATCTGAGATACTGAATTTGGGATTTTCCTTAGTTGTCAGTTATGATCATCAAAATGAAAAGAAATAAACATTTGAAATATATCAGTCTGTGTGTAATGAATGAATATAATATACAAGTTTCACTTTTTGAATGGAATTAGTGAAATAAATCAACTTTTTGATGATATTCTAATTATATGACCAGCACCTGTAGAAATTTGGGAATGTGCATGTTGATCCAGATGTTGCGTCTTCTGAAGTCCTCATATCTTCTGAAGACTTCGTATTGCCATCTAGGGCTCATTTCACAAGATATTTTTAACACAATATAAATGTCTTCATACAGTACATTATTCTTGGGTAACACCCATGCTATGGAAAACATGAGGAAGAGAGATATGGTACAACTTGGCTTGTTTGGATGTCACTTCTTGGAAGTGAAGAATATTGCCTTTGTGGTCAGTAAAATGAATGCTGACCGAGTCCCTTCTCAGCTGTCTGACTGAGATGCATTGCTGGGCTTTTCCTTTTCACACATGTCCTTCAGATCTGTAAAAAAGAAACATGTTGTTGAGAATCTATATTCTGTTTCCAGACGTGACAAAACAGTGTGGGGAAGTTTGAAATATAAACATTCCCCTCCGATTTACAGAAATTAGGCTTTATCTCTAAAGGGAGAACTTTCTGGACACAGCAAATAGTTTTCCACTATACTGTATAAGAGAACAGAAACAGGAGGAAAACAAATTGTGCAAAAACATATTTTTTGGCATGGTTGAAAGTGTAAACCCCTTAGGAGAAAAGGTAAAACTTTCAGCTAACAAACTGTTGTAAGAAAATTGCACATGAGTTGTGTTACTATGGATTATTACTATGGATTACTTTCATGGTACTTTTTTGTCCTGTCTGGAACTTGACAGTATCACCATTCAGGAAGTGTTTTTATGTTTGCATCATATCTGTTAATATACTTTGTATATTATGACTGCATCCAGAATATTAAGACACACTGAATTTGTACAAGGAACCAATAAGCTGCTGCTACTGTCACGGTTGTAGCGTAGAGATAGACCAAAGGTACTTTATTACAACCACCAACATAAAGGAGATCGAAATACTGCTACTATTAAACAAATACATTCAATACCAGACAAAGACTAGGGAGAAACTGAGGGCATAAATAGAGCAACCAAACTAGATGAACTAAACAAGCAACACCTGAACTGAATGACTCAATCAATGAGTTGCCAAGGAAACAAACAGCCATGAAACAATGAGAACAGGGCTGGTTAACAAATTAGAACCGAACAATGGCATGAAGAGAACACAAGTAAAACACTGCACTGTAAGTCCAATATATATAAGTCCAATAGGGGAGGGAGGGCAGATGCCCTGGAGGCTGACGAGGGGCTGGCAAAGGGTGGGTGACCAGGGTGGTGTTTGGACTGGAGCAGACTTTGGTTCTTTTTGGAGTGGAGCGGACTCCGTGAGTGCTTGGGAAGGAGCAGATGTTGAACACTCTACGATTGGAGTGGGCTCTGGAGTGGACTCTAGGCTGGAGCAAGCTCTGGGGTGAGCCCTAGGGCAGGAGCGGACTCTGGGCTGAGCTCTGGGGCCGGAGCGGACTCTGGGCTGAGCCCTGGGGCCGGAGCGGACTCTGGGCTGAGCCCTGGGGCCGGAGCGGACTCTGGGCTGAGCCCTGGGGCCGGAGCGGACTCTGGGCTGAGCCCTGGGGCCGGAGCGGACTCTGGGCTGAGCTCTGGGGCCGGAGCGGACTCTGGGCTGAGCTCTGGGGCCGGAGCGGACTCTGGGCTGAGCTCTGGGGCTGGACTCTGGGCTGAGCTCTGGGGCCGGAGCGGACTCTGGGCTGAGCTCTGGGGCCGGAGCGGACTCTGGGCTGAGCCCTGGGGCCGGAGCGGACTCTGGGCTGAGCCCTGGGGCCGGAGCGGACTCTGGGCTGAGCTCTGGGGCCGGAGCGGACTCTGGGCTGATCTCTGGGGCTGATGAATGGAACTGTTATCCTCCACAACAAAGGCAGAACCACTAAACCAAAGGACATAGTAAATTTATTCTACCAAAGAAGTACTGCTCTTACCGGGTGATAGAAACATATACAATTCATCATCCAGACCCTCCCAAAAACATGCTCTGAGTGTGTGCTTACTCCAGCTAACTTGACGGTAATATTCCAAAAATTCCTTCACATACCGATCCAGAGGCCGGCTGTTCTGCTGGATGGTTAGTAAGCGATCCTCTGCCAATCTCCTTCATGCCACCAAATCCATCCTTACTCCTTATTTGCTGGGTCTGGTATTCTGTCATGTAATCTGTACTTTATTTAAATAGTATTCTGTACTTTAATTAAATCCACCAACATAAACAAAGAAAACACAGGAGAAATACTACTATACTACTAAACAAAGAAACAAATATGGCATTAAGAGAACAGAAACAAACTCTAAACATGACAGCAACATTCCCCTTGTGGAAAAATCAGTGCACTTTAGCATAATTTTAAAAAGAGCTCTTATTACAGAAATAATATACAGTACTTTAAAATAATATACAGTACTTAATTGGGAACAGAATGCAATGTTTTCGGACACCTGAAAATGTATGGTTTAATTTTATATTAAATGCAATTAGTTGAACTTTAGAGTGTTTTAGACCCACTTAAGTAGGACTTCAGTACATCTTTATATATATTTTTGGTTAAAGTGTACTACTGAATGCACTGACAAGCATTTATGGTAATCTAAAATATACTTTAATGCAATTTCTATTGAAAATGTCACATTTGTAATGATAAAGTTACATTTTAGTACATTTAAAATATTAGGGTTGATATGTCTTATCTTGTTTCTAGTGTTTTGTCTAGTTTGACGACCATTTTTATTTCATTATTCATGTATTCTCATCTCATCTAGAGCTTTGATTAAGTTTGGACCGTTTTGTAAAGCACTAAAGTGTATTCGGGATCACCACAACCTCAACTAACCTGAGTGTCACTGTTCACTTTTATTCTATGCAAAAGCATCACCAGGAGGACAATTGATTTATTAAGAGATTTCTTTTGTGTTCCATGGAAAAAAAAAAAAGTCATAAAAGTTTCAAATAACATGCGATAGAGTGAATGATGACAATTTATTTTTTAGGTGCCTTTAAATGCCTTTAACAAGAGTGCAATGGATCACCCACACATTAAAAAAAATATTGATATCGCATACTTCCCTACTATATGGAAGGTGAAAAACAGGAGAGGATTTGTGAATGGCAGTGAAGCGATGCAACTGACTTGACGGTAGGTCACGTGATAATGACAACATACTTTTTAACAGTTGTGAAGTAATTACTTCTTCAAAATAAGTACTCAAGAGAGTGTTCTGTCTTGTACACAAAAATTAGACACAGGAAGTATGATGAAACTTTTTAATAGTCCCATGCAACCGCACAGCCATGTCTACACTCCACATCTACACTACTTCACTGGTTCCTCTTTTCTTTTCTAACCCCTTTAGTGACACCTAGTGTCAAAGCAACATAACAGAGAGTATGCGTTTGAGTATGAGTAACATTTACAAACTAATAAACTTATAATGAGAGGCATATTTGCCAGTCATACATATGTATATAAAACAGATCATTAAAATAATAATAATAATAATGGCATATTATTTACTATTTGCATTTATTTGATATTTTTTAAAATGCATTATTCCAATCTGCATAAATCTCTTAATTGTAAAAAAAACTATTATATTTGTTCCATTAAACATACAAAATGTTCTACTCACAATGAAGCACGGTGTTGTACACTTGAGTGTAGCCAAACTCTTTGTTCGTATTCAAATCCACAGTGAAGACAAAGCGCAGTTCCAGGGGGAGCTCCGATCTGGGCATGTTTATTACAGCAGGGATGATCCTCTGTGACATGGGCCCCTCAGACAGGGCCTGGTGCATCTGGTATAAGCACCATTCATCCTTCAGAAAGTCTGGAGTGAGGAGCAGCACCCAGCAGTGGCTGTCGAGCACGGCCTGCAGGAGCTCAGTGGACACGGCGCCTCCTAGTGGACAGTCCCGTTCCTGCAGATAACAGCGTAGACCTTTGGAGGGCTCTTCAAGGAAAGAGGCCAAACTCTGTGCTAGATCAATGTCCTTCTCACTGTGACACAGACACACGTCATATCTGCGAGCTGAGCGGAAGGATGAGAAGAGCACAGGGCGCAGAGGCTGTTCTGAGGCAGACGGCTTCGCTGATGAGGAAGATTTTGAGGAAGAGGGGGAGGGAGAGGAGCACACGGAGCAGCTGGATGTGGAGTTGGAATGTCCAGATGAACACTTTGGAGAACATGTACTTGGTTTGCTTTGGTCCAACTCATTTCTTTGTTTTCCAAAACGCTGACGAAACCAGCCTGCAAAGAGATGAAATATCTATGTAATGCACAGAAGCATGAATGTAATTAATAGACATGTTTTACTGTTAATTATATATATATATATATATATAGCCAGAGTTATATATATATATATATATAATTCTCATATTGTATTTTCAGAAAGTTTTGGAATATTTTTCCCCTCCCCAAATTTGTCACTACCAAAACACGATAATAAATAATTTAAGATTTTTTTTTTTTTTTTTTTTTTTTTTCACATCTACCTTGTAAATATATTTTTTGCTATTTTATTTAAAAAGTTTTCACAGGAAAATCAATAACACACATTTTAACAATATGTCAAGTGTAATTTATGAGATTTGTTGTATTTTGAATCCAATCCTTCTTTGTAAAAGGCATTAAGTTTATCATACTGATTTCAAAGTTAAGGATTCATTAGTTTGAATATACATTGAGCCAAACACTATATATACTTTATTTTTGACAAAACATCCCATGTTTCGGTCGTGATACTACTAAAACACACTAGAATACTAATGATTTGCATAACCGTACCAAAATGCTGTTTATTTCTGTCAAAAAAAGGATTAGCCTACGTGTTCCCCTTTTCACTACCAAAACAATGGTGTCACAACCAAAACTTCACATGTTTCGGTCATGACTGTTTCGGGCGTTTTTAAATACGTTTGAGCCTACCTCAAATATGATAATCAGCACATGGTTATAACACCCCAAAAAAGTTTGCTTAATAGGCTATATGCACGGTTACTTCCTGGTTGTCCTTAAGCCAGTTTGGGCATTTCCGGTGAACTGTTCATTCTGTTTAATGTTGTATTGTGATGACCACAAACATTATTTGTTCATCCTTCTGAGATTGTCCCCATTGTAAAACCGAACGTTTAAAAATGTAGGAAATTCAACATTTGATAGAAAACACTAAAAAAAAAAAAACAATAATTACCACTATAACCAGCAGGTGGCGGCAGAGTAGCTATTATTTGCGCATATATCCGCCATTTCCTCTAATCATTTTTTACTTCGTTTTTCCACTAAATATTAAACATTATAAAATAACTAGATTTAAAAATACATTTTGTCAATGTGAAGTATGAAATACTCAAAAAAATCTTAAGAAAAACAATAACTTTTCTTGTGAATGAATGGCACAGAAAGCGAGCACCGCGCTTTCCCTTTGTAATCACAGCAGCGGTCAGTCAGCGCAGCGCAAGATCAGTGATTTCAGCACACTTGTAAAAACACACAGTTTATTCAGTTAATCTAACTAAAGTGCACAATAAATATTACATTTTTGAAGCTTTTTTTTTTTTTTTTTTCTTCACACAAAAGTGTGAAAACTGACGGTCGAATTGAATTTAGCCGAGGAGGAACAATGAGGTAGCCTACGTCTTTATTTATTTATATTTTATGGTGTCTTACGTTTGAATAACTAAATTAATGCTATGCCTGACTACTATATTCTGATTATAAACTAAGTATTACACTACTGATGTTCAACACACCAGCCAATGACATCTCACCGGAAGTTTTCGAGCTGGCTTATATTATTGCGGAAGTTCTAAAGAACGCTCCGTGCATATAGCCGAAGAATATACACTAATAAGAAGCGACACTCAATAGAATGTTCCTTTGCAACACCGGCGCCCAGCAGCAGCCCTGCGTTTCCGCCATTGTGTGGTGAAAGCGACTCAAAAGTCCACTAGTTTCTATGGCAATATCAGCTGCTTTGTTTAAAAAAAAAATAAAATAAAAATCCAACCTGAATGATGATAACACAGAATAAAATACTATCGTGATCATCAAATCATTTTAACAGTTTATTTTACAGACTTTGTGTAAGTGTGTTTTTTTTTTTGTTTTTTTTTCACAAAACATTTCTGCTCTCTCAGTTTGGGTTACAATTCTTTAAAAGATCTAGTATTAGCATTAGGCTTATAAACACTGAATTAATACCAACATATGAAATTAAATTAAGGACATGCATCAGAAAAATTGGGAATGTTGGACAATAAATATATGAATATAACAGCTTGATTTTGCAGGGTTGTCTTATGTCCGTTAAAGCATGCGATAAATTATGCGATAACGGACACAGCGATGCGTGATCCATTAAAACGTACAATATAGCCTATTTCAATTCAGACCTAGTGGAGTGATACTATTATTACTATTACTCCACTAGGTCTGAAATATATTGTTCGCTGCAAACATGATGACCTTAAATTTATTCATTATTAATTTACTATTAATAAATGTGTAAAGCTGCATAAAATGGAAATACTCAATAAAGTAGGCTAACTACGTTGCCTCAGATGGTTGAATGGTTGGATTCCACAACATTTCATTTGAAAAATGTTCTTTCGCGCTTCTGATTTGGCAGTGAAATTCGCCGATTTTCAGTGCATAAGATGTGAAGGATTCTATGGTCCAGTTAGTATTTTTACCCCATAATGGCGGCCGCGCTTACCCAAAAAGTATCAGAGTGTTTGGGTTCCACACTTTTTGATATAGCCAAAGCCACTGGATGGCAAGCCTGCAACCTTTAGCCAAAAAAAGCCAAACGGCTAATGCTAACGCCCCGCCCCTGGCAGTACGCGGGGAATGAGACCAGAGGCTGTTTTTTGAATGGATGTCAATGGATGAGAGGCTTCACTATGGTGATTAAACCGCTTTTGTGGGGAAATAGCTAATCATTTAATTAATTGACAGCCTGTTTGCTAATCTTCAGCATGTTTTACAGTAAACTATACTTTCGTTGGGAACTATATGTAGATTTTAGCTTGACAAAAATGTATTTTTTTAAGAGAAGGCAGACTAGGGAACGTTGCGTCTGATGACACTGCCATTACACGACAGGCTGAGAGGTGCCGCACGTGATTAAGTTAGCCGTTACGCTTTCTCCAATGGTAAGAGATACAGACCCTCTTATCTCCCCATTATATACAATCTCTGGGCATGCATTAGCGGTACACAGGGAGGAGTTTTGAACGGCGACACGATAAAATAGTTTTATTTAGCATCAGTTCCATAAGAGAAATGCAGTCCATTCGACTTTGATTCATGCAAATTAGAATAAATGCTGATTTCAGTTGGGGGGAAAGATGAAAATCTTTTTCTTTTTGCTGTCAGTATCTTCTTGTGGTTCTGTCATGACAATCTAAAATCTTTATTTCTTCTTACATAATGGTTAACTCCTCCCTGTATGATAGAGAATGCAACAGAGACTTACCCATAATGCTGCTGATACGGTTTTCCTCCATTCTTCTCCATCCTTTCAAGGATATAAACTACAATAGGCACAAACACAAACAATATTGTGCACTACATCTCATCCAGTATAAAACAAATGTAACTTTCATACAATAGGGTGAAAAAAATTGCATGACGTGCACTGTGTCATTAGTTTAATGTTAATATCGGTTCCACTTTTCCCTGGATCACTTTCACTTTTTACGCTTGCAAAGTTGTACATTTGTGATTGTTATGAAGTAAACTGCAAGTTATTATTGTCATTATATCATATTCAAAGCACACTTAACATGTAAAATGTTAGACAGTGAGGAGACCAGTACTTACAGTTGTTCTCAGATGAAAAGAAAGAGCAGGTCCTCTGAGGCCACTGGTGCAAAAAGATCAGCATGAGATGTCTGAGGAAGTTCACAGCATCGGAAGTCATGCGTCATTATGCACATGGTAACATAACTTGTAGGCGTTTCAACAAAATAATGATGATAATTAAAAAATAATAATACAAAAATAGGAAGACAGTATACAAAAAGAGGAGGTGAAAAAAGAAATGGGTGTAGATTTGACTCGGATTTACTATTGTCAGTCCAGCCAGTGGATTACTTTAGAGAGATTACAGAATACTGAAACTGAAGTAGAAACAGTTTCTCTTCACACTTTGTCTTTGTGGTTTGTTGGGATTCCCCCCGATTATGGGAAATGGGTGGGGTCAAACTTACATATAAAGTCTGTAGAGTTCATAAAATTAGTCAACCATAGGAAGTTTTTGCACGCTCCAGTTCCTACATTAATATGCACTTGCATTCATTCATATCTATACAGGATCCTATTACATAATAATGTTATTCTATTAACAAATAAATGGAAGATAGTCTATGTGTTTGGATTCGGCATATTTTAATAAGAATAAAAATAAATTATGGTTATTTAATAATTATTATAATTAGTAATTAACTTTTATTATAAATTATTAACACAATATTTAAGAAAAAAATATTTAGTTTTTGCTCACTCTCCCATTAGATAGGAGGCTTTAACTCGTTGTATTTTTGTCTACACTTGCCCAAAAAGAAAGCTATTCAAATCCTGAATTTGAATTGATGTGGCAAACAGGAATTTGAATTTTTTTAAAAAGTAGAATAAAATGAAACAGTATTCACAGAAAGTTTTTTTTTTTTTAACTAGAAAAGAAAGTTTGACAAGACTGACTTGACAAAGCCTCAATCAAATTCAGATTCCAACCTTATGTAGCCAATCCCTAAATTCTGAATGTTGCTGAACTTTGATAATAACAAGCAATTTATATATAATTTGAATAAGTTGGCATGAAATGGGGGCTGCATAATCTTTTTTCCCCCTATATTGTGTGGTATATCCGAGTGAAACAAGAACAAATGTGGGCGGGGCTTGATTTTGTCCTTGGGGAATTGATTGGATGGTTGTGGTTTGCTATTGGTGGATCTCATGTGAGTGACAGGTTGCCCCGCCCTCGTCATCAGAGAAGAGATGTCGCTGCATGATGGAGGGGAAAGATATTCTGATTCAAGATTACCAGGGACATAAATGAATAATAATAATAATAATAATGTGCACGGATAAATCATTTATAATGAATACTGCAATATTTCTTGAAAAAAATTGCATGGTGATTTCATGATTTGATTTCATGGTGACGAGGGAACCTTGTATTTATGAGGCAAGATCAAAGACTTAAGAGACTTGGGGTGTTCCTTCTTTTTAAAGTAAAACTTTATTTATTTATATGTATTTATGTGGTATCATTTATGCCTATAATATAAATTGTATTTTATTTAAATTAGGCTATATTTATATATATATATATATATATATATATATATAACTTTTTTTTTCATTTTTTGAACTCCACAGCATTGTAAAGTATATTATTATTGTATTTGTATATGATATATAATTTTTGTATCAAACTGATTACTCAATAAAAACGATTGTTTACAACAAAATAATACGAATAAAATAATGACGCTAAATACTGCAATATTCCACACACACAAAAAAAAAAAAAAAAAAAAAAATGGTCCATTTTGATTTTCTTGCTTGATGACTTTTATTTTGAAAATAAAAGCCGCTCTTCCGGTCGGACATTCGGATGCTGCGCTCATTTTGAATGAGGTACGTAAACAGCAGTCGCAACAGCAGATGTCACGTTATATCTTTAAAGTAAAGTCACCATTGCCACATTCGAGTTCGTGATGTGTGTCTTCTTTAAACAGGCATCTGAACTGAGCAGTATGAAAACTCCAGTGAGTGTTCTCCGGCTGCCCCGAGGTCCGGACCCGAACAGCCGAGGATTCGACCCGAACTCTCCCCGCTTCATCGCCCTGTGTCCCACAACACTCTCCTCCGCCACCTCATCTTCATCAGGAAGCGTTGACGAAGAGGAGCAGCGGCTGCGGTCAGATCTGCGCGAGAGATTTCTGCGGACACTCCTATCGATGACAGACAAACAAGTGGAGTTCAACATGTACGAGAAAGTGCGCGTTCGCGCGAGGTTCGGGGCCTCGGATATAGACGTCCTGAATTTCCAGGTGTCTGATTTGGAGACTCCTCTCGGCGTTCAGAAGGAAGCTCTTCTGAGATGCCAGGATGTGATTTCATGCTCGTTTGAGTTGTGAGTGAGAGTTTATTGTGGCACGCGATGCTAATCTTCACCACAAGATGGCGGCGGAAGTATTGTCATTGTGTAATGATGACTTAAGTTTGATGGGTTCAAGGAACTTTCTCGTTGTTTTCATTGTTTTTCTTGTAATAAACGTTTGCAATGTTCAGAACTTCCTATTTAGATCTTCCTTCATATTTTTATAGAGTAGTTAGCATTCAAAACTGCCCTGAAATGAGTCACAACATTACAAATTTGCACCATAAATGTCATGTAACTAATTATTCTGGAGCCATATAGGTAAATAACATATTTTAGCACAGCTGGCTTTGGCCAAAGGCATTTAAGATAGATAGATAGTCTTTAAAAGCTTCAGACAGTGTTAGTGACCCCTTATCTTGCAGGATTTAACCTGGATTTAAGTGTCCACCTGCACTAAAACACATTATTTGCATACTGAGTTACAGTTTTTCAATGAAAACTCTCAGAAAGTCTCTGCTACTTACTGTAGCGTGAAACACACACACAAAAACCCAGCCTTCCGACATATTAGTCATTTATTTGTGTCCAAAAAAAGTTATTTTAAGGGCACAGGAGTTTGTCTTCTAATGGAACGAGGAGAATCAATGACATTCAATCTTCTTAAAAGGTATGAGGTTGTTTACCAAAGCCAGTTTTATTAGAATATCATTAGACATTGTTCAATGACTGTGCCATTGTTGTTCACGTTACCCTGGCAGAGCGTCTGGGCTTGATGACTCATCCCTACTGCCCTGAAACACAACGGAGAGATAGACAGATCCTGTTTTGTTGTCAGAGCTCCCCATAATTTAATCAGGAAGCTTTACAAGGACATGCAATGTTAATTTTATATTTCAAATCTAGTCATTTTACTCACCTAGTAGCCACGGGTAATCGTGTTTTGAGATGCAGGTCTGCAGCTGCTTACGTAAGATGTTCATTGCTCACATTTAATCATCTTTCTCCCCCTCATTTACTTTAAATGTTTCATTAAATCAGCCAAGGTACAAGTGAAGGACTAATGCAATGAAATAAAGTGGATCGAATTGATTGTTTTTCACTTGCAGAAGTACTTTTGTAATGCTTCCTGATTGGACTGTATTAGCGTCTATGTGAGGCATCAACACAATCCAGTGAGTGATTTTGAACTGTTCAAGAGACCTCAGAGATTCTGTCATAGCAGAAGTTTTGAAACTTTGATGCCACAAACATCCAAATATGATGATCCACTTGTAAGGGAAGCCTTAAAATATAAAGAATAATCATAATAAAAAAGTGTAAGTGTTCATAGTGTAACTTTGTTTTTGAAAGAAGTCTCTTCTGCTCATCAATCCTGCATTTATTTGAAATCAGTAATATTGTGAAATATTATTACAATTTTAAATAATGGTTTTCTATTTGAATATACTTTAAACTATAATTTATTCCAGTGATCAAAGCTAAATTTCCAGCATCATTACTCCATTCTTCAGTGTCACATGATCCTTCAGAAATCATTCTGATATGATGATTTATTAACAATGTTGGAAACAGTTGTGCTGCTTAATTATATATATATTTTTTTATAACGTGATACTTTTTTTTTTTTTTTTCAGGATTAACTGATGGAATAAAGAGTTAAAAAGAACAGCATTTAGAAATCAAAATAGAAATCTCATATTTTAAAGTATATTAAAATAGAAAACCATTATTTTAAATTGTAATAATATTTCACAATATTTTCTTCTGTATTAAAAATAGTTATGTCCACACTTTTGACTACTGTATATATATATATAGAGAGAGAGAGAGAGAGGTTTTTATTTTTGTATTTTCCATTTTATTTTAATAATAGTAAATTTTGACATTTTTATTAGTTACTGTTTTTTTTTTTTTTTTTTTTAAATGTCTACATAGTTGTATTTTTAGTTATTTTAGTACGTTTTACATGTTGAAAGATGAGATGTTGCTTTGGCAACTAGCTGAAATAAAAATAAGTTTGAGTTCTCTATAATAGCTTTAATAATAACTTTTTCTGTATCCACTATAACGGACAAGAATGATAACTATATTATTATCCACACCAACGCACAATATTGTTCTCTTTATTATAAGCACATTCTGCTGTTTTGTCTTCTGTCGCTTTAAATGCTCAAGCTCTTTAAGGCAGGATGGATTCTCATTGGCTGTCAGTGTTTCTAAGGTTCATCAGCTGGAAAAGCCATATTCAGAGCCACATACTAGTATACTACTATTAGTATTTTTTGCATATCTATGTCTGACATAGTAAGAGTAGTATGCTAGACTGTTTTAAATTCAGAATGATTTTTAATACTATTTTTTTTTTTATTGTTATTATTTTTAAAAAGTTTTTAGATGAGAAACATGATTTTTTTTATCCTGCAGCCTCCATATGTACACTGAAAAAATATCCGTGTGTGTGTGTGTGTGTGTGTCAGCGATGGTACAAGAAATCTGCCCTGTCCAGCGCCATTGGCCTGCAGGAAGCACATTCCAGTCCGTCCTGTTTGCGGCCCTCTCTCTCTTCCTGCCAGGCGCAGGAACATGTCTGTGATAACTTACAAAAATACATCACAGACCCTGCGGCCCCTCTCTGAACCATCCCTTTAAAATCAACCAGCTGAATGAACGGCCAACACCGTTCAGGTCACATATGTGCACGTAACAGCTACATTTTGTACATTTTCAGTGGTATCAGATGATCGATGTGAAATCTGCCATCGGTTTAGTCCATCATCCTGTGACCTTCTGTTATCACCTGCCATTGTTAGCGATCCATCTATTTTTGTGTTCAAATAGAATCCACCGTTTCCTCTGAGATTATTTCACCTGAACATCACTGTGATTCACAGGCAGCTGCAGATAAAGAGCTGAAGGAGGAGCGCAGTCATGAGTTCACATGAAAGATGAAATAGAACTGTACAAATGCATTTTATAGTATATATATATATATATATATATATATATATATATATATATGTATAGTTTGGAGCTCAGTCTGCCAGTAATGTTTAGTTTCAGGCAGAGATGTTGGCTCCATCTCTTGGGGATGTTTACTGCTATGTGCCCATTGTGAAGGCCAGAGTCAGTCTGAGTCACCCTCGACCCGGCCGTCCTGAGGTTTGTTTAACTTGCTTTCAAAGAATTTTGGAGCTGCTCCAGTGATTGTGACTCCGCAGGAGTTAATGCAGCCTGTGCACCGACTCGGACTCTAGAAGCCTGAAGAACGAGAGAGACAAAGGTCAAGGACATGCCAGACTACACTAATAGAAAGTCCAAGCGCTGCAAGTATCATAAACACTTAAACACAATCAGAACACACATTCTGACTAGTTTAATTCACGTTTCACATCACTTTTAAAGTGAAATGTCCAGTGAGTGGCAGTCTGTTCAGATTTATCTGCAACAGATGAACGTGAATCTGGCAAAGTTTTATTATGTTGGTTGTTGTACGTATTGCGGCAGTTCGCAAATGAAGTGCCCAGTGAGTGGCACTACAAGGTTAATGCACGCATTTGAAGTGCAAATAGCTGTAGATACTGTATACAGTAAGTGAAAATAGCAACATATTCTATTTACACTAAGTGACAATAGCAGCATTTTCTTAGCGATATGCTATTTACACTAGATGAAAATAGCGATAGATTCTATTTACACCATGTAAAAGTATCAGTTCTTTGCAATAAGAGTAAATAGTAATTAGATGCTATCTATACTTTATATTGGCAGATACTATTTGCACCTCAGTATTTTTGTACATTAACAGGATGCAATAATATCATAGAGTGTAAATGATTATATTTATTAAAATTATTAAAGCCTTATTGGAGGAATAAAAACCCTCCCTACACCTTCCCCTAACCCTACCCAATAAACACTTTTAATATTATTAAACACTTATTAGGCAGTTTTTTTCCCCCCACTTTTAGAACATCATTTTAATTTTTATTGAAAATAAATGCGAGCGGCAAAAGGCGGATTCGAACCCGCGTGGATCGCATTAAAATCCACGTACACATACGTAACCGTTCCATTTTAGCTGCTTCTATAATTTTTTTAGCTCTTTTATCTTGACTCGTGTTTCACGGGACTCGTACCCGAGCACTCCGTATCACAAGTGCAATGCTGTACCGGGTGAGCGACTGAGCAAGTTTACTACGTAATAAAAGCTATATAGAGCAGGTTATGTGACAAAGCGTCAACATGTATTAGTGTACAAATCATGCACTGTATGTTAAAAGTGTTTTGAGGTCATAACATACACTCTAAAAAAAGTTGTGTTAAATATGGACAAACCCAGTGGTTGGGTTAAATGTTTTGCCCAATGTGCTGGGCAGTTTTATTTGAAAAATTACTGTATTGCTTGTTTAAAATGAACCCAAGATAGGTTGTTCAATAAATGTTTACCTTTTGATTATTATTGTTGCCTCTAGTAATTATGTGTCTGATTTTTAATTTCCAACATATTTTGGGTTCATTTTAAGCCAGCCATATAGTCATTTTTAAACAATAGTTGAGTTAAATAAAACTGCCCAGCATGTTGGGAAAACATTCAACCCAATCACTGGGTTTGTCCATTTTCAACCCAACTTGGGTTGTTTTTAAGTCAGCATTTTTTAGAGTGTAGTGTTGTGCAAGAAACTATGCAAAAGGGAAGTGCTTATCTCTGTTAACTATAGACCCGATATAGTCCGGTTATGAGTAACCCACTTCTAGCCAAAATAAATTTGGTTACATGTCAGTTTTGCCAAAATAACTTGCGAGATATATGATATTCCATCATGTAAGCAAAGTCAACAGTGATTACAGTGTGTTTGTTCTATTAAACTACGGCTATTAGATGTCTTTTAAATGCAAAATTGCTTGCTAGGAGTTCTACTAGTGTTCATTTCAGCTGAAAACTGCTTTGAATTGTATGTACGTTTTTTGGAGTTTTGAAAAAATGTAGATAGAGTCGCACACAGATTACACACACACATACTAAATTGTATTATTAGAAGTTTGTTCTGAACTCGAAGCTCTGCTAACACCTAAATCTGAGCAGCTGCGATAGTGATGCTCCTCTCAAAGCTTTGAGAAGTTTTAATTTCACATGCTGCTGCTTGTGCCACAACTGGCTGGGCAAACAGGTGGAGATTGGGTGGGACACACGGCCTCTGTCTAGCCAGGAAGGACTGGACACAAGGGGAGATCCTAATTATAAAGAGATGAGAGATAGCTGCTTTTATCTGAATCAAAGTGGAGGGTCTCTTCCCACACCCCTCAGGGATTAAACACCGGAAGATTGTGCTAATGAGAGACCGCGATGCTTTAGATGACATTAAACTCTCTCTTATGGGAAGCTCACTTGACCATTCTCCCACGCATTATCCGATAGGAACATGATAACCGGCTATGGAGTCGGTTTCTGAGGACAGTATCTCTTCGGTCTGCAAAAACTGAAATGTTCTGGGTTCAGTAACTGGTGCGACGAAACAGATTAAAGATGTGGCTAAGAGTTGCCCATGCGGCATTACTCGTTCTCATTTAGTTCAACTTGATGCACTGAAATAACTGAAACGGAAGTAAAAAAAACAAACAAACAAAAAAAACTATACAGACATACTTAAAATATTAATAATAATAAAACTAAATACTAAAATTACTAAATTACTAAAATTTATTGAAAACATTTAAAAAAAAACAACAACTATACAGACATTTAAAAAATAAAACTAAAATTACTAAAATTAATGGAAAATATTTTTTAAAAAAAAGTAATAAAAACTGTATAGATATATTTTAGAAAATAAACTAAAATTACTAAAATTAATGGGAAATATAACAAATCATAAAAACTGTATGGACACAAAAAAAAATAAAACTAAAATCTAAAATTAGTAAAATTAACGGAAAAAAATATAGACATTTAAAAATTAATAAAACTAAAAACTAAAATTACTAAAATTAATGGAAAATGTAAAAAAAATAATAAAAACTATATAGACATTTAAGAAATAATACAAAATAAGAACTAAAATGAGTAAAATTAATGGAAAATATTTTTTTAAATAATAAAAACTATATAGACTTAAAAAAATACAAATAAAATTAGTAAAAATGAATAGAAAATTAATAAAAACTATAGACATATTTAAAAAAAACTAAAACTACTAAAATTAATGGAAAATATAAAGAATAACTATATATACATTTTAAAAATAATACAAAATAAGAACTAAAATTAGTAAAATTAATGGAAAATATTTTTTTTAAATAATAAAAACTATATAGACTTAAAAAAAATAAAAATAAAATTAGTAAAAATTAATAGGCAATATAGAAAATTAATATAAACTATAGACATATTTAAAAAAAAACTAAAACTACTAAAATTAATGGAAAATATAAAGAATAACTATATAGACATTTAAAAAATAATAAAACTAAAAACTAAAATTAGTCAAATTAATGCAAAATATTTTATAAAATTAATAAAAACTATAGACATTTAAAAAAAATAAAACTAAAATTACTAAAAGTGAATAGAAAATATAAAACAAAAACTTTATAAACATATTTAAAAAATAATAAAACTAAAAATTTCTAAAATTAATGGAATATATATATATATATAACTAATTCAAAATATTAATAAAAACAAATAATACCATCTGAAATAATGAATGCTGCACAATCACTCTAGGCCATGAAGTGGGATTCACAACCTGTTGGATATCATCACCTGTGCTTTGCACTGTTCATCTTGTTTGCAATCATTTTCCCAAAAGAATACTATCAGCACTGATACAAACGTCTGATATGAACTGCATAGAGACTGATTCATCAAAGTTCAGGCAAAAGCATCAGTATTTGTCTTCTGTGACCTCACTGAACAGGTTTTAGGGAGTTTCATGTTGAAAGCATTAGGCCTGACAGGCAGACAATGAAAGCTGTTAAGAACGTGCTATAATAATTCTCTAATTAGACAAAAACAGGAAGTAGACAAGCAATATCTATTGAGTGGTTTCCTGTTGGAAGCCAGTACATTTGTTGTTGGTCCAAGTCCTAAAACTGGGACCCTGCCATGCCAGAGTTATTTTCATTTTGATGCTGAACGGCATTCTTCTCTGGTGAGAGGCAGTTTAAGGGCTTTCTGTCAAAACACGTTATTAATCTCCCTCAATTTATTCAAGTAGTTACATTGAATCACTTAAGGAATGCTGTGGACAGGCTACACAAAGGAACAGTGTGTGTGTTTTCTTTATGAAAACTGCTTCTAAGGTCAATCATATATTTCAAAGTAATGTATGTTTGCAGAGAGAACAGATTTTAATGATTAAAGGAAAATACTGCATAGTTGATGCAAAAAACAAAAAATCTGTCATCGACACCCTAGTGTTGTTCTGTGGAAGAAAGAAAGTAATGTAGGGTTTGAATGACAGGAGGAGAGTGTAATAAATAACAACTGTAAATGAACAAGTGGTCCTGTGCCAAATATGAAATAAAAAATGTTATAGGACTCCTTCTTTCTGGCACAGATTTTGCTGACAGTTTCTGTGCATACTTTTAAATTCATAAAAAAAAACAATCAGCGGATTCCCATCATCCCATCCCCATGTCCTTTAACCTGTTACATTGCTCTCATCCTCCCCTCTCTCCCTCTCTCTCTCCTACATTCATCCTTTTTTTTTTCTTTCTGTCTTATGATTGTCTTGACTGGGTGGAAGAAGTGGCAGATACGTTTCTCCTCTTAACCTCCTCCATATCGCTTTAAAATACAGCCTTCTGTGCAGAATTCAAATGGGTCTGATACATTTTGTTGTCGGAGCAGACTGTGTACACGCTGCAGCAGTTCGCATGACACTAACGTGAAACCAGACTTCATTCTCCCCAATGGAAAGCACATTTACACTGTCTGAATCGTTCCCTATCCCCTATATAGTGCGCTATGTGCCATTCACCATGTAGAAAATAGGAAATGTGTGAATAAGTGACCGTTTTCAGCCGCAGATTCAGCGTCTATTTATTGTGTTGTGGGCGGATGCTTCAGATTCTAGAGAGCATTTGATTGGACAGAAGATGTGATGAGAAGCTGATCACTGATCCGTATTGGCGGAAGTGAGAGACTATAAGTTATGAATGCTTATATCTTCTAAATGCGAATTTTGTCATTGTTTTGGAGCACACACTAGCTAATAGATAACAGAAAGGGTAACGTGCTCACACTACTAGCCAAAAATTGTCCATTTTGATTTCATGATGACTAAGTTTTACTACATTTACTGTGAAGCGAGACACTCCGACATGCTGAAAACATGAGCGGCTTGGGTGTAAATGAACATAATGATGCACTTCACTCTGAATATTTCATTGAAATAGTGTGTAACTCTCTGTCAGAGAGAAGAGAGAGGGAGAAATCACAGCTGGTATCGGTGTATCTAAACTAGAAAAATGAGAATTGAAATGGTTTCCAATATTTCAGGGATCCTGTGATGATACTGGAATGTTACTTTGGATAATGTTCACAAAAATGATTCTAATTTCTTGTAATAATTCGACTCAAACAACACAAACTGTTCCTTGCCTCTCCTTCTACCGTCTTTTCTCTTCCCCTGACATGGTTTCTCCAGTGCTTGATTTACGTCAGTCAGGACAAGGACATCCACCCGTTAGTCGCGCCGCTGACGTAGACGTGACCGCCCATCTCTCCTCCCTCTCGCAAATTGGGGTCACCAACCTTCATCAGCCAAAGCGGGTGAGTCATCATCGGGCCGGCTCGCGGTAGAGTCACCGTGGGACTCTCATCGCCGCTTCCGTCTCTTGCCCAAATTAAGTAGGGCCGACCTGACATTGTCTGTTCTGTGCTGTCAAATCACTCTCGGGTGGGGAGAAGAGGAAGAACAGCAGGATTCATGATTAGGGACTGGATCTGTCTGCGCTCTGGAGGGGATCCGGGTGGGATTGATGATTAAGGGGGAGATGGGAAGAAGACAAAATAAAGAGGCAGAAAGGAAAGGGAATAGATGGAGAGGTAGAGGGATGGGCTGGCAGGGTCCCAGGACACGTCTTTCTCGGCCAGTGTATTTACTGATTCTATCAGTGAGTCTGAATCTGAATAAACACCCGGTCTAGATAAGGAACAGAAGACATATACAGATACACATACACACGTACACTCATGTTCATGCAGTCAAACAAGACTCTAGACTTGGAGGGAGGAATGATTTGCACATTTATTTGCGCATGCTGTCGGTGTTTATTTTAGCACCTCATTTTGCAAATTAGGTAACAGTATAATTCCAATAAGTTCCAGTGAATTGCTATTTCAGCACTTTATACCGGATTGTGGGTGGTTGGTGAATAAGAAACACTGTATATTTTCAATTAAATCCTGTGTTCTCAGGAATACTTGAGTCTGATTGGTCCATCGTGGAGCCATTAAATATTTGGATATAATAAACACTAAGCTATATATTTGGATATTGTCAATGGCAACATATCAGTGTTACTTTCTTGTCTCCCATATCAATTCTTTTCATACTTATCAAGTTAGGAGAGCAAATTGTTGCCATCTTGCGACTGCAGTAAAAACGGCCCCTGAGGGCAGGATTAAGTTTATATTAGGTATTTATATGATAGATCAATAGAAGTTTAGGAATCTCCATGTTATTTTAGTATCACCGAGATATACTTAACTGAGAATTATGGTATTTTCCGTTTTCATTTTAAAATTGTTAGTAATTTTGTTGAGTTTTTGTGATTAAGTTTATATTTTATTTCAGTTAACGTTTCAAGTAAAAAAAAAAAAAGATGTTAGATTGAAACTAAATTTGCTAGCAAACTAATCTATAGAAAAAATGTACTCAAATTACAGATTAATAATAATTGATAAACTAGAAGCGACAGTTTGTAAACAAACTTTGATGTTGGCTTGAGAAAGCCTGAATGGGCGCCAAAAGAAACAAAGCACATGTCTGTCTGGTGTTCTGGAGCTGTCCCGCCACAAATAAATACATAAATAAATAAAGATTTTCTTGTATTTAGGACTGTAACAAATTATTAATTTATCGATTCTTTTTTCGATTAATCTATTGATTCCTTTTTGGCCCCACTTTATATTAGGTGTCCTTGACTACTATGTGCTAACATTTAAATTGATCATTTAATTATTGTGTGTACATACATGTTTTTACATTGTACTTATACTTTTAAAAATACCTGCATGTATATACAGCTTTAATTTCTATATAATGACACCTAATATAAAGTACATTGAATGATTTTACATCAAATCTATTATTTTCTGATTAGTCAATTAGTGCCTTACAAGTATAACCTTAGTTAACCTACCAACAAATAATAACTGTAAGTAATGTCATTAATCTTCCAAGGTTTTATTTAAACATTTTGTCATAAGATTTACAAAAAAAAAAAAAAAAAAAAAGAAAGAAGTTCCCAACATGAAAAAATAATGTGCCAATAATTAAAAGGGCATTTATCAGTAATATATCAGTAATACAAATATGTATGCTGCTTTCTCACTGTTTGGGATTGACAATAGAATTTATAAATTACAGTTTTTCAATCACTTTGGCTCAATTCTTGAATTATTGAATATTAATTTTACCAAGTTGCATGTGTTTTGGCACATGTGCAAAAGTTAGTACAACCATTTGCACAATAACGAGTGGATTCTCATTGAAACGGTCAAACTCTTGACAACTTTTAAAACATTCTTTCATCGCATGCAAAATTGTCTATTGTCTATCAAAATAATTATCCATAAACATCTATGAAGTGGAATGTGTTCTGTGTACTGCAGTATGCATATTGTTTTTCTGTGTACTAGTATTGACTTTACAGTAACTTTTAGCTACTGATAAAAAAAAAAATCAATATTTTAAAAACTCACAATGTAACCCTTGAATGTAACTCTACACCCTTGCTTCATTTAGTATACGTGGAACTATAAATATGCTAATTAGCTCCGCCTCCACTCACTCGCACAAGCTCAGAGATCCACTCGGTCAACTTACTGAGGTAAACGCTGCACAATGGCATCGCTTTTTACAACGCCGGACACATAACTAATTAATTTGATTAGCCTTTTGCTTGACTATGTTATCAAACAGCTAATAATGTATTGCTAATGTTACAGACAGCTGCCTTCTAAAAATCAGTATCCTTACAAATGCTTTAACAACTCAGAAGATCAGTGGAGAAAGGTTCATCATAACATCGTAATATACATCATTCACCCACTATATTGCAAAATCTACCCAATTTTTCATATCAACAGAAAAATATACGGGGATAACCTTCTCCTGCTTCATAGTTAATGATATGCTAAAGTCCGCCGTGATTGGTTACAAGGTAGTTTGTGACGTCACAGACACGCGGGTTTGAGACTGTCTTTGGTTTACTGCAGATTTAAGGAGAAAATTCTCAACAATGGTGTTGACTGATGAATTTGCACATGTCTTAAAGCATATTAAACCACATAGACAAATAAACAGCATTAAAAACTTGATTTTCACCACAGGGGGGACTTTAAGACACAAACAAATGAGCCAAAGTGAATGAGAAAAACTGTATTGTTGCAGTGTTGATCTTGTTGATGGATTTGTGTTGTAATGGACTATTTTTTATTAGTCTAGATTAGATCTACAAAATAATATGGTGATAATATGGTCAGCCGGTCATTATCACGAAATAAACCACCGAGTGATGCAAGACCCCTTACAAGTTGAATGGAATGCAAAATAATGAACTTACGCAAGTCCCTTTGTCTTCTGACAGATAATGAGTTTGTTCTGTTGTGCAACAGATGCAGCTGTGATGCAAGCAAAAGACTAAACTCTAATCTGTTAAAAGAAAACTTGCTAAAATGCTTTAAAAACTAAGAACTAGCCTTTAACACATACAGGCACCTGTTTTATGACTGTGGTCTCTGTGTACTGCATGGTACAGGCTCTCATCTTGACCTTTCGGAGGCCCTGTAAATGACCTGTGGATGCGTGGAGGTCGGCAGAGCGCAGGTGGCGTGAATGTGCAACTGAGCACCTGCAGGACCGTTTCCCCTGTAACCCGTCCACATCTGGCCGGGATCACGGCCTTGCCTCCGCACCAGACATAAATAACACATCCAGCAATGTGGAACCGTCTGTCCTGCTCCACTATGAATTACGACCTGCTTTTTTTTTTCTCCCTCTCTCTCTCTGTCATTTCTCTCGATCTGCCTTTTGTCATTTTTATCTCGGTTGTTCATGTTTTATTCCCCCCATCTGTGAAGATGAAACATCATCTTCTCGTCTTGAGATGTTCTGAAGGACATTTTCACAAGCCGCCTGATCCCAGTGATATTGGATTAGACTGACATCCTTTCAATGGGATTCAGGATTGGCGGTCTGAGTCTGGAACGCTGCAGTGTTTCATATTCCATCAGCTCTCTGGCATGCCTGTGCATGAACAAGGACACAGTTTCCAAGAAAAGTTCAATCGCAAGTTGATTTTTAGTACTTCTTACTTCTTATACGAGATATATAAGCAGCCTTCTTTTGGAAAGTATGTCCAAAGGCCAAACTGTGCAGAGTTTCCATGTGTTTAGAGAGCAATCTATATCTATCCGATATCAAATGGCAGATTTTGGCCAAGTGCATTAAATCCAGAGGCCACCCATGAGGACGAAAGAGAGACTGATGATTTGCACTTTTCAGCAAGAGTCTCTATGGAGTTATCCATAACATACCACAGCTTACTGCTTAGTAACAACAAGAGAGCGAGATACTGTTGCACACTGTTGTGTTATTTACATTATAATTAGTACAGCTCTAAATTCTGATTGGATGAGCCACACTCTGTAGCACAGGTCATAAAAACACACTCGTACATGCATTATTCTAAAGAATATTAATGCATTTGCCAGCATAAAATGCCTACAGATGTGAACAGGCTAATTAACTATTACTCGGTAGAAGAATTGTTCATTCTGATTATTATTAATAGTATAGTCACGCCACCATTATTTATATAGAGTTTTATACAGATTCTTTACAGTGTTAAACAGGTAAATAATGATCAATGGTGCAAACAGAATTCAATTCTGCTGTAAAGCAGCTCTAAAAAGACAATAGTAAACAAAAACAAAAAAACAGTGATGTCATCGTCCAACTCACATGGGTGGGCGGACGGACGGACATAGATAGATAGATACATGGATGGATGGACGGATGGTCAGACTGATGGATGAATGAACGAATGGATGGATGGATGGATGGATGGATGGATGGATGGATGGACCAATAGATAGATAGATAGATAGATGGATGGACCGATGGATGGACGGACAGACCGATGGATGGATGGATGACTGATGGATGGATGAATAGATGGATGGACAGAGATAGATAGATAGATAGATAGATAGATAGATAGATAGATAGATAGATAGATAGATAGATAGATAGATAGACCAATGGACGGATGGTCAGACTAATGGATGAATGAACGAATGGATGAATGGATGGATGGATGGATGGACGGACGGACCAATAGATAGATAGATAGATAGATGGATGGATGGATGGATGGATGGACAGAGATAGATAGATAGATGGACCGATGGATGGATGGACGAACCAATAGATAGATAGATAGATAGATGGACCGATGGATGGATGGATGGATGGACGGAGATAGATAGATAGATAGATAGACAGATAGACCGATGGACGGATGGTCAGACTGATGGATGAATGAACGAATGGATGGATGGATGGACGGACCAATAGATAGACAGATAGATAGATGGATGGATCGATGGATAGATAGATGGATGGACCGATGGATGGACGGACAGACCGATGGATGGATGGATGGATGGATGGATGGACGGACGGAGATAGATGATAGATTGATGATAGATAGATAGATAGATAGATAGATAGATAGATAGATAGATAGATAGATAGATAGATAGATAGATAGATAGATAGATAGATAGATAGTCAGACTGATGGATGAATGAATGGATGGATGGATGGACCAATAGATATATAGATAGACAGATAGACCGATGGACAGATGGTCAGACTGATGGATAAATGGTTGGATGGATGGACCGATAGATAGATAGATAGATCTATGATATAGATAGATGGTTGGATGGTTTTGGTTTCGGGTTAGAGATTTTAAAAAAACAACAACAAAAAAACACTAGGTTTGTAGAAGAACATTAGGTTTAATAGTGGCGGATCTTCTCTCTTACACACTGTTGTTCATCCCAAAGCACTATTTTGCTCTTTTCGCAGACCTTCCTTCACTCATGTTGTCTACTGTAAACTGTTTACACACAATATGGATGGTCGGCATGGAGACGGATCATGGATGCGGTGGAGGGAATCACAGGTGTTCCTGTTTGGATTCTCCGGGGTTTGTGTGTGTATGCGTGTGTCACGGTGCTTTTTCTTTTTTTGGAGGAAAAATTCCACCAGTGCTACGGACATCTCCCACAAGGCTGATTTATTTATTTCAGCCGTCCAGTCACCCAGACACGTTTACATGAGCAGAGGAGAGCGCACTTCCTGTTAGTTCTAATCTTCCTCTTCTTCTGAAAACCCCTCCGTCTCGTTTTCCGACCCTCCTCACCCCTGGGGCTGGCCGATGCTTTACGCGCCTCCTGCCTTTACCGGCGATAAACAGACGACTAGATTAGAGCTAATTGCAGGATTATCGTTTAGGAGCACAAACCGACAGCTAAGACTATTGCAGCCGTGTGCCACGCATACAAACACTGAAGAACGTGACGTGGAGGTTGAACAATCAACAAGATTACGCTAAACGGCTGCGTATCTTAGATTATATCGTCATGTTGAGTGTTAGATTGACAGCTCATATCGCTTTAATGACACTTGCTTAGAAGAAAAGACACCTGACTGGAGTTCTTATCAGGATGATAAACAGTGAGACAGTTTAACAGTAGTTTAACTGTTTTCTTAGCAATGCTACATGATGAAATGAGCAGATTTATTTGCAAATTATCTGAGTGGTGAGAATGTTGATCACATTAGTAGAGGCTGTTGAGATAAGTATATGAGATTACAGTGTGAGTGTGTGTGTTTTTAACCCTGTTTCAGCTCTGTCACATCATGTGTGATGACCGTGATTACAGAGGAATAGCGAGGCATATTAACAAGTGTTTCGTTTTTTACCAACGACCATTAATACTTAAAAATTATTGAAAAAAAAAAAAGAAAAAAAAGAAGAATATGTATACACTAGCAACATCATACAGTCTCATAGAGAAAAGAAAACGCGGGTAAATAAAATAAAATAAACAGATTTTGTTATTTTTGTTTTGGTTGCTGTACAAGAGATATTCAGGTGTCCTAATAAAGTATGTAAATTTCCTACTGAGGTAAAATTGTTCTTTGATTTTAATAGCTCATTTATGGCAGATAAAAAAGGATCAGTTGCTGGTGATGTTACCGACTAAATGGTAAGTTATTTAGTTTTATTTACTTGCGAAAGACAATTTTTAATTGCATTTGTTCCCAATGTGCAGTTGTATTTCTGGAGCCTGTATGTAAATTGACATAGAATCAAATATGGACTTAATTCTAAGAAAACTGTAAAGATTAGTGGCAGCCCTTGCATTTTTAACCCAATACTTATTTTTGTTTGTAACTGGACTTTTTTTTTTTTTTTTAAAGAGAAACAAGCTGTTCTATACAGAGACCACCACCAGTTGAAAGTGAATATGCGTACAGATAAATACTGATTAATGAACATTACAAGTTAATTAAGGGATTTGAAATCAGTGTTCAAACGGATACTTCATTGTGACTTTAAAAGAAGGTGTCAGGGCCCCTAAAGTCTCCTATGCAGTTGACGTAGAAAACAGTGCAAGCTTCCAGGTTCTTCGTCAGAACGCTGACTCAAGATTGGCTGGCTCCTGCGTCAGCATCACACGCATGCATCGTGCTGATTACGTGATCAACGACAGCCAATACTGAGCCGGCGTTTGGACGTAAACATGGAAGCACTGCACTGTGTTTATGTAACAGACGTAGGCTAGTAAGAGCTGTGCGTGTAAACCTCACTCCACTGATCTCAAGAGAAGCTTTAGCGACTGAGGCTAGAGGTTGCAGCCTTTAGCCTCCTTGTTAGAGCGTCCAACTCCCACGGCGGAGACCCAGGTTTGAGGCCTGTGCAGAGCGGGGCGAGTAGGACCTGGGTAGAGGGGTTACATTGGTGCTGTGACCCAGATGGGAGTGAGGTTTAGGGGGGTGAGTGTAACAGACATAGGCTAGTAAGAGCTGAGTGTGTAAACCTCACTCCCCTGATCTCAAGAGCTGCTCTAGCGACTGATGCTAGAGGTTAGCCTCGTTGTTAGAGCGTCTGACCCGGGTTCGCGTACCGCTTGGAGCAGGCAGGTGCGAACTGGAGGGGCTACATTTACTACATCAACTGCGTAAAATTGGTGAATAAAGTCATTGTTTTTGTTTTGTTTTTGCGCACAAAAAGTATTCTCGTCACTTCATAACATTAAGGTTGAACCACTGCAGTCACGTGGACTATTTTAACGATGTCTTTAGTACCTTTCTGGGCCTTGAAAGTGGTGGTTAAGTTGCTGTCTATTGAGGAGTCAGATGTCTCTTGGATTTCATCAAAAATATCTTTAATTTGTGTTCTGAAGATGAACGAAGGTCTTACGGGTTTGGAACAACATGGGTGAGTAATGACAGAATGGTCATTTTTGGCTGAACTAACACTTTAAATACACAGGACAGCTGTTTTATAGTGGAAAATTAAGTTGCAGTTCTAACTGAAAGAGACACTGTCTGGGTTCGAAATCGCCCTTATACCCTTAAATAGGGCACTATTTGGGACAGCCATTTGTAGGGGTGTCAGAAACCATAGTGGATGATATTGAGTGCACTCATTCAATCCCACAATGCACTGCAATAACGAGTGTACAACCGATGTATGCTCAACAGCTAGAGAATACCCATAATGCACTGTGAGAGTCGCGTGCTGCATGAATTCCCGCGTCTGACCAGAAGATGGCGCCTGAATATACATCCATCCATTTTCCGCTGGTCCAATGCGGGTACAGCGTAATATCATACATGTATAAATTCATTTTTAAGTGATTATTAAATTGCTTAATTAAAGTTTATACATAGTTTTCATGGCAGAGTTAAATGTTTTCATTACTATTGGAGCTGCCAGTTTAGTAAGTTTCAAATGATTATTAAACAGCAAGCACAAACTATGCAAAAGCAGAAGCCCTTCTGGCGCACTCAGTGTCTGAATTCACTCACTAGATCACTAGATCATTCACTCCTTCAAGTGAACTATATTAGTGGAGTAGGGAATAGTGAATGAGGGTACAGGGGGCGATTTCGAACACAGCAACTGATACTGTAAAGCTGCTTGTTTTAAAGTAATATACTGTATAAAGTGCTGTATAAATAAACGTGACGTAACTTTACTGGAGTACTGAATTGCAGAGCTGGTGTAAACATATGCAAATCTCTATGATCAGAAGCTTACTTAACCGCCGTTTTCTCACCACTGTAATTTTTGTTGTGTGTTTAGCACATATTTACATATTCATCTAAACGTCGCTCTCAGCAGTGTGGACAAGGTTGGGATGTTCGCTGACAGTATACCGTTGATCATGTATTTTGAACTTCTTTTTACCCCTAAGCGAAGCCCAAAACAGAATATAAAGTATATAGGGACCTTAAGGGTCAAGGAGAAGGCCTAAGGGCCACAAACATGAACTCTTATGTTCTCTCTGTTACAAGCTTCTGATCACTGACAAAATCACGGGCAATGATAAAAAAACAGAACAGAAAGCCTCACACTTAGACACACACACACACCCTGGTGCATGTTTACCCATGTGACGACCTTTTCTTAAACGTTTGCACCGATGATATCATTGGAATGTGTTGTGGAGGAGTGAGAGGTGGAGTATCAGGACAATACAATGCGTGTGTGTGTGTGTGTGTGTGTGTGTCTTTATATATCTGTGATGGCCAGCCGTGTTTTATCATGTAATGCAGCAAAGCACCGCTTGCCAAGCATATGCTGGCAGAACAGCGATTAACACTCAGAGGAAGCCGCTGGTCCCTCACAGTCTCACTCATGAGCGGGTACGGGAACGAGGCATGGGACATCCCCATCCTAATCTCATCACTCCTTTGCTTTTGCTCTCTCTCTATTTCTTGCTACGTCTTTCAACAAACAATGACTTAAAGAGAAAGGAATCTTATCTCAGAATGTACTTTGGAATTTCCATCGAATGCAAAGCACTCTATAATTGTCAGAAAATTGGAGAGAGGGAGAGAGAATTATTGGGGAAAGTTGTTCACCTGTATTCAACTCAGATTAACTCCCATCAGACTGAAAGTCCCAGCATGCACCAGCTCATTTCATTGCAATTCTTTACTGTTTTCAAAGGGTGCAGTATTCAGATTAAAGGGTTAGTTCACCCAAAACTGAAAATTTCTGTCATTAATTACTCACCCTCATGTCGTTCCACACCCGTAAGACCTTCGTTCATCTTCAGAACACAAATGAAGATATTTTTGATGAAATCCGAGAGGTTTTTTATTTTTATAATAATGAGTCGGCGTTCTGACGCAGAACCTGAAGTGCTGGATGTAAACAGCGTAGCAGTAAGACAGGGGAGAGAAGATATTGTTGAATAAAGTCGTTATTTTTGTCCTGTTTTTGCGCACAAAATGTATTATCGTCGTTTCATAACATTAAGGTTGAACCACTGTAGTCACGTTGACTATTTTAGCCATGTTTTTACTTTTCTGGACCTTAAAAGTGATAATTACGTTGCTTTCTAAGGGAGATAAAAATCCTCTCGGATTATATCAAAAATATCTTAATTTGTGTTCTGAAGATGAACAATATTTATTTAATGACTAATATTTCATTTTTGGGTGAACTAACCCTTTAAGCTCTGCAAATACAACTAAAACCTATAAAGGATGAATCTGAAAAAAAATAGTAAAAGAACTAGAATTTACTGTAAAGTAATGCATTTCAACTATTTGCTAATATTTTTATTTTAAAGTTTGCATTCAGTCTTAATTGTACACTGTCTAATATGCCGAAAAGGGCTTCATTAGTGTTTTTTGTCTCGTTACTTTCTTATCAGTTCAATTCTGAAATACATGAATCGCGTAAATGTTAAAGGCTATTTTCAGTTCAAAACAAGAAAATATAACAGCAACAACAAAAAAAATGTATAGTTTGCATTACAGTTATTATTTGGATATTACAGTTTTTCTATCGCAAAATACTTGTAAAATATTAAATGTTTAGCTACTTCTTACATCTTTCACTGTTAAAGCTAAACGTCACACTGGAATTCATGTTCGGATCTCTAAACAGTAAGGCCTGCCATTTCAGACATTTTGACATTGATGAGCACTGCTAGACCAGCCTAAAAATGTAACTTTTAAAACTTTCTGTCTTCCTAACAACAAACAGAGTGGTTCTTATTGAAGTGCAACAGAGTTACATCAAGAATATCAAATATTAGTGGGGACAATTTGTCCACAAATTCTACTTTTCAATTATTTTAACAGTAAATCTGCTTTCCATATATGGCTATGATGAGTAATTGAATGGAATGGGAAAAGCGTGCCAGTATATGCTAGAGCTGAAAATACATATAAAAAAATATATAAAGTTTATTGAGCGAGCAGATGGTGACAGTCAAACAGCAGAGCTTCCCAAGGGATTAAAAAGAAATATTTCCAGTGACATTTGAGGGTTGCATTCAGTTATATGTAATTTTCTTGCCGGCCACAAGCCAGAAACAGCACGCCACAACAGAGAAGAATAGTTTGTGAATGAATTCTCACAGATCCGTACAGGGACACCACGGCCAATAAATAAATGAATTAATTCAGGATGCCCCACCCGTGTCGGAATGCAGAAGACTCTCCCAACTCCGAGGAGGAAATGTGAGGCCGATGACATTTCTCTCTGTTTCAAACAGTGACTCTGAACATCAACCGAGAGCAAAACTACAGGAAGATCCTCATTTTTATCATCCAACAGTAGTCTCGCTCTCTTTCCTTCCTTTATATTGCTAGACAAACTCCCTCACTCACCCAATGGTTGTCTTTCCAACAACAAACTCACTGACCAAAAATGGGTCGCATGTCTGTTTGGAAAGGGCAAAAACGAAGCAAAATGCATTCAAGAACAACTTTTAAAAGGGAGGAGAACACTCGTCCCATATCCGTGTGTCCAATCAAACTCTGACATTTTGCAGCAAATTCATCTGTCTGGTGGTAGAACCTTTAAGCAAGCAATATAGTCATTTTTAAACAATAGTTTGGTTAAATAAAACTGGGTTAAAACAACCCAATCGCTGGGTTTGTCCATTTTTAACCCAACTTGGGTTGTTTTTAACCCAGCATTTTTAGAGTGTGGTTCTATCACCAGACAGATGAATTTGCTGCAAAATATCAGAGTTTGATTGGACACAGTAGTTGGGTTAAATAAAACTACCCAGTATGTTGGGCAAACATTTAACCCATTTGATGGGTTAAATGTCTCATGGGTTCATTTTTTAATAAATAAAACATTTAATGGAACTAGAAAAAATAACAAAAAGGTTTAAGTTTTATGTTTGTTTGTTTGGAAAAAAAAGGTGTCTAATTTCATAGATTTGTATTTTTGGTTCTGTTTTTTTTAGAGGTGAAATTACTTGTAAATATTTAGAATTCAACTTTTCAGATGAAGAAATTCAGAACTTAAATGTTAAATGTCATATCTAAAATTCAAATCTGTATCAAGCTCCACATTTTTGTTAATGAATTTCAGTGTCTGATTTTTAGTCTGGCATACTGAATTGCACTTGATGTCCAATGTAAAATTTGTGTTTTGAAGTCTTATACCATAGAAGATTCTGGAAGACAGTGTCCTTGCATGGGCGAACCGGTTTCTCTGTATGAGTGTGTGTGTGTCGAGAAGGGGGTGTTTCAACTGATTCAACAGATGCAATCCAATCTGTCAGACGATGCTTGTGAGGTTACAGACATTTTCTCATTGCCCTGCCAGATGCATACCAATGCAGTCCACCCCACCGGAAGGACGAGCGCACCTTGCTCCCTCTCTCGTCTCTCTTTCTTTTTGCGTTCCTTTTGCACTCATTATCTTCGTGCCCCTTTCTCTCTCTCTCTGGTGATAGATGTGTTTTCCTGGCACCCTCTGGCTGTTCATTTGCACCAATGACAGTGAATTAATCTTGTATCATCATTAGTTCTCTTTCACCTTCATGACTCCCTCCAGAATAAACACTCGCTCAGATAATGTCAGATCAACTGGCTGTGCCGCCCATTGTGTGCTCGACTTTATCTTTCACGTTTTTTCCTGTTTCCTGCAAAAGAAACATTTAGACCCGAATGTAAAGTTGCAAATAGCAATCTGACCTGGACTGTGTATCCAAAGCAGCCCTGACCTTATCTTTGTTTGTGTGTGTGTGTGTGTGTGTGTGTGTGTGTTGTACGTTTGGAGAGGTGGGTGGAGGGAGGGGGCATCGGTGACATCACTATCAGGGAGGATCCGAATGGACAGGAAAGTCAATTAGAGTTTAACTGAGTTTACCAGCTGGTAAGAGAGAGAGAGAGAGAGCAAGAGCGAGAGAGGAAAAAGGGGAGGAGAGCACAAAAGAGAAGTACAGACAGATTCAGAGAGGAAGGGAGAAAGTCAGCTACAAAGCCAGAGGGACAGAGGAAATTTAGCCGGCACAAACTTCCAATTCTTCCTCTCTCTTCCATCTCATTCTCTCCTCCTCAGCTGCTATTTTGCGTCCTAGTCCCGGTATAACAGCGGTGTCCAGTCAGTCAGTGGATGTTTTTAAAGAGTGCACTTCTCCGACACTCACAACAGGATGAGTGCCTGAGGACAAGCTGGAGAGGCTCACGTTATTCCACAGATACATTCGCCAACCCAGCAGAGGCAGACGGCATCCACTCCGTCCTCAGGAGCGAATGAGAGGAGAGGGTCTGTAACGCTGGAGCTCAAGGACAAACCATGGACTCTGCACACCTCCCACTTCACCTGGACGTGAGTACTACCCTCCACCGTAGAACACCTTGATGCTTGCAACATCCGTTATATCCTGTGCCACGGGTAAAACTACGACTCTAATAAGAACTTGTTTTGTTTGCCAGTTTAAACATGGTTTAAACAAGACTTTCAGTAGCAAAATTATGTAATAAAATGTATCTTGAATTAAAGGGATAGTTCACCCAAAAATGAAAATTCTGCCATCATTTGCTCACCCTCAAGTTGTTCCAAACCTGTATGAGTTTCTTTCTTCTGTTAAACACAAAAGAAGATATTTTGAAGAATATGGGTAACCAAACAGTTGATGGGCCCCATTGACTTCCATAGTATGGAAACAAAACAAACGAAAAAAAAAAAAAAAAAAAAAACCCATGGAAGTCAGTGAGTCCCATCATCTGTTTGGTTACCCATATCTTTCAAAATATCTTCTTTTGTGTTCAACAGAAGAAAGAAATTCATACAGGTTTGGAACAACTTTAGGGTGAGTAATGATGAGTTTATTTTCTTACATATTACTTTTTCTTGTTTTTAGCACAAATCATACAAATAGTACTTACTGTACGTACTTACGTACGTACTTATTTGCTGTAAACAAATCTTATACAATTCCACTTTTCAAGTCAAGTGATCTTGTTTTAAGAATACTGGACAAGACGTACAATACTGAATAAGAAAATTATTATCTGCAATGTATGACACAAATCTGATTAAACACTCAAAACATCAACCAACCACTCATTTCACGTTCCTCATCAAACTGTCTGCTCTATGCTAAAAATTCACACGTATTGCTCACCAAACCCAATGGCAGAATCATAGCGGAGATGCTTCCTCAGAACATGTGAAACAGGCTGATCAGTGTTTCCATGAAAATCAAAAACTGGTCAGTGTTCTGCAAAAGTCTTGAAGAGGAGACTGTGGAGAGTGGATGCTTGCTGTCCAGGGCTGGCAGAGAGCCGAATTATATCCTCTTGGCTTGGGGAATAAAATGTATAGCAAACAAACAGACAAGCCCTTTGCTAACTGGATAAATCAAAAAGGCACAATCTGGCAGAAAAAGGAAGTTGTGATATGTGATGTGTCATTTCAGGGCTTTAAAAAGTAGGTTTTTAGGATGTTACAATGTGGCGTTAACTAAAATAGATTGTTCAACATTTGCCAGATGATAATACAACACCGTCTGAGGGTTTCAGGACCGCCAAAACAGTCAAATTGATAACAGAATGTTATGTGGGGGTTAGGGGAGGATTATGGGAGGAAATGTCTTGTCTTGTCTGGTCTACTCTACTCATCCTTGGAGACCACTTTAGTCTGTTCTTAGCTAAACCTTTGGCAAGCTGCATAGAATGTGTGTGTATGTTCCTATAGCAGTATCAGTGAATTCCGGAGTGTGTTTTTCAGTCTGTAACAGTGGGATGCATATGTGTATGTGTGTCACAGAGGACTGTTCCGATGAATGTTATGGGGCACAATTTGAGGTCTGGGCCACCGTCATTATCTCTTAATCGGTCCAGCTGGGATAAATTACAGGTCTCTGCTAATATACTCCAATAAAACCGCCCTGCGGTCTACCTGCAATATTATTCTAATGATTTCATCTCTTTAATTCAGCAAAACAGAGGCACAGCTCAATCATTTGTGACTACCTTAGGCACTCAAGACTAAGTACGGGCAAATAAGTACAGGTACCCTTTGCAACCAAAAATGTTCAAGAGTGTTCCTTCAAGAACAAAATGTCAAAATAGCAGGGGGAAAAGCAAGCAGGGGAGAAGCAGTCTAGGGAATGAACGAAAGGAAGAACAACAGGAAAGGAGAGCGGAGGGTTCGGGGTACGAAGTGAAATGTGAAACATGAAGACAGCGGTGGAGGATAAATCAGCAACAAGCAGAGGCACCATGACCCCTATGGCCCTTCACTGCTGACTTCTGGGTAAATCCGAAGGGGGGAAACATGAGAGAGCGAACTGGCCTTTCCTAGAACTGTGTAACAATATATCAATTCTGGAAGTCATGCTTTACAGGAAGAGAACTGATAAGAAGAATAAAAATAGGGGGAAAAAATGTGGAAAGAAAGCTGAAAGAGATAAGTGGATGCAAAGACACCCTGCCCTCCACTCTGAGGTCAGCAGGTCACATCGCTCTGGTAATGGCACGAGTCTGGCCGACCTTTCCTCTGCCGGGGTCATCCCTTGCCGTCTGTTCTTAGGTTTAATAAACTCCTCTTTCCGCCCCCTCCATCTGATTACCACTCTCCCTCTAGAGGAAGTTATTATGTGTCGAATCCAATCACAACAGAAACCGTAACGCACATGCAGCATGAACACATGCCAATGGGGGGAGGGACTGCGGGGAAGACAGAAGCGAGGGAGTCTAATGAAGTTTTAGTGGGGAGGTGGCATTCAGGAGAGTTGCTCCGTCTGGTAGCTACACCTCTGTGAGGTCCCACTGGGCGGAACAATCGAGTGGATGGGTAAAAGCCACTTAATCTACTTTACTGCCGGATGCTGTGGGCGTGGGGGACTGTCTTATCCTGTGTGTCCTCTGAGGATTTGGCTGGAGTTTGGTGAATGAGTGTGAGAGAGAGGGAGGGGAGAGAGGACAGCGAGAGGACGCGCTTCTCCAGTGCGTTTAACACCTGTAGTTGAGGGTAATCCAAGACTCCCAAAGGAGTTGCTGCTCAGCAAGTCCTGACTTGAGCAGATTCTACATCAAAAGAACGTTTAGTTTGACTCAAATGTAAATGTTCCTGGACCCCGTGGGACCACCCAGCACCTTGTCAAAGAATATTCTAGGATAAGCATGAGATAAGCTTTATATATGCCACAGATACTTTTAAAACCACAGAAATCATTTACACTCATCCCTCAGTTTGTAAGAACAGACAAAATGTGTGTTTACAGTGTAGACCAAGCATACAATGGTTGTCCTATAGACTTCCACTGTAATTAGATTCCAGTCAAAGCTTATCTTGCATTTAACCTGGAATATTCATTTGAGAGTGTTTCTTTCAAAGCTCTCATATTAGCCCTCTTACAAACTCCACCAAAGTATGTATTTGTAAAGGACCCTTTGAAGGCTGAAGTAGGTTTAGAGATGAGACCGATGGGAAGAATAGTTCCCTTTGAGAAGATTTCGCCACTAATGGATGACAGATTGTAACAATTAGCTCTTACTGAAAGGAAGGAGATGTCAAAAAGAAGTGCTGAGTGCCAATCTTTGCTTTCAGGTAACAGAGCGTCTGACAATGACGTAGACAGGGCCCAAATTCAGGCTATACATGTTATGTTAAACTTTCTAAATGCAAGTTGTAAAATTTCTGACTGCTTCCTCTTTGAGATCTGTATTGCTATCAAAGAATATCTTGATGAATAAGTCAGTTTGTTGCTTTATTTTCTCTTTAAAAGCTCACAAAAATTTTTGCAAATATGTATAGGCTGGGATAAACATGAAAAAAAAAAACAGCAATAAACCACCGCAGCACTGAACCTCCCAGTCTTTTGAAAGGTGATTTACTTTAAGTCGGTTGCTACCATCAGTGTGCAGACACAATCTGTAAACTTTTAATCTAGTGATTATTTTCAAGCAGCTGTTTTAGACACACAAATGACAACACTGGCAGCAGCACTGTGTCAACAAAGACAAGTAATCAAACTGCAAAATTTAAATCTGCTTTTATCATATATCGAACGTTATAATCACTCTAGATTGATCACATGCCTCTTGACATCCTAGAATGACCACACAACTTTTATACCACTTGTAAAAGCATGTGCTTTTCAAGAACAGTGCACCAGTGCTGGATGTCCTGGGTTATCCTCATTTGTCAGTTAAATCACCTCGAGAGACACAGGCTTAATGAATTGGTCTAACAGGCCTATTGTAGACCTCTAAATCACAGGCCATAATCTCTGTAAAACTACTTCAGTTCCCTTATGACAGTTTCTGCGATTACCGTCTCCAAAACAACAAATACCAGTAAATCAAAAACACAGAGTGATAGTTCCTTACCACTGAATGCAACAAACCAAACTACCAGTGCTAAATCACCCACCAAATAAGGGAAAACAAAGACATATGGCTAAAGGGCTAAAGCTAAAATGGTCAGTTACCACACTAAATGTCTTTATTGTATCACTACATCTCTGACCATTATTATTATTTTCGAGCCAGGTTTTTAATTATAAAATCATCAGCTGAAGGGATAGTTCCATTGTCATTGTTCCATTCCAAACCCAACATATTTCCCCAAACATATTCTTCAAGATATCTTCAGCAGTCTCAAAATTGCTCCTCTTTCTTAACTCTCCCTCCACAGGTCCAACATGTTCCCTGCTAGCCTACTGGTTCTGATGATCCTGCTGCTACCTCAAGCCTCATCAAGTCACCAGGAGGTTCCCAGTCAGACTCATGGAAACCTGGCCAGCCCTCTGGAGCCTAGTTTGGCCCACACCATTCAGAATCTCCTGCTGACCCGTCTAGGCCTTCAGTCACACCCCAACCCCAGTGAGGACGCACAGGTGCCCCAATATCTTCTTGACCTGTATCGTTTCCACACTCAACAGTACCATCTCATTGAAGACCCAGAGTTTAACTACCCCTCCCAGCATGTGCAAGGAGCCAACACAGTCCGATGCTTTCACCACACAGGTATGAGCAACTATCGTACTAGGTCATCGAGAACACTAATTTCCTTGGTAGTCATAAAAAGTTGGTGCCTTTGGTGCCAGCATGCCCACTGAAAAAGCTACCAGTGTTCTGATATTTTTCACTCAAGTCTTGGCATTAGCGTAGACACCTTGGAACAAGTTAAGAAGAACATAGCTAATTTTCATAAGTGCTTCTAGCAAATGATGTGCAATTATTATTTAGTTAGACAATTATGCCATTACGTAGAGATCAGGTGCTTGAACACGATGGAAAGAAAGTATTTTACAGCTTAAGAACTTTGTCTTTCTCTTTTTTCTTGTGCAGATTCTACAGTGCTGAGTCCTCCAGAAGAGCAGAAAACGGCAGTGGACAGCATTCACATTGGCTTCAATCTGTCCTCCATTCCGTCAGAAGAGAGTGTGGTGTCGGCAGAGCTGCGTTTCCTGCATGAAGGGTCTAGTGGGGGTTCTCACGTGGCCAGCCTTTATCTTTCCAATGGTGACCCTGCATCAAAACCCACACTGCTCCATTCACGTCGGCTGACTAGAGATAGAAAGGGTGCAGAACTCTGGGAAACCTTTCCCCTGGATGGAGAAGTGTTTCACAATCTATCCGAGAGGTCAGGGAGCCTGTCTTTTATTCTGGATGTTATTGCCGATAATAACAGCAGTCTTCCTAAAGAGAGACATTTGAGGGTGCGCAGGTACACGGGGCAAGATGAGCCCAGCTGGGCGAGGCAGAGGCCCTTACTGGTGACTTACAGCCATGATGGGCGCAGCGAGCCCTTTGTGTCCCACAAAAACCGGACCCCTGCTGGCAGGCGAGGCAGGGGCAGATGGACCGGGGGCAGGTTTAAGAGTGATACGGGTCAGGGCTCTGACGCAGGCTGGCGGGTGGGACCAATTGAAAGGCGAGTGAAACGAAATGGTGGGAGGGCTGCCAAGCTCAAACGGCTCTCCCGTGCACGCTGCCGTCGACACACGCTGTACGTGGACTTCAAAGACGTAGGCTGGAATAAATGGATCGTAGCCCCATCCGGTTATGATGCTTTCTTTTGCCTTGGAGAGTGCCGCTTCCCACTGGCTGACCATATGAATTCATCTAGCCATGCCATGGTGCAGACGCTGGTCAACTCCGTAAACGGGGCCGTGCCGCGGGCCTGCTGCGTGCCGACAGCCCTTAGCCCCATCGCCCTCCTCTACCTGGACCAGGGGGAGCGTGTGGTGTTGAAAAACTACCAAGACATGGTGGTGGAGGGCTGCGGCTGCCGATAGCAAGATACGCATGGAATAAATGAGAAGGGTGGACTGGAAAATAAGGGACTAAAAGCAGAAAGTAAGTCAGAAAGAAACTGAAAGAGACAAAGAAAGCGAGGTAAAACTGTCATACTAAAAACATGAGCACCTTCCTATAATCCTCTGGAACCCAGCTTTGACTTCTTGTGTCCAATGAAGCATTGTATTTGTGTGATCTACCCTTAGAAGCACTCAGTCCAAACGTGATGTGTCCGTCTTATGTAGTACACCCCAGCTTTCTGTCTTGTAGGTGTCCGATAGCTACAATATGTTCTTGTTGTTGTGTCCATCCTGCTCTTGTTTTGTGTGTCCCTCCCTCATAAACATCACATCATCGACAACTCAAAGGGACCAAGAAGTGACCAAGGACTCTCACTGAGCGTTTGAGGCTGGAGAGACTTAAACCCGAGGGAAGACGATAAGAGTATTGAACTCTTCATCTCTGGTTGCAAATGAAACTTCAAAGTATGCACTGTGACAGAGACTATAACTGAGTACAGGGCACTTCTCCTTATGAGCTATTTAAAAAAATCCTGACACCAAGAAATTATGATGTTATTGTCTGAATGTGTTAGTGCTATTATTATTTATGGTGACTTGTTATTTTTTTGTATGGTGCAGTCCAAAGAAAAGTTTGCTATACAAATACTGTGGTAGTAAGTAAATCTAATTTAAGAATGCATCAATATATCTATTTAAATAGCAAAAAATATGGAATATTTAATCTTGACAAATACAGCAGATATATAAATACCAGAACGCCTTATAGATCAATTTAAAGCCAGTTAAAACTGGTGTGACTCATCTATTATTTGTAAAACCACAGCACTGAATCATGGCAGCTTTATATTGGCATTGACTAAACTATGAGGGCTCTTTCCTTTCAATAGAAGCTTTGTGAAACTAAGAAAATTGCCAAAACATTCCACAATATGGTGCCAAATGTTATGTTATGTGCCATAGGTGTGCAAGCTTGCTAAGTGGTATTATACATAACTTAGTGTCTTTTGTCATCATGTAGTTATCAAAGTGTTGACCAAACTGTATTTAGAGACAACAAGTTCAATAACAACAACACAACACCAACAAACAAACAAACAAAAAAATCGCCCAAGCTTATTCCGATGTTCTGTCATGAATAGCTGATTATATTTTAGTATGATGCTTTATGTGCAGTTTAAACAAAAGCCTTGAGAATGTCTGACATTGTCTGGAGCCATTGTGAAATGTGTAATAATAAACAGCAAACTAATCAGGCCGTTCCAATTATCAGTGGGTTTTCTTTAAGAAAACTGTCTCAATCTTTGACTTTTCTGTTCTTCAGAATTGCTTTCCTAAAACCTTAATTTGGAGGAATACAAATGTAATGAAATGCAGTGGTTAACATGCCCATAAAAGATCTGACACTTAACATTACTGTGTATACTATATCCTGCTGGGGGAAAACAGCTTTAAAAAAAACTTAAACCAGCCTGGTTTTTGTGATTTCAGGATGTTAAAAAAAATATGTAGAGAAAAAAGCAATCTGGTGGTAGGGCTCTGAAATGATAGGAAGAGACCTCTCACACACTGCAAAATATCTGCACAAGTTTATCAGGTCTCATTATGGATTTTTTCCCCCTCAACATCTGTTTTTCATCCTTCAGAGGATCTTGGACCCAGTATGCAGTGGTCTTTATGTTTGACTGCGGTTCATTCATCTCATAGTAAATGAGAAGAACTTCAGTATTCTCAGTGCCATAATCCTTTGGAGACCAGGCTATAAGGCTGAAAAGATAAAGATTGGAAATTACACTACAGACAGCTCATTACTGTTTCATCTATCTTATTTAGTGTGTGTGTGTGTGTGTGTGAGAGAGAGAGAGAGAGAGAGAGAGAGAGAGAGAGAGAGAGAGAGAGAGAGTGAGAGAGATGTATACTCATTCATACTGTAACTATATACCATATACAGTATATGAACAAAATCTTATATTACGGTTTGAATGATTTTATATTGCTGTAACAGTATATATCACGTATACATCATGATATAATTATTGTTAATGTTACTATTATCTTTATATATTGATCTTTAAAGGATTATCCTGACGCATCCGAGCTTTATAATGGCAGTTAACAGGGTTCACAAGTATGAGCTGAAGAAAGCATCCATCCATCATAAACATACTCCACACGGCTCCGGGGGGTTAATAAAGGCCTTCTGAAGCGAAGCGATGCGTCTGTGTAAAAAAAAATATCCATATTTAACAACTTATGAAGTGAAATATCTAGCTTCCACCAGACCGCCTTCTGTATTCAAGTTACGAAGACAGTGTAAACTGGCGTCACATCAGTTATACTTTTTCCGTAAGTTGAATAGGGAAGGCGTAGGACGTAACGTTACATTTTCTTCATACGCTTCACTTCAGAAGGCCTTCATTAAAGGGGGGGTATCACACAGTTTCTGCCAATCTCATGTTAATCTTGAGTACCTATAGAGTATTAGTGCATCCTTCTTATCTCCAAAAAGTCTTTAGTTTTATCATATTTATAAAAGATACATACGCTGTACCGAGTATTTCCGAAAACAGCCGAGCGCCTGGAGGCGTGTCCTGTGAGCGGAGCTAAAGAGTGCCGAGCTGTCACGAGCACGCTCAGCTTTTGTGTAGCGATCGTCTGCAAGCTATCAATGGTCAGCTAAACAAATATATTTAAACACACACAATACATTATCCCTGATAACTTTTGAATCACTATAATGAATATAGCGTATAGTGAATGATGAATAATGAATTTATGAATTCACTACGTTCGTGTTGTTTACATTATATGCACTTAGGCGCCTATTGCCAACAAAACAGACATTTGAAGCAGTTTTACTCACCGCCTGCGGATCATTATCCCAGACTGGCCTTGTTTATGAAACCGTAAGCACCGATCCTGAGGGCTCGAGCAGCCATGGAAAAATACGAGATATTCTCCATTCATTTTAACCAATAAAAAAGTGATTGCAACTATCAGTTTCTATGGTTATTTTAATAACAAATGTCGAGAGCGCATCAATGTATTGCGTGAGCACAAAACTCTCAGCTCCACTTAACGCTGGGTTCTTTGGAAAGCAAGGTTATCTTTCCCTCACAACCAAAAACACACTTCTTTGGTGACATTGTGAAGTCTTGTGACCTGTGCGTGTGCAGCGCTGCCGACGACTTCCGTAAACTTCGTCATTTGTCATTTGTCCAACTCGTGTTTTGAAACCTTGGCCATGTTTAGCATGAGAATCCAACTCTTTAACAGTGTAAATAAGTCAGAATACATGAAATAGCATTATACTTATTCACCCGGAGCCTGTTAACTGTCATTATAAATCTTGGATGCGTCAGGATATTTATTAATAGTTCTCCAATTATGTTCATCAGAAAGAAGAAAGTCATATACACCTAGAATGGCTTGAGGGTGAGTAAAGCTTAGGGTAATTTTCATTTGAAAGTGAACTAATCCTTTAATAGATGTCACACCATCAAAAAAAAAAAAAAAAAAGAGTGTGTGAAGAACTACATGAAACACCTTAAAGTAAGCCACATACTAGCAGGAAAATGACCTTTTTTGTTTACTTATCCTTTATTTAACCAGGAAAATCCCATTGAGATATCATATCTCTTCTTCCAGGGAGACCTGGTCAAAACGGCAGAACACATAGTTCCATACAAATAACAAAAACAAAACAATCCGATAAATCAAATAGGCCAAAGGTCAAGAGAAGCACTTACAAGACTCTTTTAAAGCAGAATACAAAATACATTTAAAAGTACTCAAAGGAGGCAAAAACTGTTCAGTACATTTTGTAAGTCGTTCCAAGCCCTAGGGGCATAAAAAGAAAAAGCATGCTTTCCAAATTCAGAGGATACCTTTGGGACTTCTAGTCGAAGATGCAGCTGCGATCTAATACCATAACCATTAGTATAAAAAGCTAAAAATTTTGTAATATAAGATGGTCATTTACCAAGAAGCGCCTTGGCAATAAATATATACATATGCAAATTCCTCCTATGATGCAAAGAGGACCATGCTAAAGATTCATAAAGGATACAGTGATGTGTACGAAATTCCGCACCACATACAAAACGCAACGCTGCATGATAGACAGAGTCCAATTTCCCTAATAAAGATGAAGCTGCATGCATGTAAACAAGATCACCATAATCAATTATTGATAAAAAAAGTACTCTCAACCAGCTTCTTTCGGGCCTCATAGGGAAAACAATTTTTTTAAACGATAAAGGAACCCCAATTTTGGTTTAAGCTTCTTCAGCAAATGATCAATATGGACATTAAATGCTAATTTTTCATCTAACCATATACCTAAATATTTATAAGAACTGACTCTTTCAATTTGTGCATCATGTAAAGTTGAAATTGTCACATCTATATCCTTAAGATGAGTGCGACTAAATATCATATATTTTGATTTCGATAATTACTAGGATCTGAAGGATCTCCACTTTTTAATAATGAAATAACTGATGCGGACTTCCACGCTCTCTGTATAATATTTGAAATCGGACAGATGCAATTGGTTCTGCTACAATACCAGCAGCCATTTTTAGAAAATAAGGCTAAATTTTATCAATTTTTTGACATCTAAGTTCACTAAAGCATTATAAACCTGGGATGTTGTAATAGGAGAGAAATTAAACACCTGCCTGGGACAATGTACCTTTAATTTGTGATGTCTCTCACATTCCCATATCTCTTTTTGCCAACACAATCAGGGCTTATCTTGCCAGGTCTGAAGGTCGGGTTGACCTATGAACTGAACTGCAGTGGCCTTGACATTGTTACATCATGTATATATAATCTTATTCTCACAGCCATAAATCAACAAGGCCCATAGACACCAACAGAGCACTCACAGGAAAGCACAAGGTTATGTTTATAAAAGTGATTTCTGTGAAGTTAACGCTTGCTAACTAGAAGCAATTCTACACCCTGTATGTCTTTCATCTCAGCCACCCTAAAAATCTTTGATGAACTCAGTTGTCAACACCCAAATTTATAATAGCCTAATTAGTCCCCTTAAAAATTAGTCCTCTGTGATTATGTGATCTTTCTTTTCATGTTTACTGTAAACAACAGCTGCAGATTACTCAGGAACCCACAGGCGGACAAATAAATCAGCACTCATAATGAGGCCTCAGCATAAGCCAAGACAAAGAGAATGAAGCTGCGAGTATTCGAACAGTACTCACCCGTCTAGACATAATGTTGTCGAACAACACACCGATCTGGTTTATTTTAATGTAATACTGTTTATAACAGTGTAATACTGACAGTTTTCTATAAAAAAAAGTGTAGATCGCTCTCTAAAACTCGGACGATCATGCTTGTTGATAGATGGCAGTGCAGCGCCAAACACCGCTGTGGTATTGGTACTTAAAATACACAATGAACAGCAATGCTAACGCTAGCTGAAGAACTACTGAATGCCTATTTAAAACCATTACTGTTTTACACCAACAGCCACTCAACAAGAATATACTAACCACAAGTGACAATTTTTTTTACAGAACAAGCAAAAACTATTCTGCATGGTTTGGGCGAGTTTTCCCACACAGTGTGAGGGGGTACATTTTTTTTTTTTTTTTTTTTTTTCTATTTTAGACTTGAAGAGGTGTAAAAGGTCCCTAGACATTCTGTGTGAGGTTAAAGAACAACCCAGACATCTTTTCCTCCGTTTATTACCACCCTTCCACTTATTTCTCATCAGGAGGAACAATGTTCCAAGTAGTCTGCAAAGTGTCAAAACCGTAATTGGCCTGGGTATGCATTTAAAGGTTATGAACAGAATTAATAGGTGTGAGGTGCTCATTTTCAACCTCTTGCAGAGGCGACGTTCCCATTTATTTCATCAAAGGCCATCCTCTTTACTTTCCAAGTATAGGTCACACTACATTTATTGCCAACCATTTTAGCTGACAGGATTCATAGCACTGTCATTTGGCAATTCAATTTAGTTAATTACCACATTTCAAATGACACCAAAGGTCTATGTAACTAAGTACACTATGTAATGTTACTCTTTCTGACATCTGGTTCATACTGACTTCATATATTTTTCTTTATCATGAAAAGAATTGGGGGGGACATTGAGGTTTTTCTTCTGCATGTTCATGACACATGAGTCAATGATGTACACAAAGCGGTGCAACAAGCTGCTGCAGTGGCTTTCTACTTGGGTAAATCCCTGCTGTTACTTAGCAAGAATAAGAAGAGTGTCCTGCAAATGTTCTCCATTACCACAGGCCAAATCCAAACATGAAAGGAAGAAACTAATGGATGAGTTGGAACTATTTTCAGTAGTTATAATATTATGCCACAAATACAATCAATTGAGCCTAATTTGTATGAACACGGGATATTCCTACTGGAAAGGTGAGAATCTGTCATATCAACTGAGAAGTTTGTTTAGATTCAAAACCACATGAAAGACAGATCTTGAGGCTTTGATAAGCAAAGTAGCTTGTGGAAATGTGGAGAAAATCTGGAACTAGGTTAGAGAGAATGGAGGTGGCATAGGTGGGGTGTTGCACCTTAAACCAGTGCTTCCCAACCCTGTTCCTGAAGGCATACCAACAGTGCACATTCTGTAAAGGATGTCTTCCTTAGGCCTGGGACACACTAGACAATGTTAACTGATTTTAAAACTGTGGGACACCACAGACAAAATGACAGATACAACCAATTTTTAGCATTATAATCCTCTGAACACACACACTAGATGATTCGACCGGACTGCGAGACCACACACCTGTTGATTGCAGGAACGATTTCACAATGAGACGAGATCTCACGGAGACTCACAAGAACAAACGTGACTTGAGAAGAAAAACAAATGGAGGACAATCAACATTGTCAGCTGGCTCTCCTGGAGCGCGTTTTGTTTTACAGTGAAAAAGAAAATAGAAAAAAAATATATATATGGGTGATCTTCTTTCTCAATACTCCACTTTTGTGGCATGTCTATGGCTGCCAAACTTCAGTTATAGAAGCACGCAACATCCGGTAGGTGACGCTTGCTCACTCTCATTGGCTATCGTGGGTATCACGCAAAGGCAGCCCAACTGAGAGTCGTGAATATCTAACGTGTTTGATATTTATGATTTGGGATCGTGCGGGCTTTGATGTGATCAGGAGCAGTAAAACAATTGTAATGATACCACACAACTGAGGGTTTTTTGGACAAAAAGTTGGTTGCGAGAAATGTCAAATCAGGCCACACATCCCCAGATCGTTGGGGGGTGTAAATCAGGCTCAAAATCTGCCTTAAAATCTTCAAGTGTGCGGCCAGCCTTATCTGACCCATCTATTTCTGGTTTCGAATGAACTGATGAGTTGAATCAGGTCTGTATGATTAGGAAAAGTTTGAAATGTGTACTGTTGGTGTGCCTGCAGGAGCAGGGTTGGGAAACACTGCCTTAAATTGTGCTGCTAAAAAGACCAGCAAAAGCTGGGGTGTCCAATCCTGCTCCTACCAATGCCCTGTAGAGTTTGGCTACCATCCTAATTAAACACACCTGAACAAGCCAATCAAGGACTTCAGTATTAAAACTTCCAGGTGGAACTAAACTTTGCAGGAAGGCCCTTGCAAAGGTGTTCTGGACATTGGTCCTCGTCATGGGATGCTGGTGCCCCCACTAGGCATCTGAACAAGCTTAAAAGGATTCCTTGGTCAAGAAGTCTCAGCCAGCTTGTTAAGATGGTAAACCAGCTATCCCAGAACCAAACAAGCTGGTTAGATCTCTATTTGTGCTTCCTGAGCAGACCAGTATGGCTTTGTGGATTGTGGAAACCTGAAGCAAGAACCTGGACAAGGACTTAGTGGTAATTACACACATACACACGGACCAACTGAAAGTCTCCCTCTCTTTTTCTCTCCCATTTTCAGTCTGCTCCTTCCCCCACAGCCCCAGATGAAAAATGATGTTTTTACAGGTGTCTCGCGATGCGGATGCTATCCCCACTCTGCTGGAATTCACATTCATCGCTCCTCCTCCCTCTTGCCCTCTCTCTCTCTCTAAGGTCTGTCTGCCAGACTATGAGTAGCTTGGCCAGTGCCCTGCTTTAAGTGGATGCTATGGGAGATATATCACTAAAATATTAGAGTAGGATATTGGCTCAGGTAGATGGGAGGTCAACTTTTACAGGTACCCTGTTGACTCGGTTGTTGTGTCTCCCTGTCTGCATCTCATGTACAAGCCCCAGATGCTCATGTACTGTAAGCCTCACAGGAACTCTCTGTGGAGAAGGCAATAAAAAAGCCCAACCAAGATGAACTGCAGTAACTCAATGTGCTCCCTATTGGACTGTGGTTTACAATGTACCTACTCACCTGCTTGTGTGCAAACAGTAAACCTTAAAGGGCAGAAAACACTACTTGATTCGCTCTTTTGGAATCAAGACCAATTTTAAGACCATTTTTTGAAGGTCTTCGTCATGTCTTGGTCTCGACCACATTTGTACTCAGTTTTGTCTTGGTCTCAGGATTTTATTTAAAGACCAGTCAAGACCACAACTGTGGGGATATCGCTAAATTGCCGTTGCATTGTCTGATTTCTTTGTTAACACCGTTAATTTGATTGTATGCAAAACTTCCTGCTTCAAATGCAATCAATAACTTATTTCTAATTTCATTTATTTTGTTCCTGTTGTATTGTGTTTAAAGAGATTGTGTCAAAAAAGTCCAAAATTAATACAAATGCCCACAAATTTCAAGATATGATTGCAAAAAAGTACTTGTATAAGATCTTGATATTTATATTATAACATGATAAATTTAAGCAATATCACAAGAAAGAGGGCTGTTTTCACAAATATGAGCACAATTGCAAACGTGATATTGATTTTTTACAAATGTTCAAAAAAAACTAAATTTAATTTTTAAAACATTAATCTCAACATTATTTATGAATTTGTAATTGTACCAATTCAGATGCAACTTCTGTTCCACCTATGCAGTGTAAAGATGATTTTTGTTGTCAGTGATTTCAATTGTGTGGTAACGGCTCTATATAGTGTCTTATTATTCTAATTGCAATTATTGATTAAAAATAAGATATTTCTCAGGCAGTAAATGTGGATATTTCAGATGAATTTGAGGAGTGCTAGTCTGGTCTTGGTCTCTATCCACCAAAGTCTTTGTCTTGTCTTGGTCTCGAAACATACTGGTCTTCATCTCGACTTGGTCTCAGTTTAGGTGGTCTTGACTACAACACTAGAAGACATACTAGAGCTTCCTCCGCAGTTCACCCAGTCTATTTATGTAAAAACGACTTATTCAGACGTAAACGTAGGTATGATGTCACAACCTTGTCATTGTGTGATTGGCCACATATATGGATATCAGCTATTCCGGTTTTACTCTAAAGGTCAACAACTTTGGAGGTTATCCAATCATGACAGAGGATATGCTACGTTCACACAACAGTGATCGTCTCTCCTGGGACTATTCTGGAGTCAACCAATTTGAGTTACACCTACAGCATTACTAAAAACATCGAATACATAAACACAGACAAATGATACAGCAACAAAACAGCCTGGGCTGCATTTCTCAAAAGCGTAATAAGTCTAAGTAGATTGTAGAAACCACTGACACAGATGGTCAGGGCTGGTTAGTTTTGGCCCAGAGAGAGGGTGTTAAAATAGTGTTTTAGTACTTTTTTATTATCAAAACAAATAAAATTAAAATTACATAATATAGAAAAACTGAATGAAACGTTGACAATCATTATAAGTGGACTTCAGAGAAGAAGTAAAATACTATGGATGTGTATAATATGAACCCTTTAATATAGCTACAGGAATAACCAAAAAACAGCATGACTGAGAGTCTGTTGGCCAACATGAGAAGACAAGACAAGCAAGGAATGAAGAAAAGGAAGAGGGAGAAAGAGAGAGCGAGTTGGAAATGAGATAAAAAAAAAAAAAAAAAACGGAAGGAAGAGAAGTTAAGACAGCTGTTCAGCTGTTTACTCCTCAGATGAAGCCCACAGAGGAGCGGCAGGCAGGAAAGGTGGGAGGTTGGTTGCCAGGATGGAATCATCATAGGACGTGTTTTATGACTTTCACATACAAAGTGCTACACGGACCAGACAGGAGCGAGGGTCAATAGCAACAGTGCCCAGTACATCAGACTGGTAAACAGAAACAGAGAGTCCTCCAAGCGGCACAGCAGGTCTTCTCATTATAGCACTATCTGTCAACAGCATAAGAGTATGTCTATTTTAAGCCAGTTTTCATGACATGCCAAATAAAAAGTGACTAATGAGCTCATGCTGTAGTGACAACTTTAACTAAATTAACCAGCCTGCAAATAAGCCATTCAATCTTATATAATAACTAGGGCTGTCAATTGAATTAATTACATTTTTAATGTTGATTAATTAATTGAATTATGTGCGATTAACCAACCATATATCAATATTTTCTGAGAAAACCCCAAAATGGAGATAATTCAAAGACATTACATCATTCTGGCAGACGAATCTCTCAACCTTTTTGACTTCAAGGCCCCACATTTTTCATGAAAATATTCAAAGCACCACCTCTCCCTCTTCTTTGATGATAATGATGACTTTGAGCATTTAATTTAAACACGCAATGCAGCCACCCATATAATTTGAGATTTAATTTATGGCTCTTAAAGAAAAAGAATAGTAACCTACAATAAAGATTACTATATATGTCACTGATCTTTTTGACGTTATATTGAAACAAATAAACAGCTTTGTATACATTTGACAATTTGTTTGGTTTATGCACAATGGGAGAAAAAGAAATAAAATGCAGGAAAGGGGAGTAAAAAAAAAGGACCGTGTGTAGCTCTCCGTGGGAGTGGACAGGTGTGGAATGAAACTCGCAGTCAGAAAATCAGCATGCACAGACAGGTCAGAGAAAATTTTCAGTTGACATGATTTATAGCAATTTTTAAGAATTTTAAAGGGTTAATTCAAACAAAAATAAAAATTATCCCATGATTTATTCACCCTCAAGCCACCCTAGGTGTATATGACTATCTTTTTCAAACAAACACAATCGGAGATATATTTAAAAATATCCTTGCTTTTTCAAGTAGTGAACGGGGGGCGGGATGTTGATGCATCCATCCATCATAAAAATAATCCATACAGCTCCAGGGGGTTAATAAAGGCCTTCTGAAGCAACGTCAAGGGTTTTTGTTAAAAAATGTCCATATTCAAAACTTTATTAACTAAAATAACTAGGTTCCAGCAGAAGACCGTACGCATACTGCGCAAGTTGACTTGCACCACAAGAGTAACAACTGGTGCGGCGTATGCTGCAGGATCATCATAAGCTTAGATGCCTCTCGCGGTTCAAACAAATATGGTTGTGCAACAAACTCAAGCTCTTCTCTTATATCGACATTTCTCTTTAAAAATTCTTGTTTTAGACTTCTAATTTGTGACCAGTGTTTTGTTTTGCTCTGTCCCCTGTGCTTCGCCTTTGGCTTGCTTAGTTGGGGACACTTGACATTTGACTTGACATTTGATATTCAACAGTGCTTTGATCTGCCTGCATTGACACTATTCTTTAAGAGCTGCTGTGCAGCCAAAATAATGTACCAAAGCTGCTTTGACACAATCTACATTGTAAAAAGCGCTATATAAATAAAGGTGACTTGACTTGACTTCCGCGTTCATCATTACGTCGTGCGTCGGGTCAGAGGTTACTCTTCCACCACAAATCGATGCATACAGCCGTCTGCCGGAAGCTAGTTATTATAGTTAATAAAGTTTTAAATATGGATATTTTTCTTACACAAACCAATTGCTTTCCTTTAGAAGGCCTTTATTAACTCCCTGGAGCCATATGGATTATTTTTATGATGGATGGATGCATTTTCTTTAGGGTTCAAAATCACACCCTCCATTCACTACTAAAGCTTGGAAGAGCCAGGATATTTTTATATATATCTCAGATTGTGCTTGTCTAAAAAAAGATGATAGTCTTACATACCTAGGATGGCTTGAGGGTAAGTAAATCATGGGATAATTTTCATTTTTGGGGGGAACTATCCCTTTAAATTTGCTTTTTGTCCTCACTAAATTAACATAACCCATGAGCATAATATCCTTATCCCTTCTGACTGGGTGGTCTCAGGTTAAGGGTAAACAACAAGCAGTGTTTGATTTCACTAAAACGTTCAGTGCAATAAGAATTGTTCCCTGAACATGCACTTCTTATGTATCTGGGGGAAGCTGTCACAATATTTCAGTGTGGCTACTGTATTACAAAGACTCCTCACTCCCTGCCGGTGAAAGAGAGGGGGTGAAAACGGGAAGAGGAAGAGCAGTAGGCCAGGGCAAGACAAGAGTCAGTTTTTCCAGTAAAGTAGAGTATAATTTCGGATATATGAGGGAGGTTTTTTTTTTTTTACAGCAGGTACGCAACCTGATCCTCTTGGTATTTTATCACATCCATAACTATGGAATTATGGTCGTGAAAGAAAGCAAAACATTGAGCGAGTAAATGAGAGCTGTTCAATGAATAAAATAACTACCTGAGAAAAAATTGAGAGTTCTTCAAATATGATAGATAGTCACCAGGGGGACATTACCTAAAAAACCTCATCCTTCCCTTTTCCCTCTCGCCTCCTCTCTGTTCTCCACTTGTTTTTAGTCAGATCTGGGTTTTCTACAAGCTCTTTTTTCCTATTTTCCATCCTTTCCAAGAGAAAAGGCCCTCATTACATTTGCACATGTCCCCCTCCTCGAAAACATGGCCGCTAACAGGCAGATGAATGACTGCGACCGATTACTTTGCTCAGTACATGATGCTCCTGAGAAGCATTAAAGTGTATTCCATCCTTTCCAGAACAGCTACGAAAAAGACAGGAGGAGGAAGGAGTTAAGAAGAAGAGGCCTGGCAGAAAGATTAGATTAGCACTTTAAAACATCTGTGAATTCATCCAGCCCAACTCCTGCTTCCCGACAGATTACCCCTCCATCTCGCAATTCTTCAGCTCCTTTCCCGGCTCTGATCTGTTTTCCTCTCATTGAGCCTGTTTATTTCCCCAGTCCCTCCACCCGTCGTCGACTGCTCTGAATCGTAAAACACATTAAGAATGTCTGCGACCACATCGCTTTCAAAGGAAGAAGATGGTTTGGCAGCATATCTGAATATATGACAACTTTATTTACACTTAAACCCCTTGCATTCACACCGCTCAACTCACGTCAATGCAGATTTTCCAAAAGAAAGACCACAATTTTAACTTTTGGATGTCTATGACTATCAGGCCTAAAAGGTGTAATATCACGACACATTAAATCAAGAGGACAAATATATTTAAGCCTTTGAAGCCACACTTTTAGCTTCAGAAACATACAGTTCAGTGATATTCCCATCCTCATCCCAAGAGTCACTGCCAAGTCCGAGTGGGATTTTAAAGAAGTGATAATGTGCAGTCCTATGATGGTCATCCAGGAAAATCAGCAAAGGGACATGGAAATGTGCGTTAGTCTTTAAATGCCTTTTCCTCCCACAGCTCAAAACCCTTCCTGCAGTGTGAAAGACAACATTATCCCACATACATATCCACTGCAACATACACAAATACACACACCCAGTCCAGAGGGGGACGTCAACTGGGACAGGGGTTTATGAGTCCATTCTCATAATCACTATTAAGCCTACCTTTCCTGCGTGAAACAGACCATTGACTAAGAAGCAGGTGAAAAAAAAACCCACCACAGGGATGATATACATCCTCACAACACCCAGTAGGCTTCATTATTCTTCCCAAAGAGAGGTGCTGATCTGTGAAGCCCACGCAAAACCAAATCAGCTTCTCTGTTTATAGAATCTGACACTAGAAAATTCCTCTTAACATTTCATTTCACTTCCTTTCACCGCCAAATATTTCTTCCTTATTTTGCCTTTGGAGACCAACTATTTAAAATTCCAGTGATTAGGAACATTAAGACTTGTGAACTGCTTTGTGGGCGAACTGTGTGTGATTTATCCCCAGCTGGTAGATACTAGGGGTGTAACGGTACACCAAAATGGCGGTTCGGTACGTACCTCGGTTTTGGTATGTTTTTGGTACAGCAGTGAGACAAAAACAAACCATTTTTAGTAGGATTGCCCCTAATAGTCGACTAACCATTAGTCGACGAGAAGAGGCTAAGTGAACCAAAATGTCTATGTGGGTAATTAAGGTACATCGGGCACAAGGTACAAACGCTTGCCTATCATTCATTGACCTCAAATATGGCTTATAATCTGAAAAATGTAAGTAGTAGCAACTTTACATGGGTGCTCACTTTAATGTTAACCTAGAAAAATGTCAGCTATTAAAGTGTTTGTGCGCAGTCTGAAAGCTGAATATTAGCGCACTTACTGACAGCTAACATGGAGGCGCTGGTGCGATCACTTGCACTTAAAATACTCTGTCATTTTTGGTCATACAGATAAGAGTAATACATTTTTTGAATCTGTAAAGAGTCTACGCATGTCCTGGCACTCATTCATTGAAGTCTGCAAAGATAAACATAGACCCGACGGGATAATCCTTATGCGACATAGAAATACGTGAATTTGTAACATTTACAGTTAAGTATGCAAATGTAAGCTGTAAGGAAAACGAGCCTTAAGTGTATTAAACAACACACACGTCTGACTTTAGGGCAAGCCATATAGGTTTATGATTTAGTTTGAAGCACTTATATAAAGCATGTCTCATGTTTAAGACAACTTTGATTGTGCACTTGTCCGGCAGCAGTTCACTCTGAGACTCGGACTTTCAAATTACATTGCACACACAGAGAAGTTCTGCACGTGCAATCGGTTAAGACATCACTGTATTCATTCAGCACACATATGCATACCGAACCGAAAGACACGCACTGAAAATTTCCGGTACAAATGTGTGTACTGGTACAAAAGGTAATCGCGACTGTTTATCTGACTTTATTTCTTGCAATTGTGAGTTTATATCTCACAATTTTGAGAAAAGAAGTTAGAATTGTGAGTTATAAACTCACAATTGCGAGATATAAACTCACAATCTGACTTTATAACTCACAATCTGACTTTATATCATTTAATTCTGACTTTATATCTCGCAATTCTGACTTTATAACTCACAATTCTGGCTTTATATCATTTAATTCTGACTTTATAACTCACAATTCTGACTTTATAACTCACAATTCTGACTTTATATCATTTAATTCTGACTTTATAACTCACAATTCTGACTTTATAACTCACAATTCTGACTTTATATCATTTAATTCTGACTTTATATCTCGCAATTCCGACTTTATAACTCGCAATTCCGACTTTATAACTCGTAATTCTGACTTTATATCTTGCAATTCTGACTTTATAACTCGCAATTCCGACTTTATAACTCGCAATTCTGACTTTATAACTCGTAATTCTGACTTTATAACTCGTAATTCTGACTTTATATCACACAATTCTGACTTTATATCTCGCAATTCCGACTTTATAACTCGCAATTCTGACTTTATATCTCGCAATTCTGACTTTATAACTCGTAATTCTGACTTTATAACTCGCAATTCCGACTTTATAACTCGCAATTCTGACTTTATATCTCGCAATTCTGACTTTATATCATTTAATTCTGACTTTATATCTCGCAATTCCGACTTTATAACTCACAATTCTGACTTTATATCATTTAATTCTGACTTTATATCTCGCAATTCTGACTTTATAACTCACAATTCTGATATTATAACTCTCAATTCTGACTTTATATTTCACAATTCTGACTTTATAAATCACAATTGCAAGTTTATATCTCGCAATTCCGACTTTATAACTCATAATTGCAAGTTTATATCACACAATTCTGACTTTATAACATGTAATTCTGAGTTTATCTTGCAATTCCGACTTTATAACTTACAATTGCGAGTTTATGTCATGCAATTCTGAGAAAAAAAGTCAGAATTGTGAGATTAAAAGTAATTATTTTATTTTTTTATTTATTATTATTATTATTATTATTCAGTGGCGGAAACAAGCTTCCATACAGCTTACACCCATAGTAAATGCCATACCTACATTATTCTGCAGTCAGAAACATATTTCTCTATTGATGATGACCATAAAAAAATAACAATTTTTCATTGCAAATACTTCATTATTGTAAATTATTTTTAGAGGACTTATATCTGGATAATCACCAGTGAAGCTATGTGTTCGTCATGTTTTGTGCATGTTCTTGTGGTGCATCTTACCCATGGCTCCAGAATGATTAGTCAACATGGTATTTAGGGTGAACTCAGGTGATTGGATCCAAAGCTTCAGCACCCAGAACACAGTAAACAACTGCCATTGAGATGCATGGGAATGTTAACAAATGGATTTCTCCAGGTCCGACTGTTATTGTACCAAAAGTTAACCATGGTGTGCTGCGACCAAACAGGAATAAACTAAACACAAATTGAACAAGGCAAGTGACTTCAAACTAAATGCATAGTTTTCAGGAAAACGTATTTCCCTTAACAAAATGTGCCGTCTGTGGCAATGTTTTTATTTAACATTGTTCTTCCTATTAAAACATATTAGAACATAATAGAAAAAATATTCCGATTTTTTCTGCAAGTACAGTAATATCCTTCACTTCCTTCTTTCCGCAGCTATTCCCACTCCTGACGTCCAACATCAATATATTTTCTAATTTATTTTCACACTGCATTCTAGTTTTCACAGCAGCAGTTCAGGTGAATTATTTCCACAAGAAAAAAGAAATATATATATTGGCAATGGCTTCAAAGAATCATTTAAAATTATAGCATAGAATAATAGTAAAAATCATTTGGGTAGCAAAACATGACAGTGAACATATGCAAAGTCAGCAGAAGTCACGTTGTCAGTGGAAGACATATGTGAAATGCATCTTCTCTTCTCCCACTTGATTTCTTTGTGAATATAAATTGAGTCGTGCTTAGTACAGAACCTGCATGCAAACCATTCAAAATAACCCAACTTGTAAGAGGAAAGAAATAAACACAGACCTCCCAGTGTGATTTCAACCTTTATCAAACATAAAGGTCATAAATAAAACAATCCTTCTGGCATTTAATTGGCATGGGATAATAACTGTGTATTCACTGTCACACATAGAAATAGAAACAGATTTTTACATTATCTTACTAATGCATCTGCTTAAGTTGCTGACATGATGCTGATGTTGAGATGTGCTAAGTGTGGGATGAGTTTAATAGGGTTCAAACCCAAATTATGAGCAAAAATAATAGTTGATACACACTCTAAAAAGTAATTCAGGGGACCTGTTATACCACAGCTTAAATAGATGCATGGTTGCAAGTAATTTATTGTTTTAATTAAAACTTTCAAGTTGCAAACATTATTTTGTTGAGTTCTGTTGACATAATACCGTTGATCAACTTAATATCGTCTGTAATTTAAACTCAAATGTCTGCGTAATTGGCTTTTTATTTAAAATTAGGTTGTAGTAACTTGAAATGAAATGAACTTAAACTTGAATGAAATTGTCTTGATAACTTCGGAAATTAGGCAGTGGATTTCTAGTTTCCAGCATGCTGTGCATAGGACAGGATAAGGAGAATAAATGTTGAAATTAATTGTTAATTTATTTGTTTTTAGTGAAGGGACATACCTGTTAGTGTTTAATGCTGTTATGTTTGACATGTTAAAGAGTTTCTGTAATGTTTTTACTAGAAAAACACTAAATTGACTCTATAAGCAATGACTGTGCTAATGCCAGTGACAAGTAATATCTTACTTGTTCATTAAATATACATGTTAAATAAGTTATGTTAGAACCGAATGGATCAGATTCATTGGTTCCAGGGCTAATTTTTTTGAGTAATCAACTTAAAAAATTGTGTTTATGCTACAAAGTTCCTCTGACTCAATGTAGCTTGTTGGTTGAACATAAATTCACTCAAAGTTGTCATAATGCAAAAAAAAAAAAAAAAAAAAATGATGCATACTGCTGCGTTATTTTTCTTCCTGGCAAGCCAGCACAATGTTTTTTAGAGAGCAGTTAAATAGCAACATTATATGCATATTTAACTTCCGTCAATATATCATATGCTGATCAAGGTGTACACTTACACTTCTTTCACAGTCTTTCGCAACAGTAGGCCACTTTTATAACTGCAAGAACTGAGTTCAAGACTGGGCCTGAATCTAAATGGGTCTGAGGAGCGTTCTCTGGATACTTCTTAATCACAGCTGTAAAAAAAGGCATTCACTGCAACTCAAGTACTATAATGGGCCAGCCTTGCATCAAATGAACTTTATAAAGAGCCTCCCCAGGTTGTGATGTGGCATTGGTTCAAAATAAAAAGCAATAAGTATCACATGGTTTAACTGTGCTGACATTGGAGCAGGTCAGCGGTGTCTGTCATAAAAGGTTATTATGGAGTTTTAATTTTACTAGGTGGATGTGTTTTGTGTCACAGGAGAGGGATCTGGTGCCAGTGTATCAAGTTTAACAGCTGCATAAAAACAAAATACCCGAAAGAATAAAATAGAACTACCTTGCGCTATCAGAAAGGAAGTGACATCACCTGGTAAAGTGGTAAGTTAATACTGATGTCAAATCCAATATAAACGCTGGACAGGTTACACAAAAATGTAATTTACGCACCCTCGTTTTGTTCTAAACCCATATGCCGATATTCTTCTGTGGAACATAAAGGGGGAATTTTGAAGAATATCCTGGCAGCACTTTTCCATATAATGAAAGTGAATAGAAACTGGGGTTGTCAAGTTCAAAAAATGACCAAAAAAAAAAAAAAAAACACCAAATAAGACCATAGCAATAGTCCACATGACTCGTACAATATATTCCAGGCACTCTGAAGTCATACAAGTTTTGAGTAAGAAACAGATTGAAATCTATAAGTATGTCATTATTCGCTGATCATCTCCCCCTCCTTCATAGGTTTAAATGCATCACAACAGAGTTCAAAGACATCAAATGTCATTGGTTCTCATGTGCCTTGTGACCAGACCTGTTGCATATTTTATTAAATTTGACCACTTGTATGCCATTTTTTATGCCATTTTCAGAGCTTGATGGCACTAGACCCCATTCAGTTTCATAATAGAGAAAAGAGTGATCAGGACATTATTCAAAATGTTCCACAGAAGAATAAAAAAAAGAGAGATGATGATAGCATTTTCATATTTGGGTGAACTGTAGCTTTAACACTATGACAACTGACTGTTTTTATGGGATTTAACGGATCGTAGTTGATCTGTGGACCAGTGCCCATGGATCCATACACATGTGATTTGCAGATTAATTGCAAACTTTAACCATCATAGAGTGAACGTTTATCATTTGCATGTGTTTTGTCTTTCCAATTTACACATTCAACCGATTTTATCAACTATATTTAATTTATACAGTGTGCAGTTTATATTACATTTTTGTACCTGAATACAACAGTTAGACCTTACTGTATATGTGGCTTTGTTATATTTCATTTATCTATGCTTGTAATTAGTATATTTGTTCTAATTTTTTTTTACTTATCTTTAATGTTTTAATTTTTTGCTGATCCGAAAAATGCATCCATTGCACCACTTACTGGAACCACACGGTAATTGTGTTGATTGAATATTGATACTGAAGTTTACTTTTGTGCACATTTATTGTTGGGAGTACATGAATCATTTTTGTTGCATTAACTAAAACCGCTTTGCATAGAACTGAATTGGGAGAGTAAATGTTGAAATTAAATTATTTTGGATTAAGATGTTCGCTTTTGAGTAAGGCAAAAACCTGTTAGCGTTTAATGATGAGTTATGTTGGACATTTAAAATAGTTTCTGTTGTTAACATTTTTGTGGTTCCCATTGTACTGAAGAGTAGAGTTTGTGGTTAGTTTGTAGGATGGTCATACGATGACTATTGTGTTTGTTGCTTCATTCAATGAGCATAGCTATGCTAATGTTAGTGCAGTGACAAACAAAATGTTTCTCAAATTAAGATAAATTAGTGTAAAAAATGGAGTGGAAAAGAGCAAAATCAAAAAGTATGTGCTTGTTCACTTTCTTAAGTGTACTTAGCTTAGTTAAGTACAGTGGATTTGACTTAATTCTATGTGTGAAATTTACTTAATCTGAGTGCAAGAACAAAATAAAAGTGTATCTTTTTTTCAGTGTAAGTTCATCAAACCATCTTTGGTCCATAACCTGGATAGCTGAAGTCAGCAAACCACCACAGATTGACAATCTTTTGATTCAGACAGCCTGACAGATTTGCAACAAAAGGTCAAAAGTCAGAAATCAGTAAGTTCCCTTCTGTTTTTGGCCATGGTTATGGTACAAAAAGATAAATGACACGCCGTTCATTGCCAGAATGAGAAAACCAAACGTGCTAAGTCGTAACACTTCCTGTACTGGCCCAACCCGACTCACCATCCTACACACAAACACACTCACAACAACACATATCCTCTGTATGGCTCACACACCCGCACTTATATCTGAAGTTCTCACGCTATCAGCAAACCGGGGTTGTGCTGAATGTTATTGTGAAACTGACACGCAGGCCTGTACTTTGAGACCCACTGCACAGAAACAGCTTATTTACTACAGTAAACAGCAGAAGTTTAGCAATTATCAGCAAACCACTAAAACCAGCCTGTTCATCTCAAATCGTGCCGGACCACCTCTGAGAGGATCCTCCGCAATTACGCTGCCGTGCACATTGTGTCCAGATTGCAAATAAACAGACACACGGGTTCTGTCCCCTGTCATGGGCTGAGTTATATTCTGAATGTCCCATTGGTAGAGCCATGTATCACAGAGTCCATTTTGTGCTTTATTTGGACTGGATTGCCCTCAGATTCATAAACTGTAGCAGTTTAATTGCAGTCAAGATGTCCAAGTCTGACTTTTGTTAAGCAGCACATGTGTAGACCTGGAACAAAATGAGAAAAAGCTGCTCTGCGTTCAGGCCTCAGACAATGTCAAAAATCTGTCATCGTCTTGAATCACCGTAGTGGTCGCTGCCATGGTTATATAAACACTAACAACTAACAACGGACGCGAGCGGTGTGAAAAAAGCAAATATAAGCCATTATAATAAGTGATTTTTTTTTTTTCAAATTCAGATCCTCAGTTTTAAGACTGCATTTCTAGGACTTTACTTTTTTTGTGACAGCCCCACTTAACCAACTCTACTTCAACAGAGAAGACCTGATTCAAACCTGAAACAAACAGGTGCAAAGACTAGACCCGTGGAAATGAATACATTTCTATTATCTTTCCAACTTATTTTTAACATAACTTTAAAGGGGTCCTTGATTATGATTTCACTTTTTTAACTTTAGTTAGTGTGTAATGTTGCTGTTTGATCATAAACAACATCTGCAAAGTTGCGACGCTCAAAGTTCAATGCAAAGGGAGATATTTTCTTTTAAAGAATTCGCTGTTTAAGGACTACAACAAACGTCTGGTAGGGACTACAACAAGCTTCTTCCTGGGTTAGTGACATCACAAACCCCAAAATTTACATAAACCCCACCCCCGAGAGCACATAACAAATAGGGTGAGGCCATGTTGTGCTGCTTTAGAGAAGAGGAAGAGTTGTTGTAGTGAAGTGTTGTTGACATGCCGTCATTTTACACCGGACTGCTTCACAAACGAGGGTCAATTCAACGCTGGATTTGCACAAAAGATTAACATGACGGCACATGCTAGTCAGTGAGTTGAATCAACTCCACAGCAACTACATAAATTTATCCACTAACCATTCAGAAACGTCTAAAAGTTGTAACTTCTTCCTGAGTCTCTCCATCAGTGTCGACTCCGGTTTGAACAATGTAAGGCTGAACACCGTTACTGACAATCCTCATTTTGTCTGCGTGAGATTCTCCAGCTTTGTTGTTGTTGATCAACCAAAGCGCGAAAGGGGGCTGGGAGCAGCAGCTCATTTGCATTTAAAGGGACACACCCAAATAGGGGCAAATTTGACAAGCTATAATAAAGTAATTATAAACAAACTAGTTTGTAGCACAAACAGTTTTACCGTTTATTGCGCCAGACAAGAAGCGCCAAGCACATGCTGCACTGCGGCTAATAAAAAGAAAGTCTTGTACACAGAAAATAGCTTACTTCAACATTAAAAAGCTCTTTCTAAGAAAACTTAATTTAAAAACCATGATATAGGGGCTCATTGAAACAAATTAGGTTAAATATTTCAAGAGGATTACCAACCCTCTTGAAAATTTTTAGGGTTGGGAGTTGGTTAAAGGCACAATACATAATTTTCGCCACTAGAGGTCGCTTATTCAAAACAAAGGCGTAGTTTGATGGAAAGGAATCAGATGAACTTTTGTTGTGTTGTGAACTTTTGCGGCGCGTTTCTGTATTTGGTTGTGTTGTGAACTTTTGCGGCACGTTTCTGTATTTGGATGTTGTGAACTTTTGCAGCACATGTGTTGTCAAACTGATGAAGATGTTTTCTTTATTTGCTGGCATTTTTTCTATTTGCATGTGTTTTCTTCAGTTGCAGCTCGTTGAGCTCTCTCGGCCACTGTCAAAACTGAAGTTCCATTCAGTTTCTGACATAATCTAAAACACTTTCACCATTTATGACACGAAGGACAAATGGATCTGCAACAGTCGCTTTGTCGCATCCATTGGCCATTAGCAATTCGATTGAGTCTAATGAATCAGTTCATCCTTATTCCTCCCTTACATGCGTAGCATTGGAAAATCATATTCATTCTAATGAATCATTTCGTTTAGACGGTTTGTGTAAATGAACCGGTTAAAAATTGATTCACCAATTCGAGTCTTCTTTTCAGTAGCACAGTAATTAGTTAGATTGTGCTGTTGCTGATCACTACTGTAGGCCTATATTATATTTTTAGTTGTATTCATTGCAACTTTTACGATTCACTTTTGATGTTTACATTAAAAACAATTCAAATATGCAATTCAGGCATGTGACATTTGACCCTAAAATCAAACGTAAGATATTAGTCTTTTCTATTTTGCATAGCCTATAGAAAACAAAGACTTTTTAGGACCACCACTTTTTTTTTTTCATTGAGCATAGTGCTATTATTTTAACTGTGTTATTATTTTAACACATTTTAACCATTTTACTTAAATGCAATTTACGCAGCATAGTACTATTTATTGTACTGTATTTGTATGTTGATGCATATAAAAATACTGTATTGTACTTTACTGCAATTAAATAAAAAATTACTGGAGCACCATAGAGAACTGAAAAAGAGATGTTGTCAGTATGCCTTATCAAGAGAGTAAAGAGCAATGCAAAAAAAAAAAAAAAAAAAAATCTTAATGGTTTTATGACGATCTATGGAAATGCAAAAAATAATTTTAATTTTTTGCTTTTGATTTTGTGATGTCATAGCAGAAGAAAAAGGCACGGGTGTTCAGACAGACTAAAGAATTATAAGCCCTTAATGTTTCATCAACAGGCCTATAGGTCCTTTACTAGTGCAGCATATGCAAGTAGTTATTCAGACTTATTACAGGTGTTATTACATGACAAATCTGACATATTACCAGTGAGAGAAAGAGGTTTAAACAGCAAAACTGAGCCTCCCTCCAGGACCCCACATTCTCCCCCAGATGTCAAAGCAAACAACAGATCCCATGGACGAGGTCCTGAACAAGCACAACCACTTGAGTCAAGAGAAGGAGTAATGCTGGTAATGAGAGCGATCTGATGGAGAAGGGCAAACTAACGGAGTGATGCAGACACCCGCCCCTCTGTCGGTTTTTAAACGACTCTCTGGATGCATTCAGGCGCCAGGACACACAGCAACTCCATCCACTCCGCTTCCTACAGATCTTTCCCAGGGAAACCAGTGAGACTGGTGCAGGAAGTTCTCCCAAACACATCCAGGGCGGAAATGAATATTTAAAAGAAGTAGGGAGAAGACACAGGGGGCGTGGCGGGGTGAAAAGCAGTCAAAGGTGAAACCTCTGGACCTTGAGAAGTCACATAGAAAAACGTTTTTTACGTGCATGCAAATGCTTTGACTATGGCCCATTCACACCAAGAACGTTAACTATAAAGATAACTATAACGATAATTATATTAGGGTCCACACCAACGCACAATATCGTTCTGTTTATTATAAGCACGCGCTGCAGTTTTGTTGTCTGCCACTTGCTCGAGATAAAGCTCGAGATAAAGCAGGATGGATTCTGATTGGCTGTCAATCTTTTCATCAGCTGGGAAAAAACTGTTGATTCCAATGACATCCTTTCTCTGTCCCGTTATTGTTATATTGAGCAAAAACACTTGTGTGTGTCTCTTCAAATGCAAATGAGCTGCTGCTCCCGGCCCCCTTTCCAGAAAGGAGATTTAACGGCTCACGCTTCGGTTGCTCAACAACAACAAAGCTGGAGAATCTCACGCAGACAAAATGAGGATTGTCAGTAACAGTGTTCAGCCTTACATTGTTCAAACAGGAGTCGACACTGATGGAGAGACTCAGGAAGAAGTTACAACTTTTAGACGTTTCTGAATAGTTAGTGGATAAATTTATGTAGTTGCTGTGGAGTTGATTCAACTCATCCACTAGCATGTGCCGTCATGTTAATCTTTTGTGCAAATCCAGCGTTGAACTGACCCTTGTTTGTGAAGCAATCCGGCGTAAAATGACGGCATGTCAACAACACTCTACTACAACAACTCTTCCTCTTCTCTAAAGCAGCCCAACAAATAAATGAACACTTAATATCAGCATTTATTCTCCTTATCCTGTCCTATGCACAGCATGCTGGAAACTAGAAATCAACTGCCTAATTTCCGAAGTTACCAAGACAATTTCATTAATTTACTACAACCTACATTTAAAAAACAAAAAAGAAATTTGAGTTTAAATTTAAATTACAGACAATATTAATTGAATGTAATGATCAACATTATTATGTCAACAGAACTCAACAAAATAATGTTTGCAACTTAAAAGGTGTCACAGTCACCCTCATGTTTCATTTGTTTTGGTTTTCTCTTGTCACATGTGCTCCCTTGTTCTAAGTTCCCGCCACTCATCAGTTACCATGAAGACTAACCACCATCACAGCCGCACGTCATTAGTTAATCATCCTTGGTGTATTTAAGTTTCTGTTTATGTTCAGTTCTTTATTTGTTCACCGTCTTTCTATGTTGTGTTGTATCTGCCCATTGCCAAACTTGGATTACTTTGTATTTGAACCTGTTCTTCTTCGTCTTCCTTCGAGAACACAGGTTTAATTAAAACAATAAATTAGAATTTTTAACTTTATTTAAGTTGTAGTAACAGGTCCCCTGAATTACTTTTTAGTAATAAAAATATGAATCATGAAGAATACTGGATTCATTCTTACCGTTTTTTTTTTGGGGAAATCTTATTAAAGCCAAAAAGAATTGAAGATTTAATCAATATCCAACAGATTTTGAATAAAATGTCCCATTCATTGACAACCATATAAGCATTACCTGTGCTATTGTATCCATTCATTGCATTTTAGTCAGCTTGCTGATGATTTAAATGTTTTGGTCAAATAAACGCTGTTTTCACAGTGTAAAATCCATATAATATGCATCAAATTTTTACTTATATACGCAAATACACCACTGGTCAAAAGTTTGCAATGTAGATCTCTGAGTTTCCCAGTCGTAAATCCAACTTGAGAGGCCATTTATGTCCAATTTGAAACTCGTATTAATAATCATTCTGATTGGGACACACCCTCAGTCTCAATAAAACATACGCATGTTCATATGACGTAAAGCGTTTGTAAACATATGCATTTGCACTGGTGTGCAAAGTACTTTTGAATCTGACTGAGAAAATAGTTAGACTCAATTACATTCAAGCTCAATCGGATCGATGTTTACACAAAGGTTTTTCAGTCCATAAATCCAATTATAAACATGTCAGCATAGCTAGTGACACAAAAAAAAACTGAGCTTGCGTATCCAAAAACGTTTGCATTCACGTACTTTCATGCTTGACTGTCTTTTGGGTTGGGAGTTGGGGCGTAGGAAGAGATGAAGAGCGTTTAATCACATTTTGGAGAGGAAAGAGGGTCAAGCAGCACAGGTAGAGTTCAAAAAATGGACGCACAGATGGTCTATGAAAGGAAGAAGAGGGAAATCAGGCCGCCTGTTCTCTAATGACATGGAAAAAGAAGAGAAATTGCGCTGACTGGTCAACGGTCCCCACTCGCAGGTGCTCGGTCACAGATCAAATAGGTCCGTGGCTTTTATATCTCCTTTGTTGCTTTTGTCAGGGTTTAAGGAGAAGATGTGCTTTTTTGATTCAAAAACCTTACAGACATGTGGAAGTTATCAGCCGTCAGACTGGCCTATCCCTTCTTCCTTCACCCCCGTTTTGTCCTGCTGCCCAAGAAATGCCTGAGGGAAATAGGGAGGAAGAGAAAGAGGTAAACAGAGAGAAAGGTGAGAGCAAATTGCGGTTTAACGCCTGTCTGCCATCCAAGTCCTTTAGCTCATTAATAAACGGCAGCGGGCGGCGGGCCAGAACGCGCGACTGATAGGATAAGTGACAGGAAGCGTGTAGGGCTGGTGTTTGTATTTCTGTGCGTGTGTGTCGAAAGATTGATTTGATTAATGTCTGTGTTGACTGAACTCTGAATTTACACTGACGTATAAACACGTCTCGAAACTGCAGTGTGGGTATTACTTTACAAATTGCCTTGCATGTTTATATATGGGTCAATGACAAATAAGGATGTCTTGAGTTGTTGAGGAGGAGAAATCTTTTAAAAACCTGGTTTAAACGCAAGTGCCAAGTTCTTGAAATGTAATCTTCACGTAGGTTTTGTAGGGTGTTTAAAAATTTTTTTTTTGCATTTTCAACCACGTTCTATTTAAATGGTTTGGAAAATGGCAGGTGGCGTAAGCGAGTAAAAAAACATCAGATATTTTTTATTACACCATGAATAGGTGTATATATCTTAATATTGAAAAAGTTTCTAAACATTTTAAGGGTTAAAGTTTTGCTTTCAGGGTTTTAATGTTGTTTATATGTGTATGTGGTGATTTTAATATGTTTTAAGACATAAAACAATGTGCAAATTCATAAGTCAACTTAAGTCATTTAAAAAACGCGGTTTTTCTGGTGTTTCTGACATCACAAACTACCTTGTAACCAGTCACGTCAACGTGTGGGCGGGCTTTAGCATATCATTAACTATATGACCGATCTGAAGCAGGAGCGTCTCAAGAGAAGGTTATACCAGTATATTTTTCTGTTGATATGAAAAATCGTGTAGATTTATGGCGGGTGTATGATGTATATTACGATGTTATGATGAACTATATACCTTTCTCATTCTGCATTGTTCAGAGCGTTACTGATTTTTAGCTGTCTGACTCGCGAATGGGAACATGGTTTGTGTAACATTAGCAACGCATTATTAGCTGTTTGATAACGTATCAAGCAAAAGGCTAATCATATTTATGTATCCGGCGCCTGCTGGTTCCTGCTACTCCCCACCAGAGGTCGCCGGTTCACCATTTCATTGCACACACAGTTATACTTCAATCTGGACTACATTTCCCACAATCCCTCACCTAGGAACCAATCATGCACTCACACCTGTTTCCCATCAGTGACCCTTTATAAGCTGCACTCACACACACACACTCATGGCTAAGTATTGTTTAGCCTTTGCTCGACCTTGCTCCTTGCTCCTTGCTCCTTGCTCCTTGCTCCTTGCTCCTTGCTCCTTGCTCCTTGCTCCTTGCTCCTTGCTCCTTGCTCCTTGCTCCTTGCTCCTTGCTCCTTGCTCCTTGCTCCTTTCCTGTGTTTTTGACCCTGGACTGTTTTCCTTGTTTGATGATCGCTTGCTGCCTACCTTGACCACTGCCTGTGTTTGGATTACCCTTTTGCCTTGCCCTCTTGTATCTGTTTGCTGGTGTTTGACCTCTGCCTGTACGACTACGCTCATTTTTAATAAAGCCTGCACATGGATCCTCAACTCTGTCGTCCAGTTCCCTTTCGTTACATTACCGTTATGTGTGCGGCGTTGTAAAGAGCGATGCCATTGTGCAGTGTTTACCTCAGTAAAGTTGACCAAGTGGATCTCTGAGCCTGTGCGAGTGAGTGGAGGCGGAGCTAATTAGCATATTCATAGATCAATGTATACTAAATGAAGCAAGGGTTTAGAGTTACATTCAAGCTATTTTATTTTTTTTCCACAGGAAAAAAAGTTTAAATATGTCATTTTGGTGATCAAAGATGAATTTTAAGGGATAAAATTATTGACTATAGGGGGACTCAAAAATACAGTAAAAACAGTAATATTGTGATAGTGTTAAACCATTTTCTATTGAATGTTATAGTCACATGACTTTCTTAAAGCAGATTTTCTGATCAGTTTGTGCTGTAGGAACCATGATACTTTTTTTTTTTTTTTTTTCAGGTTTCTTGAAGAAGCATTTGTTTCATTAAAAATGTCTTTAATCCTTGCACACAAAAAAAAAACAACAACAAGTGTCCCGTGACTGACCCGTTACGAAGGCGTTTATGTATATTTCTCCTTATGCTAAAACAAATCACATGAATTCAGCCTCAGAATTTATTTATAGACTGACACTTTGCATTTAGCCCGTGTGTGTTCATGTGAAGTTCTCTAAATATGTACCATCTGTATAAATACACGTGTATATGCATTCATTACACACAAGCCCAAAATGTTTGCCTGTTTATAAAGAGTGTCCTTTGGGATTGGAAAACATGAAACTTAACCTTTATATTTCTCCCTCTCTTTCTCTGACCAAGTGTGCAGTCCAATACACACTGTACTCAACTGCATATAACAGAAATAAATGTGGACATAATCAGAATGAGAAGAAATGAGCCATTCAAACTTCCTCTACCTCATTTATATACTATCAAAGAGGTGATTTCATGACAACTGGAGCTATCAGTCGGGTCATGCTGCAATGAATCTGAATGTTACTGCTGACAAATGGTTATGAAAGCGAAGACTTTAAGGGTCCGTTTGCACGACACCGTTTTTAACTAGAAATGGTAAAACTTGTTATGCATTTTGGCCATTTATTTACATGACAACGGCGTTTTGGGGGGCTGAAAACAAACTTTTGAAAACGATACTCTTTTTCAAGATTACTTTTCTAGGGCAGCCTGATTTAATACAAGAGAAAAAAATCCCACAGATTTACATTGAACTTTAGGATCCCAGCAACTTGAGAATATGTTTTTATGGCTTGGGCCAGTGAGAAACCACCAAGCAACCACCTAAAACAGAAACACACCAACATCCATTCAGAATGCCTTAGCAACCATATATATATATATATATATATATAATAAATCTGAGGCAAACAAACATAAACACTTTTAATGTAGTAGGACTGGATGAAGGCAGCTGTAGCTTAGCTGTTCTTTAAGAAAGAAGTTGAATTAACTTTATTCTTAGATGAATATAAAGTTTAAAAGAACAGCATTTATTTATTTAAAAAAAAAAAAAAAAAAAACTCTTTAGTGTGAGTTTAATGCATCCTTGCTGAATAAAAGTATTCAAAATGTACTGACCCCAAACTATTTTGTATTCAAGTTGAGAAGTTGAGCTGATTGTTTGTACGAAATGTATTTTAACATATATTTTATAAACAAAAAGTGTCCCACGAACAGTGCTGGCAGTAACACATTACAAGTAACTCGAGTTACGTAATCAAATTACTTTTAAGTAACTAGTAAATTACAACAAATTACATTTTCAAATAAGTATTGCTAGTATTGATTGACAGCTCTTCTGTGCCCATGTAGGGAGAAATCATGAGAAAGTGCAGAGGTGTTGTGTGAGAACATGAGTTATTGCAGTTTTAGACTAAATGTGAAGACGGTTGGCTCACGTTGGCAGAGTCTGGGTCCAGAGTTGCCCTGACACACCAAACCGACGCTCGACAGCCGACAGCCAAGTAGCACGTCCGTTCTGCGCCTGCGTAAGATGAAATGCCTTTCCATACCAGCAGGTGGCAGTAGCTGAACAGCCAATCAGAATGATCAGATGGCCCGACGAGCTCCGACGGCCGTAAAAAAGCTGACGAGGACCAATTTAAGCCGACAGTGAGGAACACACTGAGAAAACTAAAAACCGCCCGACGGCCGACTGACGGCTTGGTGTGTTTCGGGCTTTATCTCCTGCGTCCTATTCTTCTGTGATCCAGAATGTCAGCACAGCTGAAAGGTTTGTTTGAACTGCGCCCTCTACTGCACAGGGTTGAATTTGCATTTCCTTCAGCCTGAGGCTTATTCATTTCACTTTTGGTGTGAAAGGCCCTTTACATTTGCAAAATAAAACTTTTTAAAACAAGCAAACTCAGCCAAGGTGAGAAAAAGTAATGCAAAAGTGATGTAATGTATACTTCCAAAAGTAACTTTCCCCAAGACTGTTGGGAACGAATGGTTTGTTTTGACTTGGGTTAGTAAGAAACCACCAAGCAACCACCATACACTCTCAGAAAAAAAAAAAAAGGTTCAAAAGGTGCACTTTTGTACCTAAAGAGTGCTTATTAGTACCTCAAAGGTACATATTGGTACTTTTGCAGCTTCAAAGGGTTCTACACGATCCCAGCTGAGGAATCAGGGTCTTGTATAGCGAAACGATCGAAACATTTATATACTTTTTAACCACAAATGCTCGTCTTGCACTAGCTCTGTGATGCGCCACACATTACGTAATCACTTTGGAAAGGTCACGTGTGACACGGTACCGCGGTAGAGTGAAAAACTTCATCTCATTTTCTCCTCCAACTTCAAAATCATCCGACATCGTTGTTTTACCTTTTTTTTTGTGAAGGCCGTTTGACTTAGTCTTTGCATGTTCGCTTTGTAGACACTGGATCGGTACTTCCGCCTACGTCACACGTGACCTTTCCAACGTGATTACGTAATGCGTGGCGCATCACAGATCAGTGCAAGATGAGCATTTGTGGTTAAAAAGTATATAAATGTAAATTTTTTTTAGAAAATGACCGATGGTTTCTCTAGATAAGACTCTTATTCCTCGTCTGGGATCGTGTGGAGCTCTTTGAAGCTGCACTGAAACCTTCAACCCGTTGAACCCCAGTTAAGTCCACTATACGGAGAAAAATCCTGCTGGAAACCTGACTGAAGACATAAACATCTTGGATGACATGGGGGTGAGTAAATTATCAGGAAATTTTTATTCTGAAGTGAACTAATCCTTTAAGAAAGACGTTGTTTCTCAGCACTTCATTGACAGAAGTCTCATTCATTCTCACTCCCTAAGTGTGTGAAAAGCATTAGCGATTAACTCTCGAATTTGGTGTATTTAGAAGATGAATTCTTTCCCTGGGACCCAATGGCTTCTCCCCCAGCTTCTGCCTGACATCCCCATAAAGCAAAGCACATGGGGGGGAAAACGACCTGAGATAGAGTAACAGTAAAATCCTCCAACTCGCCACATTTGTGGATTTACAGCCGGCTGGGGGAGACCGGGCCTCCCGACAACCCTCCCGACTGCTCCCGTTCCCGTGCACCTGTCTCCCACACCTAATAGATGGAGCACAGAAACAGGTGGAAAGACCAGATCTCTCGGAAATCATTCCAAGCCACACCCCGAAACCCACCACACTCTTCCAAAAAAGCCAACACAAACATTAAGATTGAACCGTCTCCTGTGATGGCGTCCTGTTTTCAGTTCACAAAAAGACGGATGGGATAAACACACTTCAAATGTTCCCGATACTCCCGGCATATATCAGCGCCTTTTGATATTTTAACACATTTTGTGAACTTTGACTCTTGGAGTCCAAAACCTCCACAAGACCTATGGCTTTCTTATGCCCGCAGCAGATAAATCGCAAGAAATCCTTAAACTGATGTCAGGTGAATGGATCTCTGGAGAAGAGCACATGAGTAATGTCCTGACGAAGACTGCAGCCTCCCCTATGGCAAGGATCATTGTTGGATCCGTTTTCAATTTGTGCAATGTGCAAAATAAATCAAATGCTGAGGGAGACTTAAAAAGTGCAGCCATGGCAACCTTACAGGAAGTTCAAACAGATCTGGGGTTTCCTGCGGCGTCAAATAAGGCATGTCCACACCTGACAGCGATGAACCGGAGAGCGGTTATGCCACATCGCAAAACTTCGGTCTTCGCCTTTTCCCATGTTTGGTCTCCGTTTCTTTTCACGGTCGGTTAAAGAAAAGGTGCAGAGGATGCAGTTGGTTTTCCTCAAACCGGGCAGTTGGCAGTGGCACAAGTAGCAATTAATAACTGCAGAGGAAACCAGAAAAATCACTTCGAAAAACAAGCTGAGCGAGTGCCTCCCATTTGATGTTAAAATATTTACTTTCAGCCACCTGTGGGAGGTCTCTGTTTCTCGTCTTCGCTCGCTCTCACTAAATTAAACCACTGCTAACTGCATTACAGCTGGAGTCCCGGGATGCTGAAATGTTCTGGTAATTGTGTCTGTCTTCTGCACAGCTGAAGGGTCAAATCACACATTAGACAGGCCTGAATAATTAGAGCCATTTTATGAAGAACTGAGTGTACAAATGGTTTGGTTAGTAATTTCAGAATTGCAGTGGAGGAACAAAACAGTGCCAAGAGTTTGAGGCTTGTGGATGTTTCGGCAGGGAATGGGCCCTGGATGGGGAACAAGCAGCCAAGGGCCTACAAAGGGCCACTACGGTATAAGTGACTACTATTATAATTGTACTAGTACTATGATTTTTGTGGGTGGATTAAATGTAATTAAATCAACATATGTGTGTGTGTGTGTGTGTGTGTGTGTATCTAAGTATATATGAATTAATGAAGGCATATATATATATATATATATACAGTCAAACCAAAAATGTATTCAGACACCTTGAACATTTCATTCATTAATACAGTTTATTCACTATAGTTAAAAAAAAATGGTAATAAAATATGACGATCTCAGAGTTAAACTGTGTCAGAAAACATTAATCTTAATTATTTCAGATAACACTTAAGCAAAACATGGTCAGGTCAAAGTGTCTGAATCATTTTTGGTCCCAAATTTTTACTGTATGAAGAATTTTTAAGTATAATATGTCACAGTTTACTTTATTTTGCTATCCTCACTTACATAAATGAACTATAGTGTCCTGCACCCACTAGTAAAAATATAGCAAAAATTATATCTAGTGTCTGAATAATTTTTGGTTTGACTGTAAATATAGTACTGGTCAAAAGTTTGGCCACATTACTATTATTAATGTTTTTGAAAAAAGTCTCTTATGCTCATCATGGCTGCATTTATTTGATCATAAATACAGAAAAATAAAAAAAATAAAAAAATAAAACAGTAATATTGTAAAATATTATTACAATTTAAAATAATTTTAATATACGTTACAATATAATTTATTCCTGTGATCAAAGCTGAATTTTCAGCATCATTACTCCAGTCTTCAGTGTCACATGATCCTTCAGAAATCATTTAATATGCTGATTTGATTCTCGGTTATTATCAATTTTGGAAATAGTTGTCCTGCTTAATTATGCTGTCAAATACACACACACACACACACACACACATATATATATATATATATACAATTATTGCGATTAATCACATCCAATAGAAAAGTTGGTGTTTACATAATATATGTGTGTACTATGTATATTATGTATATATAAATACACAAACAATTTATATAAATATAATTTTTTTTTAAATTAATATATACATGCATGTGTGTGTATTTATATATATATATATATATATATATATATACATAGTACACACATATATTACGTAAACACCAACTTTTATTTTGGATGCGATTAATCGTTATACACACACACACACACACACACACACACACACGAATGTATGAATGCCTCATTCATATACAAAATTATCAAATTTATACAAACAAACATCTAGCTAGTAATTAATTTAGTATTAACTTATTTCTACTTTGGATACTGTTGATTTAACATCAGTATTGTTATTTTGGTGGGCATGTAGAGATCAGAATTCGATTGGGATTCATTAGAATTGAGGCGTCGTTGACCTCTAGTGGTGAGATGAATGAACTGAGTGATGTGACGTTACAGTGAACAGATGTTACAGTCAACACAAACTCGGGTGTTAAAGTACCTTCCATCTATTTTAAAGACTCAGAAACATTGTACAGTAAAAAAGGACAAGAGACAATATTTTTATCAACCGAAGAGAGCAAGGATTTATACAAATATTCCATAAACTACCCCTGAAAACTAAAAAGATGTGGGGAGAACAGACATTGGACATGTAGCATGGTGATACCATGCTATTCTTATAAATATCAAGATTTATGAAAATAGTAGACATTTATTTAGTAGCCTGTAGCATGGCCAGTCGCTTAAAACATCATACAGTATTTTGCAGAGCAATAACACAAACACAGAGAATAACATTTCACACAGTTCAGGTAATGTATTACACGAGCTACACATTTTGTGTCAGATTTTCAACATAAACATAATAATGTCACCTAAAACATAATTTTAGCAGGGAATAGCATGCAGTAAACATGTATAAGTTAAAGTCAGGTGACCTTCTCACAAGAAAAGTTACATTTAGATAAAGGTAGTGAGTTGATCACACAGATAACTCCTTCCATACTGCCTGTGAAGGAAGCATTTTACACTTATCAGATGCAGTCATGATTTTACTTGCTGTTGCAGGTGGTATTAGGGGAGGGGCAAACTTATTGTAGCAAGAATGTGATTGGATGAAAATCTGTGTAGTGCAGAATGAGTCAACAGTATTTATAAATACTACAATTTCAGGATGTAGCCTACTGTACATTATAATACCACAATTAGCCTACATAGATTTTTTTTTTTTTTTTTTGGTAACACTTTACAATAAGGTTCATTAGTTAAATATTAGTTAATGCATTAACTAACATGAACAATACACTTGTTACTGTATTTACTAATCTTCGCTAACGTTAGTTACAGCTGTTCATTTTTTGTTCATGTTAGTTCACATTGCATTAACTAATGTTAACAAGATTTTAATAATGTATTAGTAAATGTTGAAATTAACAAAGATTAACAAATGCTGTATAAGTGCAGTTCAGTGTTAGTTCATGTTATTTAATGAACCTTATTGTAAAGTGTTACCGATTTTTTCCCTTACATTTAAAAAAAAAAAAAGTATTGCACAGTCCCATTAACGCAGATAATATTGCCAGAGAAAAACAATAATAAAATAAATCGCAATTCCTGTGCTGTTTGTGACTAGTTTTATTTTTCTAAAAGACTAACATATTTTTCGACGTCATTTGTAAAACATGAAATACTTGTTTCGTGTCATAAAAGTGTCATTTTACTATGTATATGGTAATTACTCAAATAGACTGAATATCTACTCAATATATACTTCTTTACATTTACATATATTCATATGTTTATACGTTTTTCTCTGTTTTCTCTCAAAAAAAATATGTATACATTTTTTCACTGTAACGCGTCATAAACCATCCAACGTGACAGCTGTTTAGAAAGGATCAAATGTCAACTGATTCGTTGATATTTTTATAGTAATTTATTATAAATGCTAATCTAAATAAATTACAAACGCTGTTGCTGCGAATGAAAATCTGCCAAAGAAACAAAACACACCAGCAACTCTGTAATTTTATTGGGAACACTTCCTCATAAACAAACGCTCGAGTTGAAGCGCTGAAAGTGCGGCAGCTGAAATCTCCGATGCGTTTCCAACCGGGGTGATGACGTATCTCCGAACAGTCAACAGACGCACACAGTCGGTCCGGACTGAAGCTACAACGGGGCCAATATTTCCCTCTTTTTCTGCTGTCTGTGCGCTTTGGCGACGTGAAAAACATCATTCATACAAGGCGGCCGGAACAGAGTGTTTACACGGCGCAAACGAGTCCGTTCGTGGCGGTTTTTGGGGACGAGAGCGCGCTCCGGAGTGTGACGCCTGTGTTTATTCGCGTTCACTGCGACACGGAAAGTGACAGTGCAGGATTCCTCGTCTTGACAGCTTAAAGACACGACTGGAGCGTCAAACATTTAGATTATTGGCTTAAGGAATCCGTTTTACTACTTTAATGGTCTTGGTGTAGGACAGCAGGCCAGTGGAGAAAGCCTGATCATCATCACCATAATCTTCATCACCCCACGGCTTGTTTATAGTTGCTTTAAATACATCTGTCAGTGCTTAACTTATTTTTCAGCGCGATGAGAAGACATTTACAGTATTAATGGTGGACAGGGACATTAATAACACAATGTTTGCTGATAATGTCAAAACGATGTGCATGTGAGAGTCTTTTAATGCGGCTAAAACTGATTCAGTTTGACTGTGAAAGATGTTGTAACGTTAGGTGTCTACAACGTTCATTGGAGCAGTTAATTGGACATAAATACTAAAAAAACACTCAGGATACATAGTGATTTTCCTGATGCAACCCTTAAAAATCAATACCACAGCGACGTATGAATGAAGCGAGGTGCATAAATAAATACAGGCACTTCTATGATGTGAACTTTTAGTTAGTGATGCACTCACTAAGGAGATATTGAACGTTTTCTCCCTAAGCTTGAGAGAATTGAACTGCATTGTAGGTGGTTGAAGGGAACTTCTATCGTTTTTAGTGTGAGACAGGCAGTGGCGTGCTCCAGCTCCCTGGAAATGAGAAAATGAATTGCGAGGATCAAGCTTTAGATTTGTGCAATGCTATAGATTTGTGCAATGTGCCTGATAACACTATATCACATGAAATCCTTCCTCGTGACGGCCTCCTGCTGATGGATGGAGACCAAGGGGAACGGGACGCTGCTGTCCTGGCCAGGTTAAAAGACATCCATTTGAAGGATGATGATTCCACAGAGCTCAAAGCACCGCATAGTCAAAACAATGGATCCATTGCGGTGTCAGCCGACCCTGTTAATGGTTCTGCCGGTGACCTGAGCAAGTTTGAGGAACCGCCAGTGACCAACTGTTCTGTTGGAGATGGGGGTAATGAAGCAGGTGATTATGATGATGATAGTGAGATGGATATCGGTGTGGATTTAAGTCTGGATGAAAATGGCATTTTAGAGTTCGAGCCAGCCCAGACTCAAACTGAGGAAAGTGCCTCTATTTGCGACAACTCTCTAATATCAGAAACTGTCATAGAACTACATTCGCAGACACCTTCAGAGGAGCGTAGCGTCGACGTGCCCTCGGAGACGGTCTCCACGGCTACCACACCGGGCGAGGGAGTTGGGATTAAGCACGGGTCAAAGAGGGTGACCTTTCCATCAGACGAGGACATCGTCTCTGGTGCGGTCGAGCCGAAGGACCCTTGGAGACACGGTAAGTGGACCTTCACGCCTCGTTCAGACTGCCGGGCCAAATGCCATTGTTGTGCATATCTGATCGGAATCTGAGCAAGTGTGAACGGCAGATGTGGTTTGAAATCTCATTTCTAGAAATGTCACAGCAAGGTGGTCTGTACTGCAGAACACGAGATCCATTGGACTTAGTAGTCCAGAGGCGCTGCTACACCATATTGGTATCGGTTCATTTCTAATGTTATCGTTTCCTTCAGCTCTTTGTAATCAGGCTCTCAAAAATTATATTAAAAATTGGATTTAGATTTATAGGCCAATATATCGGTTGTCGGCTTTCAAATATCGGTAATATATCGGCCAAAACTGTCATATCGGTGCATCCATAATTGCAAACCCCTCCGTGTTGTAGGCCTACCAACACAACATCATTGCCATTGAAACCAACAAATATTTTTTAGAAAAACAAAAGAGCGCCACGGTACACACACATCAGATCGGACAGTCAATCATTTAGAACAGATTCCAATTGGATACACAAATAATCGGATTTGGACAGTGTAAATGTAGCGTTGCAGTTTTTAGGCTGTTGAGTTCAAAAATATTGAGTTCCATCTCAAATCCAGAGCTCATCTCCTGCAGCTTGCGTTGTTATGGCTGATATATATGTTCATTTTTAATGTTATCGTTATTGCCCCCAAAAAAATGATTTCCTTCAGCTAAGACACATCAGATGCACACTGTCCATGATGGTTTTGAATGGCTTGAAATATGATTGAAATCACTTCAAAAAGGTAAATACAGTTAAGTGCAACATGTGCAGTCTGTCATATAGGCTACATAAAATTATAAGGAGAACATTATAATTGTGTGCTTGGGACAAGGCTTTTAATGGTGAAACTTTTGTCTTTGTAATCAGGCTCTCAAAAATTATATAAAAATTTGGATTTAGATTTATCGCCCTATATATCGGTTATTGGTATCGGCCAAAATTTTCATATCGGTGCATCCCTAATTGCAAACCCCTCCATGTACCTACCAACACAACATCATTGCCATTGAAACCAACAAATATTTTCATAAAAACAAAAGAGCGCCACGGTACACATTGGATCGGAACAGTTGCAATACACAGTGCGGACAGTCAATCATTTAGAACAAATTCCAATCGGATACACAAATAATCGGATTTAGACAGTGTGAATGTAGCGTTACTGTTCTTGGGCTGTTGAGTTCAAATATTGAGTTGCATGATCTCAAATCCAGAGCTCCTCTCCTGCGGCTTGCATTGTTGATCCACTTTAAATGGTTTGCGTAATTGTGCTCGGGCTGCTGAGTTGAAGCCAAGGCTTTGAACATGGCTTCTGTTACCTGTTATGCTCCAAAAATGGTGGCTTTTTCCTGAAAGACTCTGTGATCCAAGTGACATTTGATCCGTAAGTCCTCCAGGGTCATTCAACGGCTCCATAACAACCTTTTGCGATCCGTCTGAGCCTCAGGCAGCTGTCTCACAGATATGGAGAGAGCTCTCTAACTCTTCCAGACGGTGTTGCGTAAAGCACATTCGGAGATATCAGCATCTTGTAGACGGAGAGTACCGGTTCATTGTTCTGTTTGATTGGCTGCAGTGTGCCTGATGTTTTTGAGCCAGCAAAAATATAACAGCCTCGTTCTTTGCTTTCTAGGCCAAAGGTTTTGAGGTGTGTCTGTGTTTACCCTGCAGGGAATCTCCTTTGAGTATCGCACTGGTCAAGGTGTTGTGTGTGCTGTTTGTGTCTGGAAACTTAACAATTGAAACAACAAAGCCGTCGAGACACAATAAACGCAATGTTTTGTCTGACAGCTGCTGTTTGTTTACCTAGTAGTGTTGGTTTATAAAGGCAGTTGGAAAATTCAACATGTTTAAAAATATTTGTTATTGTATGTAGTTTAGCGTAGTTTTGATGTTATCGTTTCCAATCTACTTCAAACTTAATTTAGTCATCTATAGAAGTCTGCCAAACGAAACTTGACTTGAGCTTCATTTATTAATAACAGACATTATATAATGGTGAACACATATGTAATTGATTATATTCAAATATAAATATAGGCTGCATACAGTCTGAACCTTTATATTGTAACAATTTGAAAATACATCTAACAATTTACAAAAACAATAATATGTGCTAACATCATGAGCAGTACTTTTACAGTATTAATCTTGGTTAATGCTAATTTCATCTATATATACTGACACATTTTTAACATTTCAGGTAGTTTAAACAAACCTTATTTTATTATGAAACATAATATTTATTTACGTTAACCAACATTAATAAATGCTGTAAAAATGGTTTGTTGTTAGTTCATGATACTTGAGATGCACGATATATCGGCCACCATATCGGTATCGGCCGATATATTTTCATTTTTTCATGTTGTCGTTATTGGCCCAATAAGAAAATTTGGCAGATATATTAAAGCTGATATATAATGGATTATTTCCATTGAACACTTCCACTGCAACACTTCAGATGCGCACTTTATGGTTTTGAATTGCTTAAAATATGATTGAAATCACTTCAAAAAGGAAAATACTGTGCAACATACAGCGCAAGTCTGTCAAATAGGCTACATGATATTTTCACGAGTTTACACGTACATGTAATCAAAATAAAGTAATCTGTATAGTAATTTATGCGTATTTGGCGTGCTGTCTGGGCTTGGCCCGAACCCAGAGTACTCCCCCTCCTTAACTGGGATAGAAACCAGCCAAGAGTGAGGTGATGGGGTGGTGGAGGGATGCTGTGAAACTTGTCGCGGGATAGAGGTGAGAGACGGCTTTATATACCGGCTTCCTCTTGCACTGATTGGTTGATTACCTGAACGTGCGCCTCCCGAATTTTATTCGAATGATTGAGACCATTATAATTGTGTGCTTGGGACATGGCTTTTAATGGTGAGACTTTTGTTTTTGTAATAAGGCTCTCAAAAATGATATAAGTTTTGATTTAGATTTATCGGCTAATATATTGGTTATATGTCGGTTATTGGTATCGGACAAAATGTTCATATCGGTGCAATATATTGGTTATCGGCTTTCAAATATAAAGAATTATCGGTTATCGGTATCAGCCAAAATTTTCATATTGTGCATCCTTACATGATACACAATGCATTAACTTAGTTTAACAACTTTAACCTAGCTGCAAAGTGTTACATGTACATTATACATCATTTGAAAGATCATTAGTAATGTTTACTAAAATAAAAATGCATTGTCTTAGTGTTTATTACATATACCTCTTCTTGGAAAAGACTGTTTTATGGACATCCAGATCCATTTATCCCAGGCTGTTTGTGGTAATAGCCTGTAATGTTTAGGTATCTGATTAGCTAGCACAAAGGTTGCTGGTTAATTTCCAAGTAATGTTGTCAGTGGAGATTTCCAGCGATCCCAATCCTGCTCCGCCACTATTGTGACTTTGAGCAGGGCACAGTGTACTTCAGCAGGGCTGTTCTTGCAAGTATTGTTCTTAAAGCTGCTAGGGTGAATTGCAGTGGAGTAACTAGTTAGTTTAATTACTCATGTGAGTAAGCCCTGATCTCATTAAAGCTGATCTTAGAATGGTGGCTTTTATATCACAGGTGTTGGCAGGTCTTATTTCACAGTTGCACATTGTTCTCTTTGTTATTTAGGTATGAGGAAGTACTTTAAGTCACCTGACTGTACTGTACATTCTATAATTTCCTTATATTCTGAGGTTGAACTTCCCACTTTTGTAGCTTTGTTTCCTACACCCTTTCCTCTGACCACATAGTTTTGGTCTCAGGGAAACACTACAGTGTTTGTGTGTCTCCTGTCAATGACTTCATGAGAGAGCCAGTGGATCTGAAAGCGAGCTGTTTGTTTTCTTTTATTTGGTTGTGTTTACAATGATGATGTAGCAACATTTTAAATATAAAGGATATCTATAATAATAAATAGAATACAAATGTCTGATAAAAAGACATTTTAAAATTGAGGTCTGTACGATTTTTTTTATTTATTTTTTTTATGTTTTTGTCTTTTATTTTCACCAAGGCTGCATTTACTTGATCTAAAATAATATAATATTAATAAAATATATTTAAAATAATTGTTACTGTTTCTCTTGTGCTGCTTATTTATTTTTTTATTTTTTGTGGAAACCATTTAAAATGGAAATCTTTTGTAATTATATATACAGTATATATAAAGATTGTTATCTGCCTGTCTAACATAGATGAGGTTTTGTCAAAATTGCAGAAATGGTTGGTGATAGTCTTGGAAGTATCAGTAAAGGCTTGTTCACGCCAAGAACGATAACCATAAAGATAACTATAACAACAACTATTTTTGTCCACACCAACGAACAATAACGGTCTGTTTATTCTTAGCTCACGCGCTGCGGTTTCAAAGTGTGTACAACATGTTTTTGCTGTTCTTGTTGCATAAACACACTGCTTTAACCAGCAGATGTCCTCAGCATGCTATGTTTCGAGTGAATAGCTAGTGTAATCGATCTAATCTGACAGTGAATTTAGTCAATATAGTGGAATAAAAATTCACTGCAACTTCAAAGAAAGCAAGACAATGTTGTTGAAGATACTGTTTGCTAGCCTGGCATAATGATCTCTATTAATTACAATTCTCTTACCGTTTATTCCGAGGGTATGACCGAATTGTTTTCCATATATCCATTTTCTTTAAAGTATTCTTGAAAAGGGGATTGACTTGTCAAACAGTGGTGGATTTTTCTGAACCTTGGCTATTAACTTCTCCACAATGTTGTCTGCCATTTTAAATGAGCAAGCCCTTAAATTAGAATGGATTCTGATTGGCTGTCAGTGTTTTTTCGTTTTGTAGGTGTTAATTAAAATGCTAAATTTGGTATTACATTGGAGGTGGAAATGAATAGGCTTGGACTTGATGCTGGTAACCCAATGCACAGGACAATGTTGATACCACCTATCTGAGGCGGTATTGGTGACATGTTGTATTATGTCGTTAAATCTGATCATTAAAGAAGTAATTTAGTTAAATGAGCAATCACGTCAACAATCGACAATAATTTTACAATCATACTAACCTTTACTTTTTACTAAAAACCATTCTCATTCATTTGGTGAGGAACATGGCATTTTGAGCAGCATTTACACACCCTGTCATGCTGTTGGCTATAGACCTTATGTAGCCCCGCCCCTTTTCAGCGCTGCGCTCGTTGTCTTTTGTCTTCCGTCTTCCGGTTTGTATTTCCACAGCGATCTTACATATTTATGAATGAACTGCTCGTTCATCTTCCCGTTCTACTGACATCTGTTGAGACATCTGCTTTAAACATTACAATACTCATGATAACTTTCATTAACTCTACAACAAGTCCACTTCACCAGCTAAATATTCTTTGACAGTGATGCCATAGAAATATACAGAAATATACCGCAAAAAACGGAAGTTCAAAGACAATATTATAAAGATGGCGGCGCGCTTGTTTCTCTGGCGCATAAGGCCTAGCCACTGCAGTAGACACATATTGCAATATTAAGGCTAACAATGAATCAATTAATTGATCATTAATTTAAACGACAATCAATCATGGGAATTTGTGTAAATTGACATCCCTAATAGCTAAAGATATTAACTTTTTAAATCTAGTCTTGTTCTGGGGGAGATTTGACACTTTTTAACACTTTCATTCAGGACCTTTTTGATGTGTCTTGGCTACAGGGAAAGGGCATGGCTGGCGTGGGTGTTTTTCCTCTCTCTTAACACACACACTGCCCCGCATGACCGTGGCACTGCTGTGTGAATGACTTTGAGGTCCGCTGGCATGAGGTGGTGTGAAGATCTATTTTGGAGCATATCGCTCAGATGTTACTGACCCGTGGTGTCTCTGAGAGCCACAGCACAACTCCGGGCCCCTCGTGCACATCTGACGAAGATAAAAAATCATTCATTTATTGAATAGTATTTATTGCAAGAATACTTTGGTCAAGTTTGGAAAGCTTAGCCTCTTAATAAACTCAAAGTTGTATGCTTTTATCTAGATTTATTGGTGGTGTTGTGTTATTTGTATAATGTTTTGTCATTTCAGGGCATCTAACACGCTAATCTATGGAAGCTTGTTTCTGCCACTAAATAAAAAATTAAAAAGGTCATTGCAAAATTTTTTATTTCACAATTCTTTTTTTTTTTTTTTTTCTCAGAATTGCCAGATTTAAACTCACAATTCTGAGAAAAAAAAAAAAAAAAGAAGTATTTTTCCCCTCACAGTTGGACATTATAACACAATTGTGAGTTTATATTTCACAATTCTGACTTTATAACTCGCAATTGTGAGTTTGGGTCAATGATGTGACGGGTCTTTTTTTTTTTTTTTTTGTCTAAAGGCCTTAATAATAATAAAAAACAAAGATATGATATCCAAAGTATGTAAGGTAGTACAACTAGATCTCTTTTATTGAATCCAAAAGGTTTTAAGTATATTTTGCTACATATAATGGTATTTTAAAGATTTTGAAGTGTCAAAAGGTCATTTGGTTTAACCGTCCAAAGGCCAGTACATAATTTCATTTGTGATTAAAATATCCTAAAATGTAATAAATGTATTTTTGTATTCTGGCATGATTTCATAACATCATATATCAACGAAATGCAAAATGGTATTAAAATTATGTGTAAAAGTAGTTGCTTTGTTACGAGAAAGAATGTGAAAAAATCAATTTCACTAATGTCATTCGGAGTAACCGATATAAAGGGACCATTTTGGATCAAGTTATGCGATCAGTATCATATGACAGGATGTGACATCATTCAGACACCTGCATAGAACCACATGGTCGTGAAGCAAAGTAACTAACTCTCTTTTAACTATTTGAAAAATTCATGTTTTCACTTGATCATACGCATGTCCCGAAACATCAGGTCATTCGGTACAACCGCTATAAAACATGGAAAATGTTGTAATATTTTAAAAACTTGTACTAAATATAAAATGTTTGATTGTCCTTTTGTTAGCTAGCTAGACATCAGCCTGTTAGCATTGTTTGAAAATATCGTCATTCGGTGTAACCAAAAGTGTAATTCGGTAAAACCAAAATTTGGTTAAGCCGAATTATTTTTTTGGTGACAAATTTTGTCCGTCTCGTAAAAAATGACAAAAGCAGTGTTAATTGATTATAAAAACCACATAATCTCATTGTTAACAATTAATAAATCTTCGAAATTAATTATATCTCCATTGTTTCTTTGTTTTTTTTACACATTTAAAAACTTTATTCATCAATGGCCCGTTTACATCTCGCAAAGAAAAAAAAGTCAGAATTGTGAGATATAAACATGCAATTGTGAGAAGAAAAAGTCAGAATTGTGATATTGCAATTACCTTTTTTATTTCAAGGTGGAAACAAGCTTCCATACTAATTAAAGCATTTCCTCATCATTAATATGAACCTATTACATCCTTTTATCAACCCAAGTGGTTGGCCTTCCTCATTATAAAATTCTGATTTTCGTTGTCACTGCATGTTTTGGGTAATAGCAATGATTTCAGACAGGTAGGACGAATAGAAGATTTTTATGCTTTGTTGGTCTGTGAGTTATTGGGAGGCTTACAGAGGAGATTGTAATTCATGACACAATCTCATTTGGTCTGTGGTATTTCGACTTTGGGAGCAATTCTTGCTGAGTCTGAAACATTGGAGCTTTATTAGAGTTCTAGAACTTTTCAAGACATATCTTCTATATTGAGGGGTTGAACTGATTTCAGGTTTTTGTATTGTTGTATTACGGTCACCTTATAAAGATCTTGGGAACTTTTTTACCAAGCCTTCATTTATTTTTCTGCTGCTTCTTTTTTTGACTGTCTCTCAATCAGTTCCATAATTTCTGTAACAATCGACAGTTTTGCTCCTAATAAAGTTCTTGCAAAAGTTTGTGTTCTTGTTCATCAAGGACATAACGGTGTCAGTGAAGAGCATGCTTGAGGTGAAATATGAGACATGTGATGTGCGAAGAAAACAAACCACTGTTGGACATTGTTATTGGACAAATTACAGGGCCAAAGTGCCCATAGTTAAAGAAACTACCAAAACCAGCTTTTGTGGTACGTTTTGTCTCATGCCTTCAGCTCAGAGGAAATGAAGTTAGTGATGTCTAGGCTTGTTTGATGGAAACCGAGAACACCATGCAGTCTTGCTCAAGTGTGCGAGCGTTTCTGTCTGTACCCTGAGGGGCTTGGTTCTGTCTGCTGACAGCACCTCACGGTAATTGCCAACATTTAACTTTTGTTTACATATCATCCTTATCAAACGGCAGTGCAGAGTTTAAATGAGCTGTCATTATCTTCGCTCTGAGGAAGACCAGTGCTTGCTGTGCTTTACAGTTTGAAGTTTGGGCAATCACACTCCAAGAATCTGTTTAAACAGAGACCTAATTATCGTTCTGCCTGAAGGATTCACTTTTATAAACTTGTGTGTTGTGCCGTCTTGAGTAGTGGTCGGTTTTTTGATGGCCGATATCTTAGAGAGCAGGTTGGCCGATGGCAGAGATGAAGCCTATTAGGACTGCTTGATTATGACAAAAATCATAATCACAATTAATTTGGTCAATCACAACTATTTAACACGATTATTGGTGGGCAATGTGATCAAAGTCGCATTTCATATGAGTAATTTTGGATATCTGTAAAAATTTCACAATTATCGATAGGCTTCAGCATAAATTAATACTAGGTTAACTAATGTAGTGTTAAAAGTCCTTAAAACATTTACAGAAGACAAAAAGTAAACAGTCAGCAGTACAATAAGAACAAAAACTAATTAAAACAAAAATGACAAATAAATACAACAAAACAAAAATACAAATGAAATAAACAGTGCTTTAAAGGGTTAGTTAACCCAAAAATGAACCTTGTCATCGTTTACTCACCCTTATGTCGTTCTAAACCCGTAAGACTTTCATTCATCTTCAGAACGCAAAATGAAGATATTTTTGATGAAATATGAGAGATTTCTGTCCAGATCTCTTTTTGAAGTGTCAAAATGGTACTTGCCTATAGTGTCAATGGAGGAACAGAAATAGCTCAGATTTCATTCTGAAGATTGAACAGCAGTCTTGCAGGTTTGGAACGACATGACAGTGAGTAAATGATTTTGGATGAAAGTCTGGCATGGCGTCAAAATAAAAGTTTTGATGTACTGATGTACTTTCAATACATCAGCCAAACAGAAAAACTGATCGGCCGATGCTGATATTTAAAAATGTCAAATATCGGCTGATATATTGGCCTATGTGATATGTCCACTTGTCTTGATCTCTCAAATGTGTGAGGTAGGGTTGTGACAGTGAGGACATTTTCCCAGCGGTTAATCAACGTGTGACAACACCGATAATACCGTTTTCACCGGGATTGGGTGATGGGGGGTTCCCTCTTTTGCACCTTGCTAATTTGAAAGCAAAAGTAAAATACGCACAGACGCACAGGCATTCGTAATGATGCGGAGCAGAGCGAGCATTTTTTCCATGCCAGTAGACACGCACTATTATTAATGCCCTTGCGGCCATGCGTATTTTACTTTCGCTTTCAGATTAGCACCAGTTAGGGGCAGCAATTGCTTGAATGGTGGGTTATTATTCTTAATGAAAAACACAACTAATCCTTTGCAATTAGCACTGGGTTTAAATCCAAAATATTAAAAAAACAATTCCAAAAATCTCTCGTATACTCCTGCTGCTGATCCGTGTTGTGACTATCGTTCAGCTCACGCTGAATTGAGCAAACCGTTCAGTTTTTAAGTGTCCGTTATTTTGTTTTGTTTTGTTTGGTGCGCAAAAAGTATTCTTGTCGCTTCGCAACATTAAGGTCCGCATTGAAAAGTTCAAAGCACAAAGTGAAGATATATTGATGCGTATTGTATTACCGGTATCGTTGTCTACAGATGAAGTATAATAATAGAAACATTGATTCATCTTGGAGAGAGTTTCATTGTGTTGACTGTCGTAACCGAACGCGACACGCTGTCTGAATGCTGAATTGAGAATGACTGACAGCCTCGGCGGAGGGAGGCGTTTACGTGAACTTTAATTTAACGACTTAAATATTTATCTGTACCTCAAATTAAACTATGGAGTGTTTTCAGAACACTTGGAATATAGTGCATGGAAACTTTATGGTGCTTATTAATGTTTTTGTGCCTTTTGCGGAGCTTAACAATAACACAGATTAGTATCAGATTTGGATCAGTCCCATCCGGCCGATAGCTAATCCGGCAAAAATGGCAGTATCGGAGCCGATACCCAATCTGAGTTGGGTATCCCTAGTTTTAAATATGTCTTTAGCTTTCTGGGCATTTGAAAGTGTAAATTATCTTGCTGGCAATGGAGGCCTCACTGAGCCATCAGATTTCAGGTGTGGAATGACACGAGGGTGAGTAATTAATGACAGAATTTTTGGGTAAACTAACCCTTTAACTTATTATAGTTATTTAGTATTTGAAGTTTTTTTTTTTTTTTTAGTTTGTGGTTTAAGCTGGATTAAAATGGCCTCTGGCTTTGTTGCCTCACTTATTAATCTTCTACAAACATAAATATATATTGCGCAGTTAATATTCAGAGGCCTCGGGGCAGGCAAGTAGACTCTTCCCGAGAATTTTAGGGATGTATTTCACAGGAAAGTGACATAGTTCATTTGCACTGGCAATTGATACTCTGTGGTTAGCTTTAACTGCAAGCTCCAGGACATGCTTTTTGTGTTTCTGTGTTGTCATCAAGATGTATTTAACATTCCTGACTGAGAATGACCTTCAAAACCATAGGGTTTAATATGTACTGATTTTGTTGAACAGATCGACACACCTGTTTAGAAAGTCCCTTTAAACTCTGATGTTTCTTCACGTTTTGCTAAGACTTTGTACTGCAGTTCCTCTCTCTGTGTATTGATCTAAGTGTAATGAGTTTGAATCTCTGAAGGAGCAGTCTTTAATTTAGACGTCTGGCCAACTCAGCAGCACACTTCAGTAAGTGTTCTCCAATGGTCCTTTTGGAAACATGCCATTCAGAGGAATGCAAACCAAAGGTTTCCACAAAGACTGTTTGCTGATAGACAGTTCTTCATTAATTCACCCCACTCTCGTGATTTCATAATCTATATATACGTAGTGGATGTGCCATTAGGTACTGTGATGCTTTAGTGTTGTGGTTAATCTGTATCACTGTAGCATTTTCGAATGAAATCTTACCAATGTGCAGGTCAATGTTATTTAGTAGATCTGGAATCTGGAAGTGGTAAACACACACCCACAATCACGTTTGGATGTTTTTTAAGGTTATGAAACCTACCCAGATGGCGTGTCCAAATAGCTGTGCAGATTTGGTAAAAAGAACAAGGCTGCACTTGAAAAACATGCATGCTTATCTCTTCTTTGAAGACACTTCATGACTTGGACTAAATTATTTCATCTAATACTCCATGCCAGTGCTGCTCTGCCTTCTGTGAAACTGCTGGAGGTGTAGTCAACACGTAAAATCAAATGGCATTTATCTCTGTGCATTTGGAAATATTAAGAGTGTACTATTTTCCCATTTTGGGAAGTCTCTCTGTATCTTTCTCTATCTGGGAACATTTACCCATGCTGAGACTTTGTAAGCACTCTCCAAGCTAATGCTTTTCCAAGGACATGCTGTACACAGAGTACATGGAGCACATTCAGTGCCCTTCTCAGACTCTGCCCACAGCATAAAGTCCACTCTTCACTTCATACATTATAAATTAAATGTAGATTAATCCTTATTAAAGCTACACAAGTTAATCAGTCAAAAGCAGTGAGTGATTTTTCTCTTTGTCTTTTGTTCTTTGATTTACATTAATGACAGACAGCAGCAGGATTATTACGCTGCTGTCACTTTAAGACCTGATGCACATGACGTGGATCTGACACATCCTATTTTAATTTTGTGTGTTTTTGTCAGCTGACTGTGGGTTGTTCTTTATATTATCTGCTGTGATGTGAAAGTGGTCCCCTTGTCTTCTGGAGTGGGGTGTCCATGCCTGCTCCTGGAGGGCCACTGTTCTGCAAAGTTTAGCTCTAATCCCAATTAAACACTCCTGAACCAGCTAACCAAGGTCTTAGTAGCCATACTAGAAACTTCCAGGCAGGTTTGTTAAGGCAAGTTGGAGCTAAACTCTGCAGGACAGTGGCATAGCAGGACCGAGTTTGGACTAACACATGCTTATTATTACGTTGCTGATAAAACCATGTAATTGAACTGTTAAATAATGACCACTTTCACTCAGGGCAATGTGCAGTAAGTAATGATTATTTCCTGTGAGGTTAGTTGTAAGTGCACTCAAAAGGTCTCCAGTTTTGTCTTGAGTGTCTAAGTGCTGTTTTATCAGCTGCTGTGACTGGTTGACAGCTCAATCTGATCAGACTAGGGTTGTGCCAATCTTCTCATTTTTTCACTATCATTAATGTGTGGTCTACAAGAGAAAATGTTAAGCAAATAAATTAAGATAGTTGATATACCGTTATCAACATTGAGGTAGATCCAGCTGTCGTCGTGTTTGAGAGCATTAATGTGCCATGCAGCGTCAGATGCCAAAAGCTGGGTCAGTTTTGCTTTCACTTCACTTTCAGGAAATAATTGACAGTGGTTACCCCTTTTCCTCCAAGGCAGTTTGAGTGCTGGTTCAGAGCCAGAGCCTAGTTTCAAATCAGTTCTTTGTCTTTTGACACCCAAAGCACCAACTCTGAACCAGGAAAAGTGCTTCGTAAGTAGCACCAAAACATTGCTGGTCTAGAAGTAAGAACCGCTTGTGTCAGGGGCTGGGGGGCGGGGTTACCGCGACCAACAAGACAAACAGAAACTTGTGACCGCCATTTTTGAAATGGCAACTAATCGAGCTAATAGCAGCTTGATTGTAATCTCCGTCTATACAAATTACGGTGAGCTGCACAAATTCATTGGATTCGCCGTGTTTGGATGCCAATGTAGGCTCACAAAGCCATGAGCATCAATGTTAACGCATCTTCCGCCATTGTTTGAGATGCACTGGAGCTACGCAGACCGATCGGCGTGTGACATCGGAGTGACATCGTTTGGAGAGCATATGACTCCTTGTGCTTTTGGATCGCTCTCGCGGTGCTCTGATGTCATGCGCCGGTCTCGGTCCGCGAGAAGCCGATGCATCTCGAACAAGCCTGGTGTGTTAGGCGCTTCCACGCTAGCATTTCTGAAAGATGTGACATATACAGTGGCGTAAGACCTGTCACCTGGCTCTGTGGTGGCTTTCTAGCCCGTGGAAAGGCAAACCGGTTCTTAGAAGGCTTGTCAGTTGAACCAACTATAGCACTAGCTCTGAACTAGCTTTCGGTTCATGCTGGTGGAAAAGGGGTATTCTCCTTCACTGACATAACTCTCGAGCTAAGTTTACAAATTTGAAGTATTTCTATGTGATGTGACGTTTTTCTTCATCGCCAACTTCATCTTTGCTCACATAATGATAATATTGTGTATCGACGATATCACAGGCTGACAATAGGACGTTATAGCAAATTTGTGTGTAAACAATAACCATTTTTTTTAAACCATGATTTTGTTGTAATTATTAAGCATTGGTTTGGTATTGCTTGCATATTAAATACTGTAGACTGGATTAAAGAAGTATTGCTGAAACATCAGAAGGAGTTCCAGAGCTCCACTCATGGAGAATGAGCCATTGGAAATCTTTTACAGCAGACTTTAGTTTAATTAGACTGCCTGAGGAGAGGATGAAAGACACACAATTATGCACTCTTAGCTGAATCGTCTCAGTCATTCATGTATTAGTTTTTATTTATAGCCCATGTTAGTGATGGTGGCCGTGGAAGGACTGCATCTAAACGGTAGTGGTTAAACGGATCGTTGATGATCCGTGATCTGTACGGACCAAGCCCCACAGTTCGGGATGAATTGCAAGTTTAACCGCGATAGAGTGAAAGGTTATCATTTGCACGTGTTTTGTCTTGCTAGTTTACACATTAAATAGATATAAAACCATTCCAGCGCTAGAAGAGGCAAAAGAGGATTTAATTCGCTATCGCACGCCACGCTGTTATCGGTGCGCACAGACGCACATACATAGAGAGAGGCGCGTTTCAGATAGCTCGCAAACTCTAAATTGATTTCTCTTTTGCGTCCTTAATGCACTTGGATGGACACATACACGCATTATGTCAGTCAAAATACCCCTCTAGGCAAGTATTCTCGTAAACACATTCGGTTATGTCTTAATTGAACGAGGTGAGAATTCGGATGTGTATCTATCGGATGTGTGCGTGCATGGGGTCTTACTCTTTAAGTGACAGCAACCTATAAATATCTGCTGTTGTCTGTCATGCAAATCAAACAACAAAACACAGCTTTAACAGATTAATCTATGTTAAATTTAAGCAGTGAACTGTGTCATTTTATATTTAATTATTCCATTTCTGTACACGAAAATTAATACTACAGTTAGACCTTATACTTTATTTGTAACCTTATGTTGTATTTATCTATACTTGTAATTGGTGTACAGTATTTGTTTTGTTTTTTACAATGTGTTCACTTGCCTTTAATAATGTATTAGTTAGGCTAGTAATTTCTGCTGTGGTATCAGAGTAGTTAAAGTGGGCTAAGTAATAAATGCAAAGTTACCCCCCCAATTGTATTTTGTGTGTGTGTGTGTGTGTGTGTGTGCTGATCCGAAAAATGATCCGATCCGTGACTTAATAACCGTCATATGATCCGAACCGTGAGTTTTGTGATCCATTGAACCACTACTAAACGGGTAATTATCATTAGTCATCAACCCAGCACATCATCACTGGTCACCAGTGCTCTGTGGTGTTTATACGTTTGTGTGTGCAAAAAAAAACAAACAATAGAAACACTATAGCACTTTGACTCTGTGAGTACTAAATAAGAAGTCTTTCTCTTGAATTCAATGTTTTTACTTTTCTGCATATACAAGGAATATTTCAGGTTATTTTGAACCTAATGACCATATACCACATGTAGGATGCTGTCGGTAACAGAGATAAAAAGTGTGTATAAACAAGCAGAAGGCATTTTTAATGGCTTCACATCTAAGTGGCATACTTAAAAGTAATGGCTTATAACTCTAAAAAACCAAAAAACAAAACAAGGTATCAAGAAGTAATCTTCCAGTGCTGTTTCAGCTGTACGCTCCTATTCTGTGGCGCACCGTAAATCGAGACCTGTCAATCTGAGTGATCAGTCCAATCAAAGAGCGCTCCAGCTGTAAAACAGTGTCCGTTTGGTCTCGACACATCGTCCCTACCCACCATACCTGAGATCCAGTTTCTATTGCTTGAACTTTCAAATGATCGCATTGCGATATAATCCCAGAAGTCCTATAGCTTTAGCCAAGCAGCATGTCATGATGTGTAGACCTTGAGAAAATCATGTTATGTTGTGTTTGGGCTCGTTTGAATCGAGACGATCTAAATAAAATCTAAATAAAAATGTGCGGTTTACTAATGTTTCGTGAATTTACAAAGTAAAACGTGGCACAAAAGCCTCATCTGTATACAGTTTACATGTGTACGTAACTATGCGGACTTCTGCATCATCGCTCCTCTGGAAGCTTCCTCACTCCTCGTTCCTCGCCTTCTCGCGGTGAAACTAGAGAATTGAGATGCCCTTCAAGATGCTTTCTTTTTCCAGGTCACAGGCTGGAGGACTGAGGAATGAGGAAACGAGGAAGCATCAATAGAAAGTTAATATCGTCTGACACTGATCTGCGCGCAATAGGTTAGAGTATCCCTAACAATAATTGAACATTTAACACATGCTAATATTGTTTTTTATACTGTTTTGATTATAACCATTATAACTATACTGATATAGGAAACATAGCATTAACCTTTTATTATTATAAAACATCAACATGAAATCTAATTTCGCCATATATTTATTTAAGCATTATGTTTTAGCAAATTTATATTCAGTCTTTTCATGGCCATTTAAGAATTGGTAGGTAGTTTACCAGTACAGCATTAATTAAAAGATTGAATATTATACTTCTGATTAATATACCTGCAAGGATAACCGGAAAATGGAAATGACAATTTAGGGGTCATTTGTAGTAAAGAAGTTCAGTAAAAACACTAAAGAATGCTTGAACAGAAACACATTTCCTCTTGAACCTTCAGTCCTGCAAAGCTTGCATTGTGATTGTGTTTACTGTAAACATGTTTCCCGTTCATTTATACACACAGATGTGTGTGGTAAATATGTGTATGTGGTAATCAACAGCATGCACAGCTGGTTTACATAAACAGGGTGAAAATAAACCAGAATTTTAACTTTTAACTACAGTCAGTACACTGTATGTGTGTCTCTCTTTGGTCATGTACACACTGTGTGTAAATGCGCTGGAGGAATGAAACAAACAGAGCCATAGCGATTACAAACACCAGTCGAACACTCAGTGGCTGTAGTCGTACCACAGATTTAACCACAGACTAATCTGTCATTAATGTAACATTATGGCTGACGATTAATTGTTATACAAAAACTGTAGTTAAAGATTTAATTGTCTGAAAATGTGAAATTTATGCACAAAAATCTTAAAAAAATAGAAATAGACAGATAATAATAAAATATTGGAGGTAATATTAATAATATTATATTATCACTACTACTATTATTATTATTAATAATAATAATGCATATGTATTTATCATTTACATTTATAATAAAAGAAAAGAATAAACAATTAAACATTGGTTCTACGTATTGTTATTGGATCTACATCAGGTATAAATATTGAACAGAATGACAAAAACAAAAAAAGAATATTTTTTTTAATATTAAGCAGATTATGTTGAGAACTTTTATTTTGTTTTCTCTGAGATCTACCTATAATGTTATATTAAAATAGTTTTAAAAGACAACTTTTATGTTATGGTTAATGTCTTTGCAAAACAAACAACACTAGTATAACCGCAGTGCAAATGCAAGCGAATGTAGAGCCCTGATATTTTAGCTTGGCCTCAAACCACCTTGCACTCTGCATGTACGAATGTGTGTCACCTCAAAACAATAAGTCTGAATGTATGAAGTCATATGACTGCAGACAGCGCTTAGAAGGTCTAGACCACTTGCTTCTTTGAGTGTGTGTGTTCATGTGCTACACAAAGGCCCTACTGAGAGCGCTTAAGAATCACATTGTACACACACACTGATCACCTCCCAGACTCAATGAGGACAGATCCGTTTGCTCTCTCGCTCTTTACTTTGTTCAGACTCTTTCTTGTCCAGATACTACACATTTGCTGTTACAGAACATAGTGAACTGCCTACGAAGGCAGTATTTTAAGAGCAGTGGCTGTTTTAAAACATAGAGAATGAGATGAGCTGGATTCAGGCTTTAATTTAATGCTGTGCAGAATTAGTTTTATTCGTTTTTCATTTGATGAATACACGTGGATACACGTTTACACTGTATAGTATATCTCTGACCTTTGACCTTGTCTTTGTGCGGTTTTGTCTCTGCAGCCCAGAATGTGACAGTGGAGGAGATTCTGAATGCCTACAGACAAGCATGCCAGAAGCTCAACTGCAAACCAATCCCAAAAGTGCTCAAACAGATACAGGTAACACATCTATAAAAACATCCTGGAAATTCATTAAAGTCCTCCTCAAAGTCATAAAGCAGTATATTCACACCTAGGTCAGAAAGTAACTTCCCATTAAGAGGAAATATTTGCTTTGCAATATTTGATTAACATATTAAATGTATCTCTGTGTTGTTTTAATGTCAAATACTTAACCAGTTACTTCAATCAGTTAGAATACTATTGACTGTTACCAATTTTATCAACATGAACAAAAGTCATCTTTATACTGCAAAGGTGGAAAAGAAGCTGCATCTGACATGGTATGTTTATTTACACAGACTGTTTAATGCTGATCAAAGGTGACATGCATGTATTTACACAAGTGCATAATGTAAATAGCCAACATAAAGTATGTAAATGATTAATAAAACAGTAATTCATTGCAGGGCAGAACTACAATTTATGACAAATCATTATTGCAGAATATTGCTCTTGGTGCTGTAATAATGATTGTTAATGTTGATTAATAGAATACATAAATTACGTGTGGGGAATGGGCTTGTCATTTTCTTGTAGGCTACACAGACAAAAGTTAAGGACCATGAGTTAATTTATTGACTTTTATGCATTAGAAAATCAACACATAACATTATGATTTTTCTGGTATTTTAGTATCATAAAGAAAAAGAAAAAGGTTATTCAAACTGGGAATAAATGATATACAAAAAAAGCGAGCAAAGAACGTGGTCCAAATCTAGTGCAAGTTCACAGAGTCATGCACTCTCGCAAAAACTCCTGTTATAATCACTGAAGCTGTCTACACTGCAAAATTAAACATTGTCTTGTTTACATCGTATCTGCACTTTGTTGTTTATGATGAGAGTTGACAAGAGTGCAAAACTCAGTGAGTGTGTCGTGCACTGAACAAAACTCCAATAAAATTATTAAACAACCAATACAAACCAGAGTAAGGGGAAGAAATGCACAATACTCAACTAAACAAGCCTTTTTGTGTTTATTATACTTGTAAAATGAGTTTAACAGACTGCTAATCTCAACAAATTCACTAACACTTTACAGTAAGGTTCATTAGTTAACATTAGTCAACCACATTAACATGAACTAATAATGAACTGTATTTCTACAGCATTTATTAATATTTGTTAATGTTATTTGTATTCAATGAGCCTTGTGTTTCTGCTGTTACACATTAATATTTGTTAACATTCACTAAAACATTATTGAAATCACGAGTTGTATTTGTTAACATTAGTTAATGCACTGTGAACTAACATGAACAATATGAACAGCTGTACTTTTATTAACGAACATTAACAAAGATGAACACATACAGTAACAAATGTATTGCTCATAGTTAGTTTGTGTTAGTTAATACATTAACTAATACATTTTGTTACCACAAATTCAACACAAATAAAATGCTTGAACACACATGTAAGATCCAGACAGGTGAAACAGAATATTTTTGTAAGTTGGATTCATAAAGACTTCACTTGTTTCTGAAAGAATGATTCAGTGATAGAGACATGTTTAACAGTAATTTGTTGCCACCTAGTGGCTTAACAATGCTATCGAAACAGTCGTTATTTAAAGCACCCAGTTACTTTCAAAAGATAATTTATTCTGTTTTGATCGGTAACGTAGACATCAGCGTTTATATCTGAATAATAAACTTTTGTATACTTCTGTGATCATTTGGAGTATTTGTAACAGTAATTATGATATTGTGTGTTTTAAAAAGATTGTTTGTGAAGCTGTTTATATCTAAACATGGCAACTGCTCTCTAGATCAACGGCAGCACGAACACAGATTTGAATGTCAAGATTTTATTTTCGTCAAAGGTTTAATATACACGGGCGAATCGTTGTAATTTAGGAATTAGATCATATGGGTGATGAAATCTAGAACGTGATCTTTAAAGATGAATTGTGCAGCTTTGTGCACCCCTCTCTCTCTCTCTCTCTCTCTCTTGATATCTGACATATATGAGTAGCACGAGGGCTTTTCGGTGTGTTCGTTGCTAAAATATTCATGAGGTGAAACATCTCTATTAACATATACGCTCCCCATACTTCGTCCACCCATCGCACCAGAACTGTTTTCGAAACCGAAACTTAGAAATTTTGCAATGAAAAACACTACCGGTTCTGAATAAGAACTGGTTCTCGGTTCCCAACCCTAACAATAAATCTTTGATGCAAAGTGAGCAGATCTAGATGTAATGCCGCAGTCAGTACTTTTCACGGTAATTGCGACTGTAATAGATTTAGTTTTTTTATTGTGCATATTTGCCCCCTTATCTTGAATTTAAGTGGCATTTTGGCCCCAAGCCCCTATTAATTAGACACTTACTGAAGAAAGGAAAGCTTGATTGTGCACATTAGTAATCTCTATTGTATCCCCACTTGGCCCGTTGCACTGGATTACATTTGTACTCTGAGTCTGATCACAAACATATAACCTCTCTAACCTCTGGCATCGGACCAGTCACATGCCTCATGACTCCCTCTGGCTGCAGCTCGCTTACTGAAAGCCTCTTATAGGCACTGCGTTGTAAACATACCATACTGAGTCAACAAACAGTCATTTCTTCTTCCTGTCCTGATGACACACACACACACCCAGGCAAATTCCCAGTCAGTTATTTGCATATAGCGTTGGTTTGATTAGAGTTCAATATGAACGTGCCTGTTTTCTGTTGGTTAATATTTATCTGCTAGACTTCCTATGACAAATATAGCAATTATGTATTGTAATCACTAATGTTATGATTTTCAAAGGGTCAAATTTGTCATTAACATAAGAGAATATAAAAGAAACCTTTTGTTGCATAACTTTCACTTTGAGATGAAAAAGATTTCCACGCTGCAGTGGTTCGTCGATAGGTGTGCATTTTTATGTTTATCAACAAAATTCATTCTCAAAAGTCTTCATAAAATCATGTGTAAAGTCCAGCGTTGGATAAGTTTCGGCAGGGTGTTATAATGAGACAGGAGGACACGTGCATGCCTGCTGAAACAGATCGATAGAGAGAGAGAGAGAGAACCGTTTCTCCCATCTGCTCCTAGCTGAGTCACTGAAAACAGACAGAAAGAGAGAGATCATGTTATCATGGCCTGATGTTTGCACAGAGATGCCAGCTAACACCCACAATCGCTCACCAACCAGCACATGCTGCCGTTCTCCTCCCCTCTCTCCCTCCGTTCACAAGTCTGCTTCTTTTGTGTTTCCCATCTGTTTCTTTTCTATTCCTTTATTTTTCTCTGCAAGTGTACTTTTTTCATATAATGTATTTTTGGTGCAAAATGTATAACCTGTAGTTGTGCAGAAAGACATCAGTCCTTCCGAGGGCATCGTGGTAAATTTCCACTGGGAGTCCCCAGGGCAGAAAATAGCCGGTCGTTACTGAGTGCGTGTGTACGTATGTGTTTTTCCACCACCTCAGTCTGTGCTTGTGTTCCTCTCTCCTAATTGCTTAGTCACCCCTGGAAAAATGACTTCACAAACAGGCCTGTAAAAGAAATGCACCGAAAAGAGAGAGAGAGAGAGAAAGCTACTTAGAAGATTAATGCTCCCTTTATGTCTGTTTACTTAGCACAGATGGCAAGTGGCCATGTATATATAATTTTTTTTTATTTATTTATAAATATATATATATATATATATATATATATATATATGTAAGAGGCCAAATTATGCCCTTGATTTTGTTTTTGAGGTCTACTAAAACAGGTTTTCATGCTTGAACGCTCATTATTTTCCCATATTCTCCATTGTTGCAGCTCCTCTCTTCCCAGTCTGTCAGTAACGCTCTGTTTAGTTCCTGTCTCTATGAAGCCCCTCCTTCTGAAAAGCATAATGTGCTCTGATTGGTCGGCTGGAGCAGTGTGTTGTGATTGGTGTTTGGGAAATGTCCCGTCCCTTACCATAACCGCCAGTTTCAACACACTACTAACTAACTCAACCAAACCCCGCCCCATTGTTCTGCGTATTGATTATTTAAATGAGTAATATTGGGAAGAAAACTCAAGACTATTAACAGTGCGCACTGAACTCCCGCTTTTCAGAGCTTTTTCATACTCAAACAGCAACATTACACACTAAAGAAAGTTGAAAATGTAAAAAAAAAAAAGCATAATAGGAGCCTTTTAATACTGTTTCCCTAATCACCCAGTACAAGTGCACACCACCCAAGTCTCTGATTGGTGAGTAAAAGATGACCGCAGGTGGCTTGTGTAACAGCAGAAACACAAGGCTCATTGAAGTCACATTAGAAAGCTCAGGGTCAGATGCTGTTTGCATGGCAGCGTTAAATGTCAGGTGGTGACTCTGAATGCGTTGGATATATTGCTGATCAGAGAACAGGTTTAGGGCAGCTGCCCCCTGGTGTTTCAGAGCACAGACGTCCTAGTGTTTACACAGCCTTGAAACGTATGAATTCAACATTTATGCTGGCATACTTTCAGCTCTTAGTCCTCTAGTTCCAGTGTGTAGGGTAACCCTGACATGTTACTACACACACACACACACACACACACACACACACACACACACACACACACACACAAACCACTTTAGTAAACCACTTGTCATTGCACACACACTTTTCTGACTAGAGTTACATTAGTGATCTTGGCTGGTCATCTACCCTACCTATCCAGTAAGCATTCATCTCTTAATAGTAAACTCTTTCTTTTTATTTTTGTCCATAGGACTTAAAAGACCTGACACAGCGAAACGAGTGCCTAGACCTCAAAGGTGAGCTGAAAATGGACCTTATCACAATGTTCAGTGTTCGGACGGTCATTGAAAGTTCAGGGTATTTTAAAATTGTGATTTCGAGTCCCGGAATAGTCATAGAAATTTAATCAATCAGGGAATATCTTTAGTGAATGTCAGTTTTTCTTGTTAGTCTCCTTTTTAAAATATGTCATTGGCTAAAAGATGTTCATTGACTTTTTTCTTTTTTCAGAATTAAGAGTTATAAAGTCAAAATTGCGAGATATAAACTCGCAATTGCGTGTTATGTCCAATTGTGAGAGACTTACGTTCATATCTCGCAATTCTGACTTTATATCACACAATTCTGATTTGATATCACACAATTCTGACTTCATATCATGCAATTCTGACTTTATATCTCGCAATTCTGACTTTATATCTCACAATTCTGATTTGATATCACACAATTCTGATTTGATATCACACAATTCTGATTTGATATCACACAATTCTGACTTCATATCATGCAATTCTGACTTTATATCTCACAATTCTGATTTGATATCACACAATTCTGACTTTATATCACACAATTCTGACTTTATATCATGCAATTCTGACTTTATATCTCACAATTCTGATTTGATATCACACAATTCTGACTTTATATCACACAATTCTGACTTTATATCATGCAATTCTGATTTGATATCACACAATTCTGACTTTATATCATGCAATTCTGATTTGATATCACACAATTCTGACTTCATATCATGCAATTCTGATTTGATATCACACAATTCTGACTTCATATCATGCAATTCTGGCTTGATATCACGCAATTCTGACTTTATATCACACAATTCTGACTTCATATCACACAATTCTGACTTCATATCATGCAATTCTGACTTCATATCATGCAATTCTGACTTGATATCACGCAATTCTGACTTTATCACACAATTCTGACTTCATATCACGCAATTCTGATTTGATATCACACAATTCTGACTTTATATCACACGATTCTGATTTGATATCACAAAATTCTGACTTCATATCACGCAATTCTGACATTATATCTCGCAATTCTTATTTTATATTACACTTCTGATTTTATATCGCACAATTCTGACTGTATCACGCAATTCTTATCTTGCAATTCTGACTTTATAACTTACAATTCTGACTTCATATCACGCAATTCTGATTTGATATCACACAATTCTGACTTTATATCACACAATTCTGACTTCATATCACACAATTCTGACTTTATATCATGCAATTCTGACTTCATATCATGCAATTCTGACTTGATATCACGCAATTCTGACTTTATATCACGCAATTCTGACTTTATCACACAATTCTGACTTCATATCACGCAATTCTGATTTGATATCACACAATTCTGACTTTATATCACACGATTCTGATTTGATATCACACAATTCTGACTTCATATCACACGATTCTGATTTGATATCACAAAATTCTGACTTCATATCACGCAATTCTGACATTATATCTCGCAATTCTTATTTTATATTACACTTCTGATTTTATATCGCACAATTCTGACTGTATCACGCAATTCTTATCTTGCAATTCTGACTTTATAACTTACAATTCTGACTTCATATCACGCAATTCTTATGACGCAATTCTTATGATGCAATTCTTATTTGATATCTCGCAATTCTTATTTGATATCTCGCAATTCTGACTTTATATCACAATTCTAATTTGATATCACACAATTCTGATTTTATATCACGCAATTCTGACTTTATATCAATTCTTATTTGATATCGCACAATTCTGACTTTATATCTTGCAATTCTGACTTTGTTACACAATTCTGAGTAAAAAAAAGTCGCAATTACCTTTTTTAATTTTTTATAGAAACAAGCTTCCATAAAAAACAGTATACTTTGTAATTACGGTTCATGAATTATAAACAGCTAGAAAAGGTCATGGAAATGAATTGGATCCTGTATGTCACACGTTTTTACACACACACACACACACACACACACACCCTCTGTTGAGTTCAACGTGTTAAGACTGGTTTGTATGCTTGTTTAGTTTGTGTAGTTAATAGGTGTGTGTTCATAGACAAGCTGATCTCAACCTTTAAATGATTCAGGTTTACTGTAAATAATAAAGTAACAGAAACATCATGAGTGTAAGATTAGCTGTGTGTTTGGCTTTGATCTGTGTTGTTACAATATAAAATTATATAAAGAGCCATATAAGTGCAAAAGTAATATCTCTCTTCTGTGTTATTTCCATAGGAGAGAAGCTGGACTATAAATCATGTGAATCTCTGGAGGAGATCTTTAAGAGGGTTCAGTTTAAAGTAGTAGATCTGGAACAGACCAACTTGGACGAGGACGTGAGTGCTGCTCTTTTTTTTTTACCCCATTGAGTTTTTTACTAATCTCATGCTGACTAGCTTTCTGACTGCAGAGTCATTTTGTTCTCTTTCCATTTTTAAAACTGCCTGAGCTTCTGTAATGGCTTGTTCAGTGCTTTGATTTCATTTATTAGTGCTGTTACACAATCAAAATGTTCACCGCCGCTCTATTAGCATCTAATTAGAGGCTAAGCAGCCACAGTTGTGTGTTTGGTCGAGGCACGTGTGTGGACTGGTCTGATATGGATTGTGTTTGTCCAACATAAACACAGATATAAGAAGCTCTGGAGACATAAATTCAGTCTGTTTCTAATAGGTTACTTATGGCCGCTCCTGGACTCCACTTACTGTGCTTTGAGTTAAGTTGGTGGATCTCTCAGCGTCTATATAAACACATATACATATCCTTAAATACTCTCGTACTACTTAAGGGAGATGTGTCATGAGGAACTGGTTTTATTAATTAATTTATTTGCTATTGTGAAATAAAAGAAACTATGTATGTAGACATATTCTAATCATCACAATAAATATATGTATTATTAATATATACAGTCGTGGTCAAAAGTGTACATACTTCAGCAAAATCTGTAAAATGTTAATTATCTTAACAAAATAAAAGGGATCATCACAAACATCACATCACAAAACAAAAGAAACATTCGTGAATCATCCAGCTACCCACACAGTATTAAGAATCAAGGGTATGTAAACTTTTGAACGGGGTTATTTTAATAAATTCAGCTATATTATTTTGTCTTGTGGATGTAAACATCTTTTATGAAAAATATCTTATTCAGGACAGTACTAAAAAAAAAAAATACATGCATTTTGTATGATCCCTCTTATTTCGTTAAAATAACATTTTATATATATATATATAATATATATATATTAGTGCTGTCAATCAATTTAAAAAAATTAACTCGATTAATCACACATTTTTCTGCGAACAATCACAATTAAAAACACTTAAGTTTTTATTAAAGTTAAAACAACATAAAGAAACAACATAAAGACAGTATATTTTAAATACTTGTTTAATGGCATATTTTTATGAACGAAGGCCAGTATCACTGATACTAATACAGCTACTGATGTCTCGCTGAAATTGATTTTTTTTCCCCCAATTTTAAACATGAATTATAGCCATTCAACATTACAGTGTAAAGCTATCATTTTTTAAAAAAAAAAATTATTAGGCTTAAAAAATATAACTTAATTTGTTAACTTGGAACAATCCTCACATAAACCCACAATAAATATCATATTTAGACTACATGTGCCCTTCCTACCTGTCTAACAGATATAAACTGCATGATTTATTACCTAAATTAAATATAGATTAATCATTCTCACAACTCTTTACTTTCGTTTAAGACTTTATTTAACTCATTTACGGCTGCTCTTATGAGGATACTCGACAAAACGGACGTTTTTGCCGTTATTGTTCGTTCAAACTTGATTCTGGCGATACTGGCGCGCATCTTTCTGTGCGTTGTGTGTGTGACAGGACATTCACAGACAGCGCGTTCTCTTTTTCTCTTTTGGCGCGCTTAAATGGTTTGAAAGCATTTGCACGAATAAGAGCGTGATCATATTGTAATGCTAGCCAAAGGATGTCAGATCAAACGAATGCTGTGTTAATTGCGTTAAATATAATTAACGCGTTAAACTGGAAAAAATTTATCGCATGCGTTAACGCGTTAACAGCACTAATATAAATATATAATATGTATGTATATGCTGATTTGAAACAATGTGTAGTCAACAGCACTATATAAATACATATTTATATTTATCTGTTGACATTATTTTATTAGTTATTTATATTGTGTGCATTATTATTATTATTATTTCATGCTCTAGTCTTAACTGCTGGTCTGGGATCAGTTTTTCTGACTCAAATCCAACTCTTCTTTAAGTGTTGTTGGATGTTTGATTGGCCATGGCAAGTTTTTGTCCCCCTGCTGCACCTCTTTAAACTCTCAGCACTGTAATCAGCATGTTTGTTGTTTTTCTGTGTCTATAAGCATTTGCTGCGCTCCTAATCTTCCTTACCTTTAAACCCTCTTTATGAACCCGCCTCCTCTGTAAGAACTCTTGTTTGCAGACTTAGTGTTTATAATGTGTGTGTGTGTGTGTGTGTGTGTGTGTGTGTGTGTGTTCATTAAAATAAAATGTTACCACTACTCATTCGTTACGTCCCTTAGGCATTGGGAATTTTTGGTTAGGGGTATGTGGAGATATAACATTAAAAAGAAGTGTGTGTGTGAATCTTGAAATAGATGTGTGGCTGTGAAACAGGGGGATATAGATGGTAGTCATGATTCAAATTAGGTTTGTTTTTCCAAGTGCACAGTGCCAAGTGAAAAGGTGAGAACTCAATATTTACAGTATTTACAATAAGAACAATACAACGACAAGACAAGGTGGGAAGGCAAGAGCATGAGAGGTGCTAAACAAAACAAAACCACCTCTAACTGATTTTAACAATAAGCTGACTAACGAAAGAAAATGTAGAAAATAAAAGTCTTCTTTGTAAAACCTCCCTACTTTCCATGCAAACAAAATTAATAGTGTGTTGGCACTCGCTCCTAAGTGTCTAATACAGCAAGACATCCTGCCACGCGACATACTTAGCTGCCGAATCCTTCACAGCCTCACACATAATATACACCATGATGAGACTTGAGAGGAGAGACAGAACAAATGCAAGTTGGTCAAAGTTTACACTCTACATCCACCAATTTAACTTTTACTCGAGTATAGTAGTTTTTAAACAGGAACATGCAAGGTGATAGCAGCTTGGACCAAGACATAATCTTCCATAATGAAGAGTGTATGTTCTTCCAAAGGGATCTGTAACACAGGGCCGTAACCACCATAGACATTGAGCGGGAAAAGTCCCCCCCCACTAATTAGAAATGGCCATTAGAAATGTTAGGATGACAAAAAGGTTTAAAAGTTGCATGTTTAGTCTGGTCTGCCTCAGCGATATATAACTGCGCTCGTCAATGTCAAAATGATAGTGATGGCCAATCAAATCAGAGTAGGCGGGGTTTACGTTCTCTTTTGACTCATGCACACACAGAACGTGTCAGTCTATCTCTTAATGCTGTTGCAGAGACTATTCCTTCCAGTGAAATCACAAAACAAAATGCACACAAACGTGTCCATGCTCTTGATATACAATCATTGATGAACATCTTTGATTTTAACGAGGAAAAAAAAACCTGTGCGAGGGCAGATTAGAACCCGGAACCTCTGACACGGTTAACAAAAATTCTACCACCAGACCACTAGGGAATTTGAATGATAATAGCGGATCTGTGCATTTATTCACTAACGTGAAGAATCTCGGGACTACCAATATATTTAATGCAAATTAATGCAAATATTATTTGGTTCCAAAATGATTATTTCCCAACTAGAATTAGAGGCCTTACATCAGACTTGCACACACCCACGCATATTATTCAGCGCACTAGCATACGTAACAATCTTGATAATTTATAAATAATAGGATTCTAACATTTTATTTTAAAAAAATTATATCCCTTTTATACTGGTCAGTAGGAGCTCTGTGAGTATTTTTCTTTTTGACAGTTTACACATACTCATACATATTCATATTGTTGAAAAACTATGAAAAAAAAACTTTTAATTTTTGTTTCCACGTTAGCTAAAATAGCACCTGTCAATCATTTTCTCTGCTTGTTTGACACTGTATGTGTATTGCCTTTTGTGTGTCCATCTCTTTTTTTACTTCTGTCCCATCACAAGATGTGCACTCTCTTTCTCTCCCTCTTTCTGAGCTCTACATTGTGTCCATCAAGTGAATATTTCAGATGTTGTGTCTCGGCTTGTCTGAGGTTACTGTGTGAAAAGGGAATGACTCGTGCTGCTCAGAGGATAGTGTGTAAATCTCTAGCGTAAAGATGTTGGAAACAAAACCATATTTTCTCTGGAGATGCACACATGTACAAACATGCAGGCTAATTGTCAGCACTTACAGCATCATGTGGGACATAGTCTGGGCTTTTATCCAGAACTAATCGTCATCATCACATTTATTTAAATATTACCATATAGTAAAATTGCAATTGGACATGTTACCTTGAAAAAAAAAATATATTCTTTTTTTTATATGCACTACTGGTCAAAAGTTAATTACTTTTTAGAAGAATTGTTTTCTATGTGAACATATTGTAAAATGTAATTTATTCCTGTGATCAAAGCTGCATTTTCAGCATCATTACTCCAGTCTTCAGTGTCACATGATCATAATTCAGCAGTGATAATAACTGAGCAGCAAATAAGCACATTAAAATGATTTCTGATAAATATATTCCAATAGAAAACAAAAAGACTTGTATAAAAAACAAAACAAAAAAATGTTAATTATTCCGAACTTTTGTGTATGTGGGTCAGTGACGTGACGGGTCTTTTTTTTTTTTTTTTGTCTAAAGGCCTTAATAATAATAAAAGTATGTAAAAAGTATGTCCAAAGTATGTAAGGTAGTATTACTAGATATCTTTTATTGAATCCAAAAGGTTTTAAGTATATTTTGCTACATATTAAGGTATTTTAAAGATTTTGAAGTGTCAAAAGGTAATTCGGTTTAACCGTCCAAAGGCCAATACAGCCATTTCATTTGTGATGAAAAAATAAAAACTTAAAATGTAATAAATGTATATGTTTTTTATTCTGGCTTGATTTTATCCTCATCATATATCAACATAGTGCAAAATGGTATTAAAATTGTGTGGAAGTCGTTGTTTTGTTATGAGAAAATGTCCAGAAAAATGAATTTCATTGATGTCATTCGGTGTAACCAATATAAAGAGACCATTTTGGATCAAGTCATGCGGTCAATATCATGTGACATCATTCAGACACCTGCATAGAACCACATGGTCATGAAGCAAAGTAACTAACTCTCTTTTAACTATTTGAAAAATTCATGTTTTCACTTGATCATACGCATGTCCCGAAACATCAGGTCATTCGGTACAACCGCTATAAAACATGGAAAATGTTGTAATATTTTAAAAACTTAATATAACTAAATGTAAATGTTTGATTGTCCTTTTATCAAGATAGCTAGCAAGCTAACTAACAAGCTAGCTAGATATCAGCCTGTTAGCATTGTTCGACAATATCGTCTTTCGGTATAACCAAAAGTGTCGTTCGGTAAAACCAAAATTTTTGTTAAACCGAATGACATTTTTGGTGACAAATTTTGTCCATCTTGTAAAAAATGACAAAAGCAGTGATAACTGATTATGAAAACCACATAATTTCATTGTTAACACTTAAAATTAATTTTCAAGATTTATTATCTCCATTATGTTGTTTTACACTTTTAAAAACTTTATTCGTCAATGACCCATGTACTATGGTAATATGTATTTTAATAATGTTTAATAATATTTTTACATATGGTGCCTTAGCAATAAGGGCAGAGATGTTTTTCCCTCATCAGTCTCTGAGCAGGTGCAACAGGTTGTTGTCATGGTAATTCAGGTTGTCTGCATGTTGTTTTTGTTTTGCAGACGTCCCTTTCAAAATCTCCTTCTCCAGAATAAACAAAAAAGACTGCTATTAATTTGTTCTCTTTTGTCTGAAAAAATAAATAAATAAGAGTGTCTCTTTTTTTATGCCTCTCAGGGAGCATCAGCTTTGTTCGATATGATAGAGTACTATGAATCTGCCACTCATCTCAACATCTCCAGCAACAAGCACATTGGCACCCGCGGCTGGCAGGCCGCCGCACACATGATGAGGAAGGTGAGGCTATGACTGACACTCATTTCACACTTGTTAGGAACAGTTGATGTGCTCATCTTTATCTATCTGTGTGTCTCATCCAGACGAGCTCTCTGCAGTACCTGGACGCCCGTAACACCCCGCTGTTGGACCATTCGGCTCCGTTCGTGGCCAGAGCGCTGCGGATCAGCGGCAGCCTGGCGGTCCTGCACCTGGAGAACGCTGGCATCTCAGGACGACCGCTTATGCTGCTGGGTAATGAATGGGAAAACCAATGATGGGGAACACAGTGGACATTAACCCTTTAAAGCCTACTGTATCATATGAACTTCTGAGGTTTTTAAATTATGAGTTTTTAAACATTATTAAAGCTTTGCTGAAAACTTGCACACAATCTACTACATGCCTTCTGTCATCCGACTGATAGTTTAGCAATTAAAAGGACACTTATTATAATTGTAAAATCATCCCCCTTCAGCTCGTGGTTCACGTGTCTTTTTGTTGTGAAATCTTTACTGATTTTAGTAAACGTTTTATATCGTTAGTAATATTTCAAGATGAACACAACTTGGGTTTATTTGATTATCCATACACTGTTTGTTAAAATGGCTTTTGAGGTTTTATTTGTTCATTTCTCAATCATCATTGTATTGCATTGTATTATATGTTTTAAAACTACAGAGCTTTGATCATAAAGCTAAGCATTTAAATGCTTTTTACGAAGACATTATTTATATGCATTTTATTTTAAGTAGTCTGCTATACTGTTATAAGGATTTCACTGATTTACATTAAAAGCAGTAGATCAGAATTTCATCTTACTTTTTGGCCATATAAATATCAGCATGTGCAACAAATTGCTTATTTTTGCTCCATTTGTTCCTCTATATAAAAGTTATGAAATACTGATAAAATTGAGAAGGGAAAAAAAATGGCTGATGTCTGAAAAAGCCTGAAAAATCATGATAAAATGTAAGTATGGATAAACAAGTAAACCTAAGTTGTTCCTGTTCAGTAAATTTTCTTCTTTAAATATTAAGCGATATACAAGTTATGACTTTCTAAAAGAGTGTGAACTATAAATTAGATGACAGAAGGCTTGAAAAGTTTTGAACATGTTGAAAATTTAGAGGCCTTAGAAATTCCATGTATCTAATATTATACAGTAGGCTTTAGAAGATGTGTTGTCCTAATTTAGAAGCCCTTATCATGAACTGCATATTACCTCGCAAGAGTTTTTCTCGTTCGTTTTGGTGAATGTTTACATCCCTCCTCAAGCCTGTGTGAGCACAGCACTGCAAAAGCTGGTTGATCGCATTATAGACGTGGAGCAAAAACATCCAGACTCTGTTATTATTATTCTCGAGGACTTTAAAAGGGCAAACCTCACCCGTGAACTACCTAATTACAGGCAGCACATTACATGCCCTACCAGAGACGGAAACCGAAACATACTCGACCACTGCTACACCACAATAAAGGACACATACGGTATCACTTAGTTCCCAGAGCAGTTTTGGGACTCCCTGACCATTACCTGGTCCATCTCCTCCCGACCTATAGGCAGGAACTTAAATCTGCTAAGCCTGCAGTAAGGACTGTAAAGAGATGGACCAAAGAAGCAGAGCGGGATTTACAAGCCTGTTTCAACTGCACTGATTGGAGATTATCGTGATATCATGATAATCAATTTCTGTTAGGACATGTGCGTTCCTACCAGGACTTAATCAACATATAATAATGATGAACCATGGTTCACTACAAAACTCAATTAGCTTCTCCAAGCCAAAGAAGATGCCTACAGAAGTGGGGACAAAGTCTTGTATAAACAGGCCAAAAACACACTGAAAAAAAGAGAAAAGTAATATTTTTGCTGTTGTTAAAAAAAAAAAAAAAATGTTTCTTTGTTAGATATACCCACAATATGAACATCTCCACATCTACTATAAATGTTAAATGTCTTGTATAAACAGGCCAAAAAACACACTGACAAAAGAGAAGAGAGTAGCTAAGAGAAGCTACTCTGAAAAGCTGAAAAAACAGTTTATCCAACGATCCTGCATCAGTGTGGAAAGACATCACCAATGACAATCTGCTGGGAATCAAATTCTGGCAGATGATCTACTACAGATGATCTACTACTACTAAATATAAATGCTTGGAAATACTAGTAATATTGTTTTAGCGATCAAATGAATTGAGATCAGTTTTAATGACAGTTGATTAATCATCATGCATCTAATGATTAACAAAAATCCTGAGAATTCTTTTTATGATAATATCGACTAATGGTTTCAGGCCTAGTTAGTAATAGTAATATTTTTGCTGTTGTAAAAACATGTTACTTGCCAGATATACCTACAATAGGAACATCTCCGCATCTGCCGTAAATGTTAAATGTCTTGTATAAACAGGCCAAAAACACACTGACAAAAGAGAAAAGGGTAACTAAGAGAAGCTACTCTGAAACGCTGAAAAAACAGTTTCATCTAACGATCCTGCATCAGTGTGGAAAAGCCTCAAAGACATCACCAATTACAAGACATCGCCACCTCAATCTGCTGGGAATCAACAACTGGCCGATGATCTGAATGCTATTGTCATTTTGACTATAGTTGTCTCGGCCGGTGATTCACAACACTGGGCACTAGAACATCTAGGCACAGGAATAGCTTTTTCCCACAGAACAGTTTTTCCCTCTTGAACAGTTAAATGCCAAGGCCACTGTTTAGTGTAGTATCTTGTCAGTTCTCTTTTATTTATTATCCATAATACTGTTAAGGGTAAATATGTTCATATCTGTAAATATGCCTATTCTGTGTCTTTATACTTTTCATATTTTATTCTTGAATTTTATTACGTACCTTCATTTACCGAGAAAAATTCCTTGTGTGTGCAAGCACACTTGGCAACAAAGCTCTTTCTGATTCTGATTTATAGAGTTAACCATTTTTGCACAAATGAATGAAACAACTAAAAGGCAACTTGTTTCATATGTGTGTGCAGCCACGGCACTGAAGATGAACATGAACCTCAGAGAGCTGTATTTGGCTGACAATAAGTTGAATGGTCTGCAGGATTCGGCTCAGTTGGGGAATCTGCTGAAGTTCAACTACAACATCCAGATTCTGGACCTGAGAAACAATCACATACTAGACTCAGGTCTGACCTCATCATCTCTCTGTATCTCCTCTTGGTCTCCTCCTTCAGAAATGTTTGTATTTGTCGTTCAACCAACTGTAGCACACTTTAGCTCTTTGTGTTCTCTCGATATATTTGCTTTTCCTTGTTTCCTCAGGGCTGGCGTATATATGTGAGGGTCTCAAGGAGCAGAGGAAGGGTTTGGTCACTCTGGTGCTCTGGAATAACCAGCTCACACACAATGGCATGGGCTATCTGACCGCCGCTTTGGTAAACAGCCACACAATTATGTCACAAGTTTCCATGAACAATTCCACATACTTCTACATCTTCAAGGCTTATTCCCACCAAGTTCTACACAAATTTGTAAAGCTGAAAGAAATAGGTTACACTTTTATTGTAAGCTTTGCTTTTTAGTGTAATTACAAAATTACATTGTTAAATATTTCAAATATTACTGTTTTTACTGTATTTTGATCAAATAAATGCAGCCTTAGTGAGCATATAAGAATTATTTCAAAAACATTACAAACTTTTTCGGCAGTGTAATTGCAACAAAACAATAGCCCCTTATGCCTTCTTGTAAAATGACTGACAATACAGCACGTCCACTGCAAACAGATGAGAATGAGATGGAGGAGAGTTCGTCCCCATTCAGTCAGATAGTCATTATGGAGATTGAGAGGATGCTGTGCATGTTGGCAGCTGCTGACCGTGCAACGCTTGTGTTTGTGTGTCCTGGCATCTTTTTGTTAATTAAGGACTAAAGACACACACACACATTCTCACAGCCTTGTGCGTAATGCACTGCAGTGTGTACATGCCTTCTAAACAGGCTGTGTGGTTTAATAAACAGTCTTGAGCGTACATCCACGCATTTTACTGCAAACGAAAGCTTGTTTCTGCCATGGAATAAAAATAAAAAAAAGGTAATTGCGACTTTTTCCACACAATTCTGAATTTTTGAAAGTTTATATCTTTTTTTTCTCAGAAATCTCTCATTTTCTTTCTTTTTTTTTTGTAATTCTGTTTACTTCTTGCAATTTTGAGGTTTTTTTTTTTTTTTTTTTTTTTTTTTTTTTGCGATTTCTGAGTTTATATCGCAATTTTGAACCTTTTTTTTATATTTCGCAATTTTGTGAGATATCCAAATATATATATGTGAAGTTAAAATTGTGAGACAGTTACCCTTATTATTTTATTCCGTGGGATAAATAAGCTTTGCAGAACAGTCATAAACACATTCATCTTGAAGATCATGACTTTCAGTGTTCACACTGAATATTTAATCCACTTTCAGTTCCTTCATATGTTGTTTTTTTTTTCTTCTTCTTCTTTCTATTGACACCCTTTTACTTTTACTGATCCGTCTCTTTCGCTCTCTGCTGCTGAAGCCGTTCACTCAAAGCTTGGAAACACTGAACCTAGGCCATAATGCAGTAGGGAACGAAGGAGTGCACAAACTGAAAGACGGACTTGTAGCAAACCGGTCCATCCTCAGGCTGGGTCTGGCCTCCACCAAACTCTCCTGTGAAGGTGAGATCTGGAGTGTAATCGTGAAGTTACATAAGACCACAGTGAATTTGCTTCATCTAAGATGGATAACTGTGAATTCTAGAGGTCAGCTTGTGTTAAGTATGTGTGAGCGTGAAGATGATCGGTGTGCTTGTTCACATGATAGGAGCGGTCGCTATAGCAGAGTTCATCGCGGAGAGTCCGAGGCTCCTCCGGTTAGACATGCGGGAGAATGAAATCAAGACCGGCGGCCTCATGGCTCTCTCCCTCGCCTTTAAAGTCAACACATCTCTGCTTCGACTAGACCTGGACCGAGAGCCCAAGAAAGAGACGGTCAGTGTTTGTTAAAGGGAAGGGGAAAGATTTAGCTTAATATAAAGTAATACGGAGCATATTTACAATGATTTTACTGCTGCAACACTAATATGCTAATATGTCGCAACAGTAGTTTTAATGTGTTGTTTTTTTCGGGCATTACATTTCCAGTGTCAGTAGACTAGTTTCATGATCCTTCTTTATCTCACAACATACAATGTGCATGACAGCGTTAATACAGATACAACATTGGATATGTTAAGTTTTATTCAATTCGGTGAGTTCAGACTGATTTATAGGATTAGTTCACTTCAGAATTAAAATTTCCTGATAATTTACCGACCCTCATGTCATCCAAGATGTTCATATCTTTCTTTCTTCAGTTGAAAAGAAATGAAGGTTTCTGAGGAAAACATTGCAGGATTTTTCTCCATATAGTGGACTTTATCGGCTACCAACGGTCTTATCTAGAGAAATGATCGGTCATTTTCTAAAAAAATAAAAATATATATACTTCTTATCCACAAATGCTCATCTTCCACTGCTCTGCGATGCACCACGCAATCACGTTGGAAAAGGTCACGCGTGACTTGTGATTTGATTCGGGGTTAAAATGTATATACATTTTTATTTTATTTTTTAAAAATGACTGATCATTTTGCTAAAAAAGACCCTTATTGAAGTCCGTTGAAGTCCACTATATGGAGAAAAATCCTGGAATGTTTTCCTCAAAAAACTTAATTTATTTTCGACTGAAGAAAGACATGAACATCTTGGATGACATGGGGGTGAGTAAATTATCAGGAAATTTTAATTCTGATTTAAGTGAACTAATCCTTTAAAATTCTTCATGTGGGATTTTTCATGTATTGAAATGTTTTTAAAATATGCAGTATTAAGGTAAACATTGCAGTTTAATGTTATATTAGAGCCACTTATTTTATTTTTCTACTAACTACAGTTAATTATTTACCACAGTGTTCAGCAGATGTAACTGCGACATTGATTTTTTTTTTATTGCATAATCACTTTTTTCCTCCTCTCTGCTCTTGCAGGTGAAGAGTTTCATTGAGACACAGCGCGCCCTGCTGGCAGACATTCAGAATGGCTGCAAGAGGAACTTCATCTTGGCCAAAGAGAAGGAAGAAACAGAACAGAAAATGAGACAGTCAGCTTCAATGCCAGAAATTGCCACAGAGGACCAAACTCAGGAGGATGAAGATGCATCTGATGAGAAAAGCGAGGAAGAAAATGCTGCCGTTCAGAAAGACGCAACCGAGGAAGATGTATCTGAGAACCAGGAAGTCAAAGTTCAAGAAGCGACACTGCAAGACGACTCCGACTCGGACACTGAGGATGAAGACATAGTGGATTCGTCGAATGCTTCTGCAAAGACCACATCTCCCATACCGATTCCTGCAATAAACACCTGTAAGGTCGTGCCCTTGGCACCTCCTTTACCAGGATCTCCAGCCGTCATTTCGGGAATTACAGTAACCGAAGCCAACGTTGCTTCCGGAGCCCCATCATCTCCTGGCCGCTGTTTCTCTGTGTCTAGCCCCGGCAGAGGACACAAAATCTTTATGGTAACACGTGTGGAAAGCCCTCCGGAGCAGCAACAGGTGACTGCATTGCCGAAATTTGTCCGTGAGAGGGCGGTAGAGAGCCAAACATCTGCAACACCAACACAAACCCATATAAAAGCACCTTCACAACCGCCTGAGCAGAAATCAACACAACCAACAGAATCTGAGCTCAGTGCGTTAACATCACATGCAGAAACGACACCTGCGCCCGCTGAAGTTCTCAACACGTCAACGTCTTCACTTGCGGATGAGCAGGAGAACGTGACTCATTCTGATAAAGTTCAGTTTGAGCAGCAAGCTTCAATATCGGGAAGCATACAGGAACCTGCTACACCGTTTGAAAGCCAAATTAGACTTGATCAGACTCACTTAGAGCAGCAGTTACCAGAAGATACAACAACAAAAACACCACAAGAGACACAAAATACCAGTGAGGAGCAGATCCAGGAATCAAGTCCCACCCAAACAGAGCCATCAGTGTCAGGACAATCCCGGGATGGGACGCCAAACCCTGAAGAGCAGCAAGAGCTGCAGCCTTCACTGGAGGTCGCAGATGGCTGTAGTGCTCAAGCGGGATCTTCTGACGAAGAAGCCGAAGGTTGTCCGGTTATGAGCGCAGTAGCAGTGCTTCCCAACGGGCTGAAGCCAGAATTTGCTTTTCACCTGCTCGAACCAGAGGGACTCAAACCAGCCAGCTGCATTATAGAGCATGGTGAGTTATCAATGGATTACCTCATGTTCATCTATAAAATACAATATTGTAGCACATTTATTTTGGTTACATGACATTTGCATGCTTCCTAAGACCTGTTCATACCAATTTCAATGTCAAGTCAAGTCACCTTTATTTATATAGTGCTTTATACAATAACAAATTGTTTCAAAGCAGCTTTACAGTGATAAACATGAAAATAATGATTCAGTGATGCAAAACGGAAATAAATTCTGCTGTAAAGCAGCTGTAAAAAGACAATAATAAACAGTCATTATTCAGTTGAAATCGGTTCAGTGTTGACTAGATGACATTATAAAATAGGGGTTGGGGGAAAAATCGACAATATTGTTTTGATACACGGACACCAAGTATTGATCTTTTCAGTCTGATTAAACCCACAAACCTTCATTTTGTGTGAAAGAAGACCTTTGACTGTCTTTGTGTACTGTATAACAGTTTTTTTTATATATATATATATATATATATATAGTTAGTTAGTTCACCCAAAAATGAAATTTCTGTCATTTATTACTCACCCTCGGGCCGTACCACACCCGTAAGACCTTTGTTCATCTTGGGAACACACATTAAGATATTTTTGATGAAATTCTGATGTAGAACCTGTTCTGAAGATGAAGGTCTTAGGAGTGTGGAACGACATGAGTGAGTCATTTTTGGGTGAACTAACTCTTTAATTATTATTTACTCGCTGCCAGATTATGACTTAATTATTATGATTATTACTTATTGTTTAAAATCACAATTAAATCAAATTGTGGCTTAAGAATCGTGATATCACATCGTGGGGCTTCTGGTGATTCTCACCGCTTTTACAAAATATCACCAGAATATTTTACGCACAAAAAACGTGAATTTTTTGATAAATACCTTTTGTATCTTTATTTACTTTATTATATTTTAAAGAAAACTCTGTTGCAGATATGTACATTTAGCGAATGCTAATGATAGACACCTGTGGTGCACACCGATCTCGAGTCCAGCAGAGCTTTTATGATGTTTTTGCTGCAGTCTGCCGTTTCCGCTCTTTTCGTTGCGTATGTGGGGTAACGCGGCGCTGTTTTACATGGTTAAAACAAACTAAATACATTTGAGTGTGTTGAAAGTTTTTATAACATTACTCTGTGCTCTGTTCGCTCGGTGGCTGCTATGAGAGACTTGTTGCACTTTGCAGTAATCTAGATCAATATTAGTAAAACTGGATATCCAAGGTATGACGCCATTGACAGGCGATGCAATGACACGGTCCGTGTCCTGGTTAAAATTGCAGATTTCTCTGGATTTAAACATTGTTGGAAAAGTTTGAGATAATGCAAGTATGCATTTCAACAAAATATATAACATTGTTCTAGTGGTTTTTGAATATTTTAATCAAAATATCGTACATATTGTGCCTCCTAAAGTATAAACAGATTTGAAAATAAATGGCCTATTAAGTATTTAAGGATTAGTGAATTCTAAAATCTAAATGGCTGTTTGAAACATTTAAATACTGTTCAGAATCAGAAAGTAGCGCAGCTGTTTTGCTTATGGGGGTTTCCTGGGTCCTTTGCCGTATTTAGGGGTCAAGCCCCGAAGTTTTCTTAATATTATTCTTCCGCTGTTGAGTCTATGGCAGCCCATAGAACCGTATAGTAAAGTTATAAAATTTGACACACAGATAGAGGACAGTCTGAAATGTTACCATAGCAAATTTGGAGTCTTTACCTCAAACCCTCTAGCGCCACCAACAGTTAAAATATTCACTCATGTTTATGCTCATAACTTTTGATGCACAAGTCCTAGAAACAATTCTTTTGTCCGATTCCATGGCTCATTCTGTTTCGAATGCACCCTATGACGTAATTTCCGTCCGTCATGAAAATTTTCCGCCATTTTGAATTTTCCGAAAAACGACTCCTCCTAGAGCGTTTGTCCAATTTACTCAAAATTTGGTATGTAGCATCTACTCACACTCCAGGCAAAAAGTTATTAAAAGACTTTTGATCAGCCAATCCGTTCTTGTATAACGCGTCAACGAATTTTGTGGCAAGCACACAAAAATGGATTTGATGCTGTATCTTCGTAATGATTTGGTGTATTGACAGGCATGACTTGGGTACATGCACAGTATCGTCACAGCGCCACCTACTGGTGCCGAGATAGGAAAAATGGCTATTTTTGCTTATAACTTTTGAATGCCTTGTCCTAAAATCAAGAGGATTCACGAGTTGAACGGTATCCAATTTTCTTTGGTCGGCCATTTTGGGGCGTCAGCCATTTTGAATTTTGTCATAAAGTGCTGTATTGTTACAAATCTTTGTATGATTCATTGAGGCCATGTTCTGAGAGGACCTGTAAAGTTTTAGGTCAGTGCCCCATAGTGGTCAAGAGATATAATGACATTTATAAAAATGCTTATATGAAAAATTCAACATATTGTCATTTAAAGTTGTTAAAAGATTTTGGATAGACCCAACCGTTGTTTTATACTGCGTCAAAAAATTTGACTGCGAGCACGCCAAAATAGATATGCGGCTGTAACTTTGCAAAAGTTTTGTGTATTAACATTGGTATATGTTATCACAGGCATGACTTGAGAGTGCATGCAGAGTTTCGTCATAGCGCCACCTCCTGCTCAGAAGTTATAAACCATGTTATTATGTTATAAGTGCTTTAACTGATGTCATTTAAACAGCTTTATCCTAACCTCATTATCACAGATGTCCACAAATATTTCCTTTTCTGCCCTTATTCGGTTTGACCCCCGTTATTGCTGCTTGCAGCTATATTTGTTTTTTATCTTTTTGCATGCAACTAATACTGCAAGCTAAAAACTGTGGTGAAATATTGATACTTTTGCACCATTTAAAATGGTGTCGGACTGAGCTGTGAACAGGACTTAACCTGGGTATAGTGTAAGCACAAAGACAATATATCCTCTCGATAGTGATTTTGAACATACAGGGAATGACACTGTGTTCATATACGTGTGTGTGTTAGTGAGCGTGACTGCGGAGCTGAGCTGCGGGCAGGATTTAGAGGAGCTTCTCCTTGATGCCAGTCTGGACACCAGCAGAGATGCACCATAATGCTGTAACCTAGGTAATGCAAGGAAATTCCCATGTTTATGAAGGAATTCCTGGAATAATAACTCATGAATGTGCTTTAAGAGGAATTCTGGTTAAGTTAACCCGTGTTTGTCTCTTCTCAGGATCCACACGTGTAGTGAGAACCAGAAGGGCCGGTTTGTTCTTGCCACATGGCATTTGCTCATATTCCTCTGGACTCTTTCCATCTTTCGCTTGTGTCTTTTCCACAAATTTTCAAAACAACATGGAGAACTTCCCTGAAATGTCCAACCTTAAAAAAATTGGCGTTATATTGAAATTACGAAAACCTTTGATTGGTTACTTTCCCGTAAAGTTGTTCAGTATGTTCGTTCAGCGATGGTGTTCTTCAAAAACACAGTTACCAAAGACACACACGCGGAGAAACACAAACTTTTCGCTAACCAGCGACCTTCTTCTGTTTCACCCCTTTATGCTGTTGGCGTGTCACTGCTCACCGTCGCCCCCTCGTGGACTGGAGGTTGTAATGCAGTAGAAAGACTGACCAGCTGGAACACTTTGAGCAAAGACATTGAAGCATTGGTTTTGGCTTTGAGATCTTGTCGGGCAGGCGGAAACTGTTTAGCGAGTGCCTTGTCGCACTCGAGTGTATGTGTGCGTTTGTCATTATTATTGTCTCATTAACACAAAAAAAAGGACTTACCAAAGTGACAAGCATCCGCTTTCCGTTTGTTCCTGCTGCTGCTCAGGAATCGGTCAAAACATTCACTTCTGATCTCACCAGGTTCCCTCCATCAACCAGCACCTCCGAAGCCGCAAAAGCGCTTTGAAACCTGCGTGAACATGTGGAACAATCGATAATTGTTGATCTTTAGCGAATCATCTGAATGATCCAGATGATTCTGAAAAAAACAGGCGAATGAATTGTACAATTTTCACTCTCTTTCTCTCCCACACACACAAATACTCATTCTGTCTTCCATCGGTAACCCTGTGTGTCACCATACATACTCATCCGAAGACAGGACATGCCTTTAAACCTTTTTCAGCTCTTTATTCTGGCTGCTTGGCTGAATCAGTTTGTATTTATTTTAAACAACCTGAGTCTGTTGTGTGATTTAGTTTTTTTTCCTCCCTGTGTTCCCTGTCTTTTTTTTTTTTTCTTTTTTTTTTTAAGCTGTTGTTGTGGGATTTTCCCCCTTTGGTGTATATTTTCAGATTCTATAAAGAGCAAATATTAAGTTTAAAGTTTTTCCTATTTTGATTGGTTGGGGTTTGGGAAAAGGGGCTGGGCTCTGTTGATTTATATAAATGGGGGTGGAGCTCTGGGAGAGTATATTATGTAAATCAAAAGTGTGTTTGGGCATGAAGGCCGCCATTTACAATGAGGCAGTGGGAGTGCCGGACCACAAGACTTCATGAAGAAAACACTAAACTTGTGTGAAGCTACTGCCGCCGGAGACACTAGAGACTAAACTTTACCTCAAAAGATGTCACCAACGTTGGACAAATGAGAAGCTTGTGACATCGAAGCGAGGCTTGACCCGATAAATGTAGTACTTGCCACCATTCCAGGCTCTGTGGTTGGTGCTTTTCGGTTTCTCTCTCTTTCTCTTTAACGTCTGGTTGATGTTGACTCTGACATTGAAAGCAGACGTCTATCTGCCAGGCTTCAGAGAAGCTTTGCCTCTACATCCAGATCGTCTTTGACCTTGAAATCAACACGCCCCCAACCCAATGTTTGTAATGCTTCATTTTTAGTCATTTTTAAAATTACCTGTTAAATTAATCAAACTGTACTGGTAACACAAAGAGATGTGTATGGCTTTTTCCCTCTCAAATAAATGCATGTAATGACAAAAGTAGCATGTGTGGCAAATGTTTTCATAAAATATGTTTACTAATTGCATTTTTTCAGTTTTGTTTTACCATTTAGGGTGAAGTCATTATTTAAAAAGTGACCTCATCCACCATATTATTTTTAGGTTAAATGCTGTAGAAAAACATGTTGATTGATATTGCTAACTGGTATTTATCATATTATTTTATTATCATAAACACACTGGTTTGTAGTGCAAATGAATTTACTGGTTACTGCGAAAAATAATGCTTGTCTTGCATCTTAAAGTTGCATTTTGTATTACAATTATTGTTTTGGTCTCAACAGCAGTTATATATACAAGTGTATAAATTAAAATGTGAACATGACAAAAATAAGAAAATGCAGTAACTCTCAGAATATTCTTTTGGGAAGCAAGTGAAAGCATATTTGTTATTTTGGGAATTATATGCTGCCAATTCTAAAGAAAATAGGAAAATTACTATAGTAACTTTCCTATAGTAATTACTATTTTCTATAGAATTATTTAATATAATAAAGTTAAAGTCATTATGAAGTGTTAAAGGAAAAAAATCTAGCTTCTGTTGTTGGTTTTCTGAGAGTCCCTGAGTTTGCACAGGTTGAAACCCCCTGGTTTCCATGAAAGAAAGCGCCACATCAGGTGGTCTGGTATGTTACACACCCTGAGATGTATGCAAACACTATCAAACAGCCCTACCGCTGGGGAGCAATATGTTTGAGCTTACCAAGCTTCTGCTGAACCCTGAGCACAGAACATGCATAAATACAGCAGAGGACCAGTGAGGGAAATAATCAACCAAAAACACACCATTGAGATGGGGATGAAAGTACTGATGATATAATCCTCAGGAATTTGAGTCTCGGGGTGTAATTAGAACTACATTGAGATTCTGACACTTTTTTTGATCATTATTTCTCAGTCAACTAGAAGTCATTCGGCCATGCTGTACTTTGGGATGTTCTGTGCATATAGAAGGGATTTCTGAGGTATTTGACTCTGAGTCTGTTATTATAAATCTACTTTGAAGGAATTTCCATGTAATCCTCAGTGATTCTTACATAAGCACAGGAGACCTCAGCGGTCTATGTAGATTTAATGGCTGATTTTACAGTAAAATGTGCATGGATGGATGGATGGATAGATAGACAGACCGATGGATGGATGGATGGATGGATGGATGGATGGATGGACCAACAGATGGATGGATAGATTGACAGACCGACTGATCGATGGATGGATGGATAGATGGATGGATGGACAGACCAATGGATGGATGGATGGATGGATGGACAGACCAATGGATGGATGGATGGATGGATGGATGGATGGATGGATAGATAGATAGATAGATAGATAGATAGATAGATAGATAGATAGATAGACCAACGGATGGATGGATTGACATAGATGGATAGATAGATGGATGGATGAATGAATTGACAGACTGACGGATGGATGGATGGATGGATAGATAGACTGACGGATGGATGGATGGATTGACAGACTGACTGATGGATGGATGGATAGATAGATAGATTGGCAGACCAACGGATGGATGGATTGACAGACATAGTTGGATAGATGGATGGATGGACAGACTAATGGACGGACAGACAGACAGACAGACAGAGAGATAGACAGACAGACAGACAGACAGATAGATAGATAGACTGACAGACCAACGGATGGATGGATTGACAGACAGACAGACAGACAGACAGACAGATAGATAGATAGATAGATAGATAGATAGATAGATAGATAGATAGATAGATAGATAGATAGATAGATAGATAGATAGATAGATAGATAGATAGATAGACCAACGGATGGATGGATTGACATGGATGGATGGATAGATAGACAGACCGATGGATGGATGGATGAATGAATTGACAGACCGACGGACGGACGGACGGACAGATAGATAGATAGATAGATAGATATACCAATGGATGGATTGACGGATGGATGGATGGATGGATTGACAGATAGTATGACAATTGGATTTGGTTCTTTTACTACCATTTGTAGGTCAAAAATTAGACATACAAATTTGGCTTTTTTTTCCCTCAAGAAAACAGGAGGTGCAAAAATAAAGGATAAATGTTCATGGGAAACTGTACATTGTCCCCCTGTTAGTCATTAATATCTGCAGACTGATCAGAGTATTGCAGTCATTCAACACCATTACTGATCAACCTGACAGGCTCATGTTAAATCTGGAGTGTGCGGACTGTGGTGTGTGTAAGCGGGGAACAAACACGAGCTCTCCGGGAGTAAGATCCAGTGCGTTTCCGCTCAGGTAAGAGCTCCGTCCACCGCATTCATGCTGTGTTTTGATTGTGTCCGGCTGTTGGTTTAGTGCTTTAAAGAGCCTCTCAGTTGTCAAACACTCAATGTGACGTGTTAGTTTTCGGCCTAGTGTTCTCTGCCAGATCTGTGTGGAGATTCCCTCAGGCACAGAGAGGGTTAAAAAGAGCCTTTTTAGCCACAGCCTTTCCATGTGAAATCCCTTCGTAGACGTTTTTTTCTACGTATCAGTTGTGGGAAAAGCAAGCCGTGAGAAAATGAGGTGAAATCAGTGCAGAGAGAAGTACAGACGTGAAGCGGCGGACTGAAGATCCCTCACATGATAGTGCTTACAGACACATCTCTCTCCGGCGGGTTACAAACTCACTCCACTGCTCTGGGAACTTTGGGAACAGCATCCCATGCTGGTGTGAAGACTTTCTGTAGCACTCAGGACATCCTCAAAAAGGTAAATATTGTTTTGACAGAATTACACACAAGTTTTGAGTGATTAATGTTGACAATATTCCATTATTTTAACTGCGAAAATAATTCAGTACATGAACTTTAACCTCACTTTTAACAAACATTTAATTACATAATGTTATTTAAATACATAATGTACATTAAAATAGTTCTGAACCTTGATTAAATTTTGTTCTATTTTTTATCCAAATTATTGTGAGCATTGTGGAGCACTAATAGGATCATGCAGGAAATCCCTAATATGGACATCCAGCGATCGCTATAGCTGAATAAAACAGATTTTGACTGACTAAACATGAAGAGAATTAACACACCATTGCGACAGTATTATGGTTTGTTTTCTCCATCTCAGGTATTTTCATAAGGATAATGTAGGCTATTTATAATGCAATGCTAAGCGGCATTTATCACTATATAGCTATATATATATATATATATATATATTTTAATGTATTTTTGACTGACAGCATTATGTACTTTTTTCAAGATTTCTATTTCTATAGATATTACCATATATCGCTATTGTGAATTCTTTTGGCCACGATAACCGTGTAGTGAAAAATCTGATATTGTCTAATATATCTAATATATTTAGTAACGGAGGTTTGTTGCTTCACTATCAACTTGAGATTTGAATCCGTGGCGGAAGGAAGTAGTTCCTCACAAAAGAGGACATTTAAAGACATTCCTATTTATATAAACACTTGTGCCGTCGAACTGTTGTATAAACGCAATATCACACTCGTAGCCGTGCAATATGGCTGTGATTACCTACGGCCGAATCATAGCTGTGCTGATATACAGCCATATGGCACGGCTACGAGTGTTATATTGCTCATTTCCAAAACTAGTAATGAATTAATGTTGAGTCGCTTCACTGAAACGCATTGTAATGTGTAGAGTATTATGAGAGAGAGAGAGATCACCTAAGCGAGTGTATTAATATTCTTTCAATCTTATATTCAGAATCACAAAATCAGTTTAAATGACCGCTGAGGAAAGCGACATCATTGTCTTTGTCCTTTTAACATTTGAGGGGATTTCCCATGACAGCGCTAATCAATGTGTTTGTCAGTTGCGTCTAATAAGATGTTGTTTAAAGTAAAAACAACGGTAACACGTTCTATGAAGACCATGCTTATAATGAATTATAGCTCCATTTATACGTATTTATAAGCAAGTATTACTCTTTTATAAACATTTTTATAAAGACCTATACCACATTATAAGAACAGTTATAGTTACATTTATATTATTTATATAATTAATTATAAGTCATGCATTTGTTTTTTTCAATGGTCATGTTCATAATCCATTATACACTGACTGCAACCTGCATTGCAATAATGTTATTATATTATAGTTACAATGACTTTTTATTTAGTGAATATATTGTTAATAGCTGTGTTGTGTTCTTAAAAATATTTATTGTGAGTAATAATAGTTACTAATCTCTATAAATGCATCATTGTTGGCTTTAAGTAAAGTGAAAACACAGGATGCAATTTTTTCTAAATCAAATGGTAAGAAATCATGAAGATGTGCTCATTTTAAGTTTCCCATAGAAATCATTAATACAAACAGTTGGAAAAAATTTATATTTTTTTTAATGTTACATACTTGCAAAACACTGCAACAATATTTTAAAGTATAATTTTAAACAGCTGTAACCAATATCATGCAAATGGCTGGGTAGATATAGATTTTAACAAATTAAAATGACCATCCATTTGGCAAACATCAGCCATTAAAGACATAATTAATAACTAATTGGTACAGCAAACAAGTATCTCTGGAACTATTTTATATTTGATCATTTTTATACCAGTGTATAATGCATTGAAAGTAATTATAAAAACAAATGTATGTTAAACTGTTCTTATAATGCAGTATAGGTCTTAATAAGGCTGTATACATATATTTATAGAATAGTAATACTTATAAATAAGTATAAATGGGCCTATAAATCATTATAAGTGTTACCAAAACAACTTCTATGTTTCAGTCCATTTCAAAATAAAAGTCTTAGCAATTGACGGACTCACTCATAAAGACATCCAATGGCGTATTAATGTAACTTTCACACTCGAAATCACTAACAGACTATTTCTCAATACTAAAAAATTCGGCATCTATATAAAATATTATTTTTTGAACAATAATATTTAAATTAACAATAGCCATTGTAACAGTATAAGAAGTAAAATAGGAAATAAACACAAGCGTCAAACGTACAAAAGCAGCGCTCTAGTTAATTTCAATGTAAATGAAAAGTTATGAAACTTAATATAGCCATTAAGACAAATATATTAGCTCTGGAGCAAGTAATATATTTATAAGACCAAAGATTGCCTGTTTGATGTATCCAAAACGAATTATACCTAATGTTTAAACACTATCTACATAAGAGCCAGCGGCGAATTCCCGAAGGACTGGCCGAGATGAAGCTGTTCTCTGTGGGTACACGAGCTCTGAACGGCCTGGAGCTCGCACCATATAGGCTGAGAGGTCTTTCCAGCCATATATATATATATATATATGTGTGTGTGTGTGTGTGTAAAGTAAGTACAAATGTGGGGTAAAGCTCGAATGCATTAAATTGACATGAAAATAATAAATATATATTTTTTTCATATTGAACTTCTGATCTGTTAAGCAGTGTATAAAGCCAACGGCTTATTAGTACAAGTTAATATAAGTGTTAATACTTGACATGTTTAAGCCAGCGTAAAGGCATTACTGTCTCTCCATTCAAGCTATAAGCACATAATGATTAAAGCTGCATTGGCTGTTTTCCCCGCTGGACCTTCACTTGCTGCTTATTGTCGTGCAGCTGAAGTAGGGTTTGGAGTGCGTCCAGAAAGAGCATTCCATTGATTTTTACAGACTGAAGTCCTGATAGAGGTCATAGCAACGGAGACACATCTTTGAAACTTAGTATTCATGTCGACTCTGTGCTGTTTGTACTCTGTTTCACTTACAACAACAATCTCCTCTACAATTCTCACATTGATCACTGTGAAGTGGAGAACATCAGGATATCAATCTACAGTTGATTTAACAAGCGACATGATTTTTATATGGAAGCTTGTTTCTGCCATGGAATAAAAAATAAAAAAAGGTATTTTTCTCTCACAATTCTGAGTTTACATATTGCATCTACTATTAATGAAATAAAAGGCCACTTAAGTGCACTTAAAGGGATACACTTTCATTTCTTAACACACTTTTAAAAAGTGCACTTTGTAATAATGTCAAATTAAAAGTTTTACTTTAAAGTACAGTTTAAAAATGTTGTCTTTTGTCATGCTATAAAGCATATTTTGATTGTTGACTAACATGCTAAAGCACATGTAGAATACTTCATTATAATTTTAATTGTAGTGTGATATGACTAAAAACATGACATACAAGTTTCAATAGAAATGACATGAAAGTATGTTTTAGTTTGTCATAAATGCTTGTCAGTACATTCAGCAGTATAACCATATTTCAAAGACAATAGAATTATGAAATTACATATAAAGATACACTTAAGTCACAATTAAAAATTCATGTTTCTTTTTATGGAATATTGCAGTATTTATTATAAATGATTTATCCGTGCACATCATTATTGTTTTTAATCCATGTTCCTCATGATCTTGAATCAGAATAACTTCCCCTCCCTCTTGCGGCGACATCTCTTCTCTTCTCTGAAGATGAGGGCGGGGCAACCTGTCACTCGCATTAGATCCACCAATAGCAAACCATCAAACAATTCCACATGGACAAAAGCATTTGTTCTTGTTTAAGAAGCCACTATCGCAACGTCTGTTTCATGCTGACTACTTAAGTGGGTCAAAAAAGCACTTTTAAGTTCAACCAATGTCAAATTTAAACTATAATACATTTTTATTAAGTGTCCAAAAAAATTACATTCAGTTTGCACTCAAATATATTCTTAAAAAGTATAATATTTCCACAATAACTTGTACTCCGTTCACATATCATTGATTGTTATTGTACAGGTCAATGGCGAGGATATCTACTCATAAGTGCATGCTGGTCTTGACCTTGACCTTCCTGATCTGTGAAATTGTGGTCGGCCGAATCTGCAGATCCCTCCTGATCGCAGTGGACAGCTTCCACACGCTCTACGTTTTCATACATTTGTCTCTATCCGCATTAAAGCATCATCCTAATTCTCCCTGTTCACCGGATACCTCCATCACCACTGGTCCCCACATCTCCGTTTCTGAAGGCCCAAATCCTCCGTATGATGAGCAGCACTACAGAAGGATGCGTCTCGAGCCGTTTGGCATCCTGATCTCAGCTCTGCTAATGGCGTCTCAGTGCGTCTCCATTAGTCTGGAGATTCTCACCCACCTCGTGCAGCCAGAAGCCATTCAACACCCACTCTTGTCTATTGTGGTTGGAGGAGCTAGTCTGTTATTCAATATACTTGTGTTGGCCTGGAGAAGGAGAAGCAGCGGGATGGATGAAGCTGCTGATGGGATCAACAAGTGCCTGATGCGAAACGACCCTCATTCTACATCAGAAAGCAAAGGTATGTTTGAATAGAATCATCTTATTTTTTGGTCAGTCACATTTAAAATTTACATAAGCCCCGCCCCCGAGAACACACAAAAAAGGGGGTGTGGCCATGTTGGGCTGCTTTAGAGAAGAGGAAGAGTTGTTGTAGTAGTGTTGTTGACATGCCGTCATTTTACGCCGGACTGCTTCACAAACGAGGGTCAATTCGACACAAAAGATTAACATGACGGCACATGCCAGTCAATGAGTTGAATCAACTCCACAGCGACTACATAAATGTATCCACTAACTATTCAGAAACGTCTAAAAGTTGTAACTTCTTCCTGAGTCTCTCCATCAGTGTCGACTCCGGTTTGAACAATGTAAGGCTGAACACCGTCCTCATTTTGGCTGCGTGAGATTCTCCAGCTTTGTTGTTGTTGAGCGACCGAAGCTTGAGCTGTTAAAGCTCCACCCTCTTCTGGAAAGGGGGCCGGGAGCAGCAGCTCATTTGCATTTAAAGGGACACACACAAAAACGGCGTGTTTTTGCTCACATCCAAATAGGGGCAAATTTGACAAGCTATAATAAATGATCTGTGGGGTATTTTGAGCTGAAACTTCACAGACACATTCTGGAGACACCAGAGACTTATATTACATCTTGTAACAGGGGCATTATAGGTCCCCTTTAAACAATTTTAATTGCTCAAATGTTTTTAACAATGTTCATTCTTATCATTGAAAGTGAAAATGGCTCTCCAGCTTAAAGAGCTACAAGATACATTTAGTTGCAATATTATCAAAGTAGAAGGTCATTCAACTTCACGGCAAAACCAAAGTTTACTTTTGATGCCAGACTTTTCTGCTAAATGTTTTCATGTTGGCCCTAAATTCACTCAAAATCCAAACCAAAAGCCATAAACCACCAGAGACCACAATCTAAAAATGAAAACATATGGTGGAAGGGATGATCAGTTGTGCAGTGATGAGAATATCCATTATAGACACATAATTTAATCTTGCATTCCTGTAGTGATACAGTATATGAAGTACCATGCAATCAGTTGCACTTTGTGACCCAAAGTTTCTGGTGTTTTGTGCCTCTGTATTTTATTATGATCAGTAAGGTTAATGGCTGTGATGATGATCACTGTGTTGTAGAAAGTGCTCTCCAGGATGACGCATTGATGTTCTGCAACCCTGAAGCGTCTAGTGTTCTAGATCCAGATCAAGGCTCTCAGGACGGCTCTTCTGAGTTACCAAACCTCAGCGTCATTAAACCAGTTCCTGAGTCCAATTCCTTCGGTGAAAGTTCTCAGGAAATCGTTCAGCCTACAGAGCAACTTCCAGAAGAACCTCGTCACTCTGTCTGCACTGAACACACTGGTGAGAGTAACAACATATCTGAATTTTATGTCATGTTAATTTAAGAAGATATTTTTTTTAAGAATTCTGTTATGCTCACCAAGTTGTATTTATTTGATAAAAAACGGCTAAATCAGTAATATTGTGAAATATTATTACAATTTAAAATAGCTGTTTTTTTAAACTCGCAATTGTGAGTTATAAAGTCAGACTTGCATCTTATAAAGTCAGAATTGCAAAATATAAACACAATTGCGAGTTATAAAGTCAGAATTTTGAGAGATAAACTCGCAATTCGGACTTTATAACTCACAATTCGAACTTTATAAATCACAATTCTGACTTTATATCTCACAAGTCGGACTTTATATCTCGCAAGTCGGACTTTATATCTCGCAAGTCGGACTTTATATCTCGCAAGTCTGACTTTATATCACGCAATTCGGACATTATATCTCACAAGTCTGACTTTATATCTCGCAAGTCTGACTTTATATCTCGCAAGTCGGACTTTATATCTCGCAAGTCGGACTTTATATCTCGCAAGTCGGACTTTATATCAGGCAATTCTAACTTTATATCTCGCAAGTCAGACTTTATATCAGGCAATTCTAACTTTATATCACACAATTCTGACTTTATATCACACAATTCTGACTTTATATCTCACAATTCGGACTTTATATCTCGCAAGTCGGACTTTATATCTCGCAAGTCGGACTTTATATCAGGCAATTCTAACTTTATATCTCGCAAGTCAGACTTTATATCAGGCAATTCTAACTTTATATCACACAATTCTGACTTTATATCTCACAAGTCGGACTTTATATCTCGCAATTCTGACTTTATATCTCACAAGTCGGACTTTATATCTCGCAATTCGGACATTATATCTCACAAGTCTGACTTTATATCTCGCAAGTCAGACTTTATATCTCGCAAGTCGGACTTTATATCTCGCAAGTCGGACTTTATATCAGGCAATTCTAACTTTATATCTCGCAAGTCAGACTTTATATCAGGCAATTCTAACTTTATATCACACAATTCTGACTTTATATCACACAATTCGGACTTTATATCTCGCAAGTCGGACTTTATATCAGGCAATTCTAACTTTATATCTCGCAAGTCAGACTTTATATCAGGCAATTCTAACTTTATATCACACAATTCTGACTTTATATCTCACAATTCGGACTTTATATCTCGCAAGTCTGACTTTATATCTCGCAAGTCGGACTTTATATCTCGCAAGTCGGACTTTATAACTCGCAATTCGGACTTTATATCTCGCAAGTCGGACTTTATAACTCGCAATTCGGACTTTATATCTCACAGTTCTGACTTTATAGACCGCAATTCTGAGAAAAAGTCAGAACTGTGAGATATAAACTTGCAATTGCGAGAAAAAAAAGTCAGAATTGTGAGATAAAGTTTATTTTTTATTTCATGGCGGAAACAAGCTTCCATACATAACGGCTATTTTAAACTGTAATATTTCACAATTTTACTGTTTTTACTGCATTGTTATTCAAATAAATGGAGTATTGCTGAGCAAGGGACTACTGTCAAAAATGTTTTAAAAATGGTATTTTTCCAAACTTTTGATATTTACGATGATACCATATATAACACCAATTTATTTGGTTTTAACCTGACAGTTTCCCAGTGTATCTCTAAAGGATCCAGATTTAGAAGACTGCAGCTCGGCTCCATCAGTGTGGTCCAGGATCTTCTGTGTTCAGTCCTCATTGTGACTACTGGTCTGGTTCTCCTGCTCTCTGAAGCGCACTGCCATCGGCCTCACTCGGACTGTCATCTCCTGGTCTATCTGGATGCCGGTTTCTCCACAGTCGGTGTGCTGTTGCTGTTATCCGCGGCCCTGCCGAAGCTGCACCGCTATGGGCTGCTGGTTCTCCAGGCGCCGCCGCTGCATCTCTCTGTCGGTCAGGTGCGGCTTTGCCTCAGTGAAGTGCCAGGCGTATTGTCGGTTCACGAGCTGCACGTGTGGCAGCTGTCAGATGCGTTGATGGTGGCGTCGCTGCACGTGCACTGTCCCGACGGGCTGAGCGCAGCGGAGTGCGACGATCTCATGGCGAGGGTCAAAGCAGTGCTGGCCACTTTTGGCATCGAGCACTGCACCGTGCAGCCAGAGTTCCTCGCCTCGGACGGGAGCGGCGCGGCGCCCGGTGACGGTTCGGGAGCAGTGCGGCCGGTCTGCAGCTTGCGCTGCGGGCAGGAGTGTGCGGAGAAGCTCTGCTGCTCACTGCAGGGGAACGATTCCCATATTCCCAAGACGGAGACTCCCGTCTGTGTCCAGGAGGAGAAACCCTGCTCTCTAGCGCCACCATGTGTTGATGAGATCAGAGATGTGATTATTGAGAACACGTACCTGTGATTGAACAAGGTTGTTGGTATTTTTGTGAACTGACAGTCTGTAATTACTGTACGTGATGAGACTCCAGCAATAAACATTTTTAACATATGCAAAATTAGTTGAGTTTATCACTACGGAGACTAAACACCGGTTTATTCAGAGCTAAAGCACTGAGGAGAGGATCATAACTAAATAATTTCTAAACCTGTAACATATGTAAGTAAAGCCTACTGTAGCTATCATATTTGATACACAAGGCCTCCAAATGATGAACATGATCAAAACTTGACTGAAAAACCTGTTGCACACAATCTGCTATATCATGCTTTCTGTTGTCTGATTGATAGTTTAGACTTTTTAGCAAGTAAAAGGCCTTTTAGTTTACAAATGCTTTTGTGTTTTTTGCTGTTAAATCCTTAATGACTTTTATAAAGTAAACATAAGAGTACCTTTTATTTTGTCAGTAGGCTAATATTTCAAGTAGTGCTGTCAAACGACTAATCACTTTCAAAATAAAAATGTGTTGACATAATATATATGTGTACTATGTATATTTATTATGTATATATAAATACACACACATACATGTATATATTTAAGAAATATTTACATGTATATGTGTGTGTGTGTGTATATATATATATATATATATATATATATATATATATATATATACATAATAAATATACACAGTACACACCATATATTATGTAAACACAAAAACTTTTATTTTGGATGCAATTAATCACGATTAATTGTTTGACAGCACTAAATTCAAGATGAACATTACTGGACTGAAGCAAATGAGGTTTACATAATTTATTAGAAAAATCATGTTCAAATGTGAGTATCAAATATAATTATCAGGATATGGAGGAAGGTTTATTTGTTCATCTCTCAGTCATCATTGTATTGCATTGCATTATATGTTTTAAAACTACAGAGCTTTGATAATAAAACTAAGCATTAAATATCATCTTACTAAAACATATTATTGGCAGATATGGAGTGACGACTGATATTTATATGCATTTTATGTCACTATACTGTTATAAAGGTCTCATTGATTCACTTTACAAGCATCAGAATTTCATCTTACCTTTTGGCCAGAATCTGCACCAAATTGCATATTTTGCTAATTAAGTTTTTTTTTTTTTTTCTTCTCAAGTTTGAGGATATTCTCACTATATCATACTATATGAGCCATAAAAGCCTGATGTATCAAATATGATACTTAACATAAAACACAAAAATGATTATTATGATACTGATTTTATAATATGTTTCAATATTTTATCAAGTTTAGTATGAGTTTGTATTTTGCATAAATGGATGGCATGTGTTTTAATATAAGAATTCCCCTCATAAACAAAGATCTGCCCCTTAAAATTGATTCTAAGAAAAAAAAATGTACATACAATTCTCAGTTACACACTGATGGATTGTACTTTTGCTTCATTTACACTCTTGTGGGGTTTGAGACATTAAGCAAAATAAATGTAACAAACCCCAAGCCTCATGCTGCTCTACTGATACTAATAAATAGCATTTTAATACACTTGGATGCATTAATTTCTTCACCAAGTACTTTGAAAACATGGAGGAAAAAAACACAAAAGATGATAATAAATTGTCTGTGGTGGGAAAACACAAATATTATACCTAAAGAGCAGTCATTTGTTTTAATATGCATGAGAAATGTGTTGCTCACCAAGGCCAAACCAGCTATATATCTTGCAGCTATATGTGATATCCCCACAATTCATAACACACATGCACATACTGTACAGAAGAGTCTACTTGCAGACCATTCAGATGAAGAAGAAAAAAAAAAAAAAAAACCTTTTTTGATTCTTCAAATGTGCAAAAGCAAAGAAAGTGAGGGCCCTTGTTGAGACACCAGCTGCAACCTGAGTAACTCATGTGAGGTCATATAAGGATAACATAAGGCCAATTCATTATTTTTATTTTTTGTTAGTTTATCATATTATTAACATACGTAGTGTTTGTGGTAGATTTAGTTTTAACTGAAACACTCGAAAAATACTCTATTTTATGGCGTATTTGAGGTTTATATTATATACTTTGTGACTTTTATTTTGAAATACAGCGCTTATCCACTTCCGCAAGAAATATTCTGTTACAACATCCGCTCTTTCGCCGTTTCCTTACAACGGCTAGTACAATTAAATAGCTTTTATCATGAAGATATTATTAATACCTACTTAAATATCCGATAAGATATGAATGTTTTGCCTTGATAACGATCACCATGGCGAGGATCGGAGACATCATTCATCTTAACGTCGGGGGCAAAAGGTTGTGTATTGAAGCAACTGCATATCCTGCTCGAAACAAGCCACATACTTTATGAACATACTCAAGAACTGTTCATTTTACATCAGAAACTTTATTGTAGTCTTCATAACAACTAGCTTACAGTAGCGTTTTAGTATTGTTTTTCATTCATCCTACTTACTGTAAGTAGCAGCAGACCGTAATAAACATCTGCATACCTATACAAGCGGCCTGATCTGTAACTCTTGTCATGTTGTTATTGCAAGTTTTTGGCTAAAAATGTTTTATTTTTATTTTTGAATGAATAAACACAGGTTCAGTACCTCCAGACAGACTCTGACATGGGTTCCTGACTCCTTTTTCTCAAGGTTTGTGTGTCAGAAAAAGCTCAAATAGATCAAATCCTTCCTTCTTTTGTGTATGTGGATCATGTAAGGGCTTATAAAGTAAATTAGTTTTTATAATAACAACAACAACTGCCCATGCTGATTTATTGATTTTTGTCATAGTTCTTATTAGGACAATTAAAAATTAGATATGGCAGTATTTTCTATAAGTGCATACATAACAATTAAAGGTTGTTTTTTTCTGTGTCTAGTTTATTAAGTGGACGGATATCAACGCTTAAAGATGAGACTGGAGCGGTAAGGTTCATATAATAATAATAATAATAATAATAAATGTTGTAGATAAGTCTGTCTTTACAAAGATTCTATGGCATTTAAAGGTTCTTAATGTAATATTTGTCTTTTTCAGATTTTCATAGACAGAGATCCGTCTCTGTTTGCTCCCATTCTGAACTTTCTGCGCACTAAAGAGCTTCACCCCAGGTAAACATATAGTCTGTATTTTTTCTGTTAACTGTGATATAAATTATTAAACACATAACTTTTTTTTGTGACAGGTCCATAGATGTCCACTTATTAATGCACGAGGCTGAGTTCTATGGGATCACGCCGCTGGGTAATTATTCTGATGGCTTTAGCCCACATATTATAGTGCTTCATGTTCATTAAAGGAAATGAAGGTTTGCATGTAGTTAGCGGCATTAACAGGATCTCTCCCTCTCCAGTGCGGAAGCTGCAGTTGTGTGATGAGTTGGATCGCTCCTCCTGCGGGAACGTGTTGTTCAATGGATACCTGCCGCCTCCAGGTACAGAAAACACAAACCCTGACCGTATGAAAAGACAGCATCTTTCAGTCATGACGACGAGTGTGTGTGTGTTGCAGTGTACCCAGTGAAGCGCAGAAACAGGCACAGCGTGGCAGGACCCCAGTACATGGGTGGCCGCGCGGGGCCTGTGGAAAGAGCCCCTGTCAGGAGGAGTAACACAATGCCGCCCAACCTGGGCAACGCTGGCATACTGGGCCGAGCTGTCATTGAGGAGAGAGTGCCAGGTCTGCCTTTACTTCCTTTCAGTATTCTATTCTACTTCAGTTTTCTTCACTTCTCTATTCAATTCTGTTCCACGTACTTTTATTTACTGTTTTATTTCTCATATAGTTATATTCTGTTCTACTGACATACTGTGTACTATTCTACTCCTCTATTTACTTTTAGCTGTTCTGTTTTCTATTCTACTGATTCACTTTGGTCTGTTCTGTTCTGTGATGTTCTTTTCCTTTATATTGTACTCTGAATTACTCTATTCTGTGGTTTATTCTATTTTATTTTACTCCGTTCTACTATACTTTTATTTAGCTGGATTCTACTCATTTATACTCTGTTTCATTCTATTACTCAGATTTTCTCTACTCACTTTCATTGTGTCCTACTCAGTTCTACTCATTTCTGCGCTTGATTTATGCTATTCTGTTTTATTCTATTTACTTTGTCTTGGTTATTTTTTATTATTTTTCTCTTTTCAATTCTGTTCTTCTACTCTGATTTGTTCTATTATATTCGATTTTGTTCTATTCAGTTTTACTGTAAATAGTTCTATTCCATTATACTCAGTTTTTCTCATTTCTACTGTGGTTTATTTTGTTCTGATTTATTCTATTGGTTTATTCTATTCGGTTCTATTTTACTCTCCTAATTTGTACTCTGATTTGCTCTGTTCTATTTTATGCTACTCAGTTCTGTTCTGTTTTACTAATTTCTACTCCTTAGTCCTTCTATTCTATTTTAATCAAATAATTTTATTCTACTCTATTCTAATCTACTATTTTTTTTTACTCTGATTTGTTCCATTATATTCCATTTTATTCTACTCAGTTGTATTCAGCTCTGTTTTTACTAATTTTTACCTTGGTTTATTCCATTCTGTTTAGCTTATTTCTACTCCAGTTTACTTTATTCTATTCTGTTTTACTCAGTTATGCTCTAATCAGTTCTATTCAATTATACCTAGTTCATTTCTACTCTGGATTATTTTATTCTGTTTTATTCTACTGGTTAAGTCTATGTTCTATTTTACTCTTCTAATTTCTGCTCGGATTTGCTCTATTCTATTTTGATTTAGATTCTATGATTTATTTGACTAATTTCTACTCTTTAGTCCTACTTATCTACTCAGCTCTGGTTTATTCTATTTTATTCTATTCTATTTTGCTCAAATAAGTTTTACCCTTGTTTATTCTATTTTATTCTACTCTATTCTAATACTAATTTTTAGTGATTTGTTCCATTCTATTCCATGTTATTCTGCTCAGTTGTATTCAGTTCTATTTTACTAATTTCTACTCCCGTTTATTCTATTATGTTCTATTTTACTCAGTTTACTGTAATCAGTTCTATTCCATTATGCTCAGTTCTTCTCATTTCTACTTTGGTTTATTTTATTCAGTTTAATTCTACTGGTTAATTCTATTCTGTTTTATTCTACCCAGTTCTGTTTTATTTTACTTATTTCTACTCTTTAGTCCTACTTATCTACTCAGCTCTGGTTTATTCTATTTTATTCTATTCAATTTTTCTCAAATAATTTTTACCCTTGTTTATTCTATTTTAGTCTATTCTATTCTAATCTACCAATTTTTACTCTGATTTGTTCCATTCTGTTCCATTTATTCTGCTCAGTTGTATTCAGTTCTATTGTACTAATTTCTACTCTCGTTTATTCCATTCTATTTTACTAATTTCTATTCCAGTTTATTTTAATCTATTCAATTTTACTCAGTTCTGCTCTGATCAGTTCTATTCCATTATACTCAGTTCTTCTCATTTCTACTCTGGTTTATTTTATTCTGTTTAATTCTACTGGTTAATTGTATTCTGTTCTGTTCTATTTTATTCTACTCAGTTCTGTTATATTTTACTAATTTCTACTCTTTAGTCCTACTTATCTACTCAGCTCTGGTTTATTCTATTTTATTCTATTCAATTTTTCTCAAATAATTTTTACCCTTGTTTATTCTATTTTAGTCTATTCTATTCTAATCTACCAATTTTTACTCTGATTTGTTCCAGTCTGTTCCATTTTATTCTGCTCAGTAGTATTCAGTTCTATTGTACTAATTTCTACTCTCGTTTATTCCATTCTATTTTACTAATTTCTACTCCAGTTTATTTTAATCTATTCAGTTTTACTCAGTTCTGTTCCATTGTACTCAGTTCTTCTCATTTCTACTCTGGTTTATTCTATTTTACTCATTTAGTCCTACTTATCTACTCATCTCTTGTTTATTCTATTTTAATTCACTCATAATTTATTACCCTTGTTTATTCTACATAATTTTCCATTATGTTCAATTTTATTATACTCAGTTCTGTTTTACTCATTTCTACTCTGGTTTATTTTATTCTATTTTACTCAGTTCTGCTCTAATCAGTTCTATTCTGTTTTACACCATTCTACTAATTTCTACTCTGGTTTATTCTATTTTATTTTACTCATTTCTACTCTGGTTTATTTTATTCTGTTTTACTCAGTTCTGCTCTAATCAGTTCTATTCTGTTTTACACCATTCTACTAATTTCTACTCTGGTTTATTCTATTCTATTTTACTCATTTCTACTCCAGTTTATTTTAATCTATTCAGTTTTACTCAGTTCTGCTCTAATCAGTTCTGTTCCATTGTACTCAGTTCTTCTCATTTCTACTCTGGTTTATTCTATTTTACTCATTTAGTCCTACTTATCTACTCATCTCTTGTTTATTCTATTTTAATTTACTCATAATTTTTTACCCTTGTTTATTCTACATGATTTTCCATTATGTTCAATTTTATTATATTCAGTTCTGTTTTACTCATTTCTACTCTGGTTTATTCTATTTTATTTTACTCATTTCTACTCTGGTTTATTTTATTCTATTTTACTCAGTTCTGCTCTAATCAGTTCTATTCTGTTTTACACCATTCTACTCATTTCTACTCTGGTTTATTCTATTCTATTTTATTTTATTTTTTTGCTTCCTGCAAAACAGTTCTCTTGTGTACACCCTTAGTTCATTCTGTCTTTTTCCAGTTTAAAATAATAATTTCTAATGATTTCTCGAATCATGTGCCCTGTGTTGTTTAGGTCCAGTCTCTGACCCAGGCATGGTCCGAATCATATGTGGTCATCATAACTGGATTGCTGTGGCGTATGCCCAGTTTGTGGTCTGTTACAGGTAGGGTTTCTCTTTGAACACGTCACCAATAGCACTGGTTTGGATGCAAATATGGGAGGTTTTAAAATATGGCATCACTCATGCTCAGGGTTAAAGAGTCTACTGGATGGCAGCAGGTCTTTACCAGCCCTCGGCTGGACTGGGTGATTGACCGGGTGGCTCTCAATGCCAAGGTCATGGGCGGCTCGCTAGGGGACAACGATAAGATGGTTGCTGTGGCATCGGGCACGGAAATCATACTGTGGGCTATCTGTCCTGATGGCAATGGCAGTGAAATTGGTAAGGTCTCATTTCATATAATGCATTTGGTTCTGGAAAGCAAAGTTCTTGATCTGTGAGGCTCTGTTTGTTCTGATCCGCAGGCGTGTTCAGTCTGAATGTGCCGGTCGAGGCTTTGTTCTTCGTAGGAAATCAGCTCATTGCCACCAGCCACACGGGCAAAGTGGGAGTGTGGAACGCCGTCACCAAACACTGGCAGGTAACGTCAAGCTGAGAGCTCATTAATTAGACATTTTCTGCATTTGCTCACATTACATTTGAAAGGAAACTGATTTCTTCATGGTGTACGGAAACAAGCGGAAGCGCTCACTTCCTGATGTCTTCACCTCTCTTTATGCAGAACCAGGATGTTGTTCCCATCAACAGTTATGACACAGCTGGATCTTTCCTCATTTTGGGATGTAATAATGGATCTATTTACTACATAGGTAAAATAATATCTGTTGTTTTATGTTTGTCAAGTTTTGATTTTGGTGTATAAAGTTGCAAATAAAAACTACCTTTCATTTTAAACTATTTAAAGGGATAGTTCACTTAAACATGAAAACTCTTGCCTTCATTTTCTCACCCTTATGTCGTTCCAAACCTGTAAGACTTTCGTTCATCTTCGAAACACAAGATATTTTTACTGAAATCTGAGAGGTTTCTGTCCCTATATTGAAAGTATCTCTTCACCCAAAACTCAACGCTTCAAAACGTTCATAAAGAGATTGTAAAATAAATCCATATGATTTATGATTGTTTAATCCAAGCCTTCTGAAAAGATACGATCGATTTATATGATGACATAATCATATATGACATGATGAACATATTTAATTTAGGCTTTTATTCACATATAAACATTGGTTTAGGCATTGCTACAGGATTATAATATATAAAAATATAAACCATTTAGTTGAATTTCAAGCTAAAGCCATAATATTGTGATATACTGTATGAAGTTAACATGATTTATACTTTTACTTTTGAATACATTAAAGAATACTGCCCACTTCTACTGTGCATTCATGATTGTTCAGATGCTTTATCAAGCTGATGACTGACACATCGTCCATGTCTGTGTCTTTTAGACGTCCAGAAGTTTCCGTTGCGGATGAAGGATAATGATTTGTTGGTGACTGAGCTGTATCGAGATCCCACTGAAGATGCTATTACTGCTCTGAGTGTCTACCTGACGCCCAAAACAAGTAACACACCAGCCTCTGATATCTTTTCACACACACCCAGACCAGCGGCATTTCACATACCGGTTGATCACACAGTTACGACACACCCCTCGAGAAAAAGAAGTGCACTTCAGCATACTTTTTAAAAGAGCACTTATTACGGAAATAATTTAGTTTAATAGAATATACTTTAGAGCGAACTGAATTCAGTATTTTCAGACAATTAAATACTTACATTTAAATGAAAATGTTTAAAATTACATTAAATGCAATTAGCTGAACTTTTGAGTTTTTTTTTTTTTTATCCACTTAAGTACATCTTTATGTAATTTCATAATTACTTCTATTGTCTTTGAACGTGTACTGATTAATGTACTGACAAGCATTTATGGGAAACTAAAATATACTTAAATATAAAATATACTAATGTCATTTCTATTGAACCTTGTATGTCATGCGTTTGTAATGATGAAGTTGCAAGTTAGTACATTTAAAATATATCAACTTTTAAAGTAATTTCAAATAATGCATTAAATTGTTCAATTACTTTACATGTGCTTTAGTATGCTAGTCAACACATAAGTGTTCTTCTTTAAAGCACAACAAAAGATTATTAAAACATCATTTTAAAGTAAAAGTGTGAGGAAAGTTAAAGGCACGATATGTACGATTTTTTGATTAAAATATCCAACCGTTTCCAATAATGTTTAAATCCAGAGAAATCAGCAATTTTAACCAGGATACGGACCATGTCTTTGCATCGCCTGTCAATGACGTCATATCTGCGCTACCTTCGATTTCCAGTTTTACTACTATCGATCTAGATTACTGCAAAGTGCAACAAGTCTCTCATAGCAGCCACTGAGTGAACGCACAGAGTGACATTAACTTTTTAACACACTCAAATGTATTTAGTATGCTTGTTTTAACCATGTAAAACGGTGCTGCGTTACCCCACATACACAACGAAAAGAGCGGAAGCTGCCGACTGCAGCATAAGCATAATAAAAGCTCCGCTGAACTCGAGATCGGTGTACGCCGCAGGTGTCTATCATTAGCATTCGTTCCAGCGGCATCGTCCCGCTCCCACAGCTCTCTAAAACTTTAAAACATTTCCATTATTTCCAATATTCACACGCTCATTCACGGCGACATTAAGCTACACCTTTGTTTTGAATAAGCAACCTCTAGTGGTGAAAATTACATATTGTGCCTTTAAGTGATTTCATTAATATTATATTATCTGCAAGTACGGTTTTTTAAAAATATATTTTTAAGATCTGAAGTACAAGTGCACATTCAGTGCAATTGTGCACACTTCTTTTTCACTGTATCATGGATGTGATAAATGTTTGTGCTCTTTAGGTGACAGTGGGAACTGGATTGAGATCGCGTACGGCACCAGTTCAGGCACAGTGCGTGTCATAGTGCAGCATCCAGAGACGGTGGGATCCGGGCCACAGCTCTTCCAGACCTTCTCTGTCCATCGCAGCCCTGTTACCAAGATCATGCTATCTGAGAAACATCTCATCTCTGGTGAGGATCTCATATGCACTCATTCATACGCAGAATATAGTGGGGTTAAATGGTGTAATATCACTAGTAAATCACTACTATTTTCTAAAAATCTTCTTCCGTGCAGTGTGTGCAGACAACAATCACGTCCGTACCTGGACGGTGACGCGTTTCCGAGGCATGATCTCCACTCAGCCTGGCTCCACCCCACTTACTTCCTTTAAGATCCTCTCATTGGACGATATCGACGGCCATGGAGGCTGTGCTGCTGGCACTGAAATAGGTAAGATGGGATGAAGAACTTTTCTATGTGAATATATAGTAAAATGTAATGTATTCCTGTGATCAAAGCTGAATTTTCAGCATCATTACTCCAGTCTTCAGTGTCACATGATCCTTCAGAAATCATTGTAATATGCTGATTTGCTGCTCAGTTATCAATTATTATCAGTGCTTAATTATTAATAATGGTCCTTATTATTATCAATGTTTTGGATATTCTTTGAAGAATAAAAAGTTACATGAACAACATTTATTTAAAATACAAATCCTTTGTAGCATTAAAAAGCCTTTACTGTCACTTTTGATCAATCTAATGTGTCCTTGCTGAATAAAAGTATTAATTTCCTTATTTAACCCAAACTTTTAAGTTGTAAAGTGCATCACGGTTTCCACAAAAAGTGTTTTCAACATTGATAATAATCATAAATGTTTCTTGAGCAGCAAATCAGCATATTAGAATGATTTCTGAAGGATCATGTGACAGTGAAGACTGGAGTAATCATGCTGAAAATTCAGATTTGATCACAGGAATAAATTACAGTTTAAAATATATTCACATAGATAATAATAGTAAAAAAAAAAATCCCAATATTACTGTTTTTACTGTGTTTTTGATCAAATAAATGCAGCCTTGGTGAGCAGAAGAGACTTTAAAAACATTAAATAATCATATTATTCCAATATTTTGACCAGTGTGTATACATTTATTTTACTGGGTTTATTTTACGCTTGTTTCTGCAGGCCCGTATGGGGAGCGTGACGAGCAGCAGGTGTTTATCCAGCGTGTGGTTCCTGACACTGATAAACTCTACGTAAGGCTCTCCTCCAACGGGAAGAGGTCAGTTAATATAACTGCCATTAAACTGTTATCTACATACTACACAAACTACATTTCCTAGCAAATTTGAACAGTAAAGCACCTGACTGCTTAAATTAAAAGATTACTTCCTTTAACTGGTGTGAATGGTTAGAAAACATCCTTAGACAACATATTGAGCAACACTTGGGCATTTGGGAGAGGTGCTAAACGTGATGTCTCCTATGAAGGGTGTGTGAGGTGCGCTCAGTGGACGGGACATCCATTACGTCGTTTGTGGTGCATGAGTGTGAGGGATCCAGCCGCATCGGCTCTAGGCCCCGCCGGTACCTCTTCAGCGGACACGGCAATGGCAGCATCCAAATGTGGGACCTCACGACAGCGATGGAGATCGCAGGGAAAGTGGATATCAAAGGTGAGCATGGAAGAATAAATGAATGTGAAATGCAGTAATCATAAGGCATTTAACTGTTCTGTTGGATTCTATGTTTGTGTGTTAAAGCTCTCGGCGGTCCCACTGAAGAGGAGCTGCTGGAGCTTCTGGACCAGTGTGATCTGGCACTGACGCGAACACCAGACATGAGTCCTGCCGCCTCTCTCACACACTCGTCTCGCAACTCTATGTGCAGGTACACACGCCTCTCTTTCTTTTGTCTCTGGTCCTCAAACAACACACTTTCCCAGGTTCATTAAAGCTCTTTTGACAGCATTAGTGGCGTAATGCCAATTAGTCCCTAAAAATGGGTATATTTTCAAGATCTATATGTCTATCCATATATATATATATATATATAATACACAGTTTGGACTGCTTTTTACAGAAACTTTGCGAAACAAAGAAAAGGTTCAGATGAAGTTATGCTTCGTTTTCTGATTTGGTATCGCTTTGTTCCACATGACAATCTACAGAGAGTGAGCGTGTTTGTCCTCGGGGTTCCCCCCCACACAACAGGACTTCTGATCTAAAATATATTTAACTCATTACACAGCTCTGTGGAATACTTGATTCTGATTGGTCAATCGCACCATCCAGCTGTATTTTATCCCCCGATAACAACCGCTAAATACTGATAACACAGGCTCATCCAGGTAACTGAAGTCACTGAAGTGGAAATTTATGTCAGTTATTACATAATTATCATAATACATAATTATCGCTCTCTCGTTTCATACAAACGCAGCTGCTGCCATTTGATCACTCTGTCTGGGTTTATTCCGCGATAACAACCGGCTGGGTGTGCATTATCCCGTACATGTTGGATATTTACGATTTGAGATCGGTGCGGCCCGGCCGTTCTTCCGAGCAGATTCAGTTACTCTTAACATACATCACACCACAGGAAAATCTGATAAGATAATCTGTAGAACCATCAAGATAATCGGGACTTTGTCAGGTTTGTGGGAAGGGGAGAATTGTGGCTGACTTAAGACGTCAAATTTATTTGTATAGCACATTTTCCACATGCCAGAAATTAAGTTTCGCTTTAAATTTGTTTATAATAAATATTGTTTATAATGAATGCCACTATAATTTATGCTTATTTTATACTTAAATTCATTCTTTTTCTGTATTCAGTTAAATTTTAAGGGTTTTTGGATCTAAACTAAAATAACTAAACTAAAAAACGTTTTGTTTTATTTCTCAGTATTTCACAGACCAGTATTTTACTCTGAATGTAATAATAGAATGCAACTTATCTGTTTTTTGTTTTTTTCTCTCTCAATGCAAATTTGACCCTGTGCGACTTATATTTAGGGTTGGGTATCGTTTGAATTTTATCTGTTTTAGTTAAACATTTAGATATCATGATGTCTTTTAGAAGCTGAATAACATGAACAAAATCAGCAGCCTACAGAACAAAAAGAGGAAATTTTGCCCACGGTTTTAACAAAAATACAGCTAGACCAATATAAATTTATATTATATTTTAAGTAAACAGTAATAAAATAAGTACAGACAAATAAATTAGCAACAGCAACTGAACAAATTTCAGGTACAGAAATTGCAATCAAATGTAAAAGAACACTGCATAGTTTAATTTTCATAAATAAAATATAGATTAATCCTCATTAAAGTCACAAAATATATAATGACTTTCTTTTGTTCTTTGATTAACATTAATGACAGGCAGCACGTTTATTAGGCTGCGGTCACTTTAAGACTGAACGCACGGATCCAAAATACAGTTACACGTGAATTTTCTTTCACTTAGGACAAATCCACAAATCTGACTGTGTTTCCGACGATATATATTGACCTAATTTTGTGCATTTCTGTTTAAACACAAGGAAAAGGTTCTAAAATGGAACCGGTTCTCAAATCCCAACCCTACTATTTATATTCAAGTGTGACTTTTTTCCAGAAAATATGGTATATTATAATTGTAATTACAGCTGACCTAGAAAAGTAGCCCCATCACTAAAATAACAGTTTAAAATTTTTTTACATAAAGTTCTAGTATTGAGCTTGTATTCTCTCCACGTCCTGTATGTGGCACTATCTGCTTATTTATACAGTCTCTGATTGTCTCTCATGTGTTTGCACGCAGTCTTCAGTCTCAGTTAAGTGAAAGCAGTCGAGCTGCCGCTGGTTTCCGGGGCCCGGTTCCTCTCTCTGGTAGTCTGCCTCGTCAGGCGCCTTTGGTTCCCCTTAGTAAACCCCGCGAGCTGCCGCCACACCTCGGCCTCAGCCAGTCCTCTCTCGCCAGCAGCAGCAGCAATAGCCCGCACCCCGGCCGGGCGCTTCTGGAGCGTGAGAAGGACCGGGACGGCCTCGGAGCCATTCGGAGAGGCAGCTTTGTGGAGCGCTGTCAGGAGAGAGCCAAGTGCTCGGACACAGGTGGCTTGGACGCGGGGAGGCGGAGTTTAGCTGTGTGCAGTGAGCTGGAGGCTCGACTCGGCCTCAGAATCCCATCGTCATTCTCCGCCCTGCAAGCGCCATGTTTGTCAACACCATCACCATCATCATCAGCATCATCCATGAGAAGGCCAGCACCTGCAGCACCAAACACCGCTCCTTCACCGCTCAGTCCAGCCAGATCGCAAACGCCCACGTCTCCAAGACGACCCCTCACCTCTCCGACCAGCGAGACCCCGTCCAATGAGAATGTAGCTGGACAAGAAAGCCCCGCCTCTCCATCTTCCACCAGCCCCAAACCTCATATGAATGAAACCAGCTTCTGAGATGAAATTCAGCAAGAAAACGTTTTGATTGAATGTTGTAGCCAGCAACAAATTCTGAATATATCAATATATATATATACACACACACATACATATACATATGTATAATTATATAAAAATAGTGATGTCACGATTATCCGCATCCAAAATAAGTTTTTTACATAATGTGTGTGTACTGTGTATATGTATATATAAATACACACACATATATTTAACAAAAATATATTTATACATAACATATTTACATATAAATATACATGTAAATATTTAAATAAATACATGTTTGTGTGTGTATTTATATATACATAATAAATATACACATTACCCACACATATTATGTAAACACAAACTTTTATTTTGGATGCGATTAATTGTTTGACAGCACTAATATATATAATATGAGTATTCTATATCAAAATTTACAAAATGTACTTCTTTTAGAGCAGAGTGTTCTCAGTATCACAGGGTGCCTTATAATATCGAATGTGGAGAATATGTATATCGCATGCAAATGAGGAAAAAATTCACATTCCATAAGGGGAAAAAAAAAAAAAAAGGAAGTACTTTCCATTGTGAACATTTACTGCTGACACTTTTGGGTCATATTAAAGTGGAGGCAGGTTTGTTTTATCATGTTATGCAAAAATGGACTGGCTTTAAAGCTGAAGTGTGTATTTTGCATGATAATATACTTATCAAGCATATGTGAAGACGACTAACAGTGGCTGAAAAGTCGGTACACTGTGGCTCTGCTGGCGTCAAAATATTGACCCAGCAACATTGGCTCAACCAATCGAGTGAGTTTGGGGCGGGACTGTGTGTTTAGCCAACCAATGGCAGAGGAGGGGTGTGTCTAGGCAGCCTCATTGAATTATTGATTACTTTATCAGTTCCATCTGGTGATGTTGCTGGCGCAGACGTCACACACTTCACCTTCTTGAGGCTTTGTTGTTGTTTAGTACGTCACACTGGTTAGTTATGCACTGGTTAATATTACTGCATGCAAATATGTGAACATTGTTCAGATTAACAGGGTTATGCAATTAGTGCTCGCCTGCTATTTTTTAATAGTCAATGTGGCTACTGAAATATAGGGACATATATATATATATATAATGGTAGCAAATAAAATTTACCAAACATAAATGGATTTAAATTAATACTTATTTAATGCAATACTTACTCAAAATTCACTTAAAATAAAAAGTCCCATTGGTCAAGCAGACATTATTAACGTCCAATGATGATAATCATAAAATATCAAACAATTGGATTATGTCTGGAAAAAGCAGTTCTTCAAAAAAATTGAATTTATTTGAAAATGTAAAAAAACCATTTGTAATCCAGCTTGAGAAAAAGAGTGCGATAAAGAGGACAGTAATAGTGTAAGTGATGCTTGAATTCTTGCTGGCAGTGACTGAGTAGCTCTTGTTACACGCAAACACGACGTATATATAATCAGCAGACATTCAATGCAATTTCTGTGAATCCAACACAGACTCCAGTTCAGTTGTCAGTTTGTTACACCTGAAAGAGGTCATTGTGGGTAAATGTGGACAGTCTTCACTGCTGTAGGAGGATCGGTGTGCCTTTGAGATGAGCTGTTACTGTAGTAAAAACATCAGTTACACCTTAAAGTCGGCTTGAATTTGATTGTGGCCGTATATGAAGAACCCCAAACCATGCAGAAAGCTGCAGTCCTGTACTTCTGAATGTTCAGCGTTCATATCATCAGCTTTGTTAAACACCTCACACCCTGTTTATGATAATGCTTGAAAATTTGTTATCTATAGTTATTATCCCTTAATGTAAACCCGAAATGTTTTGGTGATGATTGTAATGACACTCAGACGCTGTGAATGCAACGAATCTTGTGTTGAACATGAACCATTTGATAAGTTATAATTGCTTTTTTTTCTTTTTTCTTTTTTACTGTATTGCTTCTAAAACACTGAATAAAACTTTTTTTTTGTTTGTTTTTTTAAGTTATTGTATGTAAATGCACTCATTCAGTTATCAACACCAGGACTTGATAATTTCCAAAAAAATAATTTATTTTCATATAAATAACAGCAGATGGTACTTGTAATAAATTAGACGATAAACAGAAAGGCTCCATAGCTTGACAATGTGCTGCAGACTACAGAGAGTTTATGATGCTGATCACTGGAACTGTTTTGCAGAAATATTGCGATATATTGCATCTTTGATATTGATAACCGAATTCCCAAATCTAGACTGAAAATAAAATCTACAGAATAAAAAAATTGAAAAATATTGATATATCATGTAAAATGCTAAAAAAAAAAAAAAAATGCAAATGCTTCTAAACTATCGCCAACACCTTATAAAACGGTAATCTCCACGAATCTCGTATAAATAGTAAAAGATTGTGCTTCAGTGAGACAGAGTGATATTAAAGGGTTAGTTCACCCAAAAATGAAAATTTCTGTCATTAATTACTCACCCATGTCGTTCCACACCCGTAAGACCTTCGTTCATCTTCAGAACACAAATTAAGATATTTTTGATGAAATCCAACAGCTTTCTGATCTTCCTATACACAGCAGCGTCATTACTACGTTTCTGGATCTTGAAATTGGTTAAGTCATTGTTAAAACAGTCCATGTGACTACAGCGGTTCAATGTTATAATGTTATTTGTGCGCAAAAATAAGGACTTCTTCTAACAATTTCTTCTCTTCCCTGTCACACGCTGTTCACGTTGTAACCCGAATCCGGGTTCAATGTTAAATATCTTAATTTATGTTCTGAAGATGAACGAAGGTCTTACGGGTTTGTAACGACACAAGGGTGAGTAATTAATGACAGATTTATCATTTTTGGGTGAACTTACCCTTTAACCTCTCATCATCAAGTGCAGTTTAGCTGCCAAACTCCGAAGAGCTGCTTTTTGCGTTAAACGTCATTCTGGACGTGACCCTGATCTCCACGTGACGGTTCGGCTGCTTTATAACGACATCATCCAGCATCTCAGTCCACACTGTCCCAGTCTAGATCTTGGCGTCCAGCATCTCCAGGAAGAGTTTGTGCATGGGGACACGGTCCTCCGTGTGCAGCCGGCTGAAGCAGCGTACGGCGCGGTGGGCCGTCTGTCTCAGCAGCGGCAGCGTCATGAGGAGCCTCCCGGCACGATGAGGCTCGGACGGCCGCTGGCCACTCTCGTACTCCTGCAGGGCCTCGTGGAGCGCATCCTGAAAACACTGCACGGCGTCTGCGCCCTCCACGTTCTCTGCGTCTGGAAGGAAACGATCGGCAAGGTCATTTATGACATCCGATTGAAACTTAAAAACGTGTCCACTTCAAAACGCATCTCCTCTCATTGTTGATGCTTAATGGACTGGCCGAGCACATCTATTTGGTTACGCTCTTCAGATTTTTCTGTGTCAAGAGCAAAAACAATAGTTTTCCCAGTGTCGTCTGACTCGAAACTGCCCTGTGGTCAGATGCAAGCTGGGAGACTAATGGTTTATTGATCTGTGCTCCGGACTGCTGGATCCATATTGATTGTTTTTTCTTGGCCAGCGAGTCTGAGACTAAAAATGGGAACTAAAATGAAGTAGAATGAATTCATCATATAAACCAGATATGGACAGTTTAAGCAATCCCTGAACACTTGAACCGTATGAATCAGGAGAGCAAAACAATTAACGCAAGTACCTCACACAGTTAATTAACACACAACCTCTTCTTACATGAACTACAGTCAAAAGTTTATGTTTATATATAACCTTATACCTAACTATATATAACCTTTTGATCTGAAAGTGCTTGAAATTAGTTTTGTAAAATAATGTAATGTTATAATGATGATTTTCTATGAATATAATAGTTTTATAGTTTATATAGTTTTGTATAACTACTATTATATATATATATAAATACACTACCAGTCAAAAGTTCGGAAACGGTAAGATTTTTAATGTTTTTAAAAGACGTTTCGTCTTATATGTATATATTATATGTATAATATAATTTTTGTGTATTTTTATATATAACATAATAAAATAAATAAAATAAAATAATAATTTTATTAAATAAAATAATAAAATAAAATACAACAATTGTATTATTTATTATAATTAGACAAATAGATAGATTTGTCTACAAATAGACAAACAAATATGATTAATTATTAATATTATATTAATTATTTCATTTAGCATATTATAATTCATATTTATGTTTTTATATAATAAATATAATATAGCATTATTTTATTATTCATTATTTATATTATATTAATTATTTAATTTTGTATAATAATTCATATTTTTGTGAATTTATTATTCATTATCTAGAATTAGCTTTGTATAATAAAAATTATTAGTGAATTTCTATTAATATATATATATATATATATAGATAGATAGATAGATATATAATACATGTAATATATAATTATTCATTATTTATATTATATTTATTATTTAGTGTAGCATATAATTATATAAATATAAAAATGCATATAATATATAATTATTCATTAATTATATTAATTATTTAATTTTGTATAATAATTCATATTTTTGTGAATTTATTATTCATTATCTAGAATTAGCTTTGTATAATAATAAAAATTATTATAATGAATTTATATATATATATATATATATATATGTAATATATAATTATTCATTATTTATATTATATTTATTATTTAGTGTAGCATATAATTATATAAATATAATAATGCATATAATATATAATTATTAATTAATTATATTACATTCATTATTTAATTTTGTATGATAATATAATTCATATTTTTATATCATTTTATTTTATTACATTATAATCATTATTTATTCATTTTTAGTATTAAAATCAGTAGTATTTTTCTATAATAATAGAATAGAATAGAATATGAATATATATATATATTTAATATATACTATAATATAACATACATTTTTTATTTATTTATTTATCTTTAGTGATTATTAAGTTTAAGCCAACTCTACCCTTGACATTCAGAGCAGCTGCTGAAGTGGATGAATTACTGGTAGTGTAAGAGGGTCATATACAGTACATATACCTGAGTTAGCCAGAGACATGGCTTTGAGCGTGAGCATCTCCTCCTGGTTCAGGCCCATCTGTTGGTATTTGGAAGTGAGATGTCTGAGGGCCGTGTAGAGATCATGCAGTCCCGCGGCTCTGCTCTGGCTCTCGTTCAGACGCAGGTTCTCCGCAAACTGCAGCTCGTCGGCCGAGCCCTGAGATCTCCACACCACGTTCAGCACCAGCGTCTCCATCCAGCCGCTCTGGAGCAAAGCCATCTGATCCACCAAAGAGAGGCCAGTGAAACCTGCAACAACAAAAACAGACTATGTTAGAGAGTTGTATTTGAATGAATACTGTATGAAGCACAAAAACATCAAAACAGCACGGGCTGTGTACCTGGTATGTGTTTTGCCCAGCCAATCATAACCAGGAGCTCCCTGTTTAAAAGGTCACATAAGGTCAGCAGCGTTTTAAGGTCACTGTCAGGGGTCGAGGGGTCAGGAGCAGCTCTCAGAGGAGCCGGTTCAGACACGAGCAGCTGAGAGATCACTTTGTTTCCTGAAAAGGAAAAGATGATGCTTTATTGATGAAGTTAAACCCTTAATCAGGTTAAATCCTCAACCAAACATAATCCACTGACAACAGTTTCTAATACGTGCTTCGGTCCTTCAGTATTTTTGTTAATAATAAACGGTCAGCAAAGGTTATTTTAATGAATGTTAATCCGATGAGACTCACTGATTGGTTTGCTTGGATGTGCGTAAGGTGTTTTGGTGAAGAGAGAAAGTGCTGAATCCACTCTGCGCTTGTACTTCTGTCGACCTCCTCTCACGCGGTCCATGCGCACACCTGAACAGGTACACGGAGATTAACATGTTGTTTTAAGCTAAATAAATAGTTCTACTTTTGCTATTCGTGTCAAGACACCTACTTAAAAAAAAAAGACATACACTGTGTCCAAACATTAGCTACGTTTCCATCCAAAGTTGTGCATTTAAATTGTAATATCGCATAAAACATTTGCAAATAAAGCAACGTTTCCCTCTCATGTGTTCAAGAGGACAAAACTGTCACTTCCTGGCGCAAAATATCTATAATAAAAATCAAAGTTGCTGCAATCGGGGAAGAAACTGTGGCTCTTTTTCCTCATAAATAAACACAACAAACGCAGTCATGTTCTCTTTCGTTTGGGTGCTGGTGTTTGTGAACGCTTTAGGAGGAAATTAAACCAAATTATTCTGATGACAGACTTTGGCTCAGGCGTTTCAGAACCACCAAACCAACATTTGAGATGCTGTGATGCGATTGGTCCACTGGTTAGGCCAGTTATCCAATCACAGCCTCTGCTGAGGCAAAGTCACAAGTTTTTTTTTTTTTTTTTTTTTGCACATCAAAGGATTTATTCAGTAAATGTGTTTCCATCGTAGTTTATGCACTTTTTCGTATCCACCTAAATTGACCGCATACATTTTTTTTACGCATTTTTTTTATGCAATATCACAAAATGCACATATAAATAGGTGGATGTAAACACAGCTATTGAAAATCTGCGAGTGAAAATTTAATTTAAATCTGAAAAAAAAAAAAAAAAAAAAAAATGAAATATGCGAAACAGAGAAACCTTATTAAATAAAATGAAGAGTAATTATTTAAGATTGTTCTATTTCAATACAAGCACTTTATAAGGTTTCATTTGTTAACATTAGTTAACATGAACTAACAATGAACAGCTGTACTTTTATTTATTAAAGTAAATAATTCATAATGAATAAATCAAATTTACTGCTCATTGTTAGTTAATGTTAACGAATGGAACCTTATTGTAAAATGTCCCCATATAAGCACATGTGCGATAGTCAAATTGTTATGCTGCTAATATATGCTGAAATATTGTATTTAGTGTTGTCAATCGATTAATCGCATGTAACATAAAATTTTGGGCTTGACATTAACGCCCGCCGGTGGATTTCAGCAGTAACGCAGTCACTCCTACTAGCCACTTTGGCGGATTGAGTTTTATATACATTTTTCAACTGTAGTCTTTTAAAAAGGCATCTGAAATAATAAACTAAGTGCAATGTAATGTAAAAAATAATGATTTTACGATACATATCGAAATATATGAAACGCTTCCAGTACTAATTTCCCGCAGAATAGACACAGATACCAGCCGCTCTTTCTCTCTCTCTCATCTCTCAGACAGCAAGTCGACACACAAACCCTCCTCCCCTAACTCACTCGCTTCGTTTGCTACGACTGAATATTGTTGGTGTTACATGGCATTAATTTCGGCATGCATAATTTTACTCATTCCTGCAGATTTTGTGCTCACACCCAAAGTATGTGCATATAAACCCACCTCTCAGTGCTCAATTGAGTTCTTTTTCGCTGTTTATTGCGCTTAAACAGTCAAAAACACACAAAATAATGTCGAAATAATGTTTATGTATTGATGCAGTCAGTTATGTTTTAAGTGAACGTAAACAGTTTAGAAAGAAAACGCATGTGTAACAGTATAATGGATCCGTGCGTCAGGTCTTAAAGTGACAGCAGCCTAATATACCTGCTGCCAAATTATGAGATAATATTAAACATATCTATATGGCAGTTTTTCCCCATGGTATCGATGTCAAAATTGAAAACTGAGTGGCTAGTAACTTTAGAAAACCACTAGCCACAGTGACTGGTGAGCAAAAAAGTTCATGTCAATATATATATATATATATATATATATCACGATTAATCGATTTGACAGCACTAATTGTATTAAACAGGAATACTAAACAGTTTTACCCACTGTAAGCATGCAGTATATGAGCGTAAGTTATTTTTTACCCATGCAAAGCAAATATCTAAAGATAAGTGAAGGTCAAATAATAGCTTTGAGTTTTAGAAAACCTAAAAGACTCTCAGGTTTGACAGGAACTCACCCTCTCTCATCATGCCGGCACGCAGGCACTTCTGGAAACGGCAGGCTTGGCATGACTTCCTCCGTCTCTTGGTGATCTCACAGTCATTCACCACAGGACAACTGTACTCAATGTTTCCTGAAACACCAACATATCAAACTCTATTTACATTGTGCACAGCGCTGCAAAAAGTTATTTTACTTTATTTATTTTCACCCTGTTCAAAAAGCCAGAAAAAGCAGAAATCTTCCTCCTCGCTCAGTACTAGCACTTAGTCAGATATATCTACCATATTTGTTTAATCAAACATAAAGTCCATTTGTTCCACGCTTCACACGCTGAGCTTTCACACAGAAATCCATAGGAGTCCAGACAGAGTTCAATTATTGATTTGCACTGCCTCATAATTTAATAATCATGGAAAGAGGTAGAAAGTTTGTGCTTTCCCAGAGGCGAGCGTATTGACGACTGTTCAACACCCATTAATGCCTGGAGAAGCAAATCCTGCATTTTTTCCCCCACTTCCACAGTTAACTATGATCAATAGATTTCTGTAAAACACGTCGCTGGACAAGACTGTGTGTGATTAGAGCCTCCATTATGTGATTGAACACTTTATCAATATATTGATATGCTAACACACACTGCTTACACTTGTGCTCTGTCTGCCCAAGGCCAAAGCCAATAAAAATGCTCCATCTGTCAGAAACCTAATCATATGTAATATATCACAGCCAGATTAATATGCAACTAATTTTATATTATCCTTGCCATTATTATAGTTATAAAAATGTATTTTCTTACAATAGAAACTTTTTAAATATTTAATAAAAATTCCAGTTGCTAATTATTAATCATTGGCAACATTTCTATAGTTCCTCATCAAATAATAATACCATAAAAAACTTTAAATACCATCCTAAATAACCAAAACCATGTCAAATGTATTGACGAAGGCTTCTGAGGTACTTTGATTAAAACAGCACACTGGCTCTTCACACACAAATCAATGTCAGACAGATAGTTAGCTCGTGTTATATTGATCATTACATTCATTAACAGCACTGCTGCTTTGAAATGCACCATAATGCCCCTCTCTCACACTCATTTTCGTTATTAAGTCATTAATTAAAATTATACACGCTCATATAAGTCTTATGAATATAATAATAATGTTTTGAGGCGGCAGTCCTCACCTTGAATGGTTCTTTTGAAGAAGGCCTTGCACGCCTCACAGGACGCCACGCCGTAGTGGTAGCCGGACGCGAAGTCCCCGCAGACCAGACACAGGCGCTTGGGCCCGGGGTTCAGCGAGGGGATGTAGTCGCAGCTGAGGAGGGACTCTGTGTGACCGACAGGGTGGAAGAGAGCCGGTGCGCTGCTGCTCGAGATGGAGCTGGAGCTGACGGGGGAGTCCGGGTTCAGAGACGGGTTCCGGGAGAACACGCTGTAGCCGCTGCTGTCCGACGTGCTGCCGGGGCTGAACGGGGTCGCGCTGCTGTCCAGGCCGAACGAGGGGCTCAGCGGGTCGGCTTTGACCGGCGCATCTGTCGGGGACGGTGGGTCATCAGGGGTGGACGGATCCAAAAGGCTGATAAGGATGGAGTGAGTTTAGTGTTAGTTTGTAACTACATTTATATTGAACTAAGAGGCTAAAGAGGTATACAATCTTTTATTTGCCATTAATTATCATGGCACACTTCTTAAATGAGCCATTCTTATATATACTGCATGAACTACAGACCTGTTAAGCAAAATATATTTATGAATGACAATGAATTAGGCTATGATATATATATATATATATATATATATATATATATATATATATATATATATATATGAGAGATTATGAAAGTATTACAGCAAAACTGAATTATGCAAAAACATTTGTTTTGCAAAAACAAAAGCACAAATTCTAGTAAAAAAACAAAAAAATTAGAAATGAATTATTGCACAGCTTACAAACATTATCATGTCAGTATATATCAATTAAGATGCATATTATCAATATTATCAAATAAGATACAGTTCACAGTTTAAAGATGATTTATAAGCATTGCATAGTGATTGTACTGCACATTTATGATATCTAATGACAAATAAAGCATTATTTACATATTTGTAAAGACATGCAATGTCACACCATATATTACACACCACAAACATTTCAGCCCATTAAAACAGTAAACTGAAGCATATTACTGGCATTTTAAAGTCAAATCAAAGAGTTGCAAAAACTTTAAAACACTCTCAACTTTGTTACTATGAAAATTATTACAATTCATTTCATTTGTGGTGACAGTTATGAGTCATTACATGTAAACAAAGATAATAATGAAACATTTTCTACAGTTTGGCTGCTATAAAACAAAAGACTTTTCACTTTTTGAACAATAATAGTCCTGTACTTACTTGTGCTGGTTTAGAAACTGGAAGTTCTCACTCAGGCAAAACTCCATAACTGTTTTTCTCCAGGGATTCTGCTTTTGAAAGGTCTGTGAGCGAGAGATGAATGGGATGAAGGCGGAGGGAGGGAAGCGCTGCAGACTGAGCAGGACCTCCGGAGCGTCAGGTTTATTTAAGTGATGCTCTGTCTGGGCGGGGTCAATCTGTCTAATCCAGATGCATGCTGATTAAAACCCTATTGATGGGTTCTCATAACTGACAGGTCAAATCCTCAAAAACGACAATACAAGCAGGCCGACTACAAATCACTTGATCAAGGCTAGTTGTTTCGTAAAAAACGGCATATTTACAGAATGCTTTCTAATGGGCTTGGAGAATTATTTAGATACAATCATGACAGCAGTGATTGCACATTTTCATCATTTTTACTGAAGTTTTCAGATGCTCTTTTACACAGTGTTGTATGTAAATAAATATAAAGACATTCCTTATCTGCAGTTGGCTGCGAACACCAACAAACCACTCCCGCAACATCAAGTCTGCTTCATTTCCTTGTTTCCACTGTTGACGCTCAAAACAGCCGCCAATTTGAGCTCTCTGGACTGGAATTACAGGATTTCTGAGGGGTTTGGTCCAATCAGATGACACTCGATTCATTGATTGGTTTTCAGTCCACATCAGTGTAAAGTTGAAGAGAGAATATTTGAGTTAATTCAGCTACTACAGTGAAACCTCTTAGTTGTACTCTTTTACATGGTAAAGTTAGTTTTGAGGACGAGAGAACTGGTAACGCTTTACAGCAAGATCTCATTATTAGTTAATGCATTAGATCACGTGAACTGACAATAAGCAAATCGACATTAATGTTTTTTAATTTAAGTCAGTTAATAGAAATCCAATTGTTCACAGTGCAACTAACGTTCAGGGTTGTTATCATTAACACAAACTATTAAAAACATGCCTAAAGCTGAAATAAAATGAAATATAAATATCATTTGCTAAAACTACCTAAAATGGAAAATAAATAATAATAAAATAAAAAGCAAATAACTAAATGGCTGAAAAAATAAATTAAAATATTTAATATAAAAAATTAACATGAAAAATAATTATAAACCAATAATTAACAGTTGTTATTGTTAATTAAAACTATTAAAAACATGATTAAAGCTGAAATAAAATTAAATAAAATATAAATATTAGTTGAAAATCTTAGAAATGTTAGTTTAAGTTGAAGCACTAAAGTTATTAACTGGAAATAAATAAAAACTAAAAACCTAAAATGAAAAAAATAAATAAATAAATAATAATAATAATAATAAAATAAAAAAGCACATAACGAAATGACTAAAAAAAACCTCAGATAAATATATAATATATAAAAATTAACATGAAAAAAAAAACCTAAAATAACACGGCTAATGTTGACTTTAAACATTTATTATTAAATATTAAAATAACAGTTGTTATTGTTAATTAAAACTATTAAAAACACGATTAAAGCTGAAATAAAATGAAATAAAATAAAATTTAAAAATCAGTTGAAAAACGTAGAAATGTTGCCTGAAATAAGTTTAAGTTAAAGCACTAAAATTATTAACTGGAAATAAATAAAAATAAAAACTACTTAAAATGGAAATAAAATAAAAACGATATTTAAAAAAAATAATAAATAAAAGCACATAATGACTAAAAAATAAACTAAAAGTAACTTGAAAAATAAAAATAAAAGCTTATTAAAAATATGAATAACAATAAAACTAAAATAACACTGCTAATGTTGACTCTTTGAATATTTATTGTTAAATATCAAAATTAACATTTATATTGTGCATCGTTAGTTCATGTTAACTAATGTCATTAACTCATTTTAACAAATGAAACCTTACTGTAAAGAGTTCCCAGATAATTGTACTGTTTGGGCTAATCTGTAGCATTTTTGTCAAAGCTGAACATCAATCTGTTGGTGAATCCAAACGAACACATGTGACTCTGTCTACAGATATGCGCGTGTTTTAGTGCAGAAAGCGAGCGCGGCTGAGGGATGTTCAGTCAGTAGGTCAGGATTTGTGCCGATTACAGATCTGGTGGTGGCAGACATGATGCTGTAAAACTGCTGAGCTCCAGTGTTCAACTGCACACGCCGTCCTCCAGTGACCTACTGTGCCTCACTGTGATGCAATACTGACATTATTGATACAGTTGATATTATCAGGACAGTTTCAATGAAAAGACTGAACTTCACATGTTTGTGCACAAGCTGATGATCTGATGGTCTGTGCAGAGTCACATGATCAATGTCACCAGTTTGATTAGTGACCTAGAAATAGTGCAGGATCGGAAATGTTTATTATTCATTGTAATCTACATAGAAAAATGCATAATCTTTCTTTGTCTTAAATGTATTCATTAAAAATTCCATAAAAAAAAAAAAAATTTCTTGGATTAAATGGAAAAAGTAAACTCTAAATAAACAAAATAACACTTTGAAAACACATCAGATCTCAATGGGGAAAAATATCATGCTGGATATCTATACTGATATGGACTGGGTAATGTGTTAGGAATGAAAGGATGCCACATCGATTGATGGAAATGAAAATGATCAACCTACAGAGGACTGAATTCAAAGACACCCTGAAAATCAAAGTGCAAAAATGATGCAGCAGGCTAGTCCAGGTCAGGGCATGCTCCTAATGAGACGACGGATGGTGTCCTGGGGTATTTCCTCCCAGATCTGGACCAGGGCATCACTGAGCTCCTGGACAGTCTGAGGTGCAACCTGGCGGACCGAAACAATGTCCCAGAAGTCTATTGGATTTCGGTCAGGCGAGCGCGTGGGCCATTCAATGGTATCAATTCCTTCATCCTCCAGGAACTGCCTGCATACTCTCGCCACATGAGGCCGGGCATTGTCATGCACCAGGAGGAACCCAGGACCCACTGCACCAGCGTAGGGTCTGACAATGTGTCCAAGGATTTCATCCCGATACCTAATGGCAGTCAGGGTGCCATTGTCTAGCCTGGAGAGGTCCTTCCATGGATATGCCTCCACAGACCATCACTGACTCACCACCAAACCAGTCATGCTGAACGATGTTACAGGCAGCATAACGTTCTCCACGGCTTCTCCAGACCCTCTCACATATGTCATGTACTCAGGGTGAACCTGCTCTCATCTGTGAAAGGCACAGGGCGCCAGTGGCAGACCTGCCGGTTCTGGTGTTCAATGGCAAATGTCAATCGAGCTCCATGGTGCCGGGCAGTGAAAACAGGGCCCGCTAGAGGACGTCCGGCCCTCAGGCCACCCTCATGAAGTCTGTTTGGTCAGAGACATTCACACCAGTGGCCTGCTGGAGGTCATTTTGTAGGGCTCAGGATGAGCACTGCCAGTTCCTCCTTGCACAAAGGAGCAGATACGGGTCCTGCTGATGGGTTAAGGACCTTCTACGGCCCTGTCCAGCTCTCCTAGAGTAACTGCCTGTGTCCTGGAATCTCCTCCATGCTCTTGAGACTGTGCTGGGAGACACAGTAAACCTTCTGACAATGGCACATATTGATGTGCCATCCTGGAGGAGTTGGACTGCCTGTGCCTCCTCTGTAGGGTCCAGGTATCGCCTCATGCTACCAGTAGTGACACTGACCCTAGCCAAACGCAAAACTAGTGAAAAACAGTCAGAAAAGATGAGTAGAGGAAGAAATGTCAGTGGCTTCCACCTGTAAAAACATTCCTGTTTCGGGGTGTCTCGTTGTTGGCCATCTAGTGCACCTGTTGTTAATTTCATTAACACCAAAGCAGCTGAAACTAATTAACAACCCCCTCTGCTACTGAACTGACCAGATCAATATCCCAGGAGTTTAACTGACTTGATGCTATTCTCTGATTTAAAAAGTGTTCCTTTATTTGTTTTGAGCTGTGTATATGTAGATTTTTCAACATGATAAACATGCTAGCAACATATTAGCTAAGTGTTAAAACAGTAGAATCATTCTAGCAAAATGCTAATTCATGTTAGCAATGTGTTAAAACATGCTATAAATGTGCTACCAACATGCTAATTCATACTAACAATGTTATATCATGATAACAACATGCTAATTCATGTTTGCAATATGTTAATATGTTTTTGGCACATTACTAACATGTTTTATGATAATGTTAGCAACATGCTAGCAGTCTGTTACAACGTTAATTCATGCTAACAATGTTGAATATGTTAGCAACATTTAAAAAAAATGCTATAATGCTAACAACATGCTAGAAATATGTTAAAATATGTTAGAAATGTGTTAGCAACATGCTAATTCATGCTAGCAGTGTTAAAACATGTTAGCAATGTGCTAAAACATGCTATGATAATGTTAACATGCTTAAACATGCTAGCAATGTGTAAAACATGCTAGAAATGTGTTAGCAACATGCTAATACATGCTAGCAATGTGTCACAACATGCTAAGTCATGCGAGCAATATGTTAAAATGTTAGCAATGTGCTAAAGAATGCTATCATAATACTAGTAACATGTTAAAACATGCTAGGATAATGCTAACAATGTGCTAAAAGTGCTAGCAATACTTCATTCTGGTCATTCGCAGCATTCAGCAGTCAGAATAATAATATTATTAATATTTCTGAATAATGACCACTGTTCAGGGCAACAATGTACTGTATAACTCACCTGGGATAGTTATTATAGTTAACAAAAACGAAAACTTTAATAAAAAATAAAATATAAAAATAAAATATAAAAGAAACTTTGGTAACATCTTATTTTACAGTGTCGATGTTACACATGTTGCATGTAGTTACTATAGTAATAACCATAAATTATGCATAATTACATGCAACTAACCCTAAACCCAACCCTAACCCTATAGCAAGTACATAAAGTGAATTAATTTTACTCAGTACTTAAATGTATAATTACACTGTCACAAGAACACTAAAATAAAGTATAACTAAAACTTTTTGTGTATGTATTAGTTGCCAAGGTTGCCATCTCATTTTAATTTAGTTTAAATGTATGGACTAAAATAACTAAAACTGAAATAAAATGAATAAAAACTATATAGACAAATTATTTTTTTTTTAAAAAAGAAAACAGGAAATATATAAATAAAATTAATTCAAAATATTAATAAAAACTATAACAGCCTATCTCAATTATTCTAAAATAACACTGTTTAGCTCAATATTTCACTTCCATGTGTGTGCATTTATTATCAAGTAGCATGAAATGAGATAATGTACAGTCAGATGCTCATTATCGCAGAATAAACAACAAAAACAAGACCTGTCCAGCGGCACATTATCCATTACATAATGATTACAGCTTTTTTTGTCCTTTCCACAAAAATATCTAGGACCGTGATCTTTATACTTTACATAACTCATATTTGTTTGCTGAGGAGGATTAGAGCACTTCCTAGAAATATGGGGCATTCTACTCGCGCACTCAGCTGTGAGATATTGACCCTATTTCGAGCGTGAGGTGATGACCCTGTTTGCAGTGTTACAGAACACTGACCCATTTCTGACCCAGCGAAAGCCTGGTATCCATCTCAGGCAGGTGAGAGGATTACCGTCTAGGCCGGCGAGTAACACCTGTCTCGTTCCCCATAGGCCTTAATCCAGGAAAGGCCTCCTCAGCAACAATTTGAGACAATTTGTTTTGGAGAACATCTAGTGTGAGTTCACACACATGCCATTATCGCTTTCCATAGCGATGCTGCACATCATGCACATGTACGGAATCAATGACACGACACTTCAGCGCTCGCACTCTTTCTGTTTCCAGACGCCCGCATGCATCGCGTACCAGTGTTGATGAACCGGGGCAGTGTGTGAGATCAGGCTGTGCCAGTGTGTTCTTCTCCTGCAGTGTCATGGTGAGAAAGGTAATCTGACAGACCGCTGACTCTCACCATCACTAACACTAGCAGGAACACACACTTCAAACGCTCTCTAACAAGTGCCACACTCGCATACTAAAACTCAATAAACACGGAAACTGTCAGAGTCACATTTCACCTGGAAATCAATACAAGAAATTGTATTATAAAACGAAATTATTATAACAGTAAAATATACAATATATATCATATTAATACAATACTACAGAGCCCCACACATGACATGCAGGAAAAAAATAGTAGGCTAAATTGTGCACACGATTTACTAATTCATTCCCTTGATTTGCTAAATCGGGCGCACGATTTACTAATTCGTTCCCTCGATTTGCTAAATCGGGCGCACGATTTACTAATTCGTTCCCTCGATTTGCTAAATCGGGCGCACGATTTACTAATTCGTTCCCTCGATTTGCTAAATCGGGCGCACGATTTACTAATTTGTTCCCTCGATTTGCTAAATCGGGCGCACGATTTACTAATTCGTTCCCTCGATTTGCTAAATCGGGCGCACGATTTACTAATTCGTTTCCTCGATTTGCTAAATCGGGTGCACGATTTACTAATTCGTTCCCTCGATTTGCTAAATCGGGTGCACGATTTACTAATTCGTTCCCTCGATTTGCTAAATCGGGCGCACGATTTACTAATTCGTTCCCTCGATTTGCTAAATCGGGCGCACGATTTACTAATTCGTTCCCTCGATTTGCTAAATCGGGCGCACGATTTACTAATTCGTTCCCTCGATTTGCTAAATCGGGCGCACGATTTACTAATTCGTTCCCTCGATTTGCTAAATCGGGCGCACGATTTACTAATTCGTTTCCTCGATTTGCTAAATCGGGTGCACGATTTACTAATTCGTTCCCTCGATTTGCTAAATCGGGTGCACGATTTACTAATTCGGGTGCACGATTTACTAATTTGTTTCCTCGATTTGCTAAATCAGGCGCACGATTTACTAATTCATTTCCTCGATTTGCTAAATTAGGTGCACGATTTACTAATTCGTTCCCTCGATTTGCTAAATCGGGTGCACGATTTACTAATTTGTTTCCTCGATTTGCTAAATTAGGCGCACGATTTACTAATTCATTTCCTCGATTTGCTAAATCGGGTGCACGATTTACTAATTCGTTCCCTCGATTTGCTAAATCGGGTGCACGATTTACTAATTCGTTCCCTCGATTTGCTAAATTAGGCGCACGATTTACTAATTCGTTCCCTCGATTTGCTAAATTAGGCGCACGATTTACTAATTCATTTCCTCGATTTGCTAAATCGGGTGCACGATTTACTAATTCGTTCCCTCGATTTGCTAAATCGGGTGCACGATTTACTAATTTGTTTCCTCGATTTGCTAAATTAGGCGCACGATTTACTAATTCATTTCCTCGATTTGCTAAATTGGGCACCCGATTTACGAGGGAACAAATTAGTAAATTGTGCAGCCAATTTAACAAATCGAGAGAACGTGTTAAACATATTAACAACATGTTAAAACATGCTAACAATATGTTAGCAATGTAGAATATATAGTAATAGTAGAAACATGCTAGCAACATGCTAATTCATGTCAACAATATGTTCAAATATGTTAGCAACGTGTTAAAACAGGCTAGGATAATGCTAGCAACATATACCATGATAGCAATGTGTCAAAACATGTTAGAAAAATGGCTAGGATCATTTTAGCATTGTGTTAAACATGCTAGGAACATGTTAAAAATGCTAGGATAATGCTAGCAATTTACATGCTAAACATGCTAAGATCATGTTAACAAAATGTAAAACAATGTTATTATGTTTAAACAAGGTAGCAACATGCTAGACAAAAAAAAAAAGAATCATTCTAGACACATGCAAAAAAAAAAAAATGACATAAAAAATGAAAACTATGATAAAACATGTTAGGAAGCTTATACAATTTTTAGACAAGGCTTTAGTTGTGTCCCAGATTATGCACTTATACACTATGTACTTATGCATGGTGTACTCAACCTTGTGTATGAATTGTTAAGGTTATTTTGTCATCCATCATCAGACTCTGAAGCCCCTCCCCCTCCGCTACATAATTAAATTACAGTGAGTGCATGAACATTCCACACTTCGTTTTTTCGGTTAATTAAGTGCTGGTATTTAAAGTGCACTTTTTTTTTTTTTTGGAATTTTCACTGTGAACGCTACTCACTGTTTATACTACAAAACGTTATAGAATAGTGCGCAAGTACATGAACATTTTGTCTAACCAACATAAAAGTTTATCCCAATAAAATGTAATTTATTCCTGTGATCAAAGCTGCATTTTCAGCATCATTACTCCAGTCTTCAGTGTCACATGATCCTAATATGATCTGCTCCAGAAACTTCATATTGTTAAGCTTTTTTAAAAATGTTATTTAATTTTGTAATTGTTTTTGATTGATTAATTGATTGACACATACTACAATAAATACAATAGATACATTATGTAAAATAAGAAATACAAATAAAAACTAAAATTACTTTTTTAAAAATATGCCTATATATTTATTATTAATTTTATAATTTTTTCCTGTGCTGTTTCATATTTTTGTTACTTTTTTTCCATGAAAATATGAAAAAAGTGATATTATTTACATTGTAAAGTACAGTTGCGTCATGGTAGTATATTTTTAATGGTAATGGTATTTTCATGGTAGCATGATTTTTTTTAATGTAAATTAAAAAAAAAGAATGTGTCTGCACAGGATCATTACTGTATACTTGTACTTATATATACTGTACTTATATATATATATATAACCTTTAATTTTGAGGTGAAACTTGACCCAGATATTTCTTTGAGATTCATCCACATACCAGCACAACCACAGTGGTAAATCACTAATATTCTCCCGTATAAGATTTATCCATAGCAGTAACCACAGTTTGTAAAACGATGATCGTGTCTCTACTTGGTGACGTAAGTGGAAACTTAACTGAATCCAAGAACTTTGACCTAAAACTCCACCATAAACATTCGGCAGCCAATTCAGATTTGGCATCTCTGTGTTTGTGTGTGAGTGAGTAATTTGCACTCATGCCAGTCCAGTTCAGGCTGTGTTTAAAGTGAACACAGTCGAGTACTATCAACAAAGGAGGATCAGAGGAAGTTTACGGGGAAAACTGAAATCCTCCACTACATTGTTGGCGGGTAACATGAGCCACAGTGGAGTGAAAGCTGATATTCCGCTGGTCAGTGCAATCCACCGAAGTACATTAGGAGCGAAGTGAACCCTTTTAATCGGCTTGGCTGTGTGATGTGGGCGGATTGGCCTATAAAAGGACTTATGAGCTGGATTCATATAAACACTAGGCACATTAGGACCACGCAGAGATAAGCTGGTTACAAACCTTCTCAAACAAAGCACGTGAGGCAGAGAGAAACTGCCTAAGAATGACAACAATGGGATTTCAATTATGTCAGCCACATTTACGGCCCAATCTTAGATGAGGGAAATGTCCCGCCCCTTACCATAACCGCCAGTTTCAACACACTACTAACTAGCTCAACCAGGCCCTGCCCCTTTATTTTGCATATGCCTTGTGTGGGAATTCTTTATTTGTAATATAGTCTCTGGTGTCCCCAGAATGTGTCTGTGAAGTTTCAGCTCAAAGATCATTTATTATAGCTTGTCAAATTTGCCCCTATTTGGGTGTGAGAAAAAACACGCCGTTTTTGTGTGTGTCCCTTTAAATGCAAATGAGCTGCTGCTCCCGGACCCCTTTCCAGAGAGGGCGGAGCTTTAACAGCTCGCGCTTCGGTCGCTCAACAACAACAAAGCTGGAGAATCTCACGCAGCCAAAATGACGACGGTGTTCAGCCTTACATTGTTCAAACCGGAGTCGACACTGATGGAGAGACTCAGGAAGAAGTTACAACTTTTAGACGTTTCTGAATGGTTAGTGGATAAATTTATGAAGTTGCTGTGGAGTTGATTCAACTCATCGACTAGCATGTGCCGTCATGTTAATCTTTTGTGCAAATCCAGCGTTGAATTGACCCTCGTTTGTGAAGCAGTCCGGCGTAAAATGATGGCGTCAACAACAAAAAAGCAAAGCAGCCCAACATGGCCCGGCCCCTTTGTTGCGTGTAAAAAGCAATTTCTGTAAAAGAAAATATCTCTCTTTGCATTGAACTTTGAGCGTCGTAACTTTGCAGATGTTGTTTATGATCAAACCGCAACATTACACACTAACTAAAGTTAAAAAAGTGAAATCATAATCAAGGACCCTTTTAAATGAGGAATATTGTGACGTGTTCGTTACCGGAAGAAAACTCAAGCCGTTTCAGGGAGTTCAGAAACAGTGCGCACTAATATAGAGAATAACTCCCGCTGGAGGGACTTTGCAGAGCTTTTTCATGCTCAAACAGCAATATCACACACTAAAGAAAGATGAACATGGGGAAAAAAAAGCTTAATAGCTCCTCAAAATCAAATTATCCTCTAAGTACAAGCCTGATTAGTTTTCAGGAAGCTTAGCAGCAAAGAAACACTTCACGAAAAATAGGAATGTGTGCAAATATATTTTCAAACAGCTTCGTCAGAGAAGATATCAAAAACGTACACATAAAAATATGTAACAAACATCTGAGATGTCTTAAAACTGTACAATAGCAGTTGTGTAAAAAGTCACAGAACTGCATTTCCCCCACAGATACAGTGCATTTTGTTACGTGACAGACGAAAGAAAACAGAAAAAGAGATTTTACAGTATCAAATAATAACATGGTGAGATTCTCAGACAGTTATATGACAAAAAATAATTCATGTAAATATATTTATATATAGTATACATGGAGTTGCCTTCATTGGTATGGATATATAAATATGAACTCTGAGTAAAAAAAAGCACTAGTTTATGTGATTTCGTGGATCTTTATGACAGACATTCAAGCTCATCTGGCCTGCATTCTGAGTCCAAACAATGAAAAAGATCATGTACATTTAACATATCGATTTTCTTTTTAGTACATCATTATTTAGTCATGTGTGTGGTGTGTAAAGCTTCAGCATTAGACTTTTGGATATGCACACAAGTATTGTAAATAAAGTCATAAAATAAACAATTTACAGCAATGTGGCGGAAAAAGTCTCTAAGTCTCTAAATTGTTGGAGTCCAGCTTTTACACTTTGATCAAGCATGGATGCAGTGGTTGGGTCTTCGGGACATGATGAAACCCCTGAGACACACGCACCTGTACGAGCCCTCCGTGTTCACACAGCGAGCGTTAATGCAGTCGAGTGTGTCTTCTTCTTCACACTCATCCACATCTACAGTCAAACAAACACACAGCTGCATCGTTAATTGCTTCCCCTAGTGGTGTGGGAGAATAAAATAGCTCTGTTTTTAATAAAACATAATTAAAAAGGGGAGCGATACCTATGCACGTCATGGTAGTGATGTCGAGCTGATAGCCGTCGTAACAGTCGCAGGTGTAACCTTCCTCAACACGGATACAGCGGCCATTTTCACAACCATGGACAATGCCACACTCCTCTGAACTCAGACTCCCGTATGATTCGTATCTCCCTAAAACACACACAAGAGTCACAGTTTCTTCTTTGCTCATATACGGAGATGTACAAGATGTTTCTTGTGCTTAATTATACTGATTGTGCACTTGTAGTGTACTTCAAACCTTAAAAGTATATATATTTTTTTAAAAAGTTTGTCATGTTTTAAAGAAGTACACTTATTTTAATGTGTTGACTAACATACTAAAGCACATGGAAGGTAGGGAGGAACCGACTTGAAGATTTTGGCCGATATCGATAACTGATAATTCTTTAACCGATGTATTGGCCGATAAATCTAAATCCAATTTTTTTCTTTATAATTTTTGAGAGCCTGATTACGAAAACAAAAGTTTCACCATTAAAAGCCATGTCCTAAGCACACAATTATAATGTTCTCATTACAATTTTATGTAGCTTATATGACAGACTTGATTTTTGAAGTGATTTCAATCATATTTCAAGCAATTCGAAACCATCATGGAGGACAGTGCGTATCTGAAGTGTCTCAGCTGAAGGAAGTAATACATTACATCAGCTTTAATATATATCGGCCAGATTTTCTTATTGAACGATAACGATAACATTAAAAATGAACTTACTGTAGTTCGGCCGATACCGATATGGTGGCCAATATATTGTGCATCCCTAATGTAAAGTACTTGATTATAATTTTAACTGTAGTGTGTGTTATTTGATATTAGATTTAAAGTTAATGTATCTTAAAATGTGCTGAACTGCAACTTTATCATTAATTAAAAATGTATTTAAATACATGACATACAAGGTTCAATAGAAATGACATTAATGTATGTTGTAGTTTACCATGAATGCCTGTCAATACATTCAGCAGTACACTTTAACCATATTTCACAGTCAATTGAAGTGATTATTAAATTATATATAAATATGTACTTAAGTCCTACTTAAGTGAGACAACTTCAGCTATATACATTTAAAAATACACATTTTCATTTAATTGTAAATAAGATGTAATTAAGTGTCAGAAAACATTACATTCATTTCACACTTAAGTATATTCTTTTAAAGTATATCATTTCTGTAATAAGTGCTTTTTTTCCCCCCAAAGTATTCTAAAGTGTGCTTCTTTTCCAAAGATTAAGTTGGTCTAAGTGGCTAAAAGCCCTACTAAAATCAACTAAATGTTTTGCTCAGCAGGGTGGCGTCGTTTCAATCACTACACTTAATATTTTAAACTCACGCTCATAGACTCTTCGTGGTCCCTCCCGTCTGTCAGGAAACATTGGGAATGGGGGCGGGGCTCTCCAAGACTCCCCCTCCTCACCCTCGCTGTACGGGGAGTTTTCCGGAAGGGGGGCCAAACTCAGCGGAAGCCCATCTGGACGGGGCGGCAGGGGTCGTGCGTCAAACGTCTGCTCACCGCGAGGATCCGGGATACCGAAGGGAGGGCCGGGAGCCGTTTCATAATCGTCCTCCTCATAGTAACGACTTCCACTGGAAATAAGTTGAGTAGAATTACACACAATTTGTCAAAACAACACTTGTGGAAAAAGAAGTACACTTTAGCATACTTTTAAAAAGAGTACTTAAGAATATACTTAAGTGTGAACTTAATGTAATGTTTCCAGACACTTAATTGCACATTCAGAACAGTTAACCGCACTTTTCACAAGGGAAGGTTATTAGTAGTATATTGTTCAAATGGCCCTCACCCTGTGGCTGGCTGCCTGTAGGGGGCGTCTGGGAGCCCGTATGAACTGGGCGGTCTTCCTCTCAGGCCGGACCTCCTTCCACCTGCTCCTACAGGGCTGTAGTCATCATAATCAGGTGGCATGTAGTCTGGGCGTCCCGGCTGGGATTCGGGGTACACAGGGGGGCTGTAAGGTGGGAGGTATCCTCCTCTCCCAGGTAGAAGCCCCGGGCTGAAGCGCTCATAATAACGAGGGGAGTAAGGAGGAGGACCCAGCTCATTACACAGAGCCTCATAGGCCTCTAATCAGGAGTCAAAAAGACACATGACTGAGTCAAACTGGGTGTGTGATATCAGGGTTGGGCAGAATTCAGAATTTAGTCAGAATGACAGGAAGTAGATTCATAAAAACACAACTAAAGGAGAAAAAACAAAAAAGGATCTTTATCTTTACGTGTGACAAGAAATACTTTTTTGCATACTTTTAAGAAGAGTATTTATTATGGAAATAACATACCTGAAAAGAATATACTTAAGCGTGAATTTCAGAACTGCATGTTATTTACAGGCAAATGAAAATGTATTATAGTTTAAATTTATATTACAGGCAATAGATGAACTTTTAACCCACTTAAGTAGGACTTTAGTACATCTTTATATGTAATTTCATAATTACGTCTATTGTCTTTGAAATATGATTAACGTGTACTGAATGTACTGACAAACATTTATGATATACTAAAATACACTTTAATGTCATTTTTATTTAACCTTTTATTTCATGTATTTAAATATATTTGTAATCACACATTTGTAATGATGAAGTTGCAATTTAGTACATTTAAAATACTAAATATATAGCTGTAATATAATATCAAATAACACACTACAGTTAAAATTATAATCAAATACTTTCCATGTGCTTTAGTATGTTAGTCAACACATCGGAATAAGTGTACTTCTTTAAAACACGACAAAATATTAAAACATAATTAAAATGTACTTTAAAACTTAATTTGACATCGTTACAAAGTGCACTTTTTTAAGTGTGTTAAAAACACTCATAAAAGTGTATCTCTTTAAGTGCACTTTTATTTCATTAATATTATATATATATATATATATATATATATATATATATATCTGTATTTTTAAAAAATATATATACTTTTAGTAAACTACAAGTGCACTTTCAGTACAATTAAGCACACCTCTTTTTCACAAGGGTTGTAAGCCTGATTAATGTGTTTCTGGTTGATTTTGAAGACTTTCTGAGTGATGATGTGTTCTTCCACTGTCTGTTTAATATATTATTATTGTTCAATTCAATCCAAATTCAAAAGCTGGCATTGTCAATCCTGTGTGTGTGTGTGTGTGTGTGTGTGTGTATACCTTCATCTCTGCGGGGGCAGAGGGCACACTGCAGACCCCAAGCCTCACCAAACATACAACAGCACTCAGTAAAGGTCAGCTGAGTTCCTAACAAAGGACTCTGACACACCAGACTAGCTGTGACGTGACGCCAACAGAAGTTTAAGTTCTCATCTGAGAAAAGCATAGAAAGAAAGACAGCAGATATTCATTAAAATGCTCTTAAAGTTGTCATTTAACACATCTGGCAACAATTTTTTTTTTCTTTGCATTCCTAAAGGGACAGTTCATCCAAAAATGAAAATTCTCATGTTGTTCCCAACTCAAAAGACTTTCATTCATCTTGGAAAAACAAGTGAAGATATTTTTAAAGAAACGGAAGCTCAAATTTGCAACGCACGTTTACGCCTCCCCAAGAACCAATAAGGTTTAAAACAAATAACAGTCAAGTCATATTGACGTGTGTGTGCTTTAATGAAAACAGAGCATTAAAGGGGACCTATTATGCCCCATTTTACAAGATGTAAAATAAGTCTCTGATGTCCCCAGAGTATGCATGTGAAGTTTTAGCTCTATAATTTTTAATAAAATGGTAAAATTGCCACTTTTGAGCAAAAACGCGCCGTTTCAGTGTGGGCCCTTTAAATGCAAATGAGCTGCTGCGCTCGGCCTAAGAGGGCGGAGCTTCAAGAGCTGATTCTCCGGTGTCAGGAGTCAGTCAGGATGCAGAAACTGCAAATACATGCTGCATGGAGATAGAACAGGTATAGTTTAGTTCAGTTACAGTTATAACTTCTATTGTCTTCTTCCACTATTGTGATGTTTATTGTACTTCACACAAAAGATGAAGCGTCCATTTTCACTCTAGAAAATCTCTGTAAGAGCTTAATAAAACACAGTGCAAGTGTGCATTAAAATATTATCCATAAACTCTCTCTCTCTCCCTTGCATTCTCATCAACATACACAGCGAAGTACACAGAAACACTCGTTACAACTAACAGTAAAGAAATATATAAAGACCTAATGCATTTTCGGATGGTGCTTAATAAACTGGTAAACTTTATATCCGTAAATCAACTCCGATGAACTGTAATAAAGTGCTCTCACCTTCATTACTGCCGTATCCAGTATCACTCTGGAGACTGTAAGCTGGATCACGAACAGTTTACTGATCTATCCTTGAGTAACACATTTTTAGCACAACCTCTGTTTTGTATTGTCCATTTGTACTGATATTCGTTCACAAAGCAGTCCGGTGTGAAATGATTTGAGACTCGATTCTGATTGGCTGGAAGGTTTGCAATAAAACTGTTTAATGCACAGGTAGTTCCAGGTCTGTTTAATCACCGTTCTATATTAAAGAGGACCTATTATGCAAAATTTACTTTTGCATGGTGTTTGGACATAAATGTGTGTTGGCAGTGTACACAACCACCTTATAGTGATAAAAATCCAACCACTCCTTTTTTTTTTAATCACCATAAATCATAAGCAGTGTCTCAGAACAAGCCGTTTCCAGATCCCTGGCAATGTGACGTCACTTTAGCGTCATGCTGTCATTTTACGCCGAACTGCTTCACAAACGAGGGTCAATTCAACACTGGATTTGCACAAAAGATTAACATGACGGTACATGCTAGTCGATGAGTTGAATCAACTCCACAGCAACTACATAAATTTATCCACTAACCATTCAGAAACGTCTAAAAGTTGTAACTTCTTCCTGAGTCTCTCCATCAGTGCCGACTCCGGTTTGAACAGTGTAAGGCTGAACACGGTCCTCATTTTGGCTGCGTGAGTTTCTCCAGCTTTGTTGTTGTTGAGCGACCGAAGCGCGAGCTGTTAAAGCTCCGCCCTCTTCTGGAAAGGGGGCGGGGAGCAGCAGCTCATTTGCATTTAAAGGGACACACACAAAAGCGTGTTTTTTCTCACACCCAAATAGGGGCAAAATTGGCAAGCTATAATAAATGATCTGTGGGGTATTTTGAGCTGAAACTTCACAGACACATTCTGGGGACACCAGAGACTTATATTACATCTTATGTAAAGTGGTATTATAGGTCTGTGTTTCCAAGATGCACGAGATTCTTATGTGTTTGGAACGTCATCTTTGGCTGAAAAATCCCTTTAGAATGAAACTGTTAACAAAGGCTATAATTTATTTAAAAATATACAATAAAAATGTATAGTAGTAAAATAAAATATAAATCCGTTATCAAAAGGACAAAAATATATTTTAAAATAATAAATAGTCACAGAGTCAAAGGCTAGTGGCTACTAAATTTTCTGAAATCTACTATCAGTAAAGTTGGTGTTGGTGCATCTCTTACCCTCAGTGAGTCCACTTGCATTGACGCAGTTACGCTGCGTGTCATCCAACACTAGAGGAGACTCACACGTACAGTAAAACGTTCCCAGTGTATTTACACACAAACCACCAGTACAGGTATCCTCACTTTGACATTCATCATTATCTGCAGAAACAGAGAGACACAGAGTCACAACATCACTGTCCACTGATCTAGCATCTTGTAATGAGTCGGTGTCCAGAGCATTTTGAAGGCTGACCGATGCACTCCAGCAGATCCGTGTCATAGTAGAATCCGCTGGGACAGTAACAGGCGAAGCCAGGAATGTTGTTGACACACACACCGCCTTTACACACCTCCGGATCAAACAGCTTACACTCATCCACATCTGTCCGGAGGTCAAGCAGACAACCGCACTCAGATTAGAAACAGCAATACTGAGAGATTTATGGGACATATTTGTCTGTCCGTGCATTTGTTTTACCCTTGTAGCTGAATGCTCCCGTTTCCATGGTAACGTACCCTCTCCCGCTGGGACACAACGTCTGGAATTCGGCTAAATGGAGAGTTATTGATGATGGGGAAAAAAAGAAGTGCGCTTAATTGTATAGAATGTGCACTTGTAGTGTACTTCAAATCTTATTTAAAAAAAACTTTTTTGAGGAAAACATTCCAGGATTGTTCTCCATATAGTGGACTTCACTGGGATTCAACGGGTTGAAGGTCCAAATGTCAGTTTCAGTGCAGCTTCAAAGAGCTCTACGACGAGGAATAAGGGTCTTATCTAGAGAAACCATCAGTCATTTTCTAAACAAAATAAAAAATTATGTATTCTTTTAACCACAAATGCTCGTCTTGCACTGCTCTGCAATGCTCCACGCATTACGTAATCATGTTGGAAAGGTCACGCAGAAGTACCGTCACGCGTGACCTTTCCAACGTGATTACGTAAGATGAGCATTAGTGGTTAAAAACTACTGGCCAATCATTTCTCTAGATGAGACCCTTATTCCTTGTCTGAGATCGCACTGAAACTGACATTTGGACCTTCAACCCGTTGGTAACTGTTGAACTCCACTATATGGATAAAAAGTTTTTGTTTTCCTCAAAAACCATAATTTCTTTTCGACCGAAGAAAGAAAGACATAAACATCTTGGATGAAAATTTTATTCTGAAGTGAACTAATCCTTAAAAAGTATGCTAAAGTGCACTTGTTATTGATGAAGCCTTTCTCCAGTGCTAATGTGTGTGTGTGTGTGTGTGTGTTTACCTGTTCCAGCTTCGGGGCAGATGTCATATTGGCACAGGAGTCCCCAGCCCTCTCCGGCCGTACAGCAGCACTCCTGCAGCGTCGAGTTCTGAGACAAGATCTTGCACGAGTACGGCTCGGATACGCCGTAGTAACACTCTTTCATTTCTCCAGGACGAGTTTGCGGCAGAGAGCCAGACACCGACCCAGAGGACGCACCAGAACCACGGCCGGATGAGGAAGAGGAAGCTTCGCCAGACGGGCTCGGTCGACCTGCAGTAAATCCACACACATCAGTCCCGAAGTACAATATATGATGTAACTTTAAACTGTAAAAAATTCAAAGGGGTCTAATCAGAAAAAGAAAAAAAAAAATCTATTTTTCCTTGATCTTTTGAAATAAAGAATTATAAGTAAATATCAATATACTTTCAGAACTCAAGAATGCAGTGGAAAAACAAAAACCCCTTCAAAATTGTTATTTAAAAAATCTCTGATAAATGAGAAGTGTGCTTAATTTTATTGAATGTGCACTTGTAGTGTACTTCAAATCTTAAAAGTTTATTAAAAAAGATCATATTTATTAATGAAATAAAAGGCCACTTAAGTGCACTTAAAGGGAGCACACTTTCATGACTGTTTCTTAACACACTTTTAAAAAGTGCACTTCGTAATAATGTCTAAGTCCATTTAAACTATTATGTATTAATATTTTGGTCATGCTTTAAAGTAGTACACGTATTTTGATGTGTTGAATAACACACTAAAGCACATGTAAAGTACTTGATTATAATTTTAACTGTAGTGTGTTTTTGTCATATTACATTTAAAGTGAATATATTTTAAAAGTACCTTCATCATTACAAATTTTTAGTTTATCATAAATTCTTGTCGGTACATTCAGCAGTACACTTTAACTATGTTTCAAAGACAATAGAAATAATTATGAAATAACATATAAAGATGTACTGAAGTACTTAAGTGGACTTAAGTTTAACTAATTGAATTTTAAAAAGTTTAAATGACATTTTAATTGCAATTAAGTGTCAGTTTTGCAATGAGGTATATTTGAAATAAAAAAGTACTATTTTTAAAAGTGTGTTAAAGATAATACTCTTTCAATAACAAAAGGAAAAGCATAACTAACTAAGAGTTGATTATTTACCCAATATTTGCATGCAGATCTCTTTGCATGATGAGAATCATTATAGAACTGCCGCCTATGTAGAGTGTTACAAATTGATCACTCATAAGGTTGCTTCCTATGTAGGCAGCAGAAGTCAAGCAGCTGACTAGTTTTTGGGCTTTGTAAAGTAAAGCAAACTTATTATTACTGTTATTATTTTTTTGCCATTATTATTATTAGCAGGTGTTCTAGTATTGCCAGTAGAGGGCAGCACTGAAACAGAGTTACTATGTTCCTGCTTGAGGTACAGTAGAGTTTGTGTGTGTGAGTGTGTGTGTGTTACCTGCGCTCTCTCTGTTCACACACTGCCTTGTGAGCGGGTCAAATTCCTCCTGTCTGTTCTCACACTCACACGTGAACGATCCCTCGACATTCCAGCAGTGTGCAGATTCGCAAACACCCTGCATCGTCTCACACTCGTTTATGTCTGTGTAGAAAGAGACACGGAGCGGTTTAACAGAGGGGAACGAAACAGTTTCTGCACTTTCCGTTTGTGCACTTAATTGTACTGAATGTGCACTTGTAGTGTACATGAAATCTTAGAGGTACGTGCAGATATTATGATATTAAAGGGAGAAGAAAGAATCTCATACAGGTCTGGAACAACTTGAGGCCGAATTTTCATTTATGGGTAAACTATCCCTTCAATATACTCTCTTTAAGTAAAATGAAGTGTACTTTCATGAATATGTTTCTTAACACACTTTAAGTACACTTTGTAATAATGTAAAATTAAAAGTTTTACTTCAGAGGACATTTTAAGTTATTATATTTTAATAATCTTTTGTCATATTTTAAAGAAGTACACATACATGTGTTGACTAACATACTAAAGCACATGTAAAGTAATTTTAATTACATTTAATGTTAATATATTAAATTGAAACTTCATCATTACAAATGTGTGATTACAAATATATTTAAATACATGACAAGTTTTAATAGAAATTACATTATATTTTAGAAATTACATATAAAGAAGTCCTACTTAAGTGGGTCACTTAAGCACAGAAACTATAATAAACTTGAATGTAATAACATGTTAATAACAAGTTATTTCTGTAACAAGTGCTCCTTTTAAAAGTGTACTTCTTTTAGGGCTTAAGCAGGTCAAAAAAGTTTAACTAACTGCATTTAATATAAATTTGAACTATAATACATTTTCATTTAACTGTAAATAACATGCAATTAAGTGTCTGGAAATATTACATTCAGTTCACATCTAAGTATATTATTTCCCCAATAAGTACTCTTTATATAAGTATGCTAAAGTGCACTTCTTTTTCACAAGGGTTCTGCACACACTCAACTCACCCACACACATCTGTCCATCGCCTGTGGACTCGTATCCCTGGTCGCACAAACACTGATACGTGCCAATCAGATTCTGGCAGAAGGCGTGGAGTCCACACACCGTCTCATTGGCACACTCGTTGATGTCTGCGAGAGAGACTCTGCTGTCATTCTGTGCCTTGTTATGTTTTGAGTGATTTGTGTGACACTTACCCACACACTCTCCTGTGGCTGTGATGTGGTATCCAGGCTCGCAGGACGCCACACAGTGGAAAGAGCCAATGGTGTTCTCACAGCGCTGCGATCCACACACGACCCCCTCTGAGTCCAAACACTCGTTCACATCTGCAGGAGGAAACGGCTTCAGCTGAGTTCTGCCCTACATACACACTCATCCATGTGTGATGTCATCGCTTGTGACAGACTGAGACTTCTGCTGTTTTTGTGCTCTCCGTATGGGAGCTTTTTCTATTAACATCACATTTTAATCACAAAGCTTGAAACGATCTAAAAACAATCATTCTAGATATAAAGTTAAAAAAAATTATATATATATATATACAATTTTATTTCATTTGCAGTTGGAAAAATAGATTTTGCTAAAAATTCCCACGACTTATTAACTTGTGGCCACTTTTTAGGTTTCCAAATTAAAGTGAGGGATCATTTAATTTCATTTATTTCATTTCATTTTATTTTTTAATATTTTTTATTTATTTATTTTTAAAATTATTTCATTATTTTATTACTTTATTTTTATTTATTTTTTTATTGTATTTATTTATTTTAAATTATTTTATTATTTTATTTTATAATGTATTACTTTATTTTATTTTTTATTTTATTTTAATTTTCTTAATTATTTCATTTTATTTTTTATTATTATTTTATTTTATTTTTTAAATATTTTATTACTTCATTTTTATTTTTTTATTTAATTGTATTTATTTTTAATTTTCTTTATTTTATTTTATTTTTAAGTATTTTATTACTTTATTTTTATTTAACTTTATTTAATTTATTTTTTAATTCTTTTTTATATATATATATATATATATATATTATTTTATCTTATTCAAAGGATCATTGTCCCCAATACTATTGTCATTGTTAAAAAACACAATAGTTTAACAACCAGAAATATGATTAATTTTACTTCATAATCAGAGAGCAATTTTATTGAATGTCATTTGTTGTCCAATCAATTAAGGAAGTACAATTAAAACAGAATTATATTCAAAGTTACATTACATTTTTTTCAGTATGAATTACCAGTAACGATGTTGTGATACAAGTAACATTTAGATGTAAGTGTGTGTGTGTGTGTGTGAGTGTTGCCGGTGTATGTTTGTGATTGAGAGTGCGTGTGAGTTTTTACCCAGGCAGGCTGTTCTCTCTGGGTTGGTGGTGAAGCCGGTTTGGCAGTGGCACAGGAACGATCCCTCGGTGTTGCTGCAGCGGCCGTCCTGGCAAACTCCCTCTTGAGTGCACTCGTCCACATCTGGTAACACACATGCACACAGACCACATGACATCATCGCAAGCAGAAGCCATCAGTAATGCTCAGGCTCGAAACACTTGTACTCCTGACAGTGTCTCTCAGCCCTGAACGACACAGACTGAGCTGGAGTTACAGGAACGGGAAGACCAAATGTGATATAATGTGGATTATATGATGTCAAACACAATTAGGAACCTTTAAAATAACATAATAGGGGCAAAAAAATGATGCAATACATACAATAACTGATATATAATCAGGTTGACTGCAGCATCTGAGTAGGAGTGTGCAGATGTTTTCCTTTATCACATTATCTGCGTAATTATCCTGCATCTTGATTTTATCTTATAGGGTGTGTGGTGGACGTGTTGAAAGGAGACATGTTTACTTCAGGCTTTTGAGTAATGCATTTATGTGAATCGTTTCATCCAAGAATTAAAACATTTGAGAGATTTTCTTTTAAAACAACTCCCTAATGACAACTGAAGAATTCAGAAAACAATTCCAACCCAATGTCGGTAAGAAAAGCACTCATCACACTATAGATTTTATATGCAAAATGGCAGCTTGATGTTGGCTATATATCACGTCTGGTGTCATACCTTGGCAGGACGTCCCGTTAACGGTGCTCTTGTAGCCTAGTGCGCAAACGCACTTAAACGAGCCTTCTGTGTTCATACACTCTCCGCGCGGGAAGCAGAAATCTCCTTCCAGACACTCATTAATGTCTGCGCCAAACAGATGACAGAATGCCATAGTGGGAGAAATGAGTTAAAAACAAACTCATATTTGAAAACAGGATATTCTGAGCAGCCTGAGAGAGTATGAAGTGTGCGGTCAGTGGTTTCCTCCTTTGAACTGAATGAGAATTTAATTTAATATTTTCTCTGAATTTTGACTGACCTCGACACTGGCGCCGCGGACCAGCTGCTCTGTATCCTGGTAAGCAGTCGCAGCGATACGACCCGTCCGTGTTCACACACGCGCTCTGCGGCCCACACATGTGAGGACTCTCACATTCGTCAATGTCTGGAGGGAAAACAAACAGGAAGGGCTGGTTGTGATGATGCAGAACTATAAAAGCTGTGCCTGTATTAATGTGTTTGAGTCTGGCAAGCCAGAAACTGGGCTTAGTCTGCCATGCTAAACATCATATTATACTTTATCCCTTTATCTTCTTCCTTGTAGCCTCCTTATAGTGTCTTAATGACCATCTTCTTTGACCCTCTGAATTAAGCAGGCTGCTTTTTGCCACCGTCTTTAAGACATTATGTAAAATGCCTATGGAGGATTTTGAGTGCCGTAGTAATAAATGGCACTCATTGAAAGTGTCAAATGAAAAAAAATAAAATGTGTCAATAAAATTTGTGGTTTAAATCAATCATGAAATGTGTCATTAACCACAAATAAATGTTTAAAAAAATAAATAAATCATGTCCAATAAAATGAATAAATATGTTTTTTTTGTTGTTGTTTTTTTTAAATCATGAAATGTCAATAAAATAAATGTTTTAAATAAACGATAAAATGTGTTAAAATGAATAAATATATTTAAAAAAAAAAAAAATCATGAAATGTGTAAACCACAAAAAAAGTTTAAAAGAATTAATGATGAAATGTTTATTTATTAAAAAAAAAAAAAAAAAATCACAAAATGTCAATAAAATAAATATTTTAAATAAATGATGAAATGTCAATAAAATAAATAAATATATGTTTAAAAAATAAATGCATCATGAAATGTGTCAGCAACCACAAAAAAATATGAAATGTCAATAAATTTGTTTTTTTTTTAAATCATGAGATTTGTTACTAAAATGAAAAATAAATAAATCATGAAATGTCTCAATAAATACTGTAAATGTCAGCATCAAATGTTTTATTTTTTATTTATTTATTACTTATTTATTTACTGAAACATTTCATGGTTTAATTATTTATTAACTCATTTTGTTTATTTATTGAAAATATATTTATTATTTTTATTGACATTTTAATGATTTCTTTTTATTTAAATATTTATTATCAAAATAGATTTTTTATTTCACTTTTTAATATAGTTTGTTTCTATAGTCTGCATATAATTTTATATATTATTATTTTGAAGGTGAAGGGTTTTGAGACAGATGTGTTGAGTCTTCTTTCCAACGCTCCCTCGACCTGGCCTCCTTTCATCTCACTATCCACATGATACAAACACAAAATCCAGGCGGATGTAGATAATTGTGCCCAAACACGTGGCTGAGATTTGAGTCCTGCCATCTGTAGGCCATATGCCCCTCTCACACCGCACTCCTCATCAAGAGAAAGAAAGGAAGGAAGACGATAGAGAGACCGTGAGCCTCTCCCTGGAGGAATGAAGCTCTGACACATTTGATGCTGTTCATTTGCCAAAGCCAACTTTCTGCACTACATCCTTTATTTTGTGGCGAGACGGATCCGCCAACGATACAGCTGTTTGCACTCAGAGAACTTCAAGATGACTTGAAAGTATGCACAACAAGTATTTACGAAGATTAAAACTGACACAGTGAGTCGGATGTCGGAAACGCCTGTGGTTGTGGTCTGCATTTCGAGGTTAAGCTCGTCTAACCTGTGCAGCGTCCGTTCTGCATGCTGTGCCCGTCTCTGCAGGGGACGCACTTGTACGAGCCCGGAGAATTCAGGCACTGTTGACCGGGACACTGCAGTGGGTCCAAACACTCGTCAATGTCTAATAAAGAAAGAAACGAAAAGCTTATTAGATAAAGTGAAATAAAAGGATGAAATGACAACCCTGTGTGCTCTCTTACCCGTGCAAGCGCCATCCTGTAGCTGGAAGCCCACTGCGCACACACATCTGAAGCTGCCGGGAGTGTTTTTACATTGGCCGTTAGTGCAGCGTGTCGGATTTTGACTGCATTCGTCTATGTCTGAAAACACACAAGTGAGACAGCACAAATGTATTAAAGCGGACCTATAATGCCCCTTTCACAAGATGTAATATAAGTCTCTGGTGTCTCCAGAATGTGTCTGTGAAGTTTCAGCTCAAAATACCCCACAGATCATTTATTATAGCTTGTCAAATTTGCCCATATTTGGGTGTGAGCAAAAACACACTTTTTGTGTGTGTCCCTTTAAATGCAAATGAGCTGCTGCTCCCGGCCCCTTTTCCAGAAGAGGGCGGAGCTTTAACAGCTCACGCTTCGGTTGCTCAACAACAACAAAGCTGGAGAATCTCACGCAGCCAACATGAGGATTGCCAGTAACCGTGTTCAGCCTTACATTGTTCAAACCGGAGTCGACACTGACGGAGAGACTGAACGATAAAAACACTGACAGCCAATCAGAATCCACCAGAGCTGAAGCATTTAAGCGCTTGCTTTTTATCTTTATAGTTATTGGGCCTCAAGTCTATCCCTCACAGCCTTGTTTTCATCCACGTTAAATTCAATATGGCGTCTAACCGGACTAAGGTCTAGTGGTGCGATCAAGTCAGAAAGAGTTGAACGCACACAAAAGCCCTGAGTTTCCGAGTTTGGGGGCGTGTCAATAATAGCATCTGTAATAATAGCATGCAATACAGCATCTGTATTGACGATAAATTTGTTGAAATGAATAAAATTATTATTATTATTCACAATAAATAGTTACAAGTACCAAATATGACAGTATTTTAAAATTATGATATTTTATTGACTAGAATACACTGTAAACCCTAACACTCAACATAATGAATTGGTTTGAGTAGGACAATCTTAAATTAAACAAATTAGTTCAGTCAAATTAACTTTTATGAGTATTTAGCATTTTCCTTTTCTTTTGAGTTCACAGAACCGATATATTTCAAGTAAACTGAACTGTTTCATTGTTTTGAGTTTTATGAACTCATTTCTTTTAATTTGGACAAACCCAGAATGCTTTGCCCATGGCACTCGAAAGGGAGAGCAAATGCTCTGTTATATGTTTCTTTTTGTGCCAGATTAATGTTCAGTGGCAGATTTAGTAGTGATAAATGTGTTGTTATTAGAAGAGTTTCTGTTAATGTGGGTTTTTGGAGAGTGAGTCCACATGCGGCTTGGTTTGAGAGCATGTTAAATGTTTTATATTGCAGCGAGTGTTATACCATGCTGTTGCTAACATGTTAGCAAATTAGCAAGTTAGCATTTTCTGAATTAGCTTGTTATAGCTAGCTAAATTTCCACTAATAATAATTTTACATTGGGATTACATGATAATCTTAAGTTAAATGTATGAATTAGTTTACTCAAATATTTCAATTTAATAACAATTAAAAAGTATGAGTACAAAATAAAAATCTGCCTAGTTCAGTTTAGTTTAGTTATGGACTTTTAGTTTGTATTTCTTCTGTTCCTGTTTTCCTTTGCTAGATTTCCCGCCACTCATTAGTTACATAAAAGGAATTGCGACTCACAATATAAGTCTGTTTGGTAATGTTGGTAGTGCAAAGCACTTTGGTCAACTTGTGTTGTTTTTAAACGTGCTATAGAAATAAAAGTTGACTGTGACTGTGTCTCATAATTTCATGAAGACTTAAAAAAAGAAAGAAAGAAAGCTTCCCCTTTATTTTTTCTTAACCTAATTAAATCAGTCTTATTGTCAACTGCACATGTGTAGATTGACATGAAGTAATACCTTGGCAGTGTGCATCAAGAAGCTCAAAGCCCGGCTGACAGGAGACACACTTGAAGGAACCAACCGAGTTCACACATTCTTTTCCAGGGCACTGAAGCTCATTTTCACACTCGTTCACATCTGTAACAAAAAGACAAGAAACAGACTCGAACCATTTTATGAATGGAACAATTTTCATTTAACTTCATTTAACATGCAGTTTCTGTACTAAGTACTCTTTTTAAAAGTTTTAAAGTTTTAAAAGTGTACTTCTTTTTCACAAGGGACATGTTGCTCAGTTCTGTCTTGAAGCTCATACCGTTGCAGATGTTTCCCTCCAGTCTGAATCCAGGGCGACACAAGCAGCTGTAACTTCCCACGTTATTCTCACAGCGGCCGTTAACACACAGCTCAGGAGTCTGACGACACTCATCGATATCTGACGCAAATAAACAACTTGTGCATTATACAGTAGACTTCATGCTTTCTCTGCTAGAAACTACAGCTCGAACCAGATTCAGATACTTTTCAGCTGGTTATAAACTGGTTTAGGTAGTTAATCAACTGGACTTTCAGTTGTTGGGGCTGAAGTCAACCAGATAGATCATCTTAGTCAATCAGATACATGCAGGAGATCAATAACACAAAGCACAATAAGGTCAAATAAGAACTGACAAAGAACAACTGAAACATAGAGGTAGAACACTAAACTAGACACAGGTGAAAATATGGGTAACTATTAACAAACAAGGACATAATCAGTGAGCAAGGAAACCAAAACTAAACAGAGCAGGGAAACAGGAACTAATGGAAACAAGGCAGAATGTCAAAATAAGAGTTAACAGAACAGAACATAAACCTGATAATTATATTGACCTACATTAAGTAACATTCTGGCTTATGTCTGAAGAAAATATATTGATTAAGTATGCTGGTCTTTATCTTTTTACTTGTCTTTGGGAAAATAATATTTTTGATTAAAGTTAAATCGCAATTTACGGTTCGAACAAAACCATAAATATAAAGTTTAAGTCAAACTTAGTCAAATTTGAAGGTGTATGAAGTGAAAACCTAAATATTTGAGTCTATCTATCTATCTATACAACCGGCCACAGATGTGTTGTAGTTACCTGAGCATGCTCCATCTTTAAGGCTAAATCCAGGCCTGCAGGAAACACACTTATACGATCCCTGAGAGTTCACACACTCCTGTCCAGGACACTGTAATGGATCTTCACACTCATTCACATCTGCGTCCACATGCACACACACATATTACTTACAATATTTATTTCAACCCCAGTTTTTCATAATTGGTTTTGTATGAAGAATCATACCTGTGCAGGTGCCGCCCTGCAGTCTGTACCCAGTCCTGCACACACACCTGAAGCTGCCAAGCGTGTTTTCACACAGTCCGTTCGAGCAAGGAGAAGGCGTCTGACGGCATTCGTCAATATCTGGACAGATAACAACATCCTTCTTTTAGGGTCTGTACATATTTCACATGTTATGACTTGCGGGTTGAAATGAATCATTACCTGAGCATGCTCCATTTTTAAAGCCAAATCCAGGTCTGCACGACACACACCTATACGATCCCTGAGAGTTCACACACTCCTGTCCGGGACACTGCAATGGGTTCTCACACTCATTCACATCTGTAACGTACATATCAATCCATGCACACATGGACACAATCATACTTTGCCTTTAAATGTATATTATTGAGACTTAAAAGCATTTTACTCATCTTACCCACACAGGTGTTGGCCTGCAATCTGTATCCGGTTCGACATGTGCATCTGTAGCTGCCTGGTGTGTTTTCACAGCGGCCGTCAGGACACGGGGATCGACGACATTCATCAATATCTGAATAAAAGAAAGATTTTTGTTACCCTAAAAAACTCAACTTTACCCTTATGACCCTTGTGAAAAAGAAGTGTGCTTAATTGTATTGAATATATATATATTATTATAATATATAATATTAAATAATTTTGTTTTAATAAACTTTTATCATGTTTTAAAGAAGTACACTTATTTTGATGTGTTGAATTACACACTAAAGCACATGTAAAGCACTTGATTATAATTTTAACTTTATAATTTTAATTAAATTTATAGTGTTATTCAATATTACACTTAAAGTTAATATATTTTAAATGTACTAAATTGCAACTTCATCATTACAATTATATATATATAAAATTACTTTACCATAAATGCTTGTCAGTACATTCAGCACTATATTTCAAAGACAATAGAAGTAATTATACAATTATTATATTATAAAGATGTCCTACTTAAGTGGATGAATAAAAAACTCAAGTTCAATTCATTGCATTTATAAATTCAAACTATAATATGTTAATTCAATTTAAAATTAACTGCCATGTGTTATTCGATATTAATATATAATATTGAATGTGTATAAAAATAAAATATTTTAAATGTACTAAATTGCAACTTCATCATTACAAAGTTTTGACATGCCCTGACATTTGTGCTTTTTTCAGTTGTTCATAAACATATTAATGGAATATTAAGTGTCATTACACTGTATTCAGCACGAACTAGGCTACCATAATATGTGAGCAACATGTATGTACATGTTTGTATTTTTGAAGGAATAACGTTTATGCGTGGTTATTGAAAAAACAACATACTTAAGTCACTGAAATAAGGCCACAAAATAAATACAAAATATGTGTTCACAAGACTTCTGGGTAATTGAGGTTGTAGACTAGAATTTTTGCTTTCAAATTATGCCTACTCGTTCATATAAAACAATATATTGATTTAAATTTTGTAACACACTTTTTGTCAAGAAACACAGTATGCTGGAGGCGTAAATCTTCATGAATAATGCTGTGATTCACACCGGAGAAGACAAAGACCTGCATAATGACCTGCATAATGACCCGCATAATGAGCCCTTTCAGTCAGGTAGGCTATGTGAGAGGACACTAAAAAAATCAAAGTACAAAGTAGTTTTTTTGGTAGTTTATTCAGAATATAGTTAACAATATAAGCATGAAATGAGACACATTTTGAATAAATGAGGGCACATTTTGAGTATAGAGTTTTACCTGGAAATAAATCCTGTTCAAAGATATAAGTGAACATCACTTTACCTGGCATTCCAAGGTGTTTGGTGTTTCTGCACTGGAGAAAAAAAAAAAAAAAAAACTTTCCTGCTTCCAGTCAGTGATCTCACCATTATATTTATTCAGAATGTCCAGTGTGGGTCATAGATTCTCAAATCTATGAGATAAAAGAAAAAACCCTCTGTGAGCATGCTGATAACAGGATCATAATTAATATAATATATAATATTAATATAATGTCCACTCTTAACAGAAAACATGATTTTTGTGATGTTATGCATGCATGTATTTTTGCACATCAAATTTTGTATAGGCACACATTTAAAATTACAGTACCAGTCAAAAGATTGGACAAATTACTATTTATAATGTTTTTGAAATAAGTCTCATGTTCATCAAGCCTGCATTTATTTGATCAAAAATACAGAAAAAAAAAAAGAGCAATACTGTGAAATATTATTACAATTTAAAATAATGTTTTCTATTTTAATATACTTTAAAACATAATGTATTTTCTGTGATTCAAAGCATCTAAACATTCATATTACCTCTATGGTATTGTATATATTATATATAGAGAGCCTAAATGTTAATGTGCAGTTTAATACATTGCTAACACATTTTATTTCAGTATTTATTACGTATTTCAGTCGATTTCACACTTCTCAGTATAGCCCTATTAATTCACACTGAGACACACAAAACTTGCAGGATTCATATTTAAACAGTCTTTTTGCTGTTTAATATTCACAGACACTATATTGCGATTAGAATAAAGAACTTAAGAATAAAAAACAACTTACCTTTCACAATCATCAGCTCGATAGTTGATCCTCGAAATGAAAGTAAAACCACTCTGAGGTAAGAGTCTGAGGTAAGATTAATTCATTCTTGAATGAATCGCCTCAGAATTTGCGTCTGAACAGGCTCACCCTCCGTGGGTGTGGCCGCATTAGCGGATAATGAGCAGACTCGCAAACGTCTGATAACCTTCGCTTTTCATACAGATTACATAAACAGAGAATATTTGTTTTCGATTTGACTTACATGATTTAAAACCTGACATTTCAACGTTTCTTTAGACATGTCTAATATTTGTGCGATTAGTATTCACTAAGTTACAGTTCATTTTCTAAGGGAGTATTAGATTGGACTTCATGACAGGTTGCAAAAAGCACAACATTTAGTTTTTACTATGAGTGTACACAAATGAAAGAAGACATTCTTTAGTTTAAATTGATATATTACTTCTGTCTCTATGATAATTTTAATATTTTAAGTTGATTTTGCTGCTATGTGAAAAAAATCCAGCAAAACGCGCCAGCGTGTTTCCTGACTCCAGAGTGTTAAGTGGGCAAAAAAACGTCTGGGTTACGTATGTAACCCTCGTTCCCTGAAGGAAGGAACGGAGACGTACGTCAGTAGTGACCGACGAATTGGGATCCCAAATAAAACGCCACAGTTACTGACCCCTTCCAGCGCCCAGCGTAAGCTTCAGCCACCCGGCGCACCTTGGTGCGGAGAAGGGGGCAAGCTTAAATCGAGAGAGTCTATTGCTGTCTATTGGACAGTACTTTTAACTCCACTGACTGCAAAGGTTCGAAGGGATGACCCCGGAGAGATGTAAGTACCAGGGAGAGATCCCAAGAGGGTTTAGAGGAAGGGTGAGGCGGATTCAGTCTCCTCGCACCCCTCAGGAACCTGACGATCAGGTCGTGCTTCCCTAAAGACTTACCATCAACTGCATCGTGGTGTGCGGCAATAGCGGAAACATACACCTTGAGGGTGGAGAGAGACAGCCTTCGCTCCAAGACCTCTTGCAAGAAGGAAAGCACTGACCTGACCGAACATGATTGGGGGTCCTCTCGGAGAGAGCGTAGACCACCCTGATGGTTGATGTACGCAACGGTCGCAGTGCCGAGCGGACCAGTACATGCTTGTCTGACAGCAGGTCCTTGAAGCGGCCCAGTGCAAGACGTACTGCTAGCAACTCGAGGCAATTGAAATGCCAATGCAGTTGGGGCCCCGTCCATAGACCGACACTGTATGCCCATTGTACGTGGCTCCCCACCCCGTGGCGGAGGCATCTGTGGAGACCACAGCATGCCTGGACACTTGATCGAGGGGAACTCCTGCCCGCAGGAACGAAGGGTCCGACCACTGAGTGAGGGTACGATGGCAGTTCGGTGTCACAGCGACAGTCGTCCCTTGAGGGGAACAATGGCCGCCTCCGCAACCTTGGTTAAGACGTGGGGCGACAGGGCCAGCCCGAAGGGTAGGGCTTTGTACTGATATGCCCGACCCTCGAACGCAAACTGTAGGAAGGGTCTGTGTCGAGGCAGAATCGAGACATGAAAGTATGCGTCCTTCAGGTTGATCGCTGCGAACCAATCCCGGGGACGGATACATTCGAAAATGGGTTTCTGCGTAAGCATCTTGAACGGCAGCCTGTGAAGGGACTGATTCAGGACACGCAGATCCAGAATTGGCCATAACCTTCCGCCTTTCTTGGGTACAATGAAGTAGGGGCTGTAAAACCCTGACTTCATATCGGCTGGAGGGACCGGCTCGATTGCATCCTTCGCCAGGAAGACAGCAATCTCCGCCCAGAGAACAGGTGCATTGTCTAGAGACACACGAGTGTAGTGGACACCCCTGAACACTGGGGAATGCAGGGCGAACTGAATCACATAGTCTGATAGTGCGAATGAGCCAGCGGGGCGGGCTGGGAAGCACTAACCAGGCTCCCAGACTCAGAGCCAGCAGGACCAAAGGCACCACAGACGTACCCGGCGTGGGGCAGCGAGGCAGAGTGCTGGGACCCGACTCGGATGGCATAGCGGCCCGAAGTGGGATTGGACTCTGCGAGGTGGTGGTGTGTATGGGAGACGGCGCAAGGGAGGCGGCCTCGACATACACACTGGGACCTGCTGGCGAGGTGAGAGGGGGCTGAGAGTGGTGAGGCGGAGCACCGCACACTGCCAGCTGCGCCCTCTTGGGACCTGGAGGATTGGGAAACAGCCTGAAGAGCTGACATCCTCTCCTCCAGGTCGCCCGTCTCAGGACCGCTTCCTCGATCTCTTGCCACCTGGCTTGGCTGGGGTCTGAGCAGGCTGGGCGCCGCGTCCGCGACCGGCTCCCTGCTGTCTAGTGGGTGGAGGCTGCTGCTTTGCAGACTTAGCAGGGGCGGAGGACGACGCAGACTGAGGTTGCGCAGCCGGCAGTGGGGTGGAGGCAGCAGCGGACCGCTGGGGGCAAGATGTGTTTAATGGCCTCAGTCTGCTTCTGTGCGGCCGAGACCTACTGGGCGAAGCTCTTGACTACGTCGCCGAATAGGCCGACCTGAGATACTCCCTCATGTCCGCCAAGGTCAGCAACAGGTGGCGTTGCTGGACCACAAGCATAGCCATCAAGCCGTCGAGCCAGCGGCTGTGTACCCTCTCCACCATCCATATGCCGTTCTCCATGACTTGGTCACCTCCTCATGCACCTCCAGAAAGAAAGTTACCGGAGAAACCAATTGTCCAGCCGAGAAGGTTCGGGACGTGGTGGAGGATTCCAGCGGAGCGGAGCTCGGCGGAGAAGCCCTAACCGTGATCCTCAAGTCACCCTTCCTACACGCCAACGCACCGTTCCCCTAAACGGAGCCAGAGAAAACAGCCGAACGAGGCATAGGGGAGGGGACCCCCGCTCCCTGAGAACCAAGGAACGAGAGTCTAGACCTCAACACTGAGATAGTCATGTTCCCGCAGTGAGAAGCTGCCTCAGCATGCTGAACGCCCAGGCGTGTGACACAGCGACTGTGACCATCAGCGGGGACCAGGGAACGACCGCATCCAGTAACGCACAGACGAAATGACATCTTGAAAAAGATGCAAAAAGCTGAAAGCTCCCTCTGTGAAAGCTTGCAGCTTCGCTGTAGGGTGCCTTAACACCAGCACGACTTCAAAGGCTTGAGAAGTTCACTCTCAGTCAATAGCAGGAACACAACAGGTTGGCTCCAAAGCGAAAGACAGAGTGCGACTGCATCCGCTTCCGTATTTATACCCGCCTTGCGGGGGGCGGTGCACGCTATGCAAATATCGCACGCCAATTCCATTGGCTTGTTTAGTTTCATGCGAAGCTGATAGGGCTCTCTGGCGATATCCCAATTCGTCGGTCACTACTGACGTACGTCGAACGTGACCGACTGAAAGGGAACTCAAGTTCAACTCATTGTATTTAATATAAATTTAAACTATAATACATTTTTATGTAACTGTAAATAACACTCAATTAAGTGTCTTACAACATTACATTCAGTTCATTATTCTCAATTAACTAAGATAATTCATCGAGATTAACTAACACAAAACACCAAGACAAGAACTGACAAGGAATTGAACAGAACAGGGAGCATATAAATACAGAGTTAACAAGGGAACTAAACAAGGAACAGGTGAACATAACCATTAACTAATGAGTAACCAAGGAAACTAACAAGGGTAAGGGGAGCGCTACACTGAAAGGAGTACAAGAAACCTAAACACATGAGCAAACTAAACACAACCCTGACAATTATTTCCATAATAATTACTTAATGTAAAAGTATGCTAAAGTTTGCTTCTTTTTCACAAGGTAACACAAGATTAGTCTGCAAAAGGAATATTAGGTCTCACTTTAGATCAGGGTCCAATTCTCATTATTAACTACGACTTTTGCCTCAATAAACTCCTAATTACAGCTTATTAATAGTTAGCAAGGTAGAAGTTTTGTTTAGGTATGATGTAGGATTAGGGATGTAGAATATGGTCATGCAGAGTAAGGCTTTATAATTACTAATAAACAGCAAATATCCTAGTAATATGCTAATAAGCAACTAGTTAATAGTGAGAATTAGACCCTAAACTAAAGTGTTACCAAATATTATAGTGATATTTCTGTGCCGTGTGTTACCTGAGCATTGTCCATTGAGCAGATCAAAGCCAGGCTTACAGGAAACACACCTATACGAGCCCTGAGAGTTCACACACTCCTGACCCGGACACCGGAGCGGGTCAACACACTCATCTATGTCTAAGAATAATAAAACACCATATGACGTACATTTGAGTTCATCCGTTTAATAAATCTCATAAATACTGTTTTGGAGACAGACAACACATGACTCATTACTATAAAGCAGTACATTTTAATGTTCCTATCCGATACACTACTGTTCAAAAGTTTGGGGTATGTATCACTAAACAAACAAAGAAAAAAGTAAGTAAGCATTATGGGTAAAATGATTTAAATTACCTATGCAGCTGTTCTCATGTAGCTTGTATCCAGTTCTGCACACACACCTGAAGCTGCCCAGTGTGTTTTCACAGCGGCCATTATTACAGGGATTAGGCACCTGACGGCACTCATCAAAATCTGTGGAATCCATCACTGATCTCACTGATCTCATACATTATTATATGCACAAACATCCTATAAAGTCTCATTTACATGATCAGAAAAGTCAACATAAAGAACATAAAGAAAGAAATGTTTCTAACCGATACACAGGGTCTGCTGGGAGTTGGTCTGGTATCCCGATGGACACACACAACGGAAGCTGCCTGCTGTATTCTCACACTGTCCCACAGAGCACGGCCTGGGCGTCAACAGACACTCGTTTATGTCTGGAGAGAGAGATGAGATGGTTTGATCATTGATTATGGTACTGCTAATATTGGTGGCTCCTGTATGATAAATTACTTGTGCTTTTCCTTATTTGTAAGTGGCTTTCAGTGCATTACACATTACCAAGTCATGCACATGCATACAAAAATTACACTGTTAAAGGCACATTCATTATCGGCAGATGGATACAGAGATGACAAATATATGAGCTGGCTGTCCTCTCAGCAGTGTCACCCTGACCTTTGACCTTTAAAAAGCCTTGGATGCATCAGTGAGAAAAAGAGGAATCCTAATCTAAAATACGCTGTGGATAAATGGCTGTGGTAGAAACATGTAATATTGACATGATTTAAAACCCCTTTTAGGAGGAACATAAAGATGTTATCTTACATGTTTTTCTTCTTTAGAGTGTAATTTCTTATTCCTTATTATTAAAGTCATGCAGTAACTTCATACCTTGGCAGTGGCCCTGCTGAGGATTGAGTATATATCCAATGTTACATGCACATGTGTGTCTGCCGCCGGGCAGGTCAATACAGCGACCCGACCCGCACACCTGAGGTCGCGATTCACACACTCGGGCATCTGGGGGAACCACACGCAAGGCCATAAATACCAGTGTAAAATAACTGCATTCAGTTGAAAAATTTAAAATATTCTTTTCTTTTGTAAAATGATTGAATATCAGGTCAGTTTGTGGTTATTTAATCAGATTAGCTCAATCTCAGAGGTATGCTGTGTTCACAACTTGATGGACATTTATTCATTCCTCTCCAAACCAAATTCATCGAACAATCAAACTGGATGCAAATGAGGAGAAAATTACAGAGCTGTATTCAGCTCTGCATTTTTCCATGTTGATATGAATTTGGCATCACTTCAACTCTGGAAATCAAAGACGTCGGTCATTTATATGAGCAGGCCAATGAATTTTCTGGGTGCGCTCATAGTGACTTGGATAAGAACTGGATAAAGCTCAAAGTATACTTCGTTTTTTAGCGCACGGCCTTGCAAAGTATAATTCATTTGACTTGTACGCATACACAGGCATTCGATGTATGCGCAGTTTTGAGCAATCTCTCGCCATGAGTTACAACCCATTTAACTCGTATTCTTTCATGCTAGAGTTGTCCAAATGAGGGTACTTTCTAACCTCTTCACACAATCTGTCTCCGGTGTCATGAGAAATCAAGTCCCCCACAGGAATCAGGCCTCCTTTAGGAACCAGGCGGTAATGCCTGATCAAAAGTTGTTATCATGATGTCTTTATTAATTATAACCTATCTTACTATTTTATGATGTTTATTACACACACAATATGCTTGAAATATAAAATGAATGCCTATGTATTGTAAACTAAAACAAACTGGAAACACAACCATGCCTAAAAATGTAGTTTTTTTACAAGGATAAGGATTGTTGCAACATACTATGTTCTGTAAAAGTAATTTAATATTAATTTCACACAATCATAGCAATGTAGATTAGTATATAACATTGCTATTATACATTTTTAATAAACTGTCATGCTAAGTACAAACAAACATCATTAATTTGAAACATGTAATTGGGAACTATATTTGAAGCAAAAAACATACCTAGTATAATATAGGCTAAGCTAGCAGGCTAATCGGGTATGCTAGTACGTAAGCTAACTAAAAAACAGTAAGAACATACTAGTACATGAATTATGTAATTTAAAAGACATTAATGGTCATTAAAACGCATTTTAAACTATCATAATGTGATTTTGCAGTAATTATAATCAGGCACTAAAAATACTACCCGTTTAAAGTCTGTTGAACCAATGGGATCACTCTGGGTCCTAAAGGAGACACGATTCCTGGGGGGATTCGATTTCTCACCACACCGGTCAAAAAACTTCATTTAATATAATTTTAAACTATAACAAATTTATGTTTAATAACATGCAATTAAGTGTTTGAAAACAGTACATTCAGAAGTGTGCTAAAGTGCACCACTGTCTCAGAAGCCTCTGTGACGGCATACCATGTCTAGTTGGCAGCGGTCGGGGTGTAGCCGGCACAGGCGGAGGTCTGACTGGAGATATTGGCTGTCTGTTAACCGAGGGCCGGCTGGTTTGCGTCCGGACAACAGCTGTAAACAATTAAATTAAATGAAACACACCAACACAACTGTGTTAATAAATAATAATAAGAAACGTTGGCACTCACGCGTGATCACCCTGACCGGCTGGTTGCTTCCTGTGGCGGCGCTCCCAGGACGGACACTGGAAGGCTGCTGAGGTCTGGCATTTGTGGTTTGAGAGCCACCGCCAGTTGACAAGTTTGGATTTGGTTGAGTTATAATGATAACTGAACCGGTCTGTGGATTGGCGTCAGGCTGCTGTGGTCTTGTAGACAGAGAGATCGAAGGTTGTTGGACTCTGATGGTTTGCGTGTTGGTCGGTTGTTGGATTCTAGAGCTTGTTGAGTGCGTCCTGGAGCTTTCAGGTTGGGATACAACGACTTGTGTGGATGTGCGGCCATTTTCGGAGACCAAGGGCGGCCCTCCGGTGTCAAGCATCTCAGCTAGTCTTTGGTTAAACTTAACAGCCGAAGCCGAATAATGGTAGCCCGGTCCAGCAGGACAGATCTCTTTAAAAGCAGCTGTGAACACAAATTTAGATGCTGAAAACCTACGTCTAATGCAGTCACATTTTTTGTTTCCTAATGGAGTCAGAAATGGGAAGGGTCAATGCTAGAACCTCAGTTTGTGGCATTTAAACGAAAATGACACAGTAATAGTACGGAATAGTACGAAACTTTGTGACTTTTGTCAGTCAGATGACTCAAATAAGAGGTTGAAATCAGGTTGATTAAGCTCTGATAAAGCATTCCTGTTCATTTTTGTTACATATAACATCAAAATTCAACAAAAATGTAACAAAATGTTAAATGAATGCAAAAACTGACACTTCAAATCAACATTAAATCTAAACCTTGACAAAAAGTAGTCTTTGAAAATGTATAAATATATATACAAATCCACAACTTAATAAAAATAAGTATTTATGTCTAAAAACAACTAGAGAATTTACACCACCAAGTTTTTCTTTTTTTTTTTCTTTTTTTTTTTTACTTCAAATAGATCTAATCTGCCTTCAAAAATAATATTTTTTGTAGTATTTTCAATGGGCAAATTTTGATAATAATTATTGCATAAATATTAATTGCTACCATAAAATTATCTCAAAATACAAAATAAAAAATATTAATGAACAAAATATATATTACACTGATTTTACTGAAAATAAAAAAAAAGTTACATTTCAGGTGTTTGGTCACTTTTGACCACAAACAACACAAGTGTGACTCTAAATGAACAATACAAGAAGGTTAAATTAGAAATTTATTATAAAATCTTGCTTTTCAACAAAACATTTGTGAGTCAAAAGGCAACATTTTCGTAATAGTAGCCTGGTCTAGCAGGACACAAAGCTAGATGTTAAAAACCTGTAAAAGTTCAATGGAGTGTTTCTTAATCGAATCAGGAATGGGAAGGGTCAACTGGGACAATGTAGAACTGCAACTTGTGGTATTTAAACAAAGACAGACAAATTACACAGTAAATTCCATCTCCTTTGATATTCCTCCAGACATTTTCAAAGAAATATTGCTGGTGGTGTGGGTGGGACGGGGTCCTTGAGGAACAGTTGGACTCTTTGTGTTAAAACCAAATCATGTTGTTTCAATATTCTGTACTAACACACTATAATGTTCTCAGTGCTCTCATCCATCCCTCTTCCAACTCTTTGCACAAATTTCTGCATTAAAGATGTTCATTCCAATGTAGTTGTTTGAAGTGCATTCTTTGAATGCCTGAAAAGTTTCTTACCTGAGCCAAAGAAAGGGCATAACTCACACTTCTTCCCCCAGGCTTTTCCCACTCGACTGCAGCAGCAGATCTGTTTGGTGATGTTCCTCAGGATGGGAAGAGAGCAGGAGCCCTGGTTCAGGATACGGAAACACTGGTCCTTCTCCTCCGAGATCACCTTTTGCGCTATGAGGGGAAAAACAATGCAGAATAAAATAGGGACACAGGTAGGGATAGGAATCTAAACATGCAACAGATCGTACATGCAGGCACTGATGCATTCATTTATAAACATGTCTTCATACTGCTTTTTTAAGAGGTCATTTAAAAGGATTAGTTCACCCAAAAGTGAAACTTCTGCCATTAAGTACTCACCCTCATGTCCTTCCAAACCTGTATGACTTTGTTTTTTTCTGTGGAGCACAAAAGCAGGAGTTTAGAGGAATGTTCACGCTGCTCTTTTCCATACAATGAAAGCATACAGTGACCATAACGGTATCAAAAAATCTGTCCATATGACTTGTACTCTACATCGGAAGCCATATCTTTGTGAAAAAGTTTACTTCAGCACACTTTTAAAGAGAACTTATTAAAGAAATATTTTATTTTAAAAAATATACTTAAATGCTACTTATATAAGATTTTTTTTTTTTTTTAAATTAAGGAATTTTGACAAATAAAATGATTTTTTTTTGCATTGTAGTTGAACTTCAGAGTGTTTTGACCCACTTAAGTAGGACTTCAGTACATCTTTAAATGTAATTTCATTATTACTTCTATTGTTTTTGTGTACTGTACTGCATTTCTATCGAAACTTGTATGTCATGTATTCACATATATTTGTCGTTGCACTTTTAAAACTTTTAAAATATATTAACTTTAAATGTAGTATCAAATAACACACTACAGTGCTTTAGTATGCTAGTCAACACATCAAAAAAAGTTTACTTCTTTAAAGCTTGACAAGAAATTATGAAACCATAAAAAGCACTTAAAATAAAAACTTTTAATTTGACATTATTACAAAGCGCACTTTTTAAAAGTGTACTTAAGTGTTTTAAGAAACGTAATGATGAAAGTGTACTCGCTTTATGGCCTTTTATTTGATTATTATTATATTATCTGCAAGTAGTTTTTTTTAAATACACTTTTAAGATTTGAAGTACACTACAAGTGCATATTCAGCACACTTCTTTTTTTTAGAATTTAAGACATAATTCATTAAAATCTTGCTTTAAAAACATTTTCATTTTCATGTGCTCATCACACAAAGTTATTATATGGCTAAGAATTTACTGCACTTAAACTGTAAATCACTGTCTGTTTTTATTGTATGGAAAAAAGAGCAGCTTGGACATTCTGCAAAACATCTCCTTTTGTGTTCCACGGAAGAAAGAAGATCGTATGGGTTTGGAATGTCATGAGTAAATGATTCTTTTGTGAACTATTCCTTTAAGTTGGTTGCGTTTGTTATGGACGTCATACTTACGCAAACCTAGCTTAACAAAACAGCCCCAAGGAAATAAATATTTCTGCTACTCATTCTACATTGGCATCTTTCTTTACACTTTTGGCACTTTGATTGGTTCAGCAGCACAAACAAAATTTAAAGTAGAGCCAGGCATACAATAATCAGCCACAGAGCCACTGGAAATGACATACAGATCAGCTTGAGCAAATCACTGCATAATCACACATATGTAGTACATATACACAGCAGGCGAAGGTACACTTACCTGACTGACAAACATGAACATGCTCAGAATCTCAAGAAGGCTTGACAAGATACAGACGAGAAGAAAACTTGATTAAAATAGAGTCACAGAATTTCCCAGATGCAAAAACTCAGGCAGAAAGAGGCAATCGATGGGAAAACACTGAGCGATCAGGCCTCGATTTAAGGATGCATATGCATAGAGCCAACAGGCATCTCTCAAGCAGAGCCAAGTAATGCCTGCTGGAATAGACAGAAACACAGCGCCACACAGCCAAAACCTTCACTCATTTGCATTCACTTTGTAGTGTGGATTTGAAACTCATGATGTGTTAGTATTGGCCTGTATGATGTCTGTGTATGACCGAAGACTGTAGCTGTGTGGCATGGCTGTCCTGCCATATTCCCGCCGCCGTTCTCCTCTCATGTGACGCCGTAGTGTCCGACAGTCCCGTACTTACAGATGCAGATCCCATGAGAGGCGTCCAATAAGTAGCCCTCTTTGCAGACGCAACTGTAGCTCCCTCGGGTGTTTACACAGTTCCCGTTTTCACAGAAACCCGGCTGCAAACACTCGTTAATATCTACACCAGAGGAGGAAACATGACTGTCATAACCTGATGTGTTGGTGTGGGAATACCCTTGTGAAAAAGAAGTGTGCTTTGTAGTGTACTTCAAATCATAAAAAGAATCTTTTTTTAAAAAGTTGTACTTGCAGATAATATAATATTAGTGAAATAAAAGGCCACTTAAGTGCACTTAAGTTTCTTAACACAGTTAAGTACACTTATTTTGATGTGCTGACTAACATATTTTAAATGTTCTAAATTGCAACTTCATCATTATAAATGTGTAATTATAAATATATTGAAAAATATATTATATATTTAGCTTACCATGAATGCATAAATAAAGTATTTATGAAATTACATATAACAATGTAAAGATTTACTGAAGTCCTACTTAAGCGGGTCAAAAAAGCCCTCTTAAGTTCAACTAATAGCATTAAATATAAATTTAAACTATAATTCATTTTCATTTAATTGTAAATAACCTGCAATTACATGTCCAAAAGTATCCAAAAACGTACATTCAGTTCGTACATTCGGCAATACAGTATAAAGACAATAGAAGTAATTATGAAATTACATATAAACATACCACTTTTAAGCTCAGGCTGCATTTACTATCAATTTAAAAAATAATACATGTAAATAGCATGCATGTCTGAAAACATTCAGTTAGGTATATTCTTCTAAAGTATATTATTTAAGTAATAAGTACTCTTTTTAAAAGTATGCTAAAATGCACTTGTTTTTCACAAGGGTTTGTTTGTCAGACCACGTTAGCCATTGAATAGCTGCTCCTGTTTGATCAATATCTGGCTGGCGCAGGGATAAAAGATATGTATTTTTAATGAAGAAGCACCAAATGACAAACAGGTAGACTGGACAGGCCATGTTTCGGTAAGTTGCTGACATGCAAAAGTGCAGCTTAGTTTCAATTAAAGGTATTTTTTTCTGAAATTTACAGGTTTTTTTTTTTTTTTTACAGTACAGTGAACTCTTATCTGAAAAGATCAAGAAAGATGTTATTCCTCATGACAGTACTTTCACAAGGATACCTTGTATTGTGGTGTTCAGTATTATTAGCTCAAATGTAGCAAATACTGCAACCATTACTGTTACGTAATCTGAGGTTTGAAGAAGCAGGAGAGGAAATGTAGCATTCAGTGAAGAGAGAGAGAGGTACGTAACAAATCTGGAGTTGTCATTATTTGACCCTGTGACCACCTCCAGCTATGTCTTGATAAATTGATTTCACAGTATGTTTATCAAACCATCTGTTCTGCCGTTACGGTCAGGATAAAGACTGGAAAACAATGCCGTAGCTTCTCCTCGGGGGAAGGAGGTCTCTGTATTTCACAGATATTGACAAATCGTGAAAGTTTCATTCCATCATAATTACTAGCATGTGAGACTATTTGGAGTACGCAAGTAATTTTATTTTACTTCTATAAATTAAGCTGGACATGCTTCTCAGTATGCATTTCAAAGTGTATATATATAAATATATAAATTATATATATACCGTTTTCCAATACAATTATCTAAACATCCTTACAACAAGATCTGTTTACATAGAAGCAAAATGATACAACATGAAGATCAATGGGGTAAAAAAATAGCACACTGGCAAACATCTTTTGTGTTGTTCTAAAGGAGTGGTTATTTATGATTTCACTTTTTTTAATTTTAGTTAGTGTGTAATGTTGCTGTTTGATCATAAACAACATCCGCAAAGTTGCGACGCTCAAAGTTCAATGCAAAGGGAGATATTTTCTTTTACAGAAATCTCTGTTTAAGGACTACAACAAACAGCTGGTAAGGACTACAACAAGCTTCTTCCTGGGCTGGTGACATCACAAACCCTAAAATTTACATAAACCCCGCCCCTGAGAACACACAACAAAGGGGGCGAGGCCATGTTGGGCTGCTTTAGAGAAGAGGAAGAGTTGTTGCAGTACAGTGTTGTTGCCATGCAGTCATTTTACGCCGGACTGCTTCACAAACGAGGGTCAATTCAACGCTGGATTTGCACAAAAGATTAACATGACGGCACATGCTAGTCGATGAGTTGAATCAACTCCACAGCAACTTCATAAATTTATCCACTAACCATTGAGAAACGTCCAGTTTCATTCTAAAAGTTGTAACTTCTTCCTGAGTCTCTCCATCAGTGTCGACTCCGGTTTGAACAATGTAAGGCTGAACACTGTTACTGACAATCCTCATTTTGGCTGCGTGAGATTCTCCAGCTTTGTTGTTGTTGAGCAACCAAAGCATGAGCTGTTAAAGCTCCGCCCTCTTTGGAAAGAGGGCCGGGAGCAGCAGCTCATTTGCATTTAAAGAGACACACACAAAAACGGTGTGTTTTTGCTCACACCCAAATAGGGGCAAATTTGACAAGCTATAATAAATGATCTGTGGGGTATTTTGAGCTGAAACTTCACAGACACATTCTGGAGACACCAGAGACTTATATTACATCTTGTGAAAAAAGGGGCATAATAGGTCTTCTTTAAGTATAAACTCAAAATTCTTGTGTCATTTTGCTTCTCAAGTAAATAGATCTTTTTTTAAGCATGTTTATATAATCTATCTATCTGTCAATCTACCTACCTACTAATGTCACCTAGCCAAAATGCTATTTTCATGTTAGGATTCATATCTTCAATGGCCACTCTTTACCTTCCAATCAATTTCCAATGAATAAAATAATCCCGTCCCAATTTTCCCCGCTATTTCACTCAAAAATACGGCACATTATGTAAATAAAACGGCTTGCAAATGCTGTTTCATGTTGACTTTAATCTCCCGGCCACTTAGTTAGTCACTTTGTGTAAAAGGATCAGCTAAATGTCTCTGTAAGTATCTTCAAATATGATCTACAGCAGCACAAACTACATCAGTCACACAATGAGTGAGAGTGAGAAGCGCATCTGCTTCAGTTTCAGTATTTATACAAAACTAGACATGTACACAGCAACCATCAAAAAGTCTTTAGTGATAGATGTTTTTGGCTGACCTCTGGATGAAGGAAGGAAGAATTAAGTGTTTGTTTGCATGTTCCTAAAATGTGTTTTGGCCCGTGAAAGATAATCGTGAACGCTCGGATCAATCTAGAACAGGGGCAGGAGACTCTTACCCACACACTGCGTCCCGTTGACCCTCTCGAAGCCTTTCGGGCAGCTCCCCTGTCCATTAACAGTGTTTCCTGTGAAGATAACAGCACACTGATCTCTAGCATGATACATGACAACATCTGTCAAACTGTACTTAATAATGCATGCAAAAAAATCAATTAACAAGTGATTCATCATCGAGACTGGAAGCTGAAACAAATTCAATAACACAAAACTTCCTGAAACAGTATTTCATTATGCCACATTATGTCTTTGTTCGTATATGTGAGCATATTTAGCTTACTTTCAATTTGTTTTTGCTTTACTTTAAATCTGACATTGCAAGTACAGTTTTTTTAAATATATTTTTACGATTTGAAGTACAAGTGCACATATAGAACAATTAAGCACACTTCTTTTTCACAAGGGAAGGCATGTTCCCTGATCAGTGTTTTTCTTTCATAACAAAGCCTTCCAGCAGTTCAGGCATCCACAGTGCTTCATGGAGAAAATAATTATTTGTCCCTGTGAGGTTAAATATTTGTGGCTCCAGGGGAGCCAAAGATCCCAAAGGGTGTAACAGACGGATCTATTGTTCCAGTCATTATTCAGCATCGGGTAAAATCATTATGTAACCGCGTGCTTAACATTATCAACCACTCAGGGTCATCAAGCAGTTATGAAAATACATCCTTGGCAAATGTTTTTCTGTACAAAGAACAACAGCAAAAAAACGTCTCAGTAGCAACGAGATTTTAAATCAATAGTACATTTGCATAAATGCTTGTTTTCTCTCAAAAACCCTGTTTTTGAAAATTCTGTCATTAATCACTCACCCTCATGTCGTTCCACACCCGTACGAGCTTCGTTCATCTTCAGAACACAAATTAAGATATTTTTGATCAAATCCAAGAGGTTTTTTTATCCACATGTCCAGAAAAACATCGTTAAAATAGTCAACGAGACTGCAGTGGTTCAACCTTAATGTTATGAAGCGACGAGAATACGTTTTGTGCGCAAAAACAAAAATAACAACTTCATTCAACAAATTCGTCTCTCCCCTGTCAGTCTCGTACGCAGTTTAGCACTTCCATGTTTACGTCCAAATGCCGGTTCAGTATTGGCCGGCTCCTGCGTCAGCATCACACGCATGCGTCGTGCTGATCACGTGACCAGCGGCGACCAATACTGAGGAACGTAGAACCTGGAAGCGCTGCAACGTAATTAGCGTAGGAGAATGACAGGGGAGAGATGAATTTGTTGAATAAAGTCGTTATTTTTGTTTTGTTTTGCCGCACAAAAAGTATTCTCGTCGCTTCATAACAGTAAGGTTGAACCACTGCAGTCACGTTGAATATTTAAATTATGTTTTTACTACTTTTCTGGACACGGAATGTGGTAATTTTTGTTGCTAAAAAACCTCTCAGATTTCATCAAAAATATCTTAATTTGTGTTCTGAAGGTCTTACGGGTGTGGAACGACATGAGGGAGAGTAATTAATGGCAGAATTTGCATTTTTGGGTGAACTAACCTTTTACAATAATATAAATCATCATAGAAAAGTTTAAATATCATAATTTTTAGAGGAATTATTTAGCTAACGGCTTTTTAAAAATGTCAGGTCTGAGGAGGATGTCATATTTTTTTGTGGGGCAAGGGGTGTAATCATTATTCGTTTTTCGGGGGAAAATCAGTGGTTTGATAATTGTGCATATTTTCTTTTACTTATCTGTTCCATGAATTAGTTTGTGTTTCACAATTATTTAACCCTCTGGTGCTGTTTGGTCATTTTGGCTTCGGAAATGAATGGGATACTAATTTCATCTAGTGGAAGCGTTTGGTACTACACCCAAACAAAATCTTACTGAAAGCTCATTTTTTCAACTTTAAATTTGGAACACAACTTGTTTAGATTTTCTTGCAGTTTTAGAGTAAAACATATTTTGGAGAATATACATTTCATTTTTTTTTTTTTTTTTTTACTTTTTCACTTCAGCAATCATCTGCCAAGTGTCATCTTTAAAAAGAGACTAAGCCTAAGTCTGTGCTCCAAAGATTCAAGATTTTCCAACAGTTTAAGTTGGAAATTTCATTTTCAGGTCTATGCTCAAAAAGTGGTTAACAGGTAATAAATGGATTATAACTATTCCATAAATATAATTTAGTACCATAAAATTAAAAAAATACAAAATAAAATATTATCAAACTAAAATATAATACATTCATTTCATTTAAATAAATTTTTTTTAAAAATTGACCGCCAAGCGAGCAGCACCAGAGGGTTAAATGCACAGTAAACACAATACTTAGATTAAATCAATGCGATTAAGCTCCTAAACGTAGCAACCATAATCATAGTAAACCATGTGATGTACAGCGATTTTAATCACAATAAACAGGCATGTAAATGCCTTAATGGCATCTGATCCACTCTGAATAAAGTGCACATTTGCATATTGTCATGATCACCAGTTTGGAGTGCCCTGGTTAGCCACTAGAGGGCACTCCACTCCGTACTATTGTATCACTCTTAGGACTCCATCTCCCATAACCCTTTGTTCTGGACTCGTCACTGATCATTGCACACAGCTGTCTTCACTTATGTCATTAGTTTCTGCCTATTTATACCTGGTTTGTTTGTTGGTCTGGTTAGTTTCATCGAGGTTTTGCTATTGTTACACTGCATGTCTGAGCGCTCTGTCTGGTTTTTGTTTTCATGTTTTATGGACTGGTTACTTGTTTTTTTGACCCTTTGCCTGACTGTGACAACAATTCTGGATTTTCCTATTAAACTGCACTTGGATCTTACCCGCAAGTCTCAGAGCTTCCGTGACACATATGTTTTTGTTGCTGAAGAAACAATGACATGAAGTTCATGTTGACAATATTGCATGAATATAATTTAGTACGCTGATGGTCGAAAACATTGAAATGGAGACTGTTTTTTTAGGTGCATGACTGAAAAAATAATTTAGGCTGGTTACCAAAGAACTGGAAAACAAATCTGGAAGAGCTTGGCCATTAAACTCCTAATGTGAATAATGGCGGTAAAAATAATTACAATTCTAAGAGAATAGTCAGAATAATAAAAATCGCATGTAAACAGGAGTGAAAAGGTTTCCCCCGTGTCATGTAAACATCTTACTGCGATTAAGTCCTTACTCTGATTATTGGAAATAATCTCATTATTGGAGCACAAGTAAATGTAGTCATGTGACAACTTACCCCATATATGGTTGCAATACACCCTGTTATTGAGGCCACAGTATGCATGTTTTGAATGTACATTAATATCTCAATAATAATGGATTATGTCACTATATTTAATAAATGACAGTGGTGCTGAAGTCAGTTTCTATTAAAGACATGAAAGCAAAGACGATGAGGAATGTAAATATGCTGTAATGTTTAGCCAGCCGGCTGATTGAGGGCTGATGGCGACACCTTGACAATAATAATAATATAGTAGCAGGACTTAAATGCGCCGTCTGCCAAAGAACTCTCTAAGCTATATTTATCTCATGAAGTCATGCAGCGACTGCTCTATTTTATGTTTTACAAGATAGACATGTGTTTTTCTAGCCAGCTGAACTGATATCAGTGTGTGTGTGTGTGTGTCAGAGTTTGAGTTAAGAAGGAACAAACCTGTGTTTTGTTGCCTCTTTGTGCTCAAAGTACAAACTGTGCTGTTATAAACAGTCAGACGGTTTATAGTTGTAAACCTCCAGGCCTGTCTGACAGCACTGACATGCTCCATGTTTAGACGACTCACCTAAAAGCGCTGGGCAGAGCGTGCACTCGTTGATGCCCCAGGCCTTCCCAACACCCCTGCAACACATCTCCTGACTGCGCAGACCAGGTAAAGGAGAACTGCACTGTGGGATAGAGCAGAAAACACACAATCCTTCACTTATTCAAGTTGGGCATGGGCTGGTGTGATGCACTAGTTGGTTAGTTCACTAAAAAATGAAAACTCTTTCATAGTTTACTCACCTTCACGTTGCTAAAAGTATGCATGCTATTATTATTTTTTGATAACTAGCAGAATGTCCAATGTCCAAAATGTTCTTTAATGTCCAGAATGCCCTGCTCTTTAGACTTAAATTTCAATCTTTTGAAATGTATTAAATTTCAATCTATTTCTCATTGAAAGCTATTGCATATCGACTTTTTTGATATACAGAATCATATCCCTTGTGAAAAAGAAGTGTGCTTAGTTGTACTGAATGTGCACTTGTAGTTAACTTCAACTCAAATTTTCTGTAAAGCTGCTTTGAAGCCAGGATTAGACCTTAGTTCAGTTAGGACATTTAAGTAGCTTTTATAAATGTACCCTTACTGGTGTGCATCTTGAGACAAAACAATATCTTAAAATATGTCAGTGCAAGTTGCTTTCAGTTAAAACAGCTCAAACATGCATTTTAGTTTAGGACTAGACTTAAGCCTTGTCTGTGAAACCGGGGATTTATGTATTAAAGCCCTATTCAAATACATTTAAAGGGGATCTATTATGCCTCTGGTGTCCCCAGAATGTGTCTGTGAAGTTTCAGCTCAAAATACCCCACAGATCATTTATTATAGCTCGTCAAATTTGCCCCTATTTGGGTGTGAGCATAAACACACCGTTTTAAACACACAAATGAGCTGCTGCTCCCCGCCCTCTTTCCAGAAAAGAATTGACCCTCGTTTGTGAAGCAGTCCGGCGTAAAATGACGGCATGTCAACAACACTCTACTACAACAACTCTTCTCTAAAGCAGCCCAACATGGCCTCAGATCTTTGTTGTGTGTTCTCGGGGGCGGGGTTTATGTAAATGTTAAGGTTAGTGATGTCACTAACCAGGGAGGAAGCTCATTGTAGTCTCTACCAGCCGTTTGTTGTAGTCCTTAAAAAGTGATTTCTGTAAAAGAAAATATCTCTCTTTGCATTGAACTTTGAGCGTCGTAACTTTGCAGATGTTGTTTATGATCAAACAGCAACATTACACACTAACTAAAATTAAAAAAGTGAAATCATAATCAAGGACCCTTTTAAGTAACTCAAATAAGTGTGCTTTTTAAAAGTATGCCAATGTGCACTTCTTTTGCACAAGGGATGTACTGTACTACATTTACTTTTTGGTCCTCTTTGGAGCACTATGAAAGAAGAGTAGCCTTGACATTCTGTTAGATTATTTGTTTTGGTTTGCATAGGGAAAATAATAATAATGCATGTTTCCAGCAACATACGAGTGAATTATCAAAGCATTTTCATTTTTGTAGGAAGAATCTCTTTAACCCCTAATTGTTCAAGGGGAAATGTCCCTGTAATAAGAGTACTGCAAGTTCCTTTAGATAAGCAATCTGCTAAACAATCTTGAATAAACACACTTCAACAAACTCGTACAGAGGGTGGTGACGGAAGTTGTTTTCGGTACACTGGGCATTTGCAACTCAGCATAATCACATGACACTGATGATGTTTTGCCATAAACAAGTCGTTCTTAATTTATCCAACATAGTCCAGGCTTATCCAAGGCTGAGTCCTGATCCAACTAGAACTAAACCAGACACTCTGTTGTTCAAATGAGGAATGAAAACAGAAGAGCTTTAAGCTAACCTGTCCATTGCGGACTTCTCTGAAGCAGTATTTGAAGCTGGATGACTCCGTGTAGACTGAATCCCCGCGTATGGTCTGGGCTTGTATCCGTGGTGGCGGCGCCTCCGCTCTCTCTCCCGGCAGCTGGCGACGATGGGCACCCGAAAGCCCTGCGGACCAGGTGACCGTTTCCGAGTGCTCGTGCACTGTGGGGCCATAACCCACCTTCAGCACCTGGTGGATTTTCACACTGGCCTCTGGAGGGTGCTGGACTCGCACCTTCACCATGGGGGAGGCTGAAGGACAGAGACACAGAAACATACACTGATGATGGCTTTCATCATACAATCATAAAGATCATGGGCAACTTTGACCCTGTCGACGTTCAGAAGATAAAACACACAATTCACACTCTTACTAGTTTAAAAATGCTAGGTTGTTTCAACCCAAATTTGGGTATAAAATGGACAAAGTAAACCGCTGGGTTAAATTGTTAAATTTAACTTTTAACCCAACGGATGGATTTGTCCATATTTGACCCAAATTTGGGTTGAAACAATCCAGCATTTTTTAGAGGGTAGGATTTACTTTGGATTAAGATGCTTCTCCAGTGTTCCAGAGTATGTCAATTTACCCTTTTTAGCTGATAATTCTGATTATGTTCAAGATGGACACATTTCTAACATAGCTCTCCTCTGAGAAAACCTAGCGATCAGGTGTTTTCAATCTCATCTGAAATGAGCAGTGTTGGGGGTAACGCATTACAAGTAACATGCATAACGCAATCAGAATACTTTTTGATGTTACGAGTAAAGTAATGCATTACAAGTAACGTGCATTATGTAGTGAGATTACTTTTTGATGTAACAAGTAAGGTATTGCATTACAAGTAACATGCATTATGTAATCAAATTACTTTTTTGATGTTACGAGTAAAGTAATGCATTACAAGTCACATACATTACGTAATCACATTACTTTTTTGATGTTAATGAAAAATACATTCTAATAACACAAATACATTTATTTACAGTAAAAAACAAAAACATGTTATTTTCAAAAACAACAGTCACAGTAATAGTATGAATTGTAGCTGAAATATTACATAAAATAAGACAGATGATTAATCAGAATTCCCTTTCGAAAGGGAACTCTACACTGCGTTTGAACTCGTATGGGGAACGTCATCACGTGAACCGGTGTCTGAAAGCAATTATCAAATCTCACGAATCCTATTGGCCGGCGACAGCCTATGATGTCATTATAGATGCGACCAGGAAGTATAAAGGGAGCGCCTAGAGAAGCAGTCAGTATCTTATCGTCTTCAGGGACTGTTTTGTTTGATTGCGATTCTTCAAATCCGGTAAGGGATTTTTACTATGTACTAACAAACGTTTCAGGAAGTGTGTGGATCTGTGTCCCAGGTTTTGACACCTGATGACACACACAATCTGTGCATTTGGTCCTGCCTCTGTAGCACTTTTAGGTGACATCTCGCTTGAATGGCAGGGCATACGCGGCAACGGGTCAGACTTACAGGTTTACCAGTCTGATCTGCTGAAGGATCTGGATCAGCGGCAGCGTTTTTAAATCTGCTTATCGCTCAGATCCGATTCTGGGCCCAGACAGACAGGAGGTCCAGTATTGCCTCTCGGGTACCTCCTCCTCCTCAGGGTAGGTCCCAGAGAAGGCGGGTCTCTGGGAAGAAGAAAGATGTAAGGGAGGTAATCAGTTACGGACGGAAGCAGCGTCTGTGATTGATTTTCTCTCCATGAGGGTAGTTACTTCTACCCTCTCCTTTCTTCTTCCACCTCCTGAGTAATGATTTTTTACCCAGGTGCTTCTTACGATCAGGCCGAGGGCTGGGCCCATGATGAAGATTTCTGTGGCTCCCTTTTGGCTTGATAGTGAAGAGGCTCTTTCCGGCTTGAAAGGACCATAGATTCCATCGTTCTATGATGGTAAGTCTCCGTTCTTGACCGTATATATTGACCGTAGTTTTCCTGTATAGCTTTTCCTGGGTGTGTAAAAGGAATAGAAGGGGAATTTAGGGCTATATGGCCACCTTTTTCAGCCACCATATGGTAGAGTAGCTTTCTCCTCTGGTCATAGCTAGAGTTCATATTAGAGATTGGCACTCTTTACTTCAGTTAGATCTATGTTAAGCATCGGCCTTCAGGCCACCTGACATTGTTTGACTTGGGCTGAGTTTTGCTCCTCTGAGCTCTTGTTTTTAGAGTTTATTTCAGAGTTTTAGAGGTTGAATTTTAGCCCCAGGCAGATCTATGTTTATGTGTGGCCTTATAGGCCCACAGCTATAGCTGGCCTAGGCTAGAACTAGGGTTTGGTTTGGATGATATACTGAAGCATTTCACCCCTTTTTATTACTACCCCTGTCAGGACAGTGTAGTTTCCTAGTTCTGGCCTCCTCTTATCAGAGTTGTCAGGCTAAGGTCCATTACCCCTTTTGGTGTAGGTGCAGGATAGATAGCAGCTAAGGTAGCAGACTATTGCTAAGTCTCCCTGATACCGTTGTCTCAGGTGGTAGGCCCCTTATCACTTTGGAATAAAAAATGCTAGTGTTGCTGTGGCCCCACTAGAGCTTTTCATTCTATACTTTGTTTAATCTTTTCCCCTGAACCCCTTGAATTAAGATTCAAGCTTAAGTGAAACAGTGTTAGCTTTCTTTTAGCTCCTGTTCCCTAAGGTTCAGTACAGATGTTTCTGTCTTTGGTGAAAAGCGCCCACCCTTGAAATTCACATTTTCAGGGTAGTATGAATGAAAAGTGAAGCATTCCCCTGTTTCTCAGGGTTGTTAATGCTCTAGTTCTATTTTGCCCTACACAATGTTTTTTACTGAGTATATGGCCTGTTGGAATGCATAGCTCAGGTTGAGTTTGTTTGTGAACCTCGCTATTCAGTTTGGTTCTTATGTAACTCCCTTTAGAGTTTGAACACTGCCACAAGATGTTGATTGTTATGTTTGGAGTAGAAGGCTTTGTTTGTGCCTCCTTCAGAGCACAATACCTCGGTGTATCACAAGTTTTGTAGGTAGATGTTTAGTCAGAGTTTTGCTCACTTAGAACTAGCACTGCCACAGGTTTATGCCCATGACTATTTGAAGTAGTAGGCCGGTTTTTGGCCTCCTTCAGAGCATGGCAGCATATATTCTTTGTACTCCCCTTTGTACTCCCCTTTGTACTGTAAGGGTAAAAAGTGTTTTTACTGAGTACATTGCCTGTTGGAATGTGTAGTTTTTAAGCTCAGGTTGAGTTAAGATAAGTAACCTCACTTGGTAGTTTGGTTCTTTAAGCTCCCTTAGAGCTTAGACACTGCCACTGGCTGATGTCTGTGTCTTTCTGGAGTAGTAGGCCCCATTTTGGGCCTCTTTCGGAGCATGTTGGCGTAGTTTGTACTCCTCTTGCTTAAAGAGTTTAAGTGTTTTACTGAGTACATTGCCTGTTGGAATGTGTTGAATAGAATCAAGCTCAGGTTGAGCTAAATGGTTAACCTCACTACATAAGTTTGGTTCTATGTTTGTCTCCATTAGAGCTTAGATACTGCCACTAGCTGACGCCACGTGTCTTTTTGAGTCGCAGGCCCCATTTGGGCCTCCTTCAAGAACATGATGGTGGGTTTGTACTCCTCTTGCTTAAAGAGTAAAAGTTATTTTACTGAGTACATTGCATGGTAGAATGGTGGCTCAGGTCGAGTTAAATTAGTTAACCTCACCAGAGAGTTTGGTTATCATATTTGGCTCCCTAGAGCTCAGAACACTGCCATGAGCTAACGCTACGTGTCTTTCTGAAAGTCGTAGGCCCTTCTTTGGGCCTCCTGCAGAGCGTGATGGTGTATGTTTGTACTCCTCTTGCTTAAAGAGTAAAAAGTGTTTTTACTGAATACACTGCTTGTCGGATTGTGTTAAGGTTGACTGTTATGTGGGTAGTCTTATCTACTAGTTTGACTTTCATTCTGAACAAGTTCCATGTTTGTGGGATCTTGCTTATCAGCAAGTGAGCTGTTCTAGGTGTGTGGCCTGCACAGGCCACCCTTTAAGGTTTCCCCCACCACATCTGGGTGTTCTTTAAGCAGACTGAGCATGTAGTTTCACATGTTGGCTTTTCGCAAGGCTGCTGTGATGTATTTCTACACATTGTAGAATTTATGTCATGTTGCAGGCCCTTTCCTGGGCCTCCATGATTTGTGCCTACAGTACGGTTAACTGTTAGGTTGAGCCCTGTACTCCCCTCGTTTGACGGTTGTCCTGCATAGTACTTAGCTCCCTAAGCTGGTCAGTGGTTGAAGGCCTCTCTGAGGCCTCCCTATTGAGGATCAGCCCATAGGCTGGTAAATGTACTCCCCTGTGTTGGGTTCCTTTAGAGTGCACAGCCTCCTCAGTGCAAATAATCAAGTGCTGAGTAGATCCTAGGATTGAGCAGAGTGTTACTCCCCTCATTGGTAAAGGTAAAAAGCGCTAAGCTGTGTCCTGTTCTCCAGGATGCCTGTCTCTACACTCTGGTCTGAGTTGGTTACTGCCTTTTTGCAGTCACTCTTACAGGATATCTTCTCTGAAGAATGTGATTTGAGACTCTGTGATCAGACAGGTTGTTGGCCAAGACTAGGTTGCTTTAATTAGACCAGGTCGGCCTCCGTGGTGGCATTCAGGGTCGACTTTGTTCCCCTGACAAGTGACTGGCTAGGGTTCCTTCGGGCCCCCTGGCTACATTCCCTTAGAGGTACCCTCTTTTCTTCGGAAAAGAAGTTTGGTCCCAGAAGCCTTTGAGCGGCCTTGGTAGGCCTTCTGTGGAAGGCCTCTTTGAGGCTTATAGCTTGGGCTGTTGGCCATAGGGAATGCTTTCACTGACAGCCTATATATGACCCGTAGGGGGAATTGTTCTGGCACTTCAGTTGAAGCTGCTAGTTCTGAAGTTTGTCAAGCTATTTTTTGGCATGCACTCCTTTCAAGCATGGTAGTGTGGGTATACCGTTCCCCATATGCGGGGAACGATACAGGGAACTGAGAATAGGGAACGAGACACTGCGTTACCTGCCATGCATCGGGGCTGCCTGCTGAACAGTCCCTTCAGACGATAAGGTACTGACTGCTTCCCTCGGCGCTCCTTTTATACTTCGGGGTCACATCTATAATGACGTCATAGGCTGTCGCTGGCCAATAGGATTGGTGAGATTTGATAAATGCTTTCAGACACCGGTTCACGCGATGACGTTCCCCATATGCGTCAAACGTAGTGTCTCGTTCCCTGTTCTCAGGGAACCATGGTTACATACGTAACCTGAGACGTTTTCTTCCATTCTAATATCAATACTTGGAAAATTTTACTGTGATATAACTCATTAGATATTGCTTGATGCTACAACATTCATTGTAGCGACCTCTATGCATGAAAGGGTTAAAAGGAAAGTCTGTGTCTAGACATCTCTTCTCTGATGATGAGGGCGGGGCAACCGGTCACTGACATGAGATCCACCAATTGCAAACTACAACCATCAAACCAATTCCACAGTGACAAAATCAAGCCCCACCCTACATTTGTTCTTGTTCCAGAAGTATTTAACTCTGATATACGGCACAATAACTTCTGATTCATGCTGACTTTATAGTTTACCTCTGATAAAAAATCTAAAACTAAATCAGGCCACACCTCATTAAAAATAATTTGAAAAGAATCAATCAAAAACCATCACAGTCCATCAAAATAAGCTTCAGAGAAATTAGTCTCTGGCATAAAGGAGATTCTTCACCTATTAACAAACACTTGTGAGTTATTCTGGAGTGGCCTATTTAACAGCGGGCATTTGAAAAGCAAATATATATGAATATAAACCATTAAGGCATGGTAAAAAAATTTCCAAGACAGTTTTAATCCCATACAACATGCCTGTAAACATTGTGAAGAGCCTTTATAACCATTCCTAACACACACTAATGAATATCCTGACACAGATCATGTCATTTCCTACCGTAGTCCTGGAAATGACACTGACTCACACTCACACACTCAGAACAGAACAAAAGAAAGTTCTATGGATTTAATGCGTTTACTGTTTCACACATAAACAAACCGATGCTCCAGAAATAACAGAGGAAGAAAGAGAAAGGCACAGGGAGCATCCAAGTTACGATCTCTGAAAACAGAAGACTCATTCTCCTGAAACATGTTCTAGCTCTGAGTCACCATTACCTCCTGCCTTTTGGAGATTAAACTTGGCAAAAAGCTTGTCCAATTTTCCTCACCAAACAGCCGGCAAATGCAATGATGTCGCTTTCCAGAGCTCTGTGTTTTATAAAAGATGATTTGAGGTCTAAAGACGATACAAAAATGGCTCTGTGATAAAAAGGGCCAGAAAAAAGAAAGCAACATGGGCCTTATTGGTTTGGACGAACATCTCTCCAACCCCAACCCCATCTGGGAACATCAGGTTCAATTTGGGATTCAGAAAGTTACACAACAGTGCAGACAGTCTTTAGCACTCATAAGCCCAATCCAAGTTGCACAATAAGAGTGTTTTTAGTTCCCTCTGGCACTGCTGTACGGTTTACTGGCACCTTGCAAAAAAATCACACGCATCATATAAATATAAAGTAAAGTATTCATCCTAAATAAGTGTACGATTTTACTTTTAATTTTTGCATTCGAGTTGCATAAGCATTATATCACACAAAACACATTTTTCCACACCGCACCCTATGTAGTTGTGATTGTAATTGTTGTTTCTGGCCACGTTATTTTCTGTTAATCAATTCAGAACTAAACAGACATTATTTTAATATCATGTTGGTAATTTACAGAAGGTTTACAAAACACAGTTTTTACTGTGACACTTGGTAATACCAAAAGAAATGTGTCCAAAGAAAATACCACAGGAAAAAAAGGCTAATTCATGTGATTTTATAGTAAAATACTGTTACATGTACAGTTTTTGGAAGTGAAAAAGAACAAGTCATCTTATAATTTAAAGTGAAAAAATGTAAATATGGCTTTTGTCTCCCAAAAGAAAGAAGCGATTCTGAACTGCCTGAAATTAGTCATTCCAGTCTCACTTTCTGCTGTAGTTTTGTAACTAATTTGCATAATGCCAGTCTATGGTCTACATTGGCTAACAGCGTCTCTTTGCCCCGCCCTCACTTTGATGAGATTACGGTAAAACCGACGCCATCGTTACTGTTCGTATCACTGTGCTGAGGAAGCGCTGAAATTCAGATTAATTCCAATTACATAAAAACAAATTTTAATTTTAATTTCTATTAAATGCAATTAGTCGAACTTAAGAGTGTTTTTGATCCACTTAAGTAGGATCTTTATATGTAATTTTATAATTGCTTCTATTGTCTTTGAAATATGGTTAAAGCATTTATGGTAAGCTAAAATATAATTTAATTTAGTCATTTCTATCAAAACTTGTGTTTAACAAATTTTTAACAAACTTGTGTTTAACAAATATATTTAAATATATTTGTTGTTGCAATTTAAATATTTTAATGATTACTCATATTCGATATAATACATTAATATTGAATAACACACTACAGTTAAAATTATAATCGAGTACTTTACATGTGCTTTAGTATGTTAGTCAACACATCAAAATAAGTGCATTATTAAAAAAGTGCACTTTTTAAAAGTGTACTTAAGTGTGTAAAGAAACAGTCATGAAAGTCTACTTTCTTCAAGTGCACTTAAGTGGCATTTTATTTCATTAATATTATATCATCTGCAAGTACAACTTTTTAAAAATACACTTTTAAGATATGAAGTACACTACAAGTGCACATTCAGTACAATTAAGTGCACTTCTTTTTCACAGGGTCGTGGGTCAAATAACGCGGCTCATCAGTTATTTTCATGCAGATGTCGACGATACACAACACAACACTCTCCCAGTGAACACAGCTGAACACTAAACAGGCTAAATTCAACCCAAAACAATTATGTGTTATTAGTTGTGTTTGGTTATACTGTAAGAGCTACGAGCATTTGAAATATGTCTGTCATCCTCAAATTTTTGTTTAGATGATCTAGCTGAGAGAAAGTAAGTACTGAAGAACTGAGGAACACATGAGTGATGCAAGTTCATTTCTGGCTCCTGTCACTCTCCATTACCTCTGCCTAATAAAGAGGCAAAATGCCAAAACATATATATTAAAATGCCATCACGTCTTAGTAAATACCCAGAGCACCATTCAGGTTTTTCTGTGCACATGGTGGTTTCCTTGATGTTATTCGGTCTCCCAGTACAACAAACCCACACATAATCCGTCTTGATGTCCTGACACATCATCTATTCAAGATGACACAGATATTCCAGGTGTAACTGACATCTGCATGATGCATCAGATGCGTTTCCGCTTTAATTCATCACAGGACTCTAAACATGAAAAGGCTGATGCTGCCATTTATGGATAGCATCCAAACTGAGAGCTGCAGCCAAATGAAAACAGAAAATAAATGTCGCCAGTCTGTGACACAGTAATTTTTCACCATCACAACAGTCTGGCTCTGTATGTGGCCATGAGTTACATAACAGACGATACTGCCAAAGCACATTACCCTCGATGAAAATCTGAAAAGCTAATTTTATGTTGTGAAGTCTTGACTTAGTAATGCATTTCATTGTCTAAATAAAGTTCAACAAATAATATTGTACAAGTTTCGATGAAACAGGGTGTGCTTGTTAAAACAGCATCCATTTATACATATTATTTCCATAATTTTAAAAGTATGCTAAAGTGGAAACATTTTAGGAGCACATTTTACCAATGTATACTTCAAAAGAATATACTAAAGTGTGAACTGAATTTAATTCAGATGCTTAACTGCATGTTGTTTACACTTAAATGAAAATGTATTATAGTTTAAATTTATATTAAATGCATTTAGTTGAACTTAAAAGTGCTTTTTTGACCCACTTAAGTAGAACTACATCTTTATATGACATTTTAAAATGACTTCTATTGTCTTTGAAATGTGGTTAAAGTGTACTACTGAATGTACTGACAAGCATTTATGGTAAACTAAAATATACTTTAATGTCATTTCTATTGAACCTTGTATGTCATGTATGTAAATATATTTGTATTTACACATGATGATGAAGTTGCAATTTGATACATTTAAAATATATTCATTTTAAATGTAATACTAAATAACACTACAGTTTACATGTGCTACTTTAGTATGTTAAAATGTGCTTTAAAGTAAAACTTTTAATTTGACATTATTAAAAAGTGCACTTTTTAAAATTGTACTTAAGTGTGTCTTTTAAGTGGCCTTTTATCTCATTAATATTACATTATTATCTGCAAGTGCAGTTTTTTTTAAATATACTTTTAAGATCTGAAGTACACTACAAGTGCACATACAATACAATTAAGCACTTCCGAAAGGTGGTCTGGAGAAAGCTAGATATTTTACTTTTATAACTTGTTAAATATGGATATTTTTTTACACAAACGCATCGCTTCGCTTCAGAAGGCCTTTATTAACCCCCGTGTGGAGTACGTTTATGATGGATGGAAGCACTTTCTTGAGCTTCATACTCGTTGGTCCCGTTCAATGCCGTTATAAAGCTTGGATGCGTCAGGATATTTATTAATATAACTCAGATTGTGTTCATCAGAAAGAAGAAAGTCATATACACCTAGGATGGCTTGAGGGTGAGTAAAGGGGTAATTTTCATTTGAAAGTAAACTAATCCTTTAATAAACATCAGGCCCACATTGTGTGTCAACATGCCTTCCAAAAGTAAACTCACCATGAGAATATTCACTGCAAACAAAAACACTATCAGCGGCCATGTTTCCTCTCACCATTGGTGTTGATCTGCTCAGGCGTCTGCAGAGGCAGTATGTACTCAGACGTCATCGGCTGATTGGCTGAATCCACAGAACTTGCCGGTGGTTTCTCAATGTCATTGGTGATGGATGCGGCGGGGTGGACGGGGATGTGACAGAACTTCCCAGTGAAGTTGGGTGGGCAGAGACACTGATCCTTCTGTACACACACTCCTCCGTTCTTACACAACATCGGACACACGACTGACGAGGAAAAACAAAGAGAGAGTGAGTAAAAAGAACTGAGAAAAAACAAATCCCTGATCAATGACTTCATCCATCACTCATCAACAACATGAAAAAAAGAAAGAAATTATTGTTCTAAAAACCACAACAGCTTAATAATGTTTTGGTGACAGATGCATAACATAGTCAGCATGGAAATAGTGTGTCTTTGAATGGATGTTATTAACAACCTGGTTATGAGTCTCTCAAAATGGAGGCTTTCTATAAAAAGCAAGTTGTCCTTTTATTTCATTAGTAGCCTCAGCATGCCTTCCATATCATATAATACAATACATTTATAATACAATTGTAAAGCAAAGAAAGAAAGAAAGAGTTTAGTCTCTCTATGGTTGTTTTTGCAGTATTCATCTGCAATCGCTCTAGCACAAACTCCTGACCCAAACACATCTGTCAAACAAACAGAATGCAGAAAAGCTCCTTAAAACAACAGTAAACAAACTCCACGCAACAGAGAGAAGAAGAGAACGAAAGAAAACAAGCCTCCAAGACAGACAGAATGAGACGGAACAAACATATCTGTTATTCAACTTCAAATCAAATCAAATCAAATCAAATCACATTATTATTATTATTTTCCGACCCTTCCACTCCAATAACGTCATGAAGAACAGTTTTCAAGATCCAAGCAATTCCTGATAAAATCAAAGCCTGTACTACATATTTTTATTATTATAAATACACTGGTGTCCTGTGACCACATTGAAAATCTGGGATTCAAAATATAATTTAATCCTGGAAAAAAAAGAAAAAGTTTTTGGAATTTGAAAAATGTAAAACAAATGGCGTAAAATGAATTTCTAGGTCACCAATCTAATGACACTGACCATGTTAACTCTTTGTATAAAAGGCCAAATGTTCTTGCTTGCTTAAATCATACTGGAGAGTAAATACTAAGAAAATTCAAAAGTTCATATTTTGTATGATTATAAAAAACATTTTCACGACTAGTCTCAGATTTTCGGATCCAAATGTATGTCAGATTATTGATGTAAATGTTCTGCTCTTATTTACAGTTTGCAATCCACATCATTTCATTTTGACCTTAAATAAGAGCAGAATCTATTTCTGCTGAGGAATCTTATCTAATATACCAGACACATGGTACAGGCACCGTTATGAAACACGTTTATAAAGAAAGTACTTTCCTTTAGTTCTTTTAATAGTTAACTAAAATAATGCATGAAAAACAACACACTGTTTGGAATGAAGGGGAATGAAGCTCACTGCAAACAATATATTATCTTTATTTCTTTAGAGTAAACACACACAAACAGCAAGGAGACGGTTGAGATCTGCCGTCGTTGGCTGACCCATTTCCTCCCAGCTGTCGGTAACAAGAGTTTATGTGTGTGTGATGTGAGAAATCTGTGCAGTTTAATTTTGGGACTTTTGAGACGCTGAGGTCACCCAACCAATTATATTCAGTTAGATGACATTTACCTTTCGTTTCTTAGACACACACACACACACACATCTATAAGCCAGGGTTTAGTGGAAGCTGAACAGCATCCAAAATCCACATGTATCCATCATTTTTACGGCAGGGTTCTGTGACGGGTCAGCACTGATTCGTAGGCACATCACTTTAAAACCCTTTTGTGGTCATATTATATAATTGCCAGAAAACAGATAAAAATCAAAAGATAAATCAAACATGATTTACATACATAGACAAATAAGTATGCAAATCATAAATGGGAGCAGGGCTTGACATTAACACCCGCCAACCCACCAAATGCGAGTGAATTTCAGCAGTGGTGTGTAACACAGTCTCTACTAGCCACTTTGGTGCGTGGAATTTTATTTATAATATATACATTTTTCAATTGTAGTCTTAAAAAAGGCATCTGAAATAATAAACTAAGTGCAAGTAGTGTTATATCGATGCATATTGACAATTAAATATCTGAAACACTTCCAATACTCATTTTCCACAGAATAGACGCACAATACCAGCTGCTCTTTCTCTCTCTCTCATCTCTCCGACAGCGAGTCGACACACAAACCCTCCTCCCACCACTCACTCGTTTCATTTGCTCCGGATGAATATTGTTGGTGTTACATTTCGGTGTGGGATTGCACATATTGCGCATAATTTTACTCATTCCCACAGATTTTGTGCTCACACCCAAAGTGCGGCACATAAAACAGCTTCTCAGTACTAAATTGAGTTCTTTTTCACTGCCTTATTGCACTTAAACAGTCAAATACACACAAAATAATGTCAAAATGCTAGTCTTGACGTGTATTCACGTAAACACAGTCAGTGTTTTAAGCGAACGTAAACAGTTTAGAAAAAAAACGCATGTGTAACAGAATAATGGATCCGTGCGTCAGGTCTTAAAGTGACAGCAGCCTAATATACCTGCTGCCATATTATGAGATAATATTAAAAATCTATATCTATAAAATCTATATGGCAGTTTTCCCTCATGATATTAATGCCAAAATTGTGGCCAGCGAAAATACTGAGTGGCTAGTAACTTTGGAAAACCACTAGCCACAGTGGCTGGTGAGCAGAAAAGTTGTCAAGCCCTGAATGGGAGGTGGAGCTTATATGTCAACATCTGCCATTGACTATAGCAAAGTAAAACACTTTATGAACTTCAAAAGGTTTTTTAATTTGGGAACATTCACAAAATCATGAGAAGTGGAACTGGAGTTCACAGAAAATGGAATGGACTGACATTTTTCCAGACTGTTTGAATCCTTGCTGAAAACCACTTCATCTACTCCAGTCTTTCTGGCATAACAAGGGTAAACTCACTATAAACTATGTTTTGGTTCATGCTGATTTGGCTACAGTGGTTAAACTGTTCAACCTGCAAAAATGACAAACTAACTAAAAGCAATTTTAATTTGTGTCATATTCATTTGTGTCTTATATAATTATGGAGATGATCTCATGAGTGGTATACTAACCATTACATTGTATTTTATACATATTAAAGTGTATTCTAACACAGACTGCTATGGGTGTAAATGAGAAAGTGAGGGGTGTGTGAGACTGGGCGTTGTTTAGAGATGATGTGGCAGAGGTTTGTAGGTTTGGAAATGAATGAGCTGTGGAGCGTTTTGAACCAGGATGAAAGCTTGTTCTTCAGCTCATCCGTGTAAACACAAACAATTGGCAACACCCTTGCACTTCATTAAGTTAAAGCTGGAAATCTCCAGTACCTTCTCATTTTCTAGCTTCCCACCTTTATTTCTGGACCACAGATATTCTGTTGTTTTGAAACTATTGAAGGTTCGGATAAATATTGGCTCCATCCAGATAACAGGAAGCCAAACCTACACTTCCAGTGGGGGGGGGGGGGGGGGTGTATGTAAATAAAATTCTTTCGAAATGAAGAAAGGCCAGGAATACGTTGCTTGACTGAAACAACAAAATGATACAACCCTTGACAGGACATGAATGGAGGAAAAAGCCATTTTCATTGGAAAGGGTCCAAGCTGAGTTAAGGTGGGTTATGCTCTCATTTGCACTTCAAAGTTTCATTCGAGAATCTGCCATCTTCAGCTTAAATGAAGAAAAGAGATCATGTCATGGATAGACCAGTTTAAGGTTGTGTTTAAAACTAAAACGTCCCAAATCAGACATACATTTTAAACATTATAATGTATGTCTAATGTCATTATAGACATTATAAAATAGCAAGTTTGGAAAAAGAGCGTCAAGAGAGGTTTGTATCAACGCAGATAGACACACATTTTGGGCATATGAACTTCAAGGCTGACTGCATTAACACTCGAGTCAAGGGGGAAAAGGCAGAGCTATTTTGAGGTAAATTAAAGACACATGAAGTTAAAACTTCCTCTCAGTGTGCTGTGCTCTGGGCTAGACTAGAGAA